>CM033393.1:35660258-36298912 GCA_019426215.1 Buddleja alternifolia
TAAAAATCCCTAAAACAATGTTTTGTATTAAAAAAAATCTATCAAAATATTTTTCAATCTCAAAAAATTCATTCTACAAACTTTTCATTCCAAAAAATCCAAAATTTAGGATCAACTACCTTTTGGACTGAATTGCCCTTCGTTGATTAAATGAAGAATTGATCAGTGATTTTTTCTATTGAAATTGTTATATTTTAAATTTTTTAAATTGATAAATCATATAATGCGGATTTTATTTTTCAATATTAAATATTTTTAATATTTTTATATAATTTATTTGTGCCTTAATATGATAATTATCTAAAAAAATATTTTCTAAACTTTTAAAAAAGATTATAAAAGATACAAATTTAATATTAAAATCATAATTAGTACGATCATCAATATAAAAGTTTTAAATAAATAAATCTCTACACTACAATTGATTAGTTTTTAATTTAAAAGGCTAAGGGCGATTAATTCAGTACATAAATTTTGTTAACTCGAAATGTTGAGGTTTTTGGAATGAAAAGTTGGTTGAATGAGTTTTTTGGATTGAAAAATATTTTTATAGGTTTTTTGGATACTAAAATTTATTTTAGAGGGTTAGTATTTTCCCCTTTTTTTATTTAATTTTGCAGATTTTGTATAAATAAATACATAATAGCATATACATATTCTTTTCACATATCTAAGCTATCCATGCTAATATAAAATTAGAGAGGGGTTTATAGAAATCGTTTTGGTCTATCAAGTTTTGGTTTATCAATTATCACTTGTAAATTTATTGGGTGAAAATCATATTGGTACCTGTGTTTTGTCAATAATATAATTTTGATACGTAAGTGTTCACAAACGACTTGATCTATTGGTGCTGGAATTTTACCATAATTATCAAATAATACCTCATGGATGATTTTCATCCATTTTTCTAGAACATTTCTCTTTAAAAGACTATTATGGCCTTGCGTATTATTATTAAGCTATTCTATTTATACGAGAATTATCTATGATACGAGTAAAAGAATCTAAGTTTATGAGAATCCTAAAACCAATGATTTATATATATATAAAAAAAAGAAAAAAGGTAAAATCACATTTATATCCTTTATGACTTTGCTTTCGAATTTTCACATTTTTTGTTAATGGAGTCACCAAAACAAAAAAAAAAATTGTTAATGGAAACTCTCAACTATTGACGCACATCGCACATTAAATCCCGATGTGGATCCACCTCCGGGCTATGAAAAGGGTGACGAACCCGTCATAACAATGACAAACGAGCAATTCCAGCAAAAAATGCAAGAATATGCTCAAAAAGCTCTACAATAGTATTTGGCTAACGCTCCGGCTACGCCGCATATACAAATTAACCCCGACCCTGTTACGCCCCGTAAGCTCTTTCATAAGCCCATTCCATCAACGGATAAGGCTAAGAAAGTTTGAGACATCGCGGCATCAGGGAAAGATAGAGAAAAACACTCTGAAGAGGAGAATGAAAGCCATACCCCTTCCAAAAAAGGCAAAAACACAATACTTGAAGAGGTGTGTGATCCACCCAATATGCCAAAGAAGGTCTTTCGACCTGTCTCAGATCTACAAACTCAAAATGCTATGAGCGAAGAAGCTACAAAGCTCAAAACGCTCATAACCTAAGAGCTACGAAGCTACAAGCTCAAAATCTAAGAACTACGAAGATACGAGATAAGAAGCTATGAGCTCAAAATATACAAGTTCAAAAGCCATGAGCTAAGAGGCTCTAAGCTCAAAAGCTACGAGACTACGGGCGACGAACCCAAAAGCCAAGATCAAAAAAGCTACAAGCTCAAAAGCTATGAGCTACAGGGGTATGAGCTCAAGAGCTCAAAGTCACAAGATAAGAAGCTACCAGCTCAAAAACTAAAAACCACCAGCTAAAAGCTACGAGGCAACGAGCCCAAGAGCTCAAAAGCCAAAAGCTAAAAGCTACGAAAATACGAGGCTACGAGCCCAAGAGCTCAAAGTCACAAGAAACGGAGCTACGAGCTTAAAAGGCCACCAGCTAAGAAGCTACAAGATCAAAAGGCTACGAGCGAAGAGCTATGAGCCCAAAAGCCAAGATAAAAAAAAATGTGTTGCAATATGACAAATCATATCGCCACGGTCATAAACGACCCTAAAAAGAAAAATGAAAAAATAAAAAAATAAAAATAATGGTGGTATAAACATCATATCTCATAGGTCTAATTAGACCAAGGTCTTAAACGACCTCAACAAAACCGATCTAATAAAGATCATATCTCATAGGTCCAATTAGACCAAGGTCATAAACGACCTTAATAAAAACGATCTAGTAAAGATCTCATCCCATAGCTCTAATTAGACCCTAAATCGTAGAGATCATATCTCATAGGTCTAATTAGAACCCCAAGTTGCGCTATGAGAATTCATATCACCAAGGTCTTAAACGACCTCAATAAAAACGATCTAGTAAAGATCATATCTCACAGGTCTAATTAGACCAAGGTCTTAAACGACCTCAATAAAAACGATCTAGTAAAGATCATATCTCACGGGTCTAATTAGACCAAGGTCTTAAACGACCTCAATAAAAACGATCTATTAAAGATCATATCTCATAGGTCTCATTAGACCAAGGTCATAAACGACCTTAATAAAAACGATCTAGTAAAGATCATATCCCTTAGGTCTAATTAGACCCTAAATTGTAGAGATCATATCTCATAGGTCTTATTAGCGCCCCAAGTTGCGCTATGAGAATTCATATCGCCAAGGTCTTAAATGACCTCAATAAAAACAATCTTATAGAGATCATATCTCACAGGTCTATTTAGACTAAGGTCTTAAACGACCTCAATAAAAATGATCTAGTAAAGATCATATCTCATAGGTCTAATTAGACCAAGGTCTTAAACGACCTCAATAAAAACAATCTAGTAAAGATCATATCTCATAGGTCTAATTAGACCAAGGTCTTAAACGACCTAAATAAAAACGATCTAGTAAAGATCATATCCCTTAGGTCTAATTAGACCCTAATTTGTAGAGATCATATCTCAGAAGTCTAATTAGCGCCCCAAGTTGCGCTATGAGAATTCATATCACCAAGGTCTTAAACTACCTCAATAAAAACAATCTTATAGAGATCATATCTCATAGATCTAATTAGACCCCCAAGTTGCGCTATGAGAATTCATATCGCAAAGGTCTTAAATGACCTCAATAAAACGATCTGATAGAGATCATATCTCATAGGTCTAATTAGCGCCCCAAGTTGCGCTATGTGAATTCATATCGCCAAGGTCTTAAACGACTTCAATAAAAACAATCTTATAGAGATCATATCTCACATGTCTAATTAGACCAAGGTCTTAAACAACCTCAATAAAAACGATCTAGTAAAGATCATATCTCGTAGGTCTAATTAGACCAAGGTCTTAAACGACCTCAATAAAAACAATCTAGTAAAGATCATATCTCATAGGTCTCATTAGATCAAGGTCTTAAACGACCTCAACAAAAACGATCTAGTAAAGATCATATCCCTTAGGTCTAATTAGACCCTAAATTTTAGAGATCATATCTCATAGGTCTAATTAGCGCCCCAAGTTGCGCTATGAGAATTCATATTGCCAAGGTCTTAAACGACCTCAATAAAAACAATCTTATAGAGATCATATCTCATAGATCTAATTAAAGCCCCAAGTTGCGCTATGAGAATTCATATCGCAAAGGTCTTAAACGACCTCAATAAAACGATCTTATAGAGATCATATCTCATAGGTCTAATTAGCGCCCCAAGTTGCGCTATGAGAATTCATATCGCCAAGGTCCTAAATGACCGCAATAATTTCAAGGAAGATAGAAGTGACGTATCGACATAAAAAATAGTTATGCGTTAATGACCTGTCAGATATGCTACCCAGATCAATGACCCGCATTTGTTAAGAGAATAAAAGGCGCAACATACCAGAAAATAAATTAATATTGCATTAATAGCACAAATAGACCGTTTATGGCGCATAGCATAAGACTTGCGACTACTTCGTTAGCTCTTACCTCAAATTACATTACGAAGTTAGAACTTACGAAATGGGGGACTAGATGATATGCCCAAAATTGGGCATATAATTTTATCCTTGTGAAAAGGCCCAAAAGCTATTTTGAAGCCCAAACCCAATGGAAAAGCCCATTTTAAGAGCAAGATCCGCGTGTTATTTACGGGTCGGGTCAGGTACGATCTATAACCCGAACCAACGACCCTAAATATTGACCATAGGATCATGACATGTGGCACCATCTCTATGAACCATATGCTCCTATAGAATATCTCTATAAATACCCCCAAATGGTAACTAAGTTGGGGGGGGGGGGGGGAGACAATCAACTCTCCAACAATCAAATATTTCTATCTCTAAAAATCCATATGACCCTAGTGGTCTCTTTCGATAGAGCTACGACCTGTAGAGGTACGACTAGCTCCGAGCTACGATCTTCGATCTAGATTCTAGGCAGGCCCATTTATAAATTAGGAGGTTCATGCTAGGACTCTTTACACAAATTGAACTACGTTAGACTTGATCCTTTTAAGAGGTACGTAGGCAGCTCTTTACGAGAGTGCAGTCTATAATCTATTTAACTCCGGGTCGGGTCCTACCCGAGCCACGATTGTTCTGTGTTGTGTTGTAGATCCGACGAAATACGACCCAGATCACATATTATTGTTAAGCTATTCTATTTATACGATAATTATCTATGATACGAGTAAAAGAATCTAAGTTTATGAGAATCCTAAAACCAATGATTTATATATATAAAAAAAAAAAAAACAGGTAGAATCACATTTATATCCTTTATGACTTTGCTTTCGAATTTTCACATTTTTTGTTAATGGAGTCACCAAAACAAAAATAAAAATAAAAATTGTTAATGGAAACTCTCAACTATTGACGCCTCCGCACGAAAACCAAATGAAAATAAATTGCAATTTTATATCTTAACTTATCGATGTATTATCAATAAGATAAGATTTAATTATATATAAAATGTACATTCAACTAGGTGCAAGCCAGGGGATGTGGCTAGTCTTTGAATAAGGTTGATTGCAGTTTCTCTCGTTCTTGATTGAGTCATCTTTACTCTTTTATAAAATGGGAGTACCTTAGAAAAACTACCTTGGTGTGTTTTTAGATGATGTACCTGAAATGCCCCTATATTGAATTCCAACTAAACTCACGTCCAAAGAGCACCACCGGTTACATATGCATGACTGTACGTAACTTCCCCTTATGCTTCCACTTCTTAATGATTAATAACTTCTTCCACTTTCTCCCATTTCTTATTGGCCGTTGCTTTTTGTTCCATTTCAAATTCTACAGTTCTTAATTTTAATGGTAGAAAACAGAGTTATCCTCATCCTTTCACCACAAAGATAAATCAGGTATGGCATTTTGTATTTACATATTTGTATCCTCATTTGTTGATTGACTCTAAATAATGGTTTTTAGAACAGAGGAGATCACCGAGTAGACAAATTAACTCGGTGAAATAAAATTGTTGGTCCAGATTTGCAATTGAGGAAGTGAAGGAAAAGAGGAGTTGGAACAAGAAAGACCTTTCAAGGGTGTCTCTTCTTCAAGAGTTGGAAAAATTGAAACCTGAACAGAAGAGGACATAATTTTTCAACTATGAAAGACAAAAAGTACATTTAATATTTTCCCTTTCTCTGGGTATTTTCCTTTACTGGCAAGCCTACAATCTTAATCTTTCTGTGTTGCATTATCAAACAGAATTTTAATAAGCAGTTGATTTTAGTTTACACTTATGTTTGCATATTGCTTGCCACTGAAAATAATCTTTTCTATCAGCAGCGGTATTAATGTGAAGCTTTATACTCATTTGGTAGGATTGGTTTTGTATCATCAAGTTTTTACTTTTCTTTTTTTTTTCGGCAAGTAAGTTGTGTCATCAAAGTTTCAAGAAAAAAAGATAAAATGGAGTGTTCAAAGTTTCTAATATTTACTTATTTTAAAAACTAAATAAAAATCTGATTCATTTTATATTTGGACTAATGCACTCCACTAACTACGTCTTCTGTTTTTTGGACGGTTTTTATCTTTCTTTTTTCCCTTATTTTGAAGAGCATAAAGAAAAAAGGGGGGGAAATCTAATTAAGGTTTACTCCGATAGCAGTGAAGGTTGAATGAAAGGAAGAGGTATGATGGGGTGACAGGAAAATACTAAATCAGGCTTCAGAATTTGAAATGCAAATGCAGGCTCCAACATTTGTACAATTTATGTGGGTATGGATGAAAGCAAATCAATTGAGTGTAGATGTTATTTGTTCAAGAAATGCACAACAATTAATATTACGGGGTAAAATTTACTAATCATTTTTTACTTTGCAAATTTGTCGCGTGCTCATTCCTCCAACGTCCATGGTAGCACAAAAATATTGCATTTTGTTTTTTTTTTTCTGTTTTTTTTTTTTGTGATTTCCTCCGTTATTTTGTCGTATTTTAAATTTGTAATTTGTTTGTCATTTTATGGAACATTAAAGTTTCGATAAAAGAACAAGAGAATGTTTGAAGCAAAAGGAAAAAGGCACTTAACTTTTTTCTTTATATTTGATACATAATTATTTTTGACATTTTTTTTCCCTTTTTTCTAATCTATTGTTTTTTGCCTTTTCAGTGAGAAAGGACAACTAAGTTTATAAAAGATGGCACTTAACTAAGTTTAAATATAAATATGTGCATACTGCAAATTTATTAAAATAATTTTAATTGCACACGCAACGAGTGTGCCTTTGCCACTAGTATATATATATATATATATATATATATATATATATAATTATCATACAAGTTCGAAATATAAGTTTGTGTATAGCGTCTTCGACAGTTTTTCAACTAATTGTGTATAGAGCAAATTGACATTGTGGACGAAACATGCGCACTAAAATGACGTTTTCTCAATAAAAATTTGACAAATATCATAAATAACTGCACATTCTCTTTCATCTTCTATATTCATTCACCTCTCGTACTATTTTATTCTCGTTTTGTATTTCCTTATTTCTCTCACATCCTCTTCCATCTCTATCACACTTTCCCCGTCTTAGCACCACCTATTTTTGTTCTCTCTCTTTTATGTTTTTTTTTTTAAATTCAAGAGGGAGGGGGATACCCTATATATCTAACCCGACAAACCCGGGTTGATAGTTATAATCCTGAGCCATAAAGACTCTATCTAGCTCCATAAAGGAGGGGAGAGCCACAACTTGTGGCAGTCTGGATTCGAACTCAGGACCTCTCACATAAAGTGGGAGGTAGATACCACTAGACCAACATGTCTTGGGTCTCTCTTTTATGTATTACTCATTTGATTTTTGCTCAAGAATTTAATTTATCAAATTGTTTCATCTTAGTAATTGATTTTTACTCAAAAAGAATTGATCTAAATTTTTTATTTAAACAAATGTCTGAGTGTGCTACCTAGATTACTATTTTTATAAAACAAACAACGCTGCAACTATATAACTAACTTTTATTTGAATGTTTTTAAATAATTAACATGTTTTTAAAAATGTAAAAATAATAATAATAGCAATATCTTTTCTGGAAAATGACAGAATTAGTGGAGTTTACATAAGTTTGATCAATTATCTAAGTGAGTTCCATAAGTTGGTTATAAAATTCTTTTAGCTAAGATTAAATCTATTTTGAATGTAGATGATTAAATTACTCGAATTTAATTTGGGATAAATAAGAAATTATGTAAGTCACATTTAAATGACGTATATGAAATTGAGATATCTAGATATAAATAGACAAAGTATTGACTGTTAGATTAGAGAAAAGCCCGTAGGGAACTTGTAATACTGAGTAACATATTTATAGAGTTACATAGACTTGGTAAACAAGTAAACACTAAGCTATTAACATGGAAAGATAAATACAAGGAAAGATAACCTAAACTATAAAGGTAAATACAAGGAAATATAAGATAAGGAAATATCCTATACTAATCTAAAAGATATATTCTAACACTCCCCCGCAATCGAAACGGGAGATTCTCAAGCGTTGAGATTGGACCGAAAATTCAAGAAAAGTTGTGACGGGAGTCATTTGGTAGAGAATTTCTTGTAATTTGCTCCAAAAACCCATGTTAGATTGGGTAAAATGCCCCCATAAATGAAAGAGAGGGGCCTGATTTGTAATACAGAATTTTGTTGGGGCTAGATTGAAATTGAGAAGAAAAAGGGATTTATAATAGAAATTGAGAGTTGAATTTGGGCTTTATTGAATCCTCACAAACAATTTGTTGTTTTGAGGATTTGTCTCTGGAAATAACTAAAAAAAAAATGGGACAAGAGAGAGAGGAGACAAAGAGATAGATTTTGTATTGTTACCATTAGAGAGAGATGAAGAAGTATTGAAAAAATTGCTTTGCCATAAAATAAAAAAAGGTGGCGGCTCCAAGTCCTCGTTTGCCAAAGGTGAGCGGCGGTGTCATAAAATAAAAAGGCGGCGGTTCCAAGTCTCATTTTCCAAGGGTGAGCATCGGTGGCATAAAATAAAAAGCCAACGACTCCAAGTCCTCGTTTTCGAAAGGTGAGCGGCGGCTAAAGCACGGCCAGAGAGATAAAAGAAAGAAACTAGTGGCGACGACTGCCAAAAAAGATGACAGCGTCAGCTAAAACATGGAAAAGATAAACAACAGGTTGTTAAACCCAAACTAAATTACAAAAGACTCACCATAATGAATAAAGAACAAAAAGAAAAAAAATATAGGGAGCCGGACGGGGACGGTGATTGTAGAGGCTGGCGGAAGCAAGAGATCGTGAGGATTGAAAGAAGAACCCTTTAGCTCGATACCATGTTAGATTAGAGAAAACCCCGTAGGGAACTTGTATTATTGAGTAACATATTTATAGAGTTACATAGATTTGGTAAACAAGTAAACACTAAGCTATTAACATGGAAAGATAAATACAAGGAAAGATAACCTAAGCTATAAAGCTAAATATAAAAAAATATAAGATAAGAAAATATCCTGTACTAATCTAGAAGATATATTCTAACATTGACTATCAACACATCAAAATTAAAAACCAATAATGGAAGGCGAAAGTCGTACATGCGTATAAGATTGGATAAGCAGATCATGTGCCGATGTGCTCACCATTGGATCCGTCCTGTCATAGGCCAAGCTCGGGTAATGGATCATGGGCTTGGCATGGGCCTGCCTGAGTCGTATATTTCTTTTTAGATAAAATAAATTTAAAAATATTTCATTTATGTTTCTTTCATTTAAAATGCGAAAAGTGATATCATCAGATTGCGACAGGCACAAACAAACATTAATGAAATGATTGTATCCGTGTAGTTAGTGGTTGCAACTAGGCAAATCTAATTTTTTATTCTGTATTTGTGCTCGAGTACACTTTTAGTCCCGGAATTTAGGTAAATTTCACATTGCATTTCATATCTTTCAAAATGTCTCACTTTTGGTCCCAACCAAATATTTCGTCCAAAACTTAAGGGTCAAATCTATCAGTCAACATTTTGACCAACTTTTTCGGGAGATTTTTGTGCTTGAATGACATGTGATATTAAATGAAAATATCGTGATATTAAATATAATCCATGTGTGAGTGCATTTACGCATGAGGTCGCCCAATAAAATTGGGTTAAAATGTTGAGTAATGGAATCGACTGTTAAGTTTTGGATGTAATATTCGTTGGAACCAAAAGTAAAGTTAGACATTTTAAAAGTTATAGGGAAAATCACAGTTTTCATACCGTAATTAACCACCTGTACATTTTTTATATCAAACATTTTAAAAATCTCTCTTCTCATACAAACTTGGCCATTTTTTTCTCATTTTTCATACCACAGTTAGTTTGCTTCACAAAAAATAGGTCACTTCTTACCAATTGTGAAGAAATCGAACCACTACATACCATTTTGTGAAAAAATCGGCCACTTCTTACCAATTTGTGAAGAAATCGCACCAAATCCCCCAATTTTTTTGTGAAGAAAACTACCGGTGGTATGAAAAATGAGAAAAAATGGCCAAGTTTGTATCAAAAGTGAGATTTCAAGAATGTTTGGTATCAAAAGTGTATAGGTGGTCAATTACGGTATGAAAAATGAGATTTTCCCAAAGTTATAGGACGCAATGTCAGATTTACATAAAGCTCGAGATTAAAAATGTACTTGAGCACAAATACGGGACGAAAAATGAGATTTGCCTGGCTGCAACTATACAAACACAATCCACATGACGAGTGGATGTGTCCAATGACAACATAGTTCTTGTTTGACCAGTTGAGTCTTGTGTGACACAACTTTTCAACTCTATAAATTAGGACCAAAAATAAAATTCGAATCGTTTTCACTTTGGTAACATGTGTTTTGCAGAATTGCAAAACGCACCTTAAAGCTATATAGTAGTAGAATTAATCTTGTAAATCGTGACATGAATAATTTAAAAACACAGACAAATGAGTGCCAAAAATTAAAAATTAATTGCAACAAAACTTCATCCAAAATAAATTTAAAAAAATTGTAAAATAATTCCTTCAATCCAAGTACAACCTTAATTTTCTCCTTTTTCTTACCCGAGTGGGTCGTCTCTAATTCTAGTTTCCAGGAATCCGGGGGACCTGTTCAAACTTCCACACACCCCGCCTATAACGTTTTGCCAGGAGAAAAGTAACCGACATTAAAATTACCCACAAAAAGGAAAAAACATGAATTGGCATAAGGAACACTACGTGGCGAAATCCCAAAAATCATGGCCGCATGCAAGTCGCCACGTTTCACCCCTCACTACTATATATATCTTCAACTTCCCTTCTTCCAATTTCAATCACTCAACACAAGTTTCTTAATATACTGATTTTCTGTACAATTGAAAAGATTCAGAATGGAGACGAAGAGAACGGCTTTGTTTGTGGTGTGTCTGGCGGCGGTGGTGTCGGTGGGGTGGTGCATGGGGGAGGAGGTGGCGGAGCAAGTGAACACGGCGGCCGGGAACGCGAAGACGAAGGCGGAGGAGGCGGCGTCGGAGACGTGGCACGATGCTAAAGACAACGCTCATTCTTGGACTGATTGGGCTATCAACAAGTTCTCCGAGTAAACCCTATTTTTATCTAATTAATTTTCTGTTTACCTACATTGTTGAGCAATTTGATTATGATTTTAGGTTTTCTAATTACTAAGTATGATTGCATTTGTCACATATTTTTCTAATTTAATGTTACATCCATTTTGCTTGCACGTTGCCTGCTATTTCTAATTTTTCATTTACCATATATGATTGAGATATATACTAGTTACAAATTATAGAAACAAGTTGATATTATAATATCTGATTTGGCAGCCATTTTTGTCCATCAATAGTTTTATTTTTAAGCATTAAAAGGTAAATTGAAAATGTTATTATACAAGATGCATTAGGAATTGTAACAGAAGATCATTTGCGCACTACTTAGACCATTGGACTCTATTTATATCACTCCCATATGCAATTTTATTCGCGTGATGGTATTTTCAGGGGACTTGGAATCGACGATAGCGCAAAAGACGTAGCTGAAAAGTTCGTGGAGAAAACCAAGGATGCTGCTTCAAAATCCACGGACACCTTGAATTCTGCTGCATATGGTGATCTCTTTTTGCTTCTTGCATTTCTTGTGTATTTGACAGGCAAAATTGCAAAATTCGTTCTGCAATTAGGGGGAGTGGTAAATTTAATACAGTAAACAAAGACACTGACAATTTTGGGATATTAATTGTTCAATTTTCAGCTAATTGAGGATGATTTAGTTGGAAATTGAATAATAGGTCGAATACATACATGTGTATAGGCGCATGTTCTCTCTTGGAAAAAGCCTCACTTGAGGGCTAAAAATGCTATTTATCATAGATGAACCAAAATTGCATCTTGTGCTAAGTGTATTTGCAATCTTAATCAATGTAAGTCAAAAGAAAAGATGCAGTAACATTTATTGAAAATGTAAGTCTTCAAATGGACAACGTGTAGCACTTCAATTTTATAGAAAATCCTAAATTGATGGTCATTTCAATTTTATTGAAAATCCTGAATCGATGGTCACATGACCGGCACATGCTACTTTCCAGCTCCTTTTTTAATTCCAGTTTAATTTGTCCTTGAAACTTTTTGAAATCGGTGAAATTTGTTTTTATAGTGCTAAAAAATGAAAACTATAGTCCTTAAATCGCTCACTCATTAATGATAACTTGTCTACCTTTGTTGGAGAAACTAATCGATTGTTTTTTTCTTGCAGAGACATCAAAGTATGCTTCGGAGGCGGCCAACAATATGGCAGGCAAAACATCCGATACTCTAGACAACGCCAAGCACTTTGCTTCAGAAAAAGCGGGTGAAGCCATGGATATGGCTTCCGATGCAAAAGAAACCGGAAAGGATAAGGCAAACAATGCCTATGAATCCACTTCCGAGCATGCAGGCAGATTCATAAACACGGCTTCAGATCTAGCTGGCGAGGCCAAGGATAAAGCAAAAGACACCGCATACAATGCCTATACATATGGCTCTGATAAAGCGGGCCAAACAATGGATTGTGCCACTGATACGGCCCGTGATGCCAAAGACAAAGTAACAGATAAAGCCCACGACACGTATAATTTCGCGTCTGATAAAGCCCGCGATGCCATGGATATGGGGCACGAGTCTAGCGCACAGATAAAAGACAGAGCTTATAATGTTTACTCTGATAGAGCCGCTCGGACCATGCACAGAGCAAAAGAAAAGACGTATAACGCTTACGAATCCGCTTCCGGCCGTACAAACAAGGCGATGGATCGGGCCTTGGGTGTGGCTGGTGATGCTAAAGAAGCGGTGAAAGGTAAAGCTTCCGATGCATATGAATTTGCTTCTAGAAAGGGTGACGAGGCCATGAAAATGGCGACGGAGAAGGCTAGTGATGCGAAAGAGACGATATCGCATGGGAAAGATAAGGCGTTTGATTTGTACGAGGATGGAAAATCTAAGGCTGAGGAGACGGTGGAGCGTGGGAAGGATAAGGCATTTGATTCATACGAGGATGCAAAAACGAAGGCGCATGATGCGTATGTGTCGGCTAAGGATACGATGTCTGAGCAGGCTAAGGAAAAATATGAAGCGGCCAAAGAGAAAGCTTCGGAAGCTACAGGAAATGTGGGAGCTCGTATGAGGAAAGATACGGCCGAGTTATGAGTAAATTATAACTGAAGATTTGATTGTGAGTAGCACAGCTAGTTCTTGCATAAATGTTTTTATGTTTGCTTACGTCTTTTGTTTGAGAATGTCGTAGGTTTTTGTTGCCGTCTTTCAAAGGCGCCACTTTTCATTCTTCGTTGGGTATATGTACTTGTACTTGTCATCTGCTTCTGTTTATGAGAATGAGAGTTGAGCTCATTAATTTACTTAATTTTATAGATTTTTTCGGGCGAATTATACGCACATCCTCTCCTCTCATTTTAGTGCTAATTATCAAAATTCAACTTCTTTGGTAAATTACAGTAGAACCTCCTACAGGGGTCAATTTTGTAAACTTTATAAGGGGTTTTTGATAATTTCATATAATTTCAAAAGGTCAGATATTTTTTTATAATTTACCATAAGTAGGTAATTATTTCCTTTTTCACTACACTGTCAATTATCAGCTAGATCTAATCCAGAATTTTAATTTCTTCATCATTATTCTGAGAAGGTAGCATGCAAGTTCTACTCCCTATGTACGGGACATAATCAAATTCAAAAGGCCCCTATTCAATTTCCAAATTATTTTGAGATTTATTTTGTCCAACTTATTTAATTTAGTTTTTGGGTTTATGTTTTATATCCTTATTACGAAACAGAGGAAGTATGAGGACGTTTTCATAAAATTTGTTATAGTGTTGTTAAGGTGCTATTAGGGTATATGTATAATTAAGTAGGATGATAATTGTAAAGTTAGTGTTTGGCTAAATTTATAACCTTCTTATGAGTTGAAAGTGTGTGGTAAATTTAGCTTATAAGATTTCAAAATAAATTGTCAGGAGTGTATAATCACTTAAACAAAAATAAAGTAGGAGACCTCAACTTATTTTTTAAAAGCTTATAAAATTGAGAGTTTATATGCTCCAAAAACACTTCATAAATATTAAGAGCTTACAAACTCTTTAAAATAAGTTTAGCTCAATATATTTAAAGTTATTAGCAGACACCCCCAACCTATAGGGTGATGTGCATTTTGCCCCCTAAAGTTCTGAAAAGTGCACCCGACACCTAAACTTATCATAAATGTGCACTTAACCCCCTTGGTCAGCTTCAGGTTCGGTCAAAAATAGAAAATTCCCAAAAAAATTCAACTAAATTTCTGAAAAAAATTCATAAAAAAATAGAAAAGTAATAAGAGAAAATTAAAAATTTGAAAAATCTAGAAAAAAATAAATTAGAACAATAGAAAAGGAAATTTTTAGGTTTCTACTAATTCTTTTATTTTAAAAATTTTATTTTTATACTTTTTTTCATTACTTTCTTTTTTATTTTCATGTTTCCAGATTTTTGAATTGTCTTTTTTATTTTTGGAAAATTATGAATATTTGAATTTGCCGACGGGTTGGGTAATCCATGACCCGACCAGACCTGATTCTTGATTAAAAATTTATTTTTCAGGAATTAAATTAATTTTAAAAATTAAAAATTCTGGAAATTATGGTTTTCTTAAAAAATTGGATTTTTGACGATAATAAAATTCTTTAAATATGATTTGAAAGGATTTTATGAATTTAAAGTTTAAAATTTTTATTTTGAAAATAATTACTTTTGAAACCTTATAAGTGGAATTTCAAATCTCATGTAAAACTTATGATTGGGTAAAAATAAATCTATAGAATTGGAACAAAAGGAGAGCTATTTTATATGATTGATCTAGTTATTATTGATTTTTCTCCCAACTTATATCTACCGCCTCATATTTTTTTTTTTAAAAAACATAATTTCACAAACTCTATAAATTATTACACTTCTCATACATAATTAATTCTTTGAAGCATGTTGCTTAATTAGTATTAGATAATAAAGAAATTTAAATATTTATTATCTATTTTCCTCCTACAAAATTGTTTTATATTTGCTACTAATTTTTTTTTAATTTCTAAATGAATTCTCTTTCTTGTATTAATTAATAATTACTTTTTTCTTTTGTGAAGTAAAGAAAACATGTAGTATGTTTATGTGAATATTATAATAGATAGATAGGATTTTAGGATTAAATATTATATGCCAAATAACATTGATTTCTCCTAATGTAATTGGACTCCTACTACTAATTAAATGGTTTCCTCCTATTCAATTGATACTTGTACTTTTATTAATTAATTATTAATTATTAGTTATTAATTATTATTAATAATAATGGTGGGTATAAAAGTTTTTTCACAATGGAACAAACAAATGAATTATTCACACATTTATATAGGGGTTAAATAGATTAGATTAGATTAGATTAGATAGATTAGATTAGATTAGATTAGATTATTACCTATTAGAACTGATTTTATCTTATTTTATGATTTGGCAAGGTTCTGGAGTGTAAAACATTATTTTGGATCAAATTGTGTGATTTGGCACTGTCTGGAAATCCGGACATATCTGGAGTTGCGAACATCCATTTCCAATTATTCTTATCTAGTTAAAAAATTAAGACAAAGACCCACAATTGTTATGAAGAAGCCCAAACTCAATTCAGAAGTAAATGGTTTCGAAAATATTCGTGAAGTTACAGCAGAATCTGGCACGGACTGACTGTGCAGTATTAGTGCAAAGACCATAAGTCGAGTTACACATATTGGATTTTGTCAAGTCAATTGGACTGAAAAGATAACAAGCATATCTACAACATTTTAAAGATAGCCAAAATCAAATTCAGACAACATCGTTACTAAAATATCTGACAAAGATATGCCAAAAAATCAGCAGTTTGAATCCTACTTAAAAAATAGAACTCCATAATTTAGGAAATAAATTGCAGAGGGATTCTCTAGGCTCCTAATATAAGTAAATCTTTCCTTAGGATTGGAAAACATACTTGTAGACTGAGAAAACATTAGTATTGAGATTTTATGCTTTCAATTATGAGTAGTTAGTTTTCTCTTTCGATTCAAGAGATTTTCAATCAATTCATACATTGTGAGACACAGTGCTTATATTAATCTATTTTTCGTTTGTTTATCTGATTTTAATGCTTATAGTTGTGTAAATGATTATATAAGATGCATTTTAGTTGATTATCTATTGCAATTGATTGCTAGCAAATCTTCATAATCCATAATTGTTATTTTTTATTTGTGCTTGTACCAATTAGGTTTTCATGATTATAATTTGAGGTTTCGTTGATTACCTAAGGGAAACATTAGAATAAATTAAATAATTTAAGATGGTTTAAATTATTATTTATCTTAGTCTCTTCTTATTTTTAGAGAAAATAGCAGATACCCCCAAACTATTAGGTGATGTGCACTTTGCCCCCCAAACTATTAAAAGTTGCACTCAGCACCCTAAACTATCATATATGTGCACTTTGCCCCCTCGGTCAGCACACAGGGGGCAAAGTGCTACAAACCTCATAGGTGAGGGGGCAAAGCGCACATCACCTCATAGGTTGGGGGGGTATCTGCTATTTTTTTTTTAAAATTCAAATATTCTTAATATTAACTTAATCCCCCTCGGCCAGCTTCAGAAATTTTTTTACCCATTCATCGTTCAATTTAAATCATGCATATTGGGATTTATTTGGATTTTTCTTGAAATATTATTTCTAGGTTTGAAATAAATAATTTTCAAATATGAAAATAAGAAAAATAAAAATAAAACATGAAAATAAATAAGAAAACAATGAAAAGAAGTATAAATTCAAATATTCATAATTTTCTAAAAACAAAAAAGACAATTCAAAAATCCGGAAACATGAAAATAAGTTAAAAAAAATGAAAAAAAGTATAAAAATAAAAAATAGAAAAATTAGTAAAAATTTTAAAAGAAAAAATAAAAATATGGTGATGTGCGCTTTGCCCCCTCACCTAGGAGGTGATGTGCGCTTTGCCATCTCACCTATGCGGTTTGTAGCACTTTGTCTCCTGTGTGTTGCCCGAAGCTGACCGAGGGGGCAAAGTGCACATATATGATAGTTAAGGGTGTTGAGTGTAACTTTTAATAGTTTGGGGGGCAAAGTGTACATCACCTAATAGTTTGGGGGGTATCTGCTATTTTCTCTGATTTTTATGCTATTATTGATTTAATTAGGATTGCTTAGTACCAGATTAGTTAATAATAAAAATCTAATCGGGTGTTGGGCTTTGGTTAATGATATGAGTACGACAATAAGGATTTAGATAGCTGGTTATTTAAATTATTGTCTAAGTAATCAGAGAATGAACAGTAATTTAGGAGTCTATTATCAATGTGTTAATTAGAATGTCAAATTTTGCTTGAATAGGAGTTTTTCGTCAATTGAATTTTCAATATTTACATTATGTGTTTATAGTTATTTAATCTCTACAAATCCCCCTTTCTTTTCAATAGATCAACCAGAAACGACTTACTTACGAGTACTACAAATCCTTGTCAGAACAATAATTATATTTTGGTGCATTCGGGATGTACCATTTATCTCAGTTTCGCATACGTTTAGTTATCACACAATTGCAACCAAGACCCTCCTTTTTTATTTCATTATCACAATATACTCCTTTGGGTTCAGCCTTTACTTATCACCATCACTAGTGAGTATCAATGTAATATTAAATGATATTTTTGATGCAGCACGACACGCATCAAGTTCATTAGGTCAAATATATTGCATAAGACTTGTACTTATTATGTAACCGGTATCTAATGTATAATTATGTAAAATGATTAGGCATGTTGTCTTACACTTGTCATGTTATTTATTATGTGATATTAAGAAAATTTCATTTTGAGGAAGAAATTTTCCAAGCTAATAACAATTCACCCTGTCCGTATTTAGAGAGTGTTTGGCTAAGCTTATAAACTCTTTAAAACATCTTATAAGATGTTTCAAAACTTATAAGCTCTTACAAAGTGTTTGGTAATTTTTTTATTAAAACAGCTTATAAACACTTAAAATAAGATGTTAGGAGCTTATAAACTCTTAAAAAATAAGTAAGGGAACCCCAACTTATTTTTTAAGATCTTATAAATTGAAGAGCTTATAAGCTCCCAAAAAATCTTATAAGCTCTTTAAAATAAGCTTAGCCAAACACCCTGTTAATGTTCTAATATCCTTTTTGGTGCGCTATAGTGGTTAGGACCCTTAAATCCAATTCAGTACTTACATTTCATAATTCCAAGTGTACAATATTATCTTGTATACATTCGATTAGGCCTATCTATCAAGCCGAGTGAACCGAGCCTGGTCAAACTCGCGCTCGGTTTGATAGTATGCGAGTTTTTATCGTCAAAACTTGAATTTAGACTAACTTTATTTATTTATTTTGCCAAAGCTCGGGCTCGGTTGAGATTTAACACGAGCTTCAAGTCGAGCCTGACTTTATTCTCTTTTTAAAAAGTATATAATAAGAATAAAAAATAACAGTCTAAAACAACTATAAAAAATTAACGTCATCCATGCTCTTATGAAAAATCATAACTAAAATATATCTTAAAAGATCTCTTTTAATTCAAAAATTTTTACACAAATAAATTGAAATATATATTCCACACATTATTTAAGTTTGAAAAATATTCTAACAAAATTTATGATAAACTTACTTACAGAAAATTGTTTGTATCGTGAATTGTGAGGAGAACTAAATAAAAACACAATTGTTGAAGACAAAAGCTAGCAGTCGTTCAATGTAAATTTATGTGAATTGTCATATGTTTGTATTATATACAATTTATTGTATAAAGTCATATTCTTTACTTTTAAAATTTGTTGAGTATAGTGTTTTATATTAGGAAAATTTAGCATCAAATGCTGGTTGATTTTAAGGATTAATCTTTTCTCTAAATGAAGATTTTTACTTTTTTTTATGCAATCTGGAATTATTTACAAAATAATAATATTTTATTTTTGTATATGATATGTAAAACATACATATACATTTGTGTGTGTGTGTTTATATATATATATATATATATATATACATATACACATATTATTTTAGGAGCCCGAGCCCAATTCAAGCCGAGCCTAATTTCTTTCACGCTCGGCTTGAATTCAAAGTCAAGCCTTATCCTTAGGCTTGAGCTCGGCTTGAACTTGGCTCGTATAAACCTCAGCTTGAATATTATCAAGCCGAACTTACGAGCTTCAAGCCGGCTTGGGCTCATTGTCAATCCTTCATTTAATTATGGTTATGTACATTTGATATCTATCTACAAAATGGAATAGAAAACAAATTTGAGAATGCAATAGAAGATCAGAGTGCATATATACACTTACTTCGCATCTTTTTTGTGAAACGCAAGAAGAGGCAAAATTGCAAATTCAATCTTAATAATTGGGTCGATTGAGAACTAGTCTCACACTTTAGGTCCTTTTAAACATAGTCCTAATATTTTGAAAAAGTTGCAATGTTAGTTTTTTTTTTTTTTTTAGACAACGTAAGTCCCACGCTTTAGTTTCTAGACAACATTTTGTTAGTTTTTAGCAGAATGGTCAACTCTAAATTGTATTAAGCCCCTTAACTGATATAATTGTATCAAATACACCGTCCAAAACCAAGGGTATGTCTAAGTTTTTGAGTTAGAATTTTGAAAATTTCTCGGTAAATGCTACTATGGAGATTCGTGTGAGAATGATGTAATGTGATGTGTGTTGTGTTTGTTTATGTTTTATAAAAATGGTTTAAATTTGTAAAATGTGTCAAATCAATGGTTAAAGGTTGAAATATGATGTGTTGAATGATTGAATTAGATAGTTATATAATGATTTTGTGAATAAAGAAACAATAAAATATAAATTAAAAATTGTAAAGTATGAAAAAAAAGAGAACTAATGATTGGAGTAAGTGATTTTGATTTATGATTGTGAAATGATAGATATAGTAAGTGATGAGTAGTTATATATGAGATTGAAAAAGTTAAGTTGAAAAAAAGTAAATTTAGATGAAAACAATTTATCTTATGATTTTTTAGCATTTTGTGATCCAAGATATTGAAAATAACAAAGCCCAAAATTTTGTCACTTGCCCCCTTTGAAATAAAACCTAAATAAAATAAAATAACACAAAATCATGGTATTCCCCAATCCCCATCCCTACGCCTGGTTGCTCCCCTCCCCCCATGCATGCCATGTTGGAGTAGTAGCGGAAGTGTGAAGGACTTTGAGTGAAACAATTGATGTTTGTTTTGGAATTTATTGGAGACTTTGCTAATTTTAAAAAGGGGACTAATTATGCACGGCTAATTTATGAAAAAGGATTAAGATATGAGCTGCTGCTCTTTGTATTATTAGAATTTAGCATATGGTTTTAGCTTGCATACAAGTTGCATGGTACACCTCTATTTATAGTGATCAATAGATACATCTAGAAATGAGGTGGTTGGGAAATGTATATTCTAGATATTTCTTAGACCACCACATACTAGATTTTTCTTAGACTACTAGATATTTCTTAGGTACATTTATCAAGATTGTTCTACACATTTCTTGAAAATTACAAATTAATTCTAACACTCCTCCTTAATTTGTAATTTTCAATTGCTGCTTGAACTTCTCGAATTTCTCCAATGTGACTGCTTTGGTAAGGAAATCAGCTGGTTGATCATTTGTGTTGATAAAATTCATCGCAATCTCCTCCTTGCCCACTAATTCTCGAATAAAGTGGTGTCGTAGTTCAATATGCTTTGAGCGGGCATGAAACACCGGATTTTTAGTCAAAGCTACAGTTGACATATTGTCGCAATATATTTTTGTCGGCTCCTTTTGTGTTTGTTGCATGTCACTGAGAATTCGTCTCAACCAAATTGCTTCACATGAAGCTTCCGTTGCTGCAATATATTCGGCTTCTGAAGATGATAATGCCACTGTCTTTTGCTTTCGCGAGCTCCATGAGATCACACTTGAACCAAGGCAAAAGATATAGCCGGACGTGCTCTTTCGATCATCTATGGATCCCGCCCAATCACTATCAGTGAATCCAACCAGCTTGTTATCTTCTTCTTTGACATATTGGAGTCCAAGTTGTTTAGTTCCTTGAAGATATCGCAAAATTCTTTTTGCAGCAACAAGATGATTTTTGCTAGGATCTTGCATAAATCTTGAAACCACACTCACTGCATAACATATGTCGGGTCTAGTGTGAGTGAGATAAATGAGTGAACCCACCAAGCTTCGAAAAACTTTCCCATCTGCCTTTTCCGAACCGTCATTCAATTGCAATTTTTCACTTGGCATCATGGGCGTGTTTACGGGCTTGCAGTTGGCCATGTGAAATTTCTTGAGTATGTCTTCAATATATTTCTCCTGTGAAAGAAAAATTTCTCCCTTGGCTTGTTTAACTTGGATGCCGAGAAAGTATCTCATTAAGCCAAGATCAGTCATCTCAAAATCTTTCATCATTTTTAACTTGAACTCTTTCACTGCTTTTAGGTCAGTTCCAAAATAAATTAAATCATCGACATATAAACAAACTATTAAAAAATTCGTACCTTCGTTTTTCACATATAGCGAAGGTTCATTCTTGCTTCTTTCAAATCCATTTTTGAGAAAGTAGCCGTCAATCTTGCAGTTCCATGCTCGTGGCGCTTGCTTTAATCCATATAATGCCTTTCTAAGTCTATAAACTTTGTTCTCCTTTCCTTCCACCGCAAAGCCTTGTGGTTGCTCGACATAAACTTCTTCTTGTAGCTCGCCGTTCAAAAAGGCTGATTTAACATCGAGTTGATATACGTTGAGCTCCAATTGTGCTGCTACGGCGAGAGCAGTTCTTATGGTTTCCATTCGAACTACTGGAGCGAATGTCTCATTGAAGTCGACTCCAGGTTGTTGCAAGTATCCCTTTGCAACTAGCCGAGCTTTATGCTTTTTGATTGAACCATCTTCGGCATATTTTATTTTATAAACCCATTTAAGTCCAATCACTTCTTTATTTTTAGGTAAATCAACGAGCTCCCAAGTTTTATTTTTCTCAATTACGGATATTTCCTCTTTCATTGCGTCAATCCACACATCTTTATTTTTTGCATCTTCAAAAGATTGAGGTTCGCAAGCAAAGTAAGCAACATTTGAAGATTCATAAATATCTCGTAAAAGACGTACCTTTCGTACTGGAAACTCCGAATCTGAAGATGAATCTTCATCATTTGAGTTGCTGGTACTTGGGGCCGAATTTAAGTCTTGGCTCTGCGGGAGGTCTCTTGGTTCCGAGGTATTCATTTGAGTACTCATCGGGTGAAGAATGTTGTTTTGAGATGTTGCTTGATTGCTGTCTTCTTCCCAATTCCATGCTGCCATTTCATCGAATATCACATCCCTTGATATGATGAGTTTGTCGTTACTTGGGTTCAATAGTCGATAGCCCTTCGACTCCTCGCTATAGCCAATGAATACAAGTCTTTCACCCTTCTTTTCGAATTTATCTTTATTTGGTGACTGATTTAGAGCATAAGCGATGCACCCAAATACTTTCATATGATCGACTTGAGGCTTTCGCTTGTTCCAGGCTTCAAACGGTGTCTTATTCCGAACAACTTTTGTTGGTGACCGGTTGAGTATATATACGGCTGTATTAACAGCTTCTGCCCATAATTTCTTTGCCATTCCTTTTTCTTCCAGCATGCTACGAGCCATTTCAGCAATAGTGCGATTCTTTCTCTCTGCCACACCGTTTTGTTGCGGACTATATTTCACCGTAAGTTGTCTTTGAATTCCTTCATCCTTGCAGTGATTCATAAATGCGTTGCAGATAAATTCACCTCCACGATCGGTTCGTAGAGTCTTGATTAGATGCCCACTTTGCCGCTCGACTAGGGCTTTGAACCGAAGAAATACAGAAAATGCTTCGGACTTTTCACTCAGAAAATAAATCCACATCATCCGAGTGAAATCATCGACAAAGAGAATAAAGTATCTCTTATTGTTTAGTGAAGGCGTCCTTGTAGGGCCAAATATGTCAGCATGAACCAACTTTAAAGGTGTTTTTGCTCTCCAAGATGTTTTCGGGAATGGACATCTATGCATTTTCCCGTAAATGCATCCTTCACAAATTCTATTTTCTTTTTCAATTTTAGGAAGACCAATAACCATATTTTTTGAGTTTAATAAGTGCAACCCTTTATTATTTAAATGACCATATCTCAAGTGCCATAAATAAGAATTTTCAGATTTTTCCATTTTCAAGGCACAATGGTCATTTAGTGGTAAAGTTAGACGAAAAATTTTATTTGGGGCCATATCGATATTTGCCACTGTTGTGTTATTTTTCTTATCAATGATTTTGCATTTATTATTATCAAAATTTACCAAATAACCTTTTTCTAAGAGTTGACCAACACTTAATAAATTTGTAGCTAGATTCGACACGTAAAGAACATCATGAATAAATTTCTTTTTACCTTGCCTAGTGCGGACAACAATGACACCTTTTCCTTCAACTTTCTGGACTTTGCCGTCTCCAAGTTTTACCTCCGATGTGAAGTTTTGGTCAAGCTCCTCAAATATGTCGCGGTTGCTCGTCATGTGGTTGCTGCATCCACTGTCAATATACCATGTATCTTGCGACTCTTTGTCGATTTTTAGGCAAGAATAGAAAACTTGGTCTTCCTCCTCCTCTTTTGTAAAATTAGCCCTTTTCGTTTCTTGATTCTTTTGATATCGACAATCCCTTTGTGAGTGATTAGGGATTCGACATCTCTTACACTTGAAGTAGCAATCTTGTGAAGTATGATTATTCTTTTTGCAAATAATGCAACATTGATTTCCTTCACCTTTGTTGTTGAGTTTGCGCCTCTCTTGATTTCCTCCGTTGTAATGATTCTTCTTTTGAAATGCTCCTTTTTTGAAGTCAAGTTTGCTTGAGTCATTCTCCGAAAACTTGAGTTTGGATTGGAATGCTTGCTCGACGGACTGATTTGTCGACCTATTGATTCTTTGTTCATGAGCTTGTAGTGAACTCATGAGTTCGAAAGTCGACAACTTTGATAGGTCCTTTGATTCTTCGATCGCGGCAACACAATGGTCAAACTTTGGAGGTAAGCTTCTCAAAATCTTCTCGACCACTTTCTTGTCTTGAATAGTATCTCCAAGACATTGAATTTGATTTACGATAGTTGAGACTCTAGAAAAAAAATCTCCAATTTTTTCAATTTCTTTCATCGATAAGTTGTCGAAATCTCTCCAAAGAGATTGCAACTTGATCGATATTACTTTATCATTTCCCCGAAATTCTTTTTGTAAAACTTCCCATGCTTCTTTAGCTTTTCTTTTATTAAAAATTCGAGGATAGATAGATTTACTTACCCCCTGTTTTATATATCGAAGTGCCGTCGCATCTTTCTTTTGATTTTCTTTGAATTGCTTTTCTTGTGTAGCTGTCCATTTGGTCGGATCTCCTTCAGCGGGTGGCTCTGGATACTCCTCTTCTATAACTTCCCATAAGTCTTGAGAGATGAAAAAATCCCTCATCTCGCTGCTCCAATAATCATAATGCCCTCCTTCAAATATTGGTACTTCACTTGGAGAGTACTTGAACATTGTAGTGGATGAACTTGTCGCCATGATTTATATGATGACTGATCAAAGCCGTCTACACGGCTCTGATACCAAATTTGTTGGAGTAGTAGCGGAAGTGTGAAGGACTTTGAGTGAAACAATTGATGTTTGTTTTGGAATTTATTGGAGACTTTGCTAATTTTAAAAAGGGGACTAATTATGCACGGCTGATTTATGAAAAAGGATTAAGATATGAGCTGCTGCTCTTTGTATTATTAGAATTTAGCATATGGTTTTAGCTTGCATACAAGTTGCATGGTACACCTCTATTTATAGTGATCAATAGATACATCTAGAAATGAGGTGGTTGGGAAATGTATATTCTAGATATTTCTTAGTCCACCACATACTAGATTTTTCTTAGACTACTAGATATTTCTTAGGTACATTTATCAAGATTGTTCTACACATTTCTTGAAAATTACAAATTAATTCTAACACGCCACTCCTCGCACCAGCCTAATCTGCCACCCTCAACCCCTCTCCGTCACCGCCCGCCACCTCACCCGTTCCTCCTCCGCTGCCCTCGTAACTCCTCATCTCCCTCGTCGTCGCAACAACAACAGATACGCAACTGCTCCCCCTCAATTGTTGCCGCACCACCTACCCCTTCCCCCGTTGCCGCAGCACCACCTCCTGCCTCCCCTGTTGCCTCGACAAACCCTACCCCAAATGTTGATTTTGTTTTCTTTTATTTATTTTATAAATATATTAATTCAAATCTTTTTTACCAAAAAGAATTAAGTTAAAACCTAATTTTATTTTTATTTTTTAATTTTTGAGGCGTAAGAGTCACTAATATTTTTTGGGTGTTTGATAGAATTTGTACAGTTAGGGGGCAAAATGCAATTTTCAAAACTACCTTCGGGTTGTTGCTGTCAATTTTTAACAGAAAATAAAGCTCAAGCGTGCGACTAACG
This sequence comes from Buddleja alternifolia, assembly GCA_019426215.1. NCBI lineage: Eukaryota > Viridiplantae > Streptophyta > Magnoliopsida > Lamiales > Scrophulariaceae > Buddleja > Buddleja alternifolia. The sequence continues at coordinate 35,685,913 of CM033393.1, forward strand.
TTGCTTTAAAAAAAAACACTAATGTTACAGCTTTTGAAAAATATTGAGACGATTTTACTAAAATGAGGGATTTGTTCTCTTTAGGCCTATCATGTGGGACTAAAGTTGCGATTTCACCTGCAAGAAGAAACAATTTAAAAGGATAGGGGTCTGTTTGGCACATTTTTGTTTTTGTAGTTTTGCAGAACAGTTTTGTAGAACGATTCTGTAGAACAGTTTTTGAAGAATAAAAATTATTGAAAACCTGTTTGGCACCTATTATTATTTAATTAATATTTTGAATTAATTAAAATATTTGAAATGTTTGAAATATTTGGAGGATAAGTGCACAGTAATTGACACTCCGTGTTTTGGACATTCTGTCAATTTTTGCCTTGGGTGACTGAGAATTCTGCAAAACACCTAAAACCTGTTTTCCAAAATCGTCTTTTGGGTGACTCAAAATTCTGCAAAACAGGTATTTGGAAACACTCAACCAAACGTGTTTTCCCATTTTTTGTTCCCGAAAAACGCCAAGAGAAGCCAAAAACAGCCAACCAAACAGGCCCTAGATGTTCGAAATGATTAGCTCACTTTATCCCTTGGAATATCATGAGCTAGGTTTCAATTACGCTCATCTCTTACTTTGTTAAATGAATTAACCTTCAAGTTAATTCTGTATATTAGAGTTAAAAAACAATAGCATTAATATAGCTGGAGGACACAATACTTTGAGCTATCTCATGTAGTGTTTTTATACACTAATCACTTCACTAATTTTATATATATATATATATATATATATTTATATTAAGTGATAAAAAAAATTAAATTTGTCATAAAAATAGTTTTCACAGGTTTATCTGACAAGAATCATATACACGTTTATTAGTGACAAAGAAGTTGTCATTATTATTAATGATAAAAAATATAGTTGTCAGTTCTGTGGTAAGTGAACGGAAAATTCTATGTTAAGTTGAGACCAATGATCCTAGTGTCTATATCTCTCACACAGTAGGTGTATTGTATGCGGTCCCCACACAGTTGTGTGAGAGAGATGAGCACAGAATGCACACTCGGACCATTGAATTCGGTCTGACATAGAATTACACGTAACTGAACATGTGCCACTAATTGTGAATAGTGACAACGTAAAATGAATTCTTGTCATAACAAATCATTATTGTGAGAGAGCAAAAATTATTGTAACTAATTATATTACTATATATCTAGCGATAATTTTTTTTGACATTGTCGTTTCAAATTTTATCACTAAGTAATATCATTTTTTGTTGTAGTGATTCGCTTTAATAGATACTAGAACAAATTTCTTGTCATTATGTGCTTTGTAATTTAGGTTGGTTTTTCCCAAATAAATTACTAAAGAGAAAATGTTAATTAGCACTCCAAATATCCTATTGGATCTTCACTACTCCATGCAAATTTTCAATGCAAATTCTTTACGAAAATTAGTGAAAAATGGAGCTCCAATAGTAATTTTTGAAGCTTAAGTATTATGCCCATAACTAAATAACTAAATATTGAAATTATTTATTGAATATATATTTAACCAATGCTTTCACATTATTCAAATAATAACATTATGGGGAAATAACGGAAATTTTCACTTTTGGTCCCATAGGATTTCGGCCAAAACACTTTTAATCCTATAGGAAAATTTTTGACACTTTTTGTCTCATTGAATTTAAAATATAACACTTTTGGTTCCAACCGTCTGTTTTTGGACTGAAAATACCCGCGTGAGACACACGCTCTATTAGAACGCTCGAAAAATAAAATAAAAAACTAAAATTAAATTCAAAATATTTATTAAATAATTTTTTAAAAAAGAAAAAACATGAAAGAGGTAGTAGACGTCTCTCCAATCCCGCCTTCGTCGCCGTGGGCAACCATGAACATTGTCTCCTGCTGTAAAAACTCCCAACACCAACAAGCCTCCCGTGAACCCCAAGTACCAAATCAAACGCCCCCTAATCCCTAGCACCACCACATCAAACGGTGGCAATGACGGAGGTGCTGCAGAGGAGGTGACGGGGGTAGGAGTGGTTTCTGGTGCTAATACGGTGGGGGAGACGATCGACGGGGTTAGGTATGGGGGATGGTGGGAGATGGGGACTTGAAGAAGACGATTCAGGTCCCTTTCTCCTTTAATTTTTTTTGTTTTTTATTTTATTTTAATAATTATTTCAAATTTTATTAAGTTTTGATTTCTTTTTTTTTTGGCGTGCACTCCACTTGCCATTTTCCATCCATTTTTTAATGCCCGGGACCAAAAGTGTCACATTTTTTAGTCCAATGGAACCAAAATTGTCAAGAAAATTCCTATAGGACTAAAAATCTTTTGGCTGAACTCCATGAGACCAAAAAATGAATTTTTCCCGGGGAAATAATTAAGTCATTAATCACCAACGATCAACATACTAAGAAATGGGTGATACTAAGCTCATAACATGAAACCTACTAGTTCGAAAGCGCCATGCAGAGCAACAAAAGCCCACAAACCACCTAACTGACACCAATTTCGGGATTCGTGGTCCTGGACGTACACCGGTACCATATATACATGAGATGGTGTAGATTTTCCAGGGACCCGATTCCCGAGAATCACTAAATATCCTCCCTAAGAAATATGTTTGTAAATAATTAATTATGTGAAATAGTTTCAAGTTTATTTACATTATGCTAATGATATTAATTGAATGTTAATTTATTTAATAAGAATATAAGCATTCAATAAGATCAAGGATAAAACCAATTGAAATTTTAATATAAAGAGGATAAAGTACTATAGATTGTTAGAGGGTGCAAAATAAGGCTTGATCATCCTCTAAAATAGAATCTTTTAGAAAAATACTTACTTGTAATATGTTGCAGCAGAGCAGTACGTACTATTAATCTCAAGAACTACTTTGAAGGATAAAAGTGAAAAATTTCATTAATTTTTACTTTTTAAAATTTTATTAAATCAAGCTAAATACAAAAAAATGGTGTGTGTGTTGGGGGGGGGGGGGGGGGGGGGGTAATTGATTCCAAATATAAACCCTCCTTAATTCGGCAATGAAATTTGCAGTTACAGTTGAACGCATTGAATTACTCTGAACGGCCATAATGGGAATTGTGTAGTAAGTTAACACACACACACACACACACACACACATATATATGTATCTAAGCGTGCAGATGGAGAAAGTAATTTACTCCCATTAAAGGTTGATGCATGCGCACCTCATCAGATATTCTCTACTAAATTAAAACCTAACAATTCAAAATGGCTGCTGATAATGCCAAAGCAAAAACTCTCTTGCCAAAGCAAACTTCTTCAAATGCCCCTTTTATCCTTCATATTCAAAGAACAATATCCAATAATCACTCTCTTTCCTATTAAAATCACAATATCCAATAATCACTCTCTTTCCTATTAAAAACCTTAAAAGTTATTCTCTCTATATATATTAAATTAAGAAACAGCAAAGCCCACTTCTCTTACATTCATCAACACGATTGTCTCCATGTTTTATTTTTAATTTTTGTCGACGCTTACAAACTTTATTTTGTATATTAACTTTTTTTTTAATCAAAATGGTTCGATAAACATATGTAAAAATAAATCTACAGTATATAGCCTATTAGTAATTTAGTACAACCAAATAATATGTTTATTTAATATTTACTCCTTTTTGTTTTTATCGCAATAACCTATAAATTCTTTTAATCCTGAATACCAACAAATAAATATCATTAATTTATTAATATGTGATGTCATATCTTGTGGTTTTATGGTCAAATTTGGGTAGCTATAATCTTGCACTAATATCTATTAACAAATTAATCTGCATGTAAAATAAATATTATTATTTTTTAATTGCCATTGAATATTGTATTAATAGAAAATTTATTACTAAGTAATATTGTGGTCTTAATTTGTTCTAGGGCTTCAATTGCAATACTTCTTGCATAAATAATTCTCTTTAATTTTAGATCTTGAATATCAGTTTGAAGCCATCTATATATTTTTAATGAAATAAATATTGGTATGAATTACATTACAGATTTTTTATTCAATATTATAGTATAAAATACTTTATGATGAGACTGAGTTAGCATATTCTTATGAACGAAAATAACTTCTATATATGAAGTAAAGAATTTGCTTGAATATTTTTGTGTCCATAAGATTTACCTTGAAGTTTTTTTATTAATTTCTTCTTAATAATTTCAGTGAGTAGAATGGCACTTAAAACTTAAAAGAATTGGAAATAGGGAAAGAAAATATATAATATTTATAATTCAAAACTTGACCCAGTTTAAAAAATAAAGAAAAAAAAATTTAAGAGTGACTTGGCAGGTGGCACAAGACACGCATAACATTCATAGTCACAACACACAGCACTTAATTAAGGGATTAAATCACTAATTATGGAACTGATTGGTAACTATTTTAATGACCATTGACCGTGGAGGACATAGTAGTCATTTCATTCATTTTGCTCTGCCAAGAGGGTTTTTGCTTTGGCATTATCACCAGCCATTCAAAATATATAAAAGTTATATGGCATCTCCAATCCAACATTAAATTGCCCATACAAATGCCGAGAAGTTTATATACATACTTGTGGGAAATTCTAGTACGCTACCATCCTGGTCACACCTAAGTATATTTCACAAAATGAGTGATCACATCATATGTCAATTGTAATTCACTCAACTTGTGAAACACTCTCGAGTATGACCGAATCCGGGGTGTGCTAAAATTTTCCTGTGTATGTATACTCTTAAGACCCTCTTTATACTCTCCAACTACTCAAAACAAAACCCCCATTAATATCCAATCTCACTAAATGTTGTTGTTTTCTTGATCAGACAAAAGTTTGGTTGAACTTGAAATGCCAATCAAATTTCTGGGATTAAAAATCTAACATAAGTTACTCAAAAACTGCAGCTAACATTATACAACCTAATAAGCTATCAAGACTACTCAAAATCCTTTCATTAATTATCCCTAATCTAAGCCGCATGAGTGCAAAGCATTATATATAAACACCATTGATTAAGACTAATTAAGGTTATTAATTAATTTAGTTCCATAATCCTCTAGCTAATTCATCAAACTCTTTTTTAATTAATGTCTACATTAGATGATGATACACAAGCTAAAAAATTTCATCATGCCAATTAATTAATTACCTAACTAATTAAAATCTGAAATGGGGGGGTATTAGTTAATAGCAAATCATATATATATATATATATATATATATATATAGGTATATCTTGCCTTAATTAATCAGAGATTTGTTTGATCCTCTTCATAGCTTGTTTGTTGTTGTGCATCCATACTTTGAATACTTGTCTCTTCACCCCAACCTCACTGCAGAACTGCTGCACCTCCTGTTCGTTTTGCTTCTGAATTCTCCATTCAATCTTCGTCGCAAATTCATGCATCTTATCCTTCTGTTCCTGGCTGAATTTTGTTCTAAATCTCTTCTTTGACGACGCCTGCATCACTGCATGTCCGCCGCTGCCGGACTGAAACATGTTCAGATCCTCGCTGGACGACTCTGCCGCTGCTCCGCCCCCAAAATTCACCATCTTAGGTGGCGTTGGGCCGGCGGCGAAGCCTTGGGGATGCTTATGTGGAGTTCGGGTGTGAAGAATTGGGGTTTTCCGGTGGTGGACGGAGTGTTGCGGCTCGCCGTTGATTTCTTTGCGGTGGAAGTTTCGGTGGCAGTCGCACGCAGCGCATCTTAGCGCTTCCGGCGTATTTTCATCTCCGCTGGGCATGAATTCTCCACATCCGTCCACGATATGGCCCCCCATGCTTGCAGCGTGATTCTTGAGGCATTCCCTGTATTTAATTGAGGTTGTACTGGTAGTATTAGCCGTGGAAGCTCCTGCTTGTGGTGGCGGCGCCGGATTCTTTAAATTTGATGCTCCAACAGTTGTGTCGGCGGCGGTGGGGGGCGGATCTGGATCTGAGGTGCAAGTGTCTTTGTGCCCGAGTGGCTGCTGCGGTGGCGCCGGCTGATTGTGGTGATCTAGGGTTTGGGTAGGGCTGAAAATGGAAGTTCCTCGGCGAGTTGAAAGCATTACATTAGCTCTTCTATCCGGCGGAGTTGAGAGTATCGGAGCAAGCGGCAGCTTCACCGGCGACTCTTGTGGTGGGTTGTTGTAATTATTGTTACCTATTATTGAATTTGGCATCCCCATATCTCTGCGTTCCATCACTTAAATGGGACTTTTTGCACTAATTACACTAAATTTTCTACTTAATCCCTCCGATCCTCCTAAACCCTCATCATCATCAACTATATGATCAACCCAATCTATACATATATAATCTAATTTCGGATTAAATTTGATGATCAACTGACTAATATAAGAATTGCCTTCAAAAAAATTTGGACTTTGTGGGTACAAACCCCACCATCCCGAATAAAATAGTACTTAGTTTGACGAAAATCAAAAGTGACATAATTAATCAAAGTATTATAATATAATAGATGGGACCCTTTAATTTGAACTGAAAAATAGAAAATTTTACCTTCGATAAAACAAAACATGTCAGTGCGGCACCGTCATGAGCAGCAAATGAGGGATATGTAAAGAAAACAAATGAGGTTAATTTTAGCACTGATTCAAGGAATATGGAGGGGGATTAAAGTAATAGAGAATTAATTAAGAGTAATATTATTATGATTTAGTTAAGAAAAGTAGTAGTAGTAGTAGTACATAGTTTGTCGTAGTTGTGTGTCTCCCAGTAGCCATTCAAAATTTCAAGACATAAACAATTGAAATTGGAATAGCTAGGGAGAGTAATTGGACTCTGTGTGTGTGTATGTGTGTGCGCACTTAGAGAAGCGTGAGTGAGTGAGTGATATTGATGGGAATTTGGTGATGAGAGAGAGAGAGAGAGAGAGAGAGAGAGATAGATTTTACTCTACAAAACAACCGACAAGGTCATGTTGGTTCTCCTCCACAGCCTGCACAATGGTCCATTGTCTCATTATTGTTAATTCACCCTCCTTTCTATCAATATGTATTCCTTCTCTTTATTCTACATACCCCCACATACATATAAATATATCAAACCCTAAAACACACTCACATATATATATATATATATGCATATATATAACTAGAAAAGAAGAGACGGATCAAATTTGATGGGACATAAGTTTGGTTGCCGTGGAATCGTCCCGCAAATCTAATTAAACAATCTTGGGTTACTAATCTTACATACAGTATAAGATGAAATTAGTAATTAACTGTGGTTGTTAAAGAAATTAGAAACAAATCTGTATATCAATGAGATACAGAGGAGAGTTTTTGTGGGTTTGTGGAATGAAAAGTGAAAATGATGCATGGTCCACGTGAGCACAGCATTTTGGTCCTGTTAGTGTGTGTGTATGTATCTCTTTTTTTTTTTTTTTTGATAAAAGTGTGTGTATGTATCACAGTATATATGGTTGTGTACGCAGATTCTCCTCTTTAATTTCCATCTTTATTATAAATATATATATATATACACATAAAAATATTCGCTCGCTCTCTCTCTCTCTCTCTCATATTTTCAAGTTGTGCTTGTTGCAGTTGGGTGGTGCAAAGTCTCTGCAAACTTCTAATCATCCACTAACAGTTGTGTAGTGGTCTTCCAGCTTTAGCTTCTCTCAATTTTTGTTTTGGCAAATGGCAAATTGGCATCACTAATATTTATCTCTTTAGACAAGGAATTATGACTACTCATAGCTACTACTACCTCTCACACAAACAAGAAGTGGATCCAAAGCTTCAATTCCAACTTGAGCGTGTTTGGATATGATCAATAAAATGTTTACGAGTTTACAAATTGAGAATTGATATTAGCACTGTTATTTTTGGTAATCACACTCCATTCTTTTTTTTGGGTAAGATTTTTTTGGTACTCGAGTTTCGCCATTAATGTCATATCGTTACCTTAGTGTTCACAAATGACTAAATTGGTATCCAACTTCTACCATAATTGTCAAATTAGTACCTCATGGATGATTTCTATCTATTTCTTATTATATTTTTCTTTAAAGACTATTATACCCCTAACCATTATTATGAAAATATTAAAGTATGTAATTTAAATTAGAAGTTCTATTTATGTTTTCTAATTATATTTTTCAAATTTATTTAATATGATTTGATGTTTTTCCAAAATATATGTTATGACAATTTTATTCTAAAGTGATAAATTCAAATTTTAAGTTCGCAATTAATTTTAACTTAAATTTAATGTAGAAAAGAAAACATTATACATTTGTTATTTTGAATTTATAGGATAATAAGAAATTGTTATACGTTTAATTAAATAGTTATTTTATATATGTATATATAACTGAGTATTTTTCTAAAAATGTAAGAAAATTATATATTTTATCTAAGAATATGTGTGTGTGTGTCTGTATGTTCAAATATTGTGAAATTTAAAATATTTTTTAGGTGGACATTGTGATTGTATTTTTTTTTTCTTTCTGAAAAGCAAGATATGATTGTAACTCAGCAAAATAATGTCGTAAACAAGAGCAACAACTGCTAAGAACAACACATTAAAGTAAAACAATGTACAACCTTATTGCCATTATGTATAATAAGAGAAACTAAAACAGAATAAAATGATAAAAATAGGAGTTTGATATCATGAACTAATGAGACAATCTCGAAAAAATTCTTGGTTAGCTAAATGAAATTCTTTAATAAATGTCATGACATTTTTAAAAATCTACTCATTTAAATATCTTACACTTTTGGAAATCTACTCATTTATATATACATGTATAAAATAACTATTAATTAAAAATATAGCAATTTATTATTATCATATAAATTCATAATAACAAGGGTATAATGTTTTTGTTTCTACGTTAAATTAAAGTTCAATTATTTGCAATCTTAAATGTAAATTTATCACTTTAGAGTAAAATTGTCATTTAAAAATCATAAAATACATATTTTGTGAAACATCAAGTCATGTTCAATAGATTCAAAATACAAATAGAAAGCAGAAATGCAAGTTCTAATTTATAATACATACTTTTATATTTTTCACAAGGTTAGGGTTATAATAGTCTTCAAGAAAAAATATAATGGGAAAATGGATGAAAATCATCCATGAGGTACCAATTTGATGATTATGGTAAAACTTGTGTACCAATTGAGTCATTTATGAACACTCAGGTACCAATACTTTTTACCCCTTCTTTTTGTGTCAAGTAATTTATCAATATGTCTTTGAATTTTAAAACACGTTGTATACTTTATTTAGGTATAACTATACCCTTCATATACAAGCCATCTTTTTTAATGTTTTGCTCTCATATTAATGTTGAATGCATCACATGATCCTCAATGTTCAAAAGTCCCAAGTTCAAAACTCAGTTTTCATTGAACACTAATCGTAATTAAATAATAATTATTTATATAATCATAAATTAATTAATAAACTATTTTATTCTTACATTCTATATTCAACCTCATTTAGAGTTAAGTCGACAATAAAATAATGACCCATCAAACTTGCAATTTTTTTCAACTTGCTTCATCAAAACACCCGACAATACTGTATGAAACAAGCAATTGTACCAAAGGAATTTCAAACAATTTCTTCCCAACAAAACAAACACCATTTTCTTTTTTGGTAGACAAATTTTGCAATAAAATGACAATAAGAGAAATCAAAGGTACATAATTCATAAAACTAAAGTTTGACAAAACATTGTTCACATAATTAGAGTTTGAGAAATACGTACCATTTACATCCTTCATACTAGAATTCTAGATAATGATGGAAGAATTCATTTGTGCATCAAATAAATTATGTTAAATATTATTTAATAAATAAAAAAGTAATTTGGTGAAAAATGAAGATATAATATTAGGTGGAGTGTGATCATTAAAAAGGAGAGTGTGAATATCAATTCTTAAATTTTGGATTGATATATTTAAAATAATATTTTTAATAAAACTCTTAAATGTGTTATTTTAAGAGCATATAAGTTCTTCTAGAAAAAAGTTCTTTAAAAATGAGTTAGAATCCTAACTTATTTTATCAGGAAAAAAAAAAGAACCTCTTTAAAAATGAGTTAGAACCTAATTTGTTTTAGGAAAAAATACTAAAAAACTCCTAAAATAAGTTTTTATATCCGAAAAACTTACGATAAAAATTTCAATCCAAAAAACTCATTTCACCAACTTTTCATTCCAAAAAGCCCAAGATTTAGGGTTAATAAATTTATGAACTTAATTTCCCGTAGCCTTCTAGAATAAAAATATAATCACTTGTAATTTCATATAGAGATTTATTTATTTAAAAATTTATATTGCTAATTGACTAAATATAATTTTTTTGTTAGGTTTTTCAGATTTTTAATCTTCTTAAAAATTTAAAAATATATTTTTTAGATAATTATCATTGTAAAATAAAAAATTAATTATATAAAAATATTTAATACTAAAAGTAAAAATCTGTGTTATTCAACTTATCAATTTTAAAATTTTAAAAAAAATTGATAAAAAAAATCAATTGATCAATTGTTAACTTAATAAATAGTGGGTGTTTAGTCAAAAAAGTTCTTAATCTTAATTTTTGGGGTTTTTGAATGAAAAGTTCGTAAAGCGGGTTTTTGAGAATGAAAAATATTTCATGGATGTTAAAAAAAATTTAGGGGGGATTTTTTGGATATTAAAAATTCTTTTAGGGGGATTTTAGTAATTCTTCCTTTATTCTTTTAAGATTGATGTTAAAGAGTAATTTATAATTGCTATTATGTAAGCTTTATGAACTTAATTTTTATTTCATCCAAACACTTAGAAAATTTATTTCTTAAAATTAAACCCAAAATCTTAAAATATTAAAAACTATGATGTTATAAGATATTTTAAGTAAGTTTTTATAACCAAGCACCCTCTTAGTTGTATCTTAAAATAAAGAATTTATTTCTAAAATTAGATCCAATATTTAAAATTTTAAGAACTTACATATTTATCTATGTAAGAGCTTATCAGATATTTTAGATAAGTTTAATTATAGCCAAAAGCCCTCTTCATTAGTTGTATGATTTTTTCCATCAACAAATCTTATTACTTTTGTCTACAAAATGTATATATATATATATATATATATATATATATATTTATCACTCATAAATATAGAGTACTGGCGGGCTTTGCATAATTGCATTGGAATGAATTATAGATTAGGGTGACAATCAAAGCATAAGATCAGTTAAACCTGATTTTTCTTTGTTCTTTTTTGAGAAGATCAGTTGAACCTGATTAATTAACACAATTGTAGAGTGGGATCAATGCTGTAGTTTTCTTTTTCTTCTTTTGGGATCAATGTTGTACTATACATACATATATACCCTCTCTCTGTTGATGTGAGGAGTGCGTTGAAACATGCACTTAATTAATTCATTGAATGGTAGTATTTGACTATTTCCTCTTCTTTAGACTGATGATCAATTTCAGTGTGGTCCACCCGTCAGGCGATGCTACCCATTTTATGAGGTCACAAAATAGGGGTTTAATTGGTATAGTTGACCACCAACACGCGGTGAACTTTCTATCTTAAATAATTTCCGTCTACATATAATGAGTTTCAATGTAATATTCACCGCTTTGCCTTGGTAAGACTAAGGTCTCATAATTTAGAGATTATGGGTTCAATCTCACCAAATTTGTAAGTTATTTCTTTACTAATATATTAGTTCTTTGTTTCTAGTCTGTAACTCATTGTTACTAGTTTGTAATTAGAAATTGCTGATTACGATTGTTGATTCTATTTTCGATGTAATAATGTAACCGTTTCATTAAAAAAAATGTAAAATTCACCGCATTATGTAGCTAGATTAGCTAGGGATATTTAAGCAAATGGCACAATTTTACATAAGGAATTAAGTGACTAGCACCCAAACTCAAAATATTTAAGGGCATTGTCACGGCCCTAACCCCGGGACCATGACAACCGCCGCAAGCTTCTGAGAACATGCCAAAAGCCTGCAAGGCTCGCCTATTAACAACACTGGTATAGAGCATCTATACCTAATAATTATTATAAACGAATCAATACTACTAACTAAAATGGAATTCCTCAAGGATAACTCAATTCTCCAAAATAATAAAAAATCTCCCATACAACCAAATCATTGTGAGTCTCATAAATAAACCTCTAAATCAAATAATCCAAAATCAACAAGTCTAATATTCTCGAATAAAACTAAATACAATATAAATACTAAGTTGGGCTTCTCATGACTTGATCCATCTACGAAAAAAAAATCTCCTCTTCACTAATCCTGGATATCTGAAAAAGAATATTAATAAAAGAATGAGTTCAACGGCCCAGTAAGCAATTCCATCACTCAACCAGTCGGATCAAGCAAGCATCAAATTAATAGTTAAATTTTCTCAAGAGTACACAATAAAGTCACACATAATTTTCACTATAAATTCACTTTAAAAGAATAATATTTGATGAAATCAATTTAAAAGAAATATCAAATCTCCACACACAATTCACCATGTAAAACCAACACATAAGACAACCATGGTCAGGGACAGGTTTAACCCCCCTGTCTTAGGTCCTGGTACAGGCATAACCCCCTGTACTGGGTCCTGGTATAGGTACAACCCCCCTATACTGGGTCCTGGTATAGGCACAACCCCCTATACTGGGTCACTGACCAATACTCACATACTCCGTTGCCCATCTCCTATTTCGGAATAGTCAATGATGTAATGGTCTACACAATGGGTTTTAGAAACCACCTCCACAATAACCACGTTTACAAAACCACATATCAATCACATACAAAAATCACATTTTTTCACTTTTTCAAATCCAAACTCAAGAAAAATCAAATCCTTTGACATTTCCCACAAATCCATACATATATATATAAGCATGCTTGATCAAAGTTCAAAAATCACACACACATGCACCAAAAATACTACATATATAATTTTATATAACTAGAAGAGTGAAGAATCACTTATCTTGTTAATCCAACCCTAAGCTATCTTATGTACTTGCTACAAGTTTCTTGGTTCGTCTCCAGTCGAATCTAAATAATTAAAGCAGTGAATCAATAATAATTAAACATGAACGGGATCTTAAATTATGTTCTTAACAATTAACTCTGTTAACTAACTATTTTACGTGTATCCTTAATCCATAAATTGAATTATAAGTCGTCGGACTATGCTTCTGCCGATTCAATCTTTCCTTTCTAGCTTCTGTTTACAACTACTAATAGTAAAAAAAATTAGGCTAACCATCTGGATTACTAACCTATAATGTATTTCAAAATACTCCAAGAGGTCCCGTTACTTGCACATGACCAACACTTTTCATATAGAATACAAAATTTTCACCTGTAAGTATAGTAAAAATTTATGCATCTAAACCCCATCACTTTCTTCATTAATATCGGTCACAACTTCCCAAGACACAAATATTATTTTACCCCCCTCAATCTCATGATTAACATCACAATTGGGATCAGTGAAATCATCATCTATTATATATAAACAATTCTTCTAATTATAATATCCATAACATCCAACGGGCCTAACATGATAATCGATAACAATGAAGAAATTTCTCAAAATTTTCACCGCCTAATACCCACGGTTGTGCTCTTTGGTTATGAATTCAATTTGCCGTCGATTAATTAATAGTTTATCTAATCTAAAATTCAATGACTTGGTACCCATAAACTTACCTTCCGTCAATGGTGATTTTTCTTTCCGCCGTCTCCCTTCTCTAAATTTGCTGCCAAAGTAATATGTCTCTCTCCTAATAGGTTAGAAACTCTCTATTTATATTACTCAAGTATATTTACACAAACACTCTCAAGCTTTAGAAATTAAAATTTGAGTCCCACCGTAAGATTTTACCACAAGAAAACAATATACATATTAGCCCCTCTAATTAATTGGCATTCTCTGTAAAATCCAAATATATTTCTTACTTTTTTATCTCGTCTCCATCCGATAAATTTAATTTACTTGAATTCTCTTTCTTGAAATTAAAATTTCAATCACCATAAATTATCACTTGCACCATAAATAAAAAATTCATCACTTAAAATTTTCTTATATAAAAGGGTTGGTCATTACAGGCATAGCACCCTCAAATTTGCAATTTGTTCCCACTATTTTTGACCGAGTCAAAATGCCCAAAACCAAATAAAAACTAACACATGACATGTGACTTTTTTTTTTAAGTATATAAACTTTTTAGTCATATTCAGTTTGGTCTCTTTATTTTCTTGTAAAATTATTTAAACCCATGAGAGTAATTTGTACATATTTTAAAAAACAGTGAATCCCAACCTGCTTTTATAAATCTGCATAAAACTCTACATTTGCACTCATAATTTATTTACATGCCTGTACCCGCGCATATTTTAAGCTCTTTTATTGATTGTCTTAATACTTTAGAAAACTTAGATTATAATAATCAGGAATCAATATTAGAATTACGAAACAAATTAATAAATAGGAGAGATAATTGGGTTAATACTTATCTTAATTTACCACCTAGATAACGACGTCACCAAAACTATATTAAATACTTTTTAATTTTGAATATATTAATAGCAGCCTTTTATTAAAATAGATCCTTCTAATTTTAAAAGATTAGATTATTTAGATCTTGAATATAGTTTAGCCGATAATCCATAATCTCCTTAAATAAACATAAATTTATTAGTAGATTTGATTCAAGTTTTAAGCACAATTTACATTCCGAACATAAACACTTAAATAGTTCAACGGATTTACTTATATCTCTAGCATCGAACTTAGAATTAAAAAACACAAAATTTTATAAAATCTTAGAATTATTAAAAGAAGCATTTTTGATAAATAGAGAAATAATAAAAAGTGGTGAAAGTAATAACTTAGATCACATAAACAAAAGTCTGAGGAAACTTTAAAAATAGTTAAAAAAAATATAATAAGATTTTTCCTACTAAAGACGAAATAATAGAGTTAAAATATAGTTTGGAATGTAATAAACTAAAACAAATAGAAATCGAAACAAAGAAAACTTTAAGTCAAGTAATAGAAAAAATAAATAAATTTGAAGCCCAAATTTTAGAAACTAATAAAACGTTAAAGAATATAGAGCGAATAGTTAGTGGATGAATAATTTAGAAGATAGATTATAATATAAAAGAGCCATTGAACTAACAAATAAATATTTAGATACAGTGGCAGGATTTACTACCTACCAAGGAAATATTAAATTCAGATAAATTATATCCTAAACTTTGAAATATTTAATTCGCTTTAATTTTACAAATATTTGAAAAACTAGACAAGTTAGAGAATAAAATAGAAAAGTTAAGTACTAAAATTGACACGATATCTCAAGTAATTAAAAGACATTTACAAGATAGTATAGAAGAAAAATTAGCAAATTTAGCACTAGACGAATCTGAAAAACCTAAAAGGAAACCCAAACCATATATATTTATTGGTAAAAATATTGAGATCATTCAGTGGTACTAGTAGAACAAAAATTAAATTAAGTAGCAAAGAAAAAGAAAAAGGAAAAACAAGTAATACTTTCACTAAAAGAATATTTAGATGATCTGGAAGCCAAAGCTCAGCTAGAGAGATAGAAATAGAAGAAATAATAATGTAGAAGAAAATCTGAATTTGTACAACGATAAAGGAATAGATAAGTTAAAACCTAAAACAATATATAAAGTAGGAAAAATAGATTTTAACACACATTTAATTAAAAAATTTAGAGAAAAAGAAGTCAAAGTTATGACAAATGTTGAAAATATAAGCTTAGTCAGTCAAGAATGTATAAAGCAATTAAAACAAAAATATAAACACTCAGGATTAATCATTGTAGGAATAAAGAGATTAACTAGAAAAGGAACCGGTGGAAAGGTTTTAGTTTTACTATTAGATAAAAGTTGGACAAATGCGAAAATAGCAGTATTTGCTAGTATGAAAATAGATATGAATAATAATGTAGGAATATTTTATGTAGCTCCAAATATGAAGAAAAATATTAAAGATATTAGCAAAATCACTATAGGATTACAAACTAGAGGATATGAAACATATAATGGTAATAATTTAGTTGTTTCTATAGCCTTTTTAGGAAGAGTAACTAATAATAGTTTCCCTCAATATAAAACTAATATAGATGGAATAATAGATGGATTAGCCTCAGTAGGAGTAAAAATGATTAAACCCTTAAATATAGATAATAGCGATTTAAATGGAGAAGATGTGAATTAACCAAACACTTAGAAGAAACTTATACGGTTAAAATTTCAGGAGAAAGCATAATGCATACAAATAGTAAATGTCAAACTTCTATTAGATTTCTTAATTATCAAAAGCAAGATCCCAAAGAAATTTTAGAACATTTAGAAGAAAAAACTGATAATGAAACAGAAACAAGCTATATGAATATAATAGAAGAAGAAGAAGTTAGAATAACTAGTAGGTTTGCAAATTGGGAAATAGAATCTGATATAGAAAGCGGAGAAGACGAAGAAGAAAATATAGAAGAAATAGATGAAAAGATAAGACAATTAGAAAGTCAACTTAAAAATGATTACAAACCTAAGAATATAAAAGAGATATTAACAATAAATTTTGAGATAAATAATTTAAGAGAGTTAGTAGATGAAATGTACTTCGAAGTAATGAATTTAGATATAAATTTAGAATGAGTTGAAGAAGAATTTAAACAATATTATAATATATATTTAATAGATGATATATGCTCAGGAAAAGTAGAATTTGAAAAATTCTTTAAAAATAAGGAGAAGGATAGAAACGAAATAACCTTTATGGCACGTAGTCAAGCTAATACTAGTCGTAATCCTGAAAAAAGAAGTAGAGTATAACCCGATTATAGTGAAGTTCCAGCTACAAATGTAGAACTAAGTGGAAGACCAGAATGGAAAAACCCAGTATATGAATATGGATCAACTCAACCAGAAAAATATGTAGGAATGAGGCAGCCCATAGGAAAAACCATGAGTGGAACCATGTTAGTTATTGAATTAGGAAGCCCTCAAATGTGGCCAAAAGAAGTAAATATATGGGAACAATGTGTAGTATGACATTGGGAAATAAATAAAAAGGCAGATATGAATATGTTTAACTTTTTAGAAATATGCTTAGGACCTATAACATTATCTATTTGGCAAAGTAAAGAGAAAAATGATCCAACTAAAATTAATGAAATAAAAGCTTTAGGCAATAATCCTTATAATTTTACTAGTTTTATTAGAACCTTAATAATAGGAATAGATCCAGGAAGAGAAAGTACATTCATACAAGATACTGCACTTAAAAACCTAGAGCAACTTACTATAACCGATATGAAATATATTATACCTTTTAGTCAAGATTTTACAAGATTAATAGCTGAAGCTAATAAAGCTTTTGACGAAGAATTATTTAATAGGTATTTTACAAAATAGCCACAAGATTTAGGAAAAAGAATACATGAAGAATGGATAAACATCAATGGTAATCTTACAGGATTAGGTATAGAATCTAGAGTACAATATACTTTCTTTAAACTTCAAGAATGGTGTAAAGAAAAATTCATTAGAGAACAAATTAGAAAACAATCTTATGAGTTTTGTAGAAAAACTATATACACTCCACAACAATATGGACAAAGAAATTACTTTAAACCAAAGCGAAAAATATTAAGAAAATTCAATAAACCAAAATCTAGTTTTAGACAATATAGACAAGGAAGGAAACCCCCTAATTATATTAGAAGGCCATCAACTAGAAAATGCACTTGTTATATTTGTGGAGATCCTAAACATTTAGCTAATAGATGCTCGAAAAGACAATTTAATATGAAAAGAGCAGCTATACCAGAACAACTAGATGAAGATGTAGTAAGTATAGACGGTAATGAAAGTGATAATGAAAGTATATATAGTATAGTAAATGAAGAAGGACCAGAAATTCCAAATATAATAGAATACACTTATATGAATAGTTTATGTGATCATAAATATATAAATGAAAAAGGAACTATGAGTACATAGCATGTAGTATTTGTAGATTATATCCTGATATTCATCTAAGATATCAGTATAATATATGTTTTGACAAAATTTGTTTTATGTGTGCTAAAGATATATATAATATAGAAACAGGTGTATCACCTAAACTTAGCAAAAAGCTAGAAACGATAGAAGTCCTAAGTCACAAAATAGAAAATTTAGATTTAAGAATACAAATATTAGAATTAAAATTAAAAAATAATGAAAACATAAGCAGTAATCAAACTAAAAGAAAATGTGTAGTTATAAGATAACTTGATAAACTTAGCCAACAATCAGAAGAAACTCATTTACAAAATACAGGAACAAACCTCAAATACAAGTACCTTATACTAGTAGTTTAATAATTTTAGATTGTCGAATATGGTGTAATCAAAAAATATATATTGAAACTAAAGTCATTTTAGATACAGGAAGTACAAAAAGTATGCTTAGTTCTAGTCTTGTATCAAAAGAATTCAAAGCACAACTAAGTTACACTGTTACCAGTAGAATTGCAAAAAATAGATTAATGAAAATAACAAAAGAATTAACTAACGTAGGAATACAATTTAAAGATTTTTCAGGAAATTATAGTAGCAAATATACCTTAGTACAAGTACTTATAGCACCAGAAAACATAACAAGCCAAGAATTCCTTTTATGGTTCAAACGATTCTTGCTTGCTAACCACAAAATTATTCTATGTCTTTGAATAGGGCCTTTTTCCCAAATCAGATTTGCCACTTCACTTCCTCATGGTGCTCCATATCATGCTCATATGCTCTTTTGATAGAAAAAATCCCATCATTCCATTTATTTTGAGCCACATCCACCGCATCCAAGAAAATGTCTCTTATGCCAATCAATATCTTCCAAAACCATGATGCTGAATTTGATGGTACAACAGCCTACACATTTTCAGATTTTAAGTAATATTCATTCACCCACTTAATCCATAACGAATCAATCTTATTAGCAATGTTCCATATGTGCTTAAACACTGCTGCCACATTTCATTGTCTTAATGAAATCATCCCTATTCCACCCTCTTTCTTTGGAATACACAAATCCTTCCAACAAACAACAGCATTAGCTCTCCCATAAACACTTCCATTCCATAGAAATCTACTACACATTCTCTCTACTTCAGCAATCACAGTCAGGGGTAAGGAAAAAATTTGGCTCCAGTACATCTGGATACCAAACAACACTGTTTTAATTAAATGGATTCTACCTGCAAAAGAGAGGTACTTTGTTGTCCAGGAGGTGATTCTTTTCATTATCTTCTCAATAAGCGGTTGACAATTCCTCACTATCAGTTTTGAGGAAATCAAAGGCACACCAAGATAGTGCATTAGCATCTCCCCCTCTGAATACCCTGTTATCACCAACAACTGCCTCTTTGTATTATCATCCACTCCACCACTGATAATTTGACTTTTCCCCAAATTTGCATTCAGTCCAGAAACTTCAAAGAATTTGTCAAAACAGCCCTTTATTTTACAGATAGGTTTCTTCTCCCCTTTGCAAAACATCATCAAGTCGTCGGTAAAACACATATTTATTAGGCCCACTCTCCTACACCTTGGGTGTAATTTAAGTTATGGGTCCTTATGTAGTAATTTGAAACTTCTTGACAGATATTCCATTGCCAAAACAAAGAGGTAGGGGGACATAGGATCCCCTTGCCTCGGTCCCCTTTTGCCTTTGAAGTACCAAAAGACTGACCCTTGCATTATAATAGAAAATTTAACAGTAATCACACATATCATAATGAACTTTGTGATCTCTATAGGAAATCTATATGCCAATAGTACTTGCTCCAAAAATGCCCAACTAACTGTGTCATATGCCTTCTGGATGTCAACTTTCATTACCACTCTTAGTGTTATCCCCGTCCTTTTATATTCCCTCACCAATTCATGGCATAATATGACATTATCTATTATTGTTCTGCCCTTGATGAAAGCCCCTTGGGCTTGGTCCACAAGCAATAATAACACCTCTTTAATTCTATTACACAATAATTTGGATAGCACCTTATAAATGAATGAGCAGTAAGCAATAGGTGTCTATATTCTCCAACATTTGATGGGGCTGGGACTTTTGGGATCAAATGTAATAAGGTGTGATTCACCTTTTTCAGTAGCCATTTTTTTTCTCAAAACAATCTTTCACAACTTTTGTAACCTCTCCCCCTACAATATGCCAAGCTCTTTTATAAATGTTTGAGCTAAACCCATCAGGCCCTTGGCTTTTTTCATCTGGGATAGAAAATAATGCTTTTCTGATTTTCTCCTCTGTCACTGGTCGATTAAGAATCTGTGTGTCTGTCTCTGAATTCAGTATATACCCCTGCCTTACCACTTCCTGGTTGATTTCTCTATGTATAGGGCTATCAAAAATTTCAATTATTACGGTTGTTAAAATTTACAATATTATTTCTTTTATGAAAATGTTGCTTTAGTTTTATGTTTCACATGGTTACTTATTTTTGTTTATGTCTATTTTGAAATAGTTTTTAAGGGATATAAGACTCTTTGTAATATCCCTTATTATTAACCCATTTCCTATAAATACACAAAACTCTCTTAAAAAATTTAATTTTATTGGAAATCAAATATTGTCAAGTGTCAAATCAAGGCGTCTCATCCAATCAAATCAAGCTTTGCAGTCCAACAAATCAGTGACTAATTGGATGGTGACACTTGGTACATTCAAATATGTGTCAACCAAATCTACATAAATATGATATTATCTCCTTTAAAAGATTCTGAAGAGATATATCAGAGAAGTCCAAAATTCTAAGACTCCCCTACCCAAACATCTATATATAGAGGGAAAAAGGTCACACAAAAAGATATACTATATACACCTAAGTCTACAAGCTAGGAAATTCAAGTCTTCTCTTAGCCAAGTCGAAGTGCTGCAACCAAGAGGGTTCTTCATCAACCACGAAGGTTCTAATATCTTCAAAGGCAATCAATCATCAAGGTGTTCGTTTCTTCTTCAACAAATCCGAGGAGAAGCTGCAATGATTTCAACGGTAAAATCATCATCAAATATTCGTTTCTTCTTCAACAAATCCAAGGATTAGCACACTTTTGATTCAAGAATAAATTTCAAGCTCTTGAATCGTATTCGGGAGTAAAGAATCAGAGGATTAGTCTTCGTTAGGAGATTTCTTCTCAAAATTTGTAATTTTTTTCAAATCAAATTATTTATTTGTCCGCATTATTTTTTCTTGTCTTTTAAAATTGTAGACTCGAAAAATTGTGTGAACACACACATAGCTATAAGAGTTGATATGTCATTGGATGGATATCATAAAACAAGTCTTTAAGGCTGTGATTTTTAAATAACGTCCAACTCATAGAATTATCAAGATGGGACATTGATAATTCGGATAGACTTGCAACTATGATGCACTCCCTTAATTAGAGAATGTCTTTTTTTATAGACATTAGTGTAGTTGACAAAAATGCACATACGCGGGTACTTGTTGAGAACAAGTCCATTGATCAACCTGACTGAAACTTTCTAAATTGGAATTATTTCTATATATGTTGAGTTAGGAGTTTCTTAACCACCATATCGCAAGATTAATTCTTTGACTTAAGTCGTCACAGTAATCTTGTATATTGACTTACTACTCTTTGGCTCCTGTGACAATTCTTTACAAGGACACTTATGGATTGGTAATTGAGTGTAGTGACTCGTATACGGAGGTGGGTGTTGACAACAAATGATTCATCACTTGTCTAGATGAACAAGTGCATTTTCTATAATATTCTAAGTGGTTTGATTGAGTAAGTCCTTGGCCAAGGCAAGTAAGTAATTAATTAAAAAAAATGAGTTTCTTGAATTAATTAATCACTAGTCAAATACACTTGAATTATTAAGGTTGAATTCACAAGGATCTCGACCTATAAGATCCCTCAATCTTTAATTGAAGTGAAAAATTAGATGATGGAAGAATCTCACTTGCATGGAATGCACGATTATAAAGGTTCATTTTAAATCGCCTACATCTAGTTCTTTAAGATAAGTAGTTAGAAACTTTTTTCTGATTTGTGGATATCTTATATTTAATGAGATTAAATATTACGATGGTTAATTAAAAGTGTTCAATTAGTCAAGACAATTTAATTGTCCAAATGAAATTATATTTGTTATGAGCCTACTATTAGTATGTTGGTGAACTTAAAGGATCACGCACAATACTCGGACACATTATATTCATTTCTTAACTAAGGAAGTTTAACTCAAAATAGTTGAATTAATATATTAATTAATTAAGACTTTTATTTATTCAAATATTGGATAAATGAATTATTTGAGTTGATGAGCTCAATTTAATTAAGCATAAGTCTAGAAAGCATTTGTTAGGACACCTTTTAGATGATTTTGATGATGATGCTAAGCACCTTGTTAGACCTCACCCATGTCATTTTATATTTTATAGGAATCAAGTTGTAAGGACTAGTTTCTAGGTGACGTAACTCAAAGGTTGCAAGCGACTAACAGAAGTTAAGGCAAGTCTCAATGAACTTACTTGACTGATAAGATGACTGTCAAAGTAGGCGACTACTTTACCATTGAATATAAGTCAAGTCTAAGATTAAGATTCTGAATTTTGAGGTAGGGCCAAGACAACTAAGCAGATGAGTGAAGACATGGCAGATTTCTATTAGTGAAGTACATCCAGCTCAATCCAGTACTGATGACTTTATATAATCCAAGAAAAATGGATTTAATCTTTTATGTAGAGGACAAGTCAGTACGAGGAAGGACATCAGAGGTATTGTGGGAAAGTTGCAGGGCAGTGCTTGTACAATCTGTACAACTCAGAAAATGCTAAGAAATTCAAATTTCAAAAGCTACAACGGGTAGGATTCTGAAGTCTATAAATACAAGAAGATATGAAGACTAACGACTACTGTTTCAACTATTTTTTAGCATCCCAACAGAATTCAATTTCAAAAATTCTACAAATCCAGAATAGTCAACTCACTCAGCAACATTACTAAACAATCTTTCATAGATTAGTCTGAGTGTGAGAGAAGAAACTCTGTAAAAACCAAGTTGTGAGAGTGTTGAGCTTTGTGTAGGCTGGCACTTAGAGTTAATATTGAGCTTGGTATAGGTTGATACTCAGTAGGCGACTCTTGTGTAAGGTGCAGCTGAACTGATCGAAGTTTGTGTAGCTTGATTAGTTGGGAGAAGACTATATTAGGGATTTGTATACAAGTCTGAGAATATCTAGTGGATTAACTTTTGAGTGGAGTAAAGTGGACGTACAAGGATTACAAAAATCTTAGAACCACTATAAAAACTGGTGTTCTTAATTTTATGCATTTACATTCCTTTATAATGCAAACATTGCATATTTTGTCTAAGGCATTTAAAAGAACAAGCTGACTAGAAAGTTTTCAAAAGAGATCATTTTTCACTGTGCTCACTCTTAGTTAACTTAACTTAGTCAGCCATACACCTTCATTATTGATTGTGTTAAGTCGACTCTTGTTACAGTTAGCTTATCAAAACAATATTCGCAAAATGATCTTTTCCAATGCATTAAGTCGACTCTTGTTACACTTAGCTTATCAAAACAATATTCGCAAAATGATCTTTTCCAATGCATTTAAAGGTTTTAAGAAAAAATGAAAAAGGTCTATTAACCCCCCCCCCCCCCCCCCCTCTCTAGATCCTTTTTTATGCCACTTGGGACCAACAATATTTAAATAATCTAGTATGCTAAATTAATTATTAAAAGGCTTACCTTAATAAGCATGGTTGAAAATTGGGGAAGAAAATAATTAAAGGAGTTTAATTAATTTTCTCCTAGAAGAAAATAAAATTTCTTGGAGAGAAAGAATCCTATTAGATAGGAATAGGATTCCTAATAAATAGGAACATGCTTCCTAATAAATAGGAGACTTCCTTGTATGATAAATCCTATAAAGAAACTAATTAAAGTAGAAGAGTTATACTTGAGAATTAATTAGTCTTTTATTCATACAATAAGAATAATAAATGTGGAAGAGTTCAACATGATAAAGAATTGCAAGAACTAATCTTATAAATATGACTAGTGAAGGAACGAAAAAGAGAAGACTATTAGAAGCCAAATTTTCGTTCCATATAGCATAGAAAATTTCCCTCACTCTCATATATGTTCATCAGTTCTTGATTATTCATTAAAATCTTCAATTCAGGAGTTCAACCAAAATGCCTAGAGAAGTGTTATAAGCTTTCTTCCAATCCCATACATTATCCTTATTTTAAGAATAAAAGATTATAGACCAACTTAGTTAAAGATTATAATTGAGTGGGTATCCGGGGGGTGAATTAACTTTAGAGGAGAAACACTTGGTTCTCTAAAGTGAACGAATTTCTGGGAAGGTGGTTCTGGTGAAGGAATTCAAAAATCTCCAAGGAATAAACGAAGCGGTCTATTGCATGGAACGAGGACCAAGTTAGGGAGCTTACGTTTTAGGAAGACAAAATCTTTTACTTTTTATGAAAAATTGAAGAAGTTAAATTTTCCTCTTTAAAGTATTTTGAATACTAGATTAGAGATGAGCAACGTTTGACACGTAATAAAGCCCATAGGAGTGTAATACATCTCGCATGCTTAATTCCTAAAAACTAAATTATAAATTTCTACTGTACATAGGTAAGCTATTTACATGTTTCCCAACAGTCTCCCCTCTCTCTTTAAGCATGTGGGCCTTTTTTTGTTGAGTGGAGGTGAAATGGGGATCGTTTTCCCTTATTTTAGGAGGTTATAAGAGTAGTGGTTTGACTTTCCCTAACCTCCATTTCTGTGAGTTGTAAAGATGGTTGTGAGCTCAACCACTACCGCTAGATGCATGCATGAGCCTCATGCTTAGCTAATTGTCGCCTTATTCATCAGTAGCTTTATTAGGAGACTCAGTAGGTTAATTATATGCTATGTCGTTAGGTTAATGACTTGCCTTAATCGTTCCTTGTTTAACAGGACTTTCTTTAGCCTTCTAGTGAGCATTCTCTCGAGATCTTGTACGTGTATTAGTCTTCTTGGATTCAACCCATGAATACCTCAAATGGCAATGTGGCCCGCTTTATCTCGGCCCAATGATAAGGTGGAATTTATGGATGTATCAAAAGCCCCCCACTCTTGATATCTCAAAGAATTTTTAGGTATTAAGAGTATATCTGATGCAGTAGCTGATGGATGCCTCTTTCGTTGATTTAGTAGCTATTGAGCGCATGCAAGTATTGCGTATTTTATAAATATAGTTTAACAAGTTAGATGTGGAGCATGAGCTTCTAGCTTTGTATCTACAGCAAAAAAATGTATTCATATAGTAATCACAATGAGTATTTATGTTTGTGTATTTCGCAAGGATTTTTTTTTTAGTGCTTGCGTGTTTCGCAAGGCTTTTTAGGTGACTTATTCGTCAGTTGTTTTATTAGGAGACTCACGAGGTGTTTTATGTACTTCATCGTTAGGCTTCTAATTTACTTTAATCTCGATAATAACATAGCTTCATTCTAACATAACTTCTTTTGGTTGCAAGAACATAGGTTGAGTCACATGGAGGGGATCTAGAACCTCCATTAATCTTTTTTGCACGAGCTTCTTAAGCTTATCCTCTACAAGGGCAAGAGGTGTGAGTGGTAGTATCCGCGGTTTGCGAAAGAATATACTAACAAAGAAATGATTTTGAAAGTGATAAGAGCATCACCTAGTGAATGGGATATCAATACATATGCTATGAAGGAATATAAGAATCTGTCTCTCATGAGTCTAAATGATTTATTTTCTGATCTTATGGTACTTGAGTTTGAAATTAAACAAAGAAATGGTGAAAGTTCAACATCTTCAGCACAGCTAAATCCAACATTGGCTGTGATTTAGCTGAGTTAGCCCCAGAATTGAGTGAAGAATCTTTGTCCTTGTTAATAAAAGTATAAAGGAACTTTTCAACGAAAGATAAAGGACAATGAACTTTAAAGCCTAAGAAGAAATATCAATTAAAGTGAAGTTAAAAGAGAAATCAAACAAACTTCTGATCTTTGTTAGAATTACAGGTGACACAGGCACTATGCCAGAGACTGTCCTTATCCTAAGGCGAATCGATTTGAAAATGAAGATGACCAAAAAGCTCGTAGATTTAGAAAGAAAAAAAAGTTGAAGACTCTAATTACAGAGGTGGTGCGTATGAAGCTAGATGCAGTGGAAGTCAAAGAAACTGTAAAGGAAGAACATCTTTCTGATGATAATGATGATGAGTCAACTTTGTCAGATGATGGAGCTCTTATGTATCTTACGGAAGATGGCACCTCAGGTGACTCAGAGAACACTTAGGTAACTAGTTCATTTAATCACTGACCTGACATCTCTAAGGATGAGTTGATCAGCACACTAAAGGATCTTATGAAAGATCTTGATCAAACCAATATGTTGAAATCAAAACTCTTTAAAGAACATGATCAACTACTACATGGGCTTAAAATCTTAAAAACAGAACTTCAAGTTTAAAGGGTTGCATAGAAATGTGTGTAAAGTTCAAAGTCGAAAATGATCTTTTAAAAGATGAGAACTCTACTCTTGCAAAGAGACAAGCTTAGCTATTTGTAAAATATGCAGATCTAGATAAGTTAGTTATTTTTCAAAGGCATCTAAGTCGATAAATGGTCTTTTGAGTATGCAGAGATGTCATGATGACAAATCATAACTTGGATATACTCATCAGGCGACTACGAGTTGATCGGGGCACACTAAGACTAGTCCTACTTTATCTAAAGGAAAATAGAAGATTATATTTGTAAAAAGCGAAAGTGAGTAAGTCAAGTTTAACCAACCACAAGCATATCATAAAAGAGGTTTAGGTAGTGCGGGTTGCAAGGGGCGTGAGTGTTGGACAATATATGAGGGATTTGTTGAGAGTGAGATGGTGGTTATTGGGGAATTGACAGGCATGGGTAGTAGGATGGGCGAGGAAGTGAATCGCTTAGTTTGGTTTCGAGCAATTTTGCAAAGCCCATGGCTTTGGTAATTACGGGAGAGCACAAAATAGCAAGTTCTTGTTGAATGTCATGGTGGAGACCAGAAACAAAGCAATTTAGAATGGCAAAAGGATTGAGGTCCGTGACACAATTACATAGTTGCTCAAATTGACCTTGAGCGGGTCTAGTGTAATTTGAATAACACAACTTGATGTTTGTCATAGGATGTGGGACCAAAGCGGGTTTCAAGGGCCCAAATAAACACCTTACAACAATTGTGTTAAGAAATTTCATGTTAGATATTTTGATGATGACAATACAGGATTTTATTGTTAGACCCCAAAAGAATGTAAGTTTATGCTTTCTTTAGAATCTTTGTATAAGCATTGAAAGTTTATCTCTTAGAAATGTATAAGGCTTAATTTTATCTTTTTAGATTCTAGACTGAGTATTGGAAGCTCAATTGCTAATAGAATTCTGAGTGAGTTTGTCAAAAAAAAAAGTTGAAGATCATCGTCTGAGGTCAAAAGAAGATGAAGTTTGTTCCTAAGCGTTTACCAAATGCTGAAGAACTTTTAGGACCTTGAGTCAGTGTCCAAGCGATAAGATTCACCTGAAATAAATCTGAAGTTAAGAGGCACTTAAATGCAATCAATAACGGACATTTATTAACCTGAAGGGTTGGCGTAGTGGCTTGTCCGCCACTACCCTCCTGAGTGGGGGAGTGGGTTCGACTCCCCCCAGTGACAAATCCTCTCAGGCCAGCGATAAGCTCAGAATCGCGAATCGGGATTAGTCCCATATCCAATGTGGTGTGGGAAACCCGTGGGCAAACCAAAAAAAATAAAAAAATAACGGGTATTTATTTCCTATGGAGATTAAATCCAAATGCATTTAATGCCTGAAAAGAGCATTATATGAAATAAGGACTATTGGCGTATGGACAAGTCTTGTGATTGGAATGTCAGAGTTTAAAGTTTGCAGCACCCACACCTCGCAGTGGAATTCCAGGGACTTAGTACGAAAGTTAGTTCACTCGTTTTAGTGAAAGACACGCTCCTGTACATGTGTCCAACAAACACTTCTCCCAAGATTTGTCTATAAATAAGACTTCTCAACAAACCCTAAATTACACACACGACAAATACATTCAAGCTATTTGAAGATCTTGCTGATTAAAATCTAAATCTAAATACTTCCAAGAAAAGCTTACAAACTCCACATCCAAAATCCTTAAAGCTTTTCTCAAATCCCAAAGACAGTTACCTATATCTCTAACATCTCCCTAAGAAGAAACCCACACTACTATAGAGATATTATAAGTTATTTGAACTTCTAAAATCAAACAAACCCTAGTGATAAAAATCCTCCAACCCTTCATCTATGCAAAGAAAAAAGTTGAAGATCAAGCCCTATTTCTGGGTGAAAGAAGCTTGATGGTGAAGATATCTTAGAGAGTTAAAGTCTATGTGATCAAGGAGCTCAAGAACATCTTTGTGTTGTTCACCATTTGCAGAAGCTGTCTGTGTGAAACTTAGAGCATTTACATATCTATGCTCATGTGATAATGAAATTTATGATGTTATTTCAGATAGACCTATCAAGATCATAAAGGTCATAATTAGAGATTTTGAAGCTGATGAAGCTAACTTAGATGGTTACACTGATAAACCTAAGGTAAAATGGTCCCCTGAAGATTGTAGAAGAGCAAATTTAGACTATGTTGGACGTAATGCTCTCTACTCAGTGTTGAACAATAATGACGAATTGTTCAACAAGGTTAAGTCATGCAAGACATCAAAGAAAATTTGAGATAAGTTAGCCACTGTGTGTGAAGGATATGCACAGATGACGGAAAATAAGCTCTCCATGGCTATGGAAAGATTTGAGCATTTCAAGATGCAACTAAATGAGATGCTAGATCAATTGGACGCAAGGTTCACTGCTCTTATGACAGAGTTAGCATCATTGGACAAGGAATTGACTAATAAGGAAATGGTCAACAAGATCTTTAGAAGTCTTCCAAGTAAATATCTTATGAAGACTACTGCAGTGAAAGAATCTCAATGTTGGCACTTCTAATGCCGGAGTGTTTTCTGAGCTAAGGACTTTTGAATTTAATTTTGGTGAAGTCAGCGATGCATTGACTTCAGCCACATTATTAGGAGTGCTTATGAAAATAGTGAAAGGTAAATCGGTGAATACGGGTTAAGTGTCAAAATCGAATAAGGACAAAGAAATGGCTTTATTGATAAACACGTTTAAAAAGTTCATGAGATATGAAAAGAAAAATGCCTATCCTCCCAAAGGACAAACTTCATACCAAACCCCTCCCATTGTTCAAGCGCTTTAGTATCAAGCGCCTATGTATTCAATACTGTTTCCCCAAGAGCCAGTTCAGTATCAAGCATTTCCAACTCAGAATCTTTCAGTGCCCGCAACACCAAGACCTCATGTTAAAACAAAGTTAACATATGAATAGAAACTAAAAACTGATTTTTGCTATAACTGCAGGCAACCAGTGCACCACCAGGCAAATTGCGTTTCTCTCCCTGTCTCTAAGCTTTCTAGGCAAGATAGAGAGAAAAGAAACTAAATCAAAGCAAACTTTGTCAACAACGTTTGCTAGCAGAATCTGAACCAGTGTCCGCACCTAAAGAGGATCTGGAATCTTCAGAAAAAAGCAGTGATGATGAGCCTTCAAGTGACTCAGCGCGTATCTGCCTCATGGCAATAGACGATGAAGTGTCTGCTGACTCACTATCATAGGTGAACAATGATCAATCTATTCCTCTTTCTTAGGAAAAGCTATTCGACAAAATGAATGATTATCACGAAAGTTGTCACGGAGCCGTAAAACTATATCAAAAATACTCTGAGGAAATTTTAATGCTAAAGAGTGAAAATGTGACACTCAAAGTAGCGTTTCAAGTTCAGCGACTATGCATTGAGAAAAACCAATCACTTGAAGCCGAAAATAGTCAGATGAAAAATGATCTTGATATGGTAGTCAAGAGAGAAGCTAAGTTGATCGCTAAACTTGCAAATCAAAACAACTTGTCTCATCATTGTGAAAAATGTTAAGAAAGCTAGACAATGTGAACGAGACAACTAGACTTTTGGGTGAAAAGACCGGTTCAAGATGTTATAAATTTGGTAGCAAGCTGAAATATCAAAAGTTACAACACCCAACAAAGATAGAGGCAAAGCGTCTGAAGGTGTAGCCTTTGTTGAGAGCAGTTTAAATAGAAGCCGGTATATGAACACAAAGACAATGGTGAGAGGCCAACTAAGTGAACAAACTCGTTTCAGGTCAAAAGGGAAGACAAATAAATTGATTCCAATGAAAAGAATCCTACCAAAGTTCACAAGAGTAAGGAAAGATTCTATCCTCAAGAATAATATACCAAGCATCAAACACAACAAGCGTCAAGGAAACACCAGTGTCAAGATCAATATCAATGTAGAACTAGATGATATTATCAATACTATGATGATTATGATTATGTTCAATAAGGATATTATTATACACCTTACAAGCACATACCTCAAAAGGTGAAACCCAAGAAGGCCAGTGTTCATTCAATGAAGATATGACAAATATGGGTTCCTAAAGTTATAATTCATGACGCTAACAAAACTAATGAAAAAGAACACAAATCACAATGGGTACCTCAGAATAATTAGATCTGCCCTTTTATGTAGGTACCTAGAGCCAACACCCAGTCATCTATTTGGTACATTGATAATGGGTCTTCAAGGCATATGATAGGCTCTAAAGGTCTCTTGATCAACTACAAAAGTACCAATGGTCCTCAAGTCATTTTTGGTGATAACTCTAAAGGTAAAACTAAAGGTATAGGTATCGTTCATCGTTCATAAATGAAACATCATGATAAGTGATGTATATTATGTTGAGGATATTAAGCATAAGCCAATTTTGTAATAAAGGATTTCAATTAGAATTTTCAAGCGCATATTGCTATATTAAAGACACTAAGACTGGATCAACTAAGTTGAAAGTTAAAAGAACAAATAATGTGTATTTAGTAAATTGGGGTTCAACAATTGATAACAACCCAACAAGCTTTGTGGTTAAAAATCAAAATGAATGGGCTGGTTATGGCATAGAGAAATGAATCACCTCAACTTTAAGGCAATCTCTCAGCTTATAACGCTAAATCTTGTAGAAGGATTACCTAAAGGTTCTTTTCAAAAAGATCGCTTATGTGATGCATACCAAATGGGTAAATAAGTTAAATCATCTTTTAAGAAGAAACCTCATCTATCAACCTTTAGAATTCTTGATTTTTTACATATAGATTTGTTTGGACCTATTCAAATTTGAAGTGTAAGTGGTAAAAAGTATTCTTTAGTAATAGTTGATGATTTCTCACGCTATACATGGGTAAAATTCCTAGCATCCAAAGATGAAACTAGTGGCAAGCTCACAGCCCTAATCTGTTAATTGCAAACTTCAAAAGATCTAAAGGTGACAAGGATTAGAAGTGATAGAGAGGCTAAATTTACTAAGCATATTGTTGAGAAGTTTTGTATAGATAATGGAATACTCCATACGTATTCAGTGCATAGAATGCCTCAACAAAATAG
The DNA here is from genome assembly GCA_019426215.1 of Buddleja alternifolia. NCBI lineage: Eukaryota > Viridiplantae > Streptophyta > Magnoliopsida > Lamiales > Scrophulariaceae > Buddleja > Buddleja alternifolia. Next base: position 35,717,601 of record CM033393.1, read on the forward strand.
AATTGCTGAGCGACGGAATGGAAAGCTTAAAGAAGCTGCAATGACAATGTTAACCTAGTCAAATCTTCCTCAAAGATTTTGGGCCAAAATAATTAGCACCGCTTGCTACTCAGAACCGGTGTATGATCAACTAGCAATATGGAAAAACTCCATATGAACTATGGAAGAGAAGTAAGTCCCGCGTTTCTTATTTTGATGTATTTGGTTCAAAATGCTTCATTCATAACAATGGTTCTCAAAGTCTAAAGACATTTGATCCTAAAGCGAATGAAGGAATATTTCTAGGCTATGCTACATATGAAAAGAATTTTCGCATCCTAAATAGGTAAATGTCTAAGGTTAAAGTATTCATTCATGTTGTGTTTGATGATACTAACCTACAACCGAGTAAGTTTAATGCTATTGATGTAGGAATTGAAGATCTTTCTCAACAAGTGTCTCAAATCAATCTTAAAGATGATAGTGATGATGATGAGGATGATGAGATTTTTGTGCCCCATCTTAAGATTGTTACTCATGAGGATACTAATGATGATAATATTGTAAGAAATGTTGATTTTCATGAAGAGAATGATCATCAAGATCATATTAGAACTGTGAATAGTCAAGCGCCTACTCAAGAGGTAGATGGTGGACAAGCGATGAATAATCAAGAGCCTCATCAACCTCTAAACCCATTCCAACCGGATCGTAAATAGCTTCATGATCATCCACTAGATCTAGTAATAGAAGGTTTTGGATTCGCTAAATTTAATGAGGCCATGTTCGTGATCATCCACCAGTTAAGACTAGAGCCGCTACATTCAATGAGGTCATGTTCTCTAGCTTCCTATCTCAAATGGATCCAAAGAAAGTGGATAAATTGCTTAGTGATTCAAGTTGGGTTGAAGCGATGCAAGAAGAGATTAACTAATTTGACTGAAGTAAGGTGTGGACGCTAGTTCCTAGGCTAACTCATCAAGAAGTTATTGGACTAGATGGGTATTTAGAAACAAAATGGACGAGAATGACATTTTTACAAGAAACAAGACCATATTAGTTGCTCAGAGTTATTGTCAAGAACTTTGATGAAACTTATGCCCCAGTAGCCCGTCTTGAAGCGATCAGAATGTTTCTAGCGTATACAACATTTAACAAGTTCACGATTTATGAAATGGACGTGAGAGTGCTTTCTTGAATGGTAAACTTCAAGAACAAGTTTATGTGGAGCAACCTCCAGGATTTGTCAACAATCATGGTAAGGGCATAGTTTAGAAGCGAGATAAGGCAATCAATGGCCTTAAACTAGCTCCCAGAGCATGGTATGACACTCTCTCTATCTTCTTATTGGTAAATGCTTTTTAAAAGGCAACATTGACACAATGTTATTCAAAATTACTAATGATGAAGATATTCTCTTAGTCCACATTTACGCTAACGATATTATATTTGGCTCTACTAACAAGCATTTATGTGAGAAATTCTCGAAGATGATGCACGACTAATTTGAAATGAGCATGATGGGTGAATTAATTTTTTTCTTAGGATTACAAGTTAAACAACTCTCCAATGGTATATTTATTACCAAACTAAATATACACGAGACATGATTAAGAAACTTGGTATGGAAAATGCATCAGCGTCTAAAATTTCAATGAGTCAAATGCTTAAACTAGATAAAGATGATAATGGAAAGAAAGTAGATATAACTATTTATAGAGGTATAATGATAGGTATGAAATTTACATATATTAGAGCTTCATATTCATATGATTCGTATTGATTTATGCATGAGTTATGGCACACATGCTTGTAATTTGTGTGTTTATTGAGTAAAGGTGGAAAATCATCATAATCGAGGAAAATCAAACGAAAAGCAGTATTTCAGCATATTTAGAAACCAAATTTGATGAAGTTTACTTCTACAAAGTTGTAGATCTATAACTTAGCTTCACGTGACAACTTGAATCACTTAAATCTGATGTCTCTTGAGAAGTTATGAAGGAAAAAAAAATCACTGCATAGGGCAAAAAGTACAAATCTAGAAGAATTTGTCTTCGACGTCCGAACGTGAGACATCCGACGTTCGAACATCCTATTGGCCAATCAAAGTCAAAGTCCAGATTTTAAGAAAAAAGTCAAGGTCCGAACGTGGGAAAAATACAATGTTCAAATGTTGGGGTTGATAGAGTTGTTTTTGGAAATTACCAATTCTATTTCCAGTTGGAGTCTTCCTTTCCACCTATATATATACCAGATCAGTTCCTAGGGTTAGAGAGGCATCTTTAGTTCCATTATGGCTCCCTTTAGGGCCACTTTTACATAGTTTTAAGAGCAAGAAGAAGGAAGAAAATCATCATCCACAATAAGAAGTTTCTTAGATCTAGATTCATATTTGTCTATGAATATCTATCTTTTTCTGTGTACATTTTCTTTTGTAGTTATGAACTAATTTCTTAGATTAAGGCCATGTAAAGGCTGGATTGATTATGTTTGATATATAAAAGTTATTTTCCTTGAGTTAATTTAATGGTTCCTATGTGTTATGATTTTTGTGCTTTTAATACATTCATGTGATTGGCTACCATGTGTTTGCTATATTGCCTAACTTAGTCATTCAAGAGAAGGTAAGTTAGGGTGCAAAAGAATCATCACATCTTCTAAGTTAGTTGATGCTTGGGATGGATACATACTCCATACGTTGTTAGCCGGATTAGTTCCGGGGAATTTCTAGTTCATTAATGCATGCATATGATTGATTACCACCAATCAAGCATAGGTTATCAATACAAAGGGATCGCTTGATCATTAACTTTAAGGAAAATTCCACCATAGCACAATAGTCTAATAATCTGAAGAACAACAATTATATAGATAATGAATCAATCTGTGTCAATACATGTGTTTTAGTCGCTTTTTATTTCCATCATCTCACTTAAATAATTGACTTTTAATTATTTGCATTTATAATTCATCATCTTACTTGCTTTAATTTTTGCTTTTTTTTTATTGCTAAAATTCTAGTCTCTGTCGGAACAATAACTCGGACTTAAAAATCCACTTTATTGCTACACACGACCAATCCACTTGCTGTGCAAACACATGAGGATTTCTCGTGTCAAGTTTTTGGAGCCGTTGGCGGGGACTTGTTTAATTTTGGTTTTTTATTTTATTGCAAGTTTTAATTTTCTGCACTTTTCTTTACAGGTTCGAACAATGGCTGAACAATTTCATAGTCTGACTTTGAAGGGGAAGATAGAATGGTTCAAAACACCATTTGAGATAGGAAACCATTAATAGTCTCACCTCACCCATGGGAAGTATCATCAATGATTGAGGTACCCACTCCAATTGTCGTACCAATAGTTGCTATGCTTACAACACAATGAAGGGCATGTGAGTCACCGAGACCCCCTGCAGAGCAAATTCGAGCCCTAAGGTAAGACTTTTTCCCACAACACTGCAAAGTGAGAATTCCTGTTGTGGAGGAAGAATTCGATAACACCATTGGAGAGCTTCGCCTTATGGTAAGGGACGTATGTCTGGGGTAAAGGAGATGAGTCGTCAATTTGAGCACCTACCGAGCGACGCCTACTTGAGAGCGCCCGAGGTAGCACCGATTAGCAAAGAAAAGAACCCTAAGGAGCAATATCTCGCGATTGCATTGAGGGATGAAACAAAGCTAGAAAATCAAGATTTTTGCTCCCAGGAGCCAACGCTCGAACGTGCATTGACGTTTGGACGTGCGAGAACATTCTGAAAATCGAGGAGTCCTTGTCCAAGATATTCAAACGTGGAGAGATCAACGTCCAAACATTGACTAATCAATGCTCAAACATGGCCATTCTAGACATTCGAGCGTCCGAGGCTTCTTCACGATCTTGCAAGAGAAATCTATGCAATTGAATGATAAGAAGCAGCAAAGCACCAAGGAGACCCACGTGCTCAAAATCCCAAGAGAAAGAGACGATTATATTTCATATCTTTATGCTTTGTTTAAATCTTATCGCTATATATTCAGCTGTAAAACATTGTACATTTCTTGCAATATATATGAATGAATGTTTAAACTGAAACATCTTGTTGAAGCTAATCTAACATAGCTAACCTGTCTAACTTTCTAAGGCTAACTACATTACTTTTGATCTTTTGTCTAGCTCTTGAATTATATAAGAGTTAAGGTCTTGACATCATCAAAAAGGGAAAAAATGTTAAAAAATTTCATGTTAGATGTTTTGATGATGACAAGATAAGATTTTTTTTGTTAGACCCCAATGTAATGCAAGTTTATGATTTCTTTAGAATATTTGTATAAGTGTTGAAAGTTTATCTTTTAGAAATGTTTAAGGGTTAATTTTATCTTTTTAGATTTTAAACTAAGTATTGGAAGCTCAATCGCTGATAGAATTCTGAGTGAGTCTTTCAAAGATAAAGTTAAAAATTAGCGTCCAAAGTCAAAGAAGATGAAGTTTGTTTCTAAGCGTTCACCAAGCGTTGAAGAACTTTCAGGAACAAGCATCCAAGCGACTAGGAATCCATCGGGTAAAAACGCAGCGGAATAAAATTTTTAGATTCCTAAACATGGATCACTTTGACGGAATTAATGAATTTTAAACAGTTTTCCAAAAACTTAAATGAAATAGATTACCTTATCAATTTCGTAGTATTTCTTCGTGTAATAGCAACTCCCTGAGCTCCTGTCTCTAAAGATGCACGTGAAACGAACCTTCAAAAGTTCTTCCAAAGCTTCCTCGTTGATGGTGGTGGACGGCTAGGGCAAGCTTTTGGAAGAGGGAGGATTCATTTCCTTTTGTGTTATGCAACTAGGTTAACACCTTGCGACTTGTTAGTGTTGGAGTTATCTTATAAATTATTTACTTAACAAACAAGTCAAGAAGTCTTTCTTGACTCCCATGTAGCCGCCCCTAGGGCTTCTAAAGGACGTGGGTGGGCTTTTGTTGGCCCATTCAACTTAGCCCACCTATTTAACATGTATTTAATTTAAATCCTATTTAAATTTCAATACATATTAAATAATTAATTAATACATATTAAATAATTAATTAATTCCATATTAATTAACTCTCCAATTAAATAATTTAATTTAATCTTATTAAATTAAATATTTAATTCATTGATTTAACCAATAAATCAATGCGTCCATTTAATTACATCTTTCTAAAAGATTAACACAAAAAGACATCCCATTCGTTTCTTATAGCGCCACTCTTTAGGTTCATCTCAATTGGCAATGGGAGAAAATACCAAAGGATGTGAGTGTCAACTAGCCAGTCCCGTTGACTCACATCGTAACCCAATTGAGTACGAAATGAACGAATCATTTACAAACCTCTGGACCATAAATACCATTTGAGTATAAGCCTTTCACTGACGTATCCCGATCAAGTGAAAATCATGGTTTATGTCAAACTCACTAAACTTAATACTGTGCATGTAATCATATCATGATGAAATTACCAAACTACCCTCCATGTCCCACATAAGTTATTTTCATTGCTTTGGCCAAAGACTTATAATTTCATATGTATATGATTGCACATGATACTTTCTCGTTTACTATCGAGACAGTGAATCTCATCTTGGCGACCACTAAACAACTGCTACTTGACTCATTGGGTCGCACTTCAAGGTTGGCCCCCTCCAAAGGGTGAGTTGGGCCTAACTATTCTAGTATCATATTCAACAGTACAAACACATTGATCATGAACCCTCAGGTCTAAGGCCCACGTATACTATTATGGTCAGTAATCCAATCATTGATAGACACCGAGTAAATACCCATGTGATCGGATTACCGCGTGCCGTGTTTTCCATCCCGAACCTTTATAGTCATCTAGTGAAATTCCTCCAAGTGCAAAAGGAGAAAAATGACGTAACTGGGATTACTTCACACAGTGAACCTTACAATTTCTTGCATCATTTACTTTATTGTTTTATTGCTTTTATTCTCATTTGCATAACATTCATCAAAAAGCATACAAACAAGTCAAGTGACTACTTGGCTAAAGAGCGCTAAATAATCCAAACCTATTTTTGTTGTGCTAATCCAGATATAAGAGACTCAAGCGTTAACCCTACTTTGGTAATCGCTAAATCTCTGTGTCTAAGTTATCTAAATCTGAACGCTTGACAAAGCGCTTAGTTAACCTGTAAGCTTTCAAAATATTTTGTGGCAAGAAAAAATTTTGAAATTCAAAAAGAGCTTCAGTATCTATTCACCCCCCCCCCCCCCCCCCTCTTCTAAACCCTTTTCGTATGTCACTTGAGACCAACAAAGTGATTTGGTCATTAGTATGCATCCACTTGAACCAACGTAGGCCGGGGCCTTTCATAAAGAATGAAATGAGTGGTAGGCATTGGATGGAGGGGACGTTGTAGTAAGTAAAGTATTGGTCTTGCCTGGAACAACCAATCGAGGAGTTGGGTTCCAACGAAAGGATAAAGACTGATTTTGGGAATTTTGAGGTCGATAGGGACTGTGAATAAGGGGTGTTGGGTATATTTAAGGCTAGTGTTGTGGAAAAAGAAGCAACATGATATGTAGGCTATTATGATGGTGAATTAGTGTCAGTGGCATGCACATGGGCTTGTAGTAGAACACTTGAGATCAGAGCTATGAGGAATTCATGGCTTTTAGTTGTTTCTGCCTCCCTTAAATCTGGATTCAGTATCCTTTTATTTTGCAGCAGCGCATCAGGGGTGTCGAAGCTGGTTTGAATAGCACGAATTATTTTTGTGAGGCATGTAATTTGGTCGTCAAAAGAGGGATTGGATTGGTCAGAGATAGGGTCTGGCATGGTGGCATTGTTCGCTGGATGAAAGCACCAATTGATAGGTAATCTCTAAATATGAGTGAGAAACTAACACTCCCAAGAAGACATAGAAGCAAGAAAAGAGACTTTTTTGGAGAATCCAATGATAATTCAAATCCTAAAAATAAAGAAATTAACCTGCCGACTATCTAAGGAAACTACTTTTACTACAAGACTTGTATGACTTAATCAAAACAATTGAAAATGCATGCTTAAATAATAATTGAAATTGCACTTCACATCACGACATATCACCGACCCACCTGCTAAGCCCATACGCCACTATCTAGCATGTCCCCGCCGCCCACACCCCTCATTTTTCTGCAGGTCGCCACCCAGACCCAGCCCTAGCCCTAGTCCCAGTCCCCCACTGCTTTAACCTTGCCATCGCTACTTGTGGTTGCCTCTACCCAAACTCCTCATCACCCGATACCCCAGCCTTTCGCCCTTCACCGCTCCAACACAACCATCCTCAGCCTTCCCCCTCCTGGCCTAGATTTTCTTTTTGCTTTAACTTTTTTTAAATATTTTCTTTGTTGTTTGATACAAGTTATATAGTTCAGGGGAGAAATTGCAATTTCCAAAAGAACATTCCATTAGTTTTCATTAATTTTTAACAAAATATATAACATGGGACTAACGTTTCTTAAAAAAAAAAAAAAAAAAAAAAGGACTAGCGTTGCAACTTTTTCTAAAATGGCCTAAAAGAACTCTCAATCGGCTCTATCATGTGGGACTAAGTTTGCACTTTTGTCAAGTTTATGAGTAAAAAGGGAAAATTATATTTTTCATCCCACAACTTTGCCTCCATTTAATTTTGGTCTAATTTGTTATGAGTTTCTCACATTTAGTCAAACAACTTTCGAAATGTTTCACATTTAGTCTCAAACGAATTTTTTGTCCAAATTTTAGTGGTAAAACTCATAAGCTCCGTTACTCAATATTTTTTACTGATTTTTCTGGGTAAATTTACACGTAAATGGCATGAGATATTGAACAGAGACATCGCAATATTGAATAGAATTCGTGTGATTGTCATTAATGCATGAATTTTCATACAAAAAAATGGTCAAATATAAAAACTAACAGAGATAATGAATTTGACCGTTAACTTTTGGATGAAAATTTTGGTTGGGACTAAATGTGAGAGAATTTGAAAGGTATGGGACTAAATGTGAGAAACTCATTAACAATGAGATCAAAATTAAAATTGGGGAAAGTTATGGGACCAAAAATACAATTTTCCCAAGTAAAAATTTTGATAATGGATTTCATTATTTTCTTGTGGTCTGGTCATTCAGTTTATAAAATTATTTAGGATAATGTTACTAATAGTCTCTGAAGTATCAAATATGTATCACTTTGATCCCTAAAGTATTTTTTGTTACGCTTTAGTCCCTGATATTATAATTTCGTCTCACTTTGGTCCTTTCTGGCAGGTTTCGACTAGAGATATCAATTTTTAAGGGGTAAAATCGCCAGATCATATTTTCATGTCTCACTTTGGTCCTTTTTTCAATTTCTATGTCTCACTTTGGTCATTTTTTCGGTTTTTTATATTTTGCCATCCCCGCCCCCCAAACACTTTTATTATTTACAATGTCACATCAAGACAATCCAAATTTAATTTCTACTTGATCAAATTACATATAATTAAATTTATCATGTAATTAGTTGAGTTCAACTAAATTTTTAAAAAAATCTCTATCTAAAATGTATGGAATATATATTTAAAAAAAGGTATTATCAATGGCTAACTGAACCATTTTATAATCGAATTTTGATAGAATGTTTAGATGAAAAATATTTATTGCTTATCTAATCAATTTCATTTAGTGTATTAATTTCATTTGTGAGTTTATTGTTGCTACTTGTCCTTTGCTTTTTGTATAAAGAAAAATATATTAAATGCAATTGATTAGACTTAAGTAATAAATATTTATCATAAAAAATATTTAATTTATTCTATCAAAACTAGGTTATAAAACAGTGCAGTTAGCCATCGATATAACATCTTTTTAAATATATATTCCATACATTTTTAGATAGAGATTTTAAAAAAAAAAAATTAGTTCAACTCAACTAACTACATGATAAATTTAATTATATGTAATTTGATCAAGTAGCAATTAAATTTGAATTGTCTGTGGCATTATAAATAATAAAAGTTTTTTTGGGGGCAAAAATGTAAAAAATCAAAAAAAAGGACCAAAGTGAGACATAAAAATCTCAAAATTGACAAAGTGAGACAAGAAAATATGATCTAACAATTTTACCCTTGAAAACTTGATACTTCCATCCAAAACCTGCCAAGAAGGACCAAAGTGAGACGAAATTATAACATTAGGGATGGTAGCGTAACAAAAAATATTTTAGGGACCAAAGTGATATAAATTTGTTACTTCAGGTACTATGAGTGACATTACCCCATTAATTTTTAACTTCAATAATTTTATTTTTATAATTGCGGGACTGAAGTAATTCTTTACCTTATTTAAACTAAAAAAAGTATTTTCTAAAATAAATTTTGTAGTTTGAGATTTGACTTAACTACAGTTATCTTTTGATAATCAATAAATGGTATGATAGCTAGTCAAATACAACAAACATTTATCACAGAATGCAATACTGTTTAGTGCTAAGATGAACATGAAAATGTCAAACTAATTAAACTCACTAATTAGATTTATAAAATTCTTAATCGATATAAATATACTGATAAAGGTATTATTTATAGCACCCAAATATATTGATGTATATTTCATCGTTTTCCCCCTAAAAAAGTCATACCAGAAAGCAACTTTAGAAAACCTAATGAACAATCCGTAGGACATAATCTTTTATCTTTTCTTTTCCTCTATTACGCCACCGTATTAGTTATTGGCATTAGACTTCAATGGACAATGGATATTTATGAACGTTATTCTCTCTCATTATAGCTTCAACAAAATATTAAAAAAGGTTAGATTAAATATTACATCTTTTTTTTATAAAAAAAATTGTTATTAGAAGTATTTCTAACATGATTGTTGATACGGATAATATTGGAATACAAGTTTTCTCCTCAAGCAGAGTATAGCTAATGCTATATATAGTCAACGCAGCACACAAAACGGTGACGCGTCTGTAAAAAAGAAAATTAAAGAATTTTTTTTAGTAAAAAGCCAAATTGACAGTTAAAATTTTGAACCATATCTAAATAGATAAAACATAAAAAATATAGAACAAAAAAAAAGGGATGAAAATGAAAAAGGAAATGAACATGTGATATGAGAGAGGGTGTACGAGAAATTAGGGAATAATAGGAGGGAATTTACCAAAATTTGACAGCTCAGGGTAGTTGCTCTAGCTCTTTTATATTATAGGGATAATTGCATAAAACCCCCCTGTATTTTTTCAAAAATGCTAAAAAAAATTATGTGTTAACGAAATAGGCTAATACCCCCCTGTGATCGTAAAAAGTGTGCAAAAAAGCCAAATTTCATTAAAAAATGAGCGCGTTTTTCATGTTTTTCACTTTTATTGACATACTCATTTGTCATTTATATACTCTTCATACCTTATAAAAGGTGGATAATGTTAATTCACCCAAAAAAACACATTTTCTTCCATCATTTTAATAAAATTTGGCTTTTTTGCACACTTTTTAAGAACACAAGAGGGTAATTAACCTATTTCGTTAACACAGGGGGGGTTTTAGCATTTTCGATATAACACAGGGAGATTTTATGCAATTATCCCTATATTATATAATAGTATAGATAAATAATAAGTATGTACTTAATATATCGTTAAATGCCAAAAGAAATCCCCAAATTAGACTAAAGTAACCGTATGGTAAGAAAGATAACAAAAAGTAGCATTCAAGCATCAAAGATCTATGTATGTTCAGCCTTGTTACACGGCGGTCTAATATTTTTTTTTTTTTGGTTTCATATACGTCGGCAATAATATTTACTGATTTAGTTCAAGGTATGTGATAAAAATCATCCAACCAACTATGATTTAATAATAGAAATCGTTACACCTTATTCAATATAGTATGACGTTGTGATGTTCATTACTCGCAAATCGTAATTAAATTTAGTCCAACCCTTTTATATTGGCACATAATAGACACTCTATCTTAGAATAAAATCTTACATTGATTCACTCTAACTAACGATTGTTAGTCAAGCTGCGTCACAGAGATAAATAAAAAATAATTAAAAAAAATTAATTACACTAACTAATTTTATTATTAGTGTAAGTACAATTCATTTTGTTTATTTTGAACAAATAACAAACCCTTTTCTAATAATAAAACTTTACATTCACCCTAAATCTAACTGCATTTACTTTCTTTCTTTTTTTTTTAATTTTTTAATATATTTCCGTAATATATTTTCTAATTCTCTTTATATTATAATCTTTTTTTCTCTCAAATTATTTTAATTTACCAATTTTTTAATATTTTTTGGCAACCAAATAATTTAGATTTATATATCTACATTAAATTATGATATTGTTCCTAAAATCAACTGAAACTTGGTATTTATTTTCATTTTCTAAAAATTTTGGTATTCAGCTCAATTAGGAATGGAATTCCTTGGTCGTACCATATGGGATCAAATACAAAATTTTATTCTTATATAATGTTTATTAATATTTTGTTTTAAAAAAATCTAACTCATTATCTTAAATTTTACTTTCATTTTAAAAAAAGTTATTTACTAGTTTGCCAAAATGAAAATTGAAATTAATTTTGTAAATTAATCCAGCCGAAACAAAATATTCAACATGATGTTCAATATGTTCTTTTGACTCACATTTAGTACGACTTCACCGAGTGTAATAGCCTAATTACTTAGTTAGATTCATCTAAATTGTCTCAAATTGGCATAAAACCGAATTTGCACATTTTCAAAATATTAACAAGTTTTTTTTTATGAAATCATGTATTTAATGGATGAAAGTTATGATTACACCCTCTTTATTTTGAAACATTACATTCACCCCCTCAGAGATTATTCTTTGCTCAAAGAAAGTTGATTCTGAGAAGAGCAAAATACAAAATTTAAAAAATTATTTGTTTGATAATTACATCATCAAATTCCATTAATTTTTTAATGGCAGGGGGCGAATGTAATATCATATTATTAGATGGAGATGTTTGTTATGTGTTTAAAATAAGCGGGTTGGATAATAATTATATTAAATAAAAGTGGTGGTTAGTAATTAACTTTTTTATAACCCTCGTTATTCTCGAATTTGCTCTTTTTTTTTACAAAACAAAATTGACGAAATAGAAAACCTAAAAGCATTTACAGAGCGCCTCGTCACGTTCTTTGATAATTGCATTCAAAGTATGCTACTAGGGTTTGAATTTCAGAACATAAGATCTAGGAAAATTAGGGTTTACTCCTTGATGATAATAACTAATTAATTAGCCAGTTGTCACCCCCCACCTTGTGGGAACAAGTTCCAAGTCCTTAATTGTTTAATTAATCACTAATTAGAAACCAATGATTAAACTAATAGGTTCATGATTAGTAGAACTAGTAGCTCATGATTAATACACGTAGTCCAAGCCCGACCATAACTCTCCTCTAGTTTCCAATATACTCTAATTTAGAGTATATTCTTTGTTTTTTCTCTACTTATTCTTTGAATTTGAATCTTGAATATAAGTGTTTTTTCGAGATATATTTGTTGATTACATTGTGAGTTAGTAGTAATATTTAATGCTTTAAAGGTGTTTTAAAAGTAATAAAAATATAATTGAGGGAGGTGAATGTTAGAAGCCAAAAAGCTAAAAGCGGTAAATGCAAATATTCATGTTAGATTAAATAGAAAGGCCACGTTTGGTACACAATCAAGAACTTCAGTAGCAAGTGGTACATTTTAAAATTTAAAAGTTTGTCGCGGATTTGTGCAAAATGTCTAGTTTAAGGGTTCTACCCTCAAAACTCTCATATAGGAGGAGAGGAAATAAAATAATTAGTGATTAAAATAAAATAAATTAAACATCAAACATAGATTTACCGTAAGTCTATATCTCCATAGCAAAGAATACAGAACTTAAAGAATGGTTCTTCTACTCAATTGTCGCCGAAGCAAGCGACAAACTTTTGGAACTATTTAAAAAGTGAAATTGAAAACTTTATCTTCTTTGGAAGTTTTTTCTAATTAAATTAAATGACATTTAAAAAGTTAATATATATATATATATATATTTATATGTAAGTCTAAAGTCGAACGTTGTTATAGTATTAATTGAACATAAATTTACGTATTCACTAATTAAGAAGAAGAAAAGCTGGTTTCATGTTTCCTTTGAAATTCAAGATTCAGCCTTAGCTTATGATATTATCAAATAAATTTTAATAATTTTATATATGCAAACACAGTTTGCAGTTTGTCTCAATGAAAACCAAATGCAGATAATTTATAATCATATCGGGGATAACATTGTTTCATCAAAAAAATAATAACTTTTTAGTAGAAAAGTTTGAGAAGATAGACTAGATGGCTTGTTCCAACTTACTCGTAGACATCCATCCCTTCATTATCTAGAAGAATTCATGTCGCCTCCATTCGATTTAAACTCCAAAATCCATACCCTTTAATTTAGGGTTTATTGCAAATTACGCCCCTATGTTAGTTCAAAATCGCTAAAAACCCCCTGTATTAAATCAATATGCAAAAACACCCTTCTGTTAATGTAAACCATGCGAAAACCACTTTTTTGTTAGGAAATTGATCAAAATGTAACTTTTAAAACATCATTATACTTTTTTTTTGTAGTGAATTTCAATCCCACAGACACGGCAAAGGTATAGAGATGGTTTAGGGCTACATTTTGATCAATTTTCTAACGGAAAAAGTGATTTTCATATGTTTACATTAACAGAGGGGTGTTTTTGCATATTGATTTAACACAGGGAGTTTTTAGCGATTTTGAACTAACACGGGGTAATTTGCAATAAACCCTTTAATTTTTTTGGATCTTTTTCCTTACAAGTTGAAAAGCTTGGGCTATGTTTTCTTTCATTTTCATTTTTATTTGAAAATAAAATACAAACTTTACACTATTCTCAATTATAAATACAGTTATTTCATTTTTTACTTTCACATTCTTTAACAACTACATTTTACTTTATCAAATCACACTCACAATTGTCTTTCTCTCACATCTCCTGTAAAAAAAATTGTATTTTCTGCAACGATTTTGGTGTTGAGAGGGTTAAAAAAAAGTATTAACCTTCATAGTCTTGTGCACATTTTAAGTATTTTTAGTTCCTTTTTTGCGGTCATTTTTTTTATCATTTTTACTTATAAATATATTTGATCAATATAATATTATCTTTTATTTTCTCTATAATATTCTCATAATCATTATTTTAACTAAATTAATCATTTTACACATCATCAATTCATCAACTTTAACCATTTTCAGAAACACAACCAAAGATGCTTATATTTTCACTCAAAATTAAAAAACTTAGGCTTTGTTTGTTTGTGTTTTCAAAACACTTTTTCCATTTTCATTTTTATTTGAGAATGAAAATACACACTTTATACTGTTTTTAATTGAAAATATTCTCATTTTCATTCTTGTTTTTAGGTTCCTGAAAAACTTCAATCAATTATTTAAAATTACATTTCACATCATTTATCTCACATTTTCTCTCTCATCCACCCATCACCATCCTCTCTCTCTCATCTCTCATCAATATTCAACATCAAATCCAATATTATTTATCTAATCATTTCACACATCACACTCATAAATTTCAACAATTTTCAAAAACACAACCAAACACACCTACTTTTTTTACTTTTCTCACGTGAAAATCAAAAAACACGTTCTCCCATAAATTTTAGAAAATGACGGTTAAAAATGAAATGAAAACACATCCAAACAAAACCTTATTTTCCCATAGATTTTAGAAAATGACGATTGAAAATAAAAACACCCAAATTGAGTCTTGACCTTTCAATATTCTATTAATAATGTTGTTACGAGATCTAGATTAAGTAATCAAGTAGCGCATTATTTTGTTCATAATGTGTTACCATTTTTAGTATTAAGCATTGATGTGGTGTGTACTTATCTTCCGCACATTAAATACTCTTGCGCGATGTATTATATGCTTTGGTCGAAGCCACGCAATTTTTTCCGTAAAAGTCATATCACTAGGGAAAAGAGAGATAAGCCTTTCAAGTCTCATGTCTTCATTTAATGTGGGACTGTAATTGCGTACTCATAATTAGCCCCCTCAAAGTTTTTTTAATTGAGAGGTGTCTAGTGTTCAGATCTCCACTTTTAAGGAACAAATATGTGTGGTTCCGGCCAAATTAGATAATATTTCGCACAAAAGCATTTGGTGTGAAAAAAATAAGTGCACGTCACATCAATATTATTGATATTTAAATAGATTAATCTTTACCAAATAAAATCCGTTCCCTTGTTTAGATGTATTACTCTCTTCCCTTTTTCTTTTTCCTTCCTTTTTTCCTGATCATTGGTTTAGTGTTGAAGCCTTGAAGGTCGAACGATAAAAATAATAAAAAAGGGAGAAAATGGTAAAGTTGCTAATCACAATATAGTGGGATATTAGTTTAGAAGGGAATGAAAATGTAGTAGACAAATTATGGAAAAGTCACATCACCGTTTTGCACGCTTTAAACTGAAAAGGCTGATGAGCCTGAGTGTTGCTGCATTAATTCTGCACTCTAGAATTGGATTCCCACTTTAGACGTCTTTTCATATATACATGTGATGGGTGTTAGTGGGGGAATATTAAATTTATTAATACAAAAAATAATAAAAAATCAGAAAATATACAAAATTAGAGGGGTATATAATATTAGGATAAAACGACATAACATAGGGTCTGTTGATACGTTGTCTCTTGCTAATTTTTATTTTTTTATTAAATGAAAGGGAGACGACATAATACATATATATATTTTTTAATTGCTATCACGACTTTTGCCGTGAAACATAAATTTGTTTTTGCTTCTCGTATTCTTTTACCAGGTCATCGAAATAATTCTATTTTTGTGTGGTTATTAATTTTATATGAAAGATTACAATGCCCAAAAAAAATGAAAAAAAAATATTATTTTCTTAAAAAAAATTCCTCTAGTGCTGTTTTTTTGCTTGTCGTACTCTTTTATCCGAACATCGAAATGAATCCATTTTTATGTGGTTACAAAGTTTATATGAAAGTGTACACATTATATATTCTGGTCGAAACCCCAAAAATGTACGAAAAAGGGAGAAAAATGACAGAAAAAAATCATTATTTTCTTAAAAAAATTCCTATAGTGCTACTCTTTTGCTTGCTGTATTTCTTTACTCGGGCATCGAAATGAGTCCATTTTTATGTGGTTATAAAGTTTATATGAAAGTTTGCAAATTATATGTTCGGGTTGAGATCCAAAAATGAACGAAAAAGGGAGAAAAATGAGCCGAAAAGAAGAAAAAAATCATTATTACCTTAAAAAAATTCCTCTAATACTGCTTTTTTGATTGCCGTATTCTTTTATCCGGGCATCGAAAAGAGTCTATTTTGATGTGGTTACAAATTTTATATGAAAGTCTACAATTTATATGTTCAGGTCGAAACCCAAAAATGCACGAAAATAGGAGAAAAATGATAAGGAAAAAAATTATTATTTTCTTAAAAAAGTTGCTTTAGTGCTGTTTTTTTGCTTGCCATATTCCTTTACTCGAGCCTCAAAATGAGTCCATTTTCATGTGGTTATAAAGTTTATATGAAAGTTTACAAATTATATGTTTGGGTCGAAACCCAAAATTAAATGAAAAAGGGAAAAAAATGAGACGAAAAGAAGGAAAAAATCATTATTTTCTTAAAAACATTCCTCTAGCACTGTTTTTTTGCTTGCCATATTCCGTTATCCGGGCATCGAAATGAGTCCATTTCTATGTGGTTATAAAGTTTATATTAAAAGTCTACAAATTATATGTTCGGGTCGAAACCCAAAAATGCACAAAAATGGGAGAAAAATGACAAGGAAAAAAATCATTATTTTCTTAAAAAATTGCTCAAGTGCTGCTTTTTTGCTTGCTGTATTCCTTTATCCAGGCATAAAATGAGTCCATTTTTGTGCGGTTACAAAGTTTATATTAAAGTCTACAAATTATATGTTCAGGTCGAGACCCAAAAATGAATGAAAAAGGGAGAAAAATAAGCCGAAAACAAGAAAAAAATCATTATTTTCTTTAAACAATCATTTTTCTCCCTTTTTCGTGCATTTTTGGGTCTCGGCCCGAACATATAATTTGTAGACTTTCATACAAACTTTGTAGTCACACAAAAATAGACTCATTTTTTTGCTCGGGTAAAGGAATACGGCAGGCAAAAAAGTAGCACTAGAGCAATTTTTTTAAAAAAATAATAATTTTTTTCCTTGTCATTTTTCTCCCATTTTCGTGCATTTTTGGGTTTCAACCCAAACATATAATTTGTAGACTTTCATATAAAATTTGTAACCACATAAGAATGGACTCATTTTGATGCCCGGATAAAGGAATACGGCAAGCAAAAAAGCAGTACTAGAGGAATTTTTTTAAGAAATTACTGAATTTTTTCCTTCTTTTCGGCTCATTTTTCTCCCTTTTTCGTTCATTTTTGGGTCTCGACCCGAGCATATAATTTATAGACTTTCATATAAACCTTATAACTACATAAAAATGGACTCATTTCGAGGCCCCGGTAAAGAAATACGGCAAGCAAAAAAAAGCATTAGAGCACTTTTTTTTTTCCCGTGTCATTTTTCTCCCTTTTTCGTGCATTTTTGAGTTTCGACCCAAACATATAATTTGTAGACTTTCATATAAACTTTGTAACCGTATAAAAATGGACTCATTTCTATGCCCAAACAAAGGAATACGACAAGCAAAAAAGTAGCACTAGAGGAATTTTTCTCCCTTTTTCGTTCATTTTTGGGTCTCGACCCAAACATATAATTTGTAGAATTTCATATAAATTTTGTAACCACACGAAAATGGGCTCATTTTGATGACCTGGTAAAGGAATACGGCAAGCAAACAAAAAATTATGTTATCACGGCAAAAGCCATAATAACATTTTTTTTAAAAAATATGTATCAAAGTGAGACGACATAACCTATGTCGTCTCACTTTAATTTAATAAAAAATATATTAACAAGAGACGACATAGATTATGTCGTCTCTTGGCTGAGACGACATAACCTATGTCATTTCACCCTATTATCTGATACCCCTCTATTTTTGTACATTTTCTGATTTTCCATTATTTTGTGTATTAATAATTTAATATTACCGTGTTAGTGGAGACAATCAAAGTGCCAAAGAAGAAGCCAATGTTGGCTTTGGCGCGAGTCTACGACCTAGGAGCCTGGGAGGTGTGTTTTGGCTATTTTGTGTAAATTGAGTTGTCTTTCAGATTGGGTTTGTTTTCTATATTTATTCCCTCAGTCAATTAGGATTGTTTTCTTAAATTATTAGGGTTTAGGTTTCTCCACTATTATAAATATGTGAACTCTTCTTGCAATTATTTGATTCACTCTTAGAAATAAAGATATAGTCTAGGTGTTGACTCGTGGATGTAGACACTTTACCAAACTACGTTAAAATTCTCGTGTTCATCTTTCATATTTAGGCTTAGATTTATGTTTTCTTGTTTATTTCTTCACGCTCTGATACTACCATTCCTAATAATTGGTATAAGAGTCATAGGTTGTAGATTTAGAACAGCTCCTAAATCTAGATTTATGGGGAAGCATTTTTGGTTAAGCACAGATTTCATCGTGAGAACGCTGGTAGGAGATGGAAGAAATAGCTCGACAGTTTCAATGTAGGTAGCACGAATTGAGGTCGTGGTGAAGTCAGAGAAGATGACAGAGGAGGATGAGATCAGCTAGATCGCCAACCATGAAGAGTAATCTCGTTTAACGTTAATGAGAAAATGTTGAAAAATCATGGTGCCGATAGATAGGCAGATCCGCATCAACAGATGAAAATTCGTGTTGCTAGGTGAGTTGAACACGAAGCCAGTGAGAATAATTGCGGTGCCATTGAGACGGATCCACAGAACCAAAGGTCTGAGTGATAGTATCAGAAATATAAATGGTGGTGGTGGAGTATAAATGGGCTTTGAGTCCAACTTGCTTAAAAGTCCAATATTCATTTGATGTATTTTGATGCATATATATATATATATATATATATATATCTGTGTGTGTGTGTGCGCGCGCACGCGCTAGATATTGAATTGTGTGCAAATAAATTTCATATTAAGCAATTTGGAATTGCAATCATCTATCTGCCACCTACAGCGCATATGGGACGAGTTTTTGTCTCATATCAACCAAGGTTTTTGAGGCTTGTGTTTTCTTGATCAAAAACTTCTGGGTAGCAAGTGTTTCTTTTGCTATGCCACAATCAAATGTTGTGGTGAGGCTGGCACAGCTAGGCTGTGGTGGTTCCATCACCTTCAGGTGTCGAAAGGGCAGAGCCATTGATCTAGGTCGAATATTACCTCGCTCTATTTCAGTCAAGATGAATTCATATACAAACTAAATGACGTACTCTCAAGATTATAGATTGCACTTGGGTATAACCAAGCTGTCTACGTACCTCTAAGAGATCAAGTCTAAACGTAGCTAAAATGATGTTTTCATAATATCGATGATTCGTATTCCTAAAGTATCTACTATTTATGATATAGGATCGTACTCTTAAGTATATGGACTATCATGAACAATACGATATATGTCTCATTGTATTTATTGCTTAGATTATCCGTTCGTGAAACTCAATAAATGGCGGTATTTATAGAGTTTCTACTCTGTATATGTAGAGTGACTAACAAATGAGACATCTCAAACTGGATGTCTAACACGTGTACTTAATAGACGGTCTTGATCGAACGTCATAGGGTCGGGTTATGGTTCGACCCTACCCGGATTAGTAAAAACACGCAGATCTTGGAGTGTAATGCAAATATCATTACATTAGGGACCTATATGTGAACTTGCCTCGTTTCATCGTATAAGAGGACACCCTAAAGGTCTTACGATTTACAATATACAAAGTAACGAAGGACCTTTACGTAATTTAGCATATCATTAGTCCCCCACTTTGTTAGTTAATAAGAAATTAATTTCCATTCGTTGATTGATAACTGACGAAGTATAATAATTCATAAATACAACATTTAAAGCCTTCGTTTGTTTGTCTTTATTTCAACTTTTAGCCATTTTATGTAATCATTTCTCCGCATCCTGTTTTAGTCATAATTTCTGACATGTCGTTCCCCGAGAATCATGTCCGATCCGATACACCATCAACTCGAATTCCAAGAGACATAAGTTGAATTAGAAACGTCACATCTCCTCACCGTTAGATCTAGGTTTTTACTATTGGATTTGCACCGTTGATTCTTGTTCTATTTCCCCTATATATAGCCATCTTTTACTCATTAAATTTTTTCACTTTCGCTTATTTCAGTCTTTATATAGAGCAGTTTTCTGAGAGCAAGAGTTCATCGGCGTTGAAGTCTTCTTCCTAATTCATACTCCAATTTCTTTCCGTACTAGGTATAGCTTCAACTCTCTCAATTTCTGTTTTATCCTATATTTTTGCATTATCCAATGAATAATACTGGTGCGGGTGTCGAATTACCTCGTTCTTCTGATGAGGAAAACGAGACTAGCTTGTCTCATCGTAATACTTCTGGCAGTAGTTTGAGTAGCTCTATCTCTTCCCATGAGTCCGATGTAAATAATGCTCCTGTGGCCATCGAGCCTGAAGAACCTGATGTCCCCTCCCCCCCCCCCCCCCCCCCCCCAATATCCAAATCCCGAGGGAAATGAAAATACAAACATGCAACTCTTCCCAAATATGGATAGGGCTCGTAGAATAATTCCTTAGTTAAGTTATTCGTCAATTTTAACTGAATCAAACATTGCAGATATTAGGGTTAGGTATCATATTCCTGCCAAGTATCGTATCATCATTCCTGATACATCTGATAGAATGCATCGTCCACCTATAGGATTCCATACATTCCATGTTGCCCATCTTACCTCAGGTCTTAGGTTTCCTCTTCATCCTACTATCATCAATATTCTTTTGTATCTACGCCTTAGTCCAACCCAGTTACTTCCCAACTCTTATAGGCATATTGTAAATTTCATAGTAATAATGAGGATGTATGGTGTCCATCCTAATATAAAAAAATTTAATGGTTTTTTATCTATACATCAATGTCCTAAGACCAAGGAAGAAGGTTTTTTCTCTTGCTCCCCAACGACACTGTCGTCTCCAAACACGTACCCAATATTCTTTTGGAGATTGGAAAAAGAAGTTCTTCTTCGTTGCCCCTCCTCTGAACGAGCATTGGGATGTGCCTAGTCCATGGGGTGTGGAACTCGTTCACTTAGAACATATTGGTAGGCCAACTATACCTCGACGGACCTTAAAACAAATTCTTAAGTGGCTGTTTAAGCCCGAGGTCTGGATGAGTGAGTCCATGCTGATCTCATGTGGGCTAAGTAGTGACAACGTACCTGGCATAAAAAATATAGGTAAGGACTCGTAATATGATCACACAATGAATTTATACTTGTTCTATTTTTCATAACATTTACATGTTTTTAACTTCTTTTCCCCTTTTCCTTTTTTTATATGGACAGGAGGGTTGCTATCACAGCTGAAGCACCTTTAAGGGCGGCAGCTGCAGCTGGTCATGGTGCCGGTCGTGGCCAAGGCAGGGGATAAGGTGGGGTAGTGGTTGCTGAACCCCAAGGTCAAGGCACCAATGAAGCCTCAGCTGCCCGACCCACTGCTACCACCACTCATTCGGCTAACGAGGCTCTTGCTGCATGAACAACTGCCACTGTCGCCCGCTTGACAATGCCTGCTTCTTCTTCAAGAGATCCTCCACACAAGAATATCATCTATATCGATGATACTGAGACCGCATTGGTTTGTAGTCCTCAGCACCAAACTGTTGCCGAACCTAGTGCTTCTTATGGACATCCAGATAAATGTCCTCGTGTGGAAGAGTCTTCCCGGATGGTCTTCACAAGGTCACATCCCTCGACTCCTCTTGGAGAGATCAACTATGACTTCGTCAACCAGGCCGAATCACCTCTCCTGAAAGACTATCTGAAGTTCGAAATTCCAGAATGAGCTTCTTTGGTGCCCAACACCCAGCCCATAAGTCCAGACTGGCCCATCTATCCCGATAGTACTATCGTCAGGGATTCCACTAGCAACACAGCCCTTGAGCTGTTTCATCAAACCTTGTTGCTAAGGGACAAAGCTGCAATTCTTGAGCATCCTCATCCACTTGTGGAGAAGAACGGGGCTCAATACTTGGAGAAGGTATGTGTATTTGATATGTTTATAGTTTGTTTTCTTCTTGTGACTTGCATTTTTGTGAAATCTATCTTAACTTATCGTTTCTTATTTACTTCAACAGGCTGGACTATGTCTTCACCAATTGGCGCTAAACAACTCTCATATGAAAGAGTTATTACGCCGAGCTGAGCAAAACCTCATTGATTACAAGGCACAGGTGGAGGCAGAGCTCGTAGCCTCTTGAGAGGACAGGACTAGAGCTGGCTTGTTGCAAGTAACATTTTAAATCCTGCTTATTTGAAATTTACTTAATTATTCCAACTGTAACATCGAACTTACAGCTTTGTTTATTCCTTGTAGCAAGAACTGGACATTGTTCGCAGGTAATACGATGCACATAAAATTAAGATGCAAGAGATCGATACTTCCAACGCTGAGCTTCGACAGTAGATGAACAATATCGAGGGTGAGAAGCGTCGTCAGCACGTCCTTGGAAAGACTGCCGGTCGTCGCGAATTCAAAGAGTCCCCGGCTTTTAAATGGCAACTGGACGAGGCTCGTTTGGGAGAAGACCGTGATATGCGTAGATCGACCATTATGGATGGCTGCCTTCTCGACAAATGTGTCAACGATGTCCAAGATGGCTTCTTTAAAGCTCTTGATTACTTGAGAGAATCTAAAAACTTGGTTTCAGATTTCCAAGAGGATCAATTCGTCCAGATGAACTTAGGGGCTCCGCTCAAACAAGATTCGATGACTGTGGTAGACCCCAACAAAGTGTATCACCATTTTCCAGAGTTCGACGCTCTAGTGATCGGTGAGTCCGGGGCAAGTCTCCAGTTCGAGCGAGAGCTCGAGGCCACTTATGACAGACGTCATCATCAAGGAGGAGGTGCATCAACGTCTTACACACTTTGAGCTGACACATGCAAGCGTTTGAGAACAAATTTTTTTATGACTAAGTAGAGATTTGAGATATAAAATACAGAAACGCTTACCTAGAGGACTATCTTCGACTATAACAATCGCTTGATCTTTAGAAACATTTGGTTCCATAACCTTAGGCTCCAAGACTTCTTCATCTTCAATGGGTAAAGAAGTGAGGGGATCGGCACGAATTGAAATATTACGCTCATCTAAAGTATTCAGGACATACTGAATGTTATATTCTCTTCGAGCTGAAAGAAAATTTATCCTAGCATTAAAAAGATAACAAACAAGGAAAGGGTAATGTACATTGTTTATCACAAGTACATACCCTGATTGCTAGACAAATTCTTTGAAAGAGGATTTAGTTCAGGCTCTAAAACTGGTTCAGAAGAAGGAGGAGGAGGGACACTCGCTGGTTTCTCAAGCGCTAGCTCTGCTGGAGCGCTTGTTGAGCCTTTAGGAGTAGACCATGGCCTGCGCTTTCGGGCAAGCGGCTCTCCCACTTCTTCTGCTTCTTCTTTTGTCTCTGGCGATATAACAGTCGCTGGAGGAGGAGAAGGTATTTTAGAAGAAGGGGAGGGAGACTTATTCTTCTTCATCTCCTTCATTTGTTTCTTCGCTGTCTTGGACGGTTCAACAAATTTCACCATGATTTTTCTCTTTGGTCGCTTGACCACAACTTTTTCTGGTTCATCTGATGAGGAAGTCGCTCGATCGTCATCATCACCATGGACTTTTCCTTCAGCAAGGAGTCGCTTGCGCTTCTCCTTGGGAACCGCTACTCCACCCAATAGCTTTGGGTTGAGCAATTCGATGATCATCTTTTTCCCGTAAAACTAGGTCGCTGACACTTTAGATCCTTGGGATGTTACGTATCCACAAGTGCTTAAAATAAAACTAAGCAAAATCCCATACGGCTTGGGATTCACCAACTTTTGCATTGATGCCATGAAGCAATTGAAAATGTACAAGGCCCAGTTGACCTTCAGCTTGGTCGAAACGGCGATCATTATCTTGTACTGGACGATGGAGACTTTATCAAATGATCCTTTGTGGCACTCGATTATCTTTGTGCATATAGTAGCCAAAATGACATATTCACCCTTCATGTCATTCTTCTTGAAATTCAATTTGTAAGCAACATCAGCGTCATCTCTCTTAATTTTTTCCCAGACACTGGTAGAAGCTCCCATGGCAACTTCTTCAACTTCACACCCATCAGCAGGTAGTTTTAGTAAATCAGCAAGCAATTGTGAAAAAAGCACAAATGGGGTTTCAGCAGATGGAAACGAGCTAGAAATTGAGTTGCCATTGTTAGAAATGACGGCATTCTTAAAGAAATGTTTAACTTCATCCTCATGAATCAGAGAATGAGAGGTGAGAAGGGTTCTTAAACCGGATTCTTCAATGAAAGGAAGGATTTGTCTCATCGGGAAGTTTTGATTCTCAAACAGATATTCCCAGTTAAGTAGGAAACCAGCATTAAAGCCATGGTTCTGGAAGATTTTTCGGCATCAGACTTGGAAGATTTTGGTGGCTCCGTCAGTTTGATTTGATAGGAGCGTGTGGGTAGTTGTCAAATCTTATCCGTTGAACTTATCCACACGGTACCTTTGGGTAGTTGTCAAATCTTATCATTTGAACTTATCCACACGCTACCTTTAGCGATAAAAACTCATGATTTTTAGTGGCAGTTACTTAGTGTTAAAGTGGGAATATTCTTAACGCTGAAGTCTTTTTGTTTTAGCATTTAATCACTATTGAGAAATAATGCTTTTATTTTATTAACGATTAATTTGTCATGCATAAATGATAAACTCTAATGATCAATGCATAAGGTTTTCAAAGTCATTTTTGATCATAGTTGCTTACTAATTGAAATAAGTACAATTTTAAAGTTTTCCCTAAAATTGATGACTCATTTCCATTATGAAAATGCTTTAGACATTATAATAAAGTGGATTCCCCTAAATTATATGCCTATAAGAGATCTGATGTTTTATGATTAAGCGTTTAAATCAATCATACCTAATTTACTTCACAAAGTGAGAAAACGTTGTTCGTTGAGCGCTTTGGTGAAGATATCTGCCAATTGTTTGTCAGTTCCAATGAAATGCATGGAGATATCTTTCTTTTGAACATGGTCACGCAAGAAATGGTAGCGAATGTCAATGTGTTTAGTTCTAGAATGAAGGACTGGGTTTTCGGTCATAGCTAAAGCGCTTTGGTTATCACAATGGATTGAGGTAAGACCGAAGATAATTCCATAATCTTTAAGTTGTTGCCTTATCCAAAGGATTTTTGCACAACAGCTTCCAGTGACTACACTCTCGGCTTCAGCAGTAGAATTCGCTATGGATTGTTATTTCTTACTATGCCACGAAACCAATCTATCACCTAGAAATTGATATGTACCACTACTATTTTTTCTATCTATTTTACATCCTGCAAAATCTGCATCTGAATAACTAATTAGCTCAAAAGGAGAGTCCCTTGGATCTGAAAAGCCCACATTTTGTGTGCCTTTTAGGTATTTAAGGATCCTCTTGGCAGCAATTAAGTGTGACTCTTTTGGATCAGCTTGAAAGCGTGCACACATGCATACCGAAAATATAATATGAGGTCTACTAGCGGTAAGATAAAGAAGTAATCCAATGGTACCTCTATAGTTAGTGATATCAATTTTCTTCCCACATTCATCTTTATCTAACTTAAGCGTTTGACTCATTGGAATTTTTGAAGATGATGCATTTTCCATACCAAATTTCTTAATCATATCTCTTATATGTTTAGCTTGGTTTATAAATATACCATTAGGGAGTTGTTTAACTTGTAATCCTAAGAAGAAAGTTAATTCATCCATCATGCTCATTTCAAATTGATCTTGCATCATTTTCGAAATTTCTCACACAATCGCTTATTAGTAGATCCAAAAATAATATCATCAACATAAATATGGACTAAGATAATATCTTCATTATGGGTAATTTTAAATAACGTTGTGTCAATGCTGCCTTTTGAAAAGCCTTTACCTATAAGGAAGATAGAGAGAGCGTCATACCAAGCTCTTCGTGCTTGTTTAAGGCCATAGAGTGCCTTATCCAATTTATAGACCATACTTTTGTCACGGTTGTTGATGAATCCTGGGGGTTACTCCACATATACTTCTTCTTGGAGTTTACCATTCAGGAAAGCACTCTTCACATCCATTTGATACACTGTAAATTTGTTGAATGCGGCAAACGCTAGAAACATCCGAATCGCTTCAAGACAGGCTACTAGGGAATAAGTTTCATCAAAATCAATACCCTCTTTTTGAAAATAACCCTCAGCGACTAATCTGGATTTGTTTCTTATACCAATACCATCTTCATTCATTTTGTTCCTGAAAACCCATCTATTTCCAATAACTCTTTGGTGAGTTGGTCTGGGAAGTAGCGTCCAAACTTTACTACGCTCAAATTGGTTAAGCTCCTCTTGCATCGCTTCTACCCAACTTGAATCACTAAGCGCTTCATCTACTTTCTTGGGTTCCATTTGAGATAGGAAACTTGTGAACATGGCCTCATTAAGTGTAGCGGCCCTAGTCCTTACAAGTGCTCCAGTATCTCCAATTACTAGTTCTGGTGGATGGTCTCTAAGTCATTTTCTATCTGGTAGGAACAGGTTGAGAGACTCTTGATTATCAATTGCTTGATCCTCATTTGTCTCTTACGCAGTCGCTTCATCATTCACAGTTCCAATTTGCTCCTGATGATCATTCTCTTCATGTTCATCAGTGTTTCTTGCAATATCATCATTGATAACCTCACGAGTAACCTTAGGATTGGGCACAAAGATCTCATCATCCTCGTTATCATCACTATCATCACCAAGATTGATTTGTGACGCTTGGTGGGAAAGATCTTCAACTCCTACATCATCAATATTAACCTTACTCAGTTCTTGGTGAGCATCATCAAACACAACATGAATGGATTCCTCAAATTATTTATTATGCGAAAACTCTTCCCATTTTTGGCATAGCCTAGAAAGATTCCCTCATTCGCTTTAGGATCAAACGTCTTTATATTTGTGAGATCCATTGTTATGAATAAAACATTTTGAACTAAATACATGAAAATATGAAACATTAGGCTTACGTCCCTTTGATAACTCATATGGAGTCTTTTCATGTTGCTTGTTAATCATACACCGGTTCTGAGTGTAGCAAGCGTATTGATTGGTTCATCCCAAAACATTTGAGGCAGCTTGGACTCAGCTAACATTGTCCAAGCAACTTCTTTAAGTGTTCTGTTCCGTCCCTCAAAAACTCCATTTTGTTGAGGCGTTCTAGGCACAAAAAATCATGGAGTATTCCAAAATATATGCAAAACTTCTCAACAATATGGTTAGTAAATTCAGTTCCTCTATCGCTTCTAATTCTTGTCACCTTTAGATCTTTTGAGGTTTGTAATTGACGAATTTGTGCTGTGACCTTGACACTAGTTTCATCTTTGGATGCTAAAAATTTTACCCATGTATAGCATGAAAAATCATCAACTATTACTAGTGAATACTTTTTACCACTAACACTTATGATATGAATAGGACCCAAAAAATCTAAATGCAACAGTTCAAGAATTCTAGAAGTAGATAAATGAGGTTTCTTCTTAAAAGAGGATTTAACTTGTTTACCCATTTGACATGCATCACATAAGCGATTTTTTTGAAAGGAACCCTTAGGTAATGCCTATACAAGATTTAGCGATATTAATTGAGAGATTGCCTTAAAGTTGAGGTGGTTCATTTTTCTATGCCATAACATCCAATTCATTTTGAACCCCAGTCTACTAAGCATGTAGGGTTGTTATCGATTGTTGAACCCCAATCTACTAAGTAAACATTATGTGTTCTTTTTCCTTTTGAATTCAGTAGATCCAGTCTTAGCGTCGTTAATATAGCAAAAGTCACTAGAAAATTTAATTTCGAAGCCTTTGTCACAAAATTGACTAATGCTCAAAAAATTATGCTTAAGACCCTCAACATAGCATACGTCACTTATCATGACGTTCCCCCTATGCATGATACCTATACCTTTGGTTTGACCTTTAGAGTTATCACCAAATATAACTTGAGGACTATTGGTTGCACGATAGTTGATCAAGAGATCCTTTGAGCCTGTCATGTGCCTTGACGACCCACTATCGATGTCCCAAATTGATATATCGGTGTTGGCTCTAGGTACCTTAGATAGTGAGTCATCAGCTGCTTCTTCATCTCTCGCCATGAGATAAATTAGCGCTGAGTCACTAGATGGCTCATCATCGCTGCTTGCATCTGAAGATTCCAAATCCTCTTCCGGTGCGGAGAATGGTTCAGATTCCGCTAGCAAACCTTGTTGACGAAGGTTGCTCTTGAATTGGTTTCTATCTGCATGATTTTGCCTTGTGGGCTTAGATACATTTGGATAAGGGCAATTTACCTGGTAGTGCCTTGATTTCCTACAATTGTAACAAAGATTAGTTCTCATCTTTTGTTCAGTTGTTAACATTTTCGAAACTACTGGAGCTGAGAGATTCTGATTCTGATTTGGAGATGGAGGCGCTTGATATTGAACTGGCGCTAGAGGCTGAGGTGCAAAATACACAGGCGCTGGTGCAAGGGGAGGACTTTGAAATGAGGTTTGTCCATTTGGATTTCTCTTTTCATATCTTAGAAATTTCTTGACCAATAAAGCCATTTCTTTTTTCTCATTTGATTCTATCGTTTTCACCTCGCTGACTGCTTTTTCCTTACTTTTGTTAGTTGCAATTAAATCTCCTTATTCAGTCGCTGAAGTTGATGAATCACGACTTGACCCAATTCATATTAAAAAGCCCTTAACTTCGAAAGCACATATTCTGAAGTTATAATATCCAACATTTGTGATTCTCTCATTGCTACAGTTTTTATCAAATACTTGCTTGGAAGATTTCTAAAAATCTTATTGGCCATTTCCTTATTGGTCAACTCCTTATCTAATGACGCTAACTCTGTAATAAGAAAAGTAAAACTTGCATCTAATTGATCTAGCATCTCGCTGGGCTGCATCTTGAAATGCTCAAATCTTTTCATGGCTATAGAGAGCTTGTTTTCCCTCATCTGTGCAGATCATTCACACACAAACGCTAACTTATCCCAAATTTCCTTTGAAGTCTTACATAGCTTGATTTTGTTGAACAATCCCTCATTGTCTATCAATGCTGAGTAGAGAGTGATTCGTGCAACATTTTCCAAGTTAGCGTTTTTGCGATCCTCTGGCGTCCATTCCAACTTTGGCTTCTCGACATAACCATCTGGAGTAGCTTCAGTAGCTCCAGGGGCTCGAGTTATAACTTTCATAATTTGAATGGGGCCATCTATAATTACATCACACATCTCATTATCGCATGAACATAAATAAACAACTGCTCTAAGTTTCCATGAGTCATAGTTTGACTCAACCAACTTTGGCATTTTGTTAAAAGTCATGATATGAGACTTTTCAAAATAAAGCAACTAAGTTTTGAAAAATGGATCTAAACAAACAGTTACGCTCGGAAATGCTTGGGTTTCTACTTCAACCACTCTGATACCACTTGGTGGTTCTAAATGGCATACGAAAGGGTCTAGAGGGGGGAGAGGGGGTTTGAATAGACTCTGAAGTCTTTTTTTGCTTCAAAAATTTTGTATTGCTTTTAAGATTTTGAACGCTTGTAAGCAAAGCGCTAGGTTAGGCGCTAAAGATAAGATAACTTAGACTTACTGATTTGGGCAGTTACCAAAGTAGGGTAATGCTTCAATCGCTTAATCAGGGTTAGCATAGTGGAAATGATTTTTAAGCTTAGCGTTCTCTTTAACCAAATAGTCGCTTAATCGTTTTAAAGCCTTTTCAAAGATATAATGTGAAAAGTAAAGTAAAGCAATAAAACAGTAAATAACACAAGATATGTAAGGTTCACTGGGTGATGTAATCTCAGTTACGTCCTTCTTCTCCTTTACACTCGGAGGAATTCCACTAAGTTGATAATCGAAGGATCACCTAGAGGCTTCTACAAAATAGAGGATGGAAAGACGATCTTGAGCTCCTTGATCACACAGATTTCAGCTCCAATGAAGATCTTCTTCAACAAGCTTCTCTCACACAGAAATGCTGCTTGTAGATCAACAACTTTCTCACTCAGATAAAAGAGATTGAGGGTTTTTGTCATAGGTTTGTTTGATTTTAAAAAGTTCAAATAACTTAGGATATCTCAATAAGAGTGTAGGGTTCTTCTATGAGGATGTTTGAGATATCGGCGACTGTCTTTGGAATGTATATGAAAAGCTTGAAGGATTTTGGCTATGGAGTTTGTAAGCTTTTCTCAAGAATATTTTTAGCAAGGTGTGGACCTTTTCCTTTGCATGTACGTGTTGTATTTAGGTTTGCTGAAGGGTACTATTTATAGAGATTTCTTGGGATTTATCCGTTGGACACATGCAGGCGCGTGTCTCTCACGCAGTGCGTAAATAGCCATTTTTCTGACACTCCTGAATTTCTGTTGTTACCGATTGGACATAAGCAGCCTTTGAACTCTGAATTCTGACAATCTAATCAAAAGGTGGCTTGTCCACAAGTTATAATGTCTTATCACATTTAATGCACTTATCAGGTATGTAATGCGTTTTAAATTTATTTCTTGTTGGAAATAAATGTCCGTTGATGATTGCATTTAAGTCTTTCATGACTTGAGAATTTATTTCATGTGAATCTGATCCTTGATCGCTTGAGTAATTTGAGCGCTTGATTTAATATCCCTGAAAAAGTCCTTTAGCGTTTGACAGACGCTTAAGACAAATCTTCATCTTCACTTGACTTCAAACGCTAATCTTCAACTTCATCTCTGATAGACTCACCTAAAATTCTATCAGCGACTTGGTATTTAATACCTAGTCTAGAATCTATAAAGATAAAAATTGCAAGCCTAACAAATAACAATAATACTTTCAAATGTTTATACAAATGATCTATGAAAACATAAACTTACATTCTTTTGGGGTCTAACATAAAATCCTATTCTTGTCATCATCAGAACATCTAACATGAAATTTCCTAATATTACTTATGTTCAATTGCAATAGTATTTAGTAATAATGGTAGAAAACTAAAATCACAATTGGAAGAAATAATAGTATCTAGTAATAGCATTTTTAAATGCACTAACACGAAATATTTTCTTTAATTTGATATTATTAAGAATAAATGTAAATATCATATTACATAGTTTTACTCGTGTTTATGAATATTTTTCTAAATTTAAATAAAAATGCATCATATGTTCATTCCAACATTTCTATGTAGAATTGTTGGGAAAGTGATCTAGGTGCCAACGAGGAGTTATAATATATGATACTAGTTTATATTGTACAACCAATTATTAATAGAAAGACATTAATATATTGTAAAACCATTATGATAATGTGTTGGAGCAAGATTTCCAATTTAGAGCTATGAAATAAGCAGAAAAGCATGGAAAAGCATGGAAAAGCAAGCAAAGTGGGGCATTGACACGAGAAATCCTTACGTGTATTAAACAGCAAGTGGACTGGTCGTGTGTAGTAATAAAATAGATTTTTAAGTGTGGGATGTCGAACCCACAAAGACTCGTATTTGAGGTTGACAGATTTTAAAGCAATTAAATTAAATTACTACGCTTGTTTAAAAAATAAAGGAAAATTGAAAACAAGACTTGACAATTACATTGAGATTCTTATGAGATAAAACAACTAAGGCACATGCTTCAACTATATTACTTGTTAATATATATGAGTTATTCTTCAGATTATTAGGCTACTATTGCTTTGGTGGAAATTCCTTACTTAATTACTACCCGATGTCTCGACAATAATAATCCTATGATAAAATGACGGTTCTCTAAATATGTCTATCCGAGAATTTAATCGATAACTAAGCATTTATGTCCTAGAATTCTCCTGGATAAATCCGGCTTACTGCATCCTGGAATTTCTACCTATCTTTGGGGGAAATTCCTTATTTTTTGATGGATTATGTGTTAATTCCTTTGAACCTTAACCTATATGAATGAATAGACTAGGCAAATTAGCAAGCTTATGGTGATCAACCATATAATTGGAATGAAGTTGCAAAATTAACACAAAAAGCAATTGTAGAGTTAATACGAAAAATCACTTCATATATATAAACTCATAAATTCGGCCTTCACCCTAGTTAAAGAAAATTTAGTTCATAATTGTAATTGGGAAAACAATCAAGAACATAGAATTATTCATAGACAAATAATCTAGATCTAAAAGTCTCCCTATTACGAATGAATTGATGCAGAATTGTCATTTTTTTTCTTCGCTCGTCTCCTTGCTCAAAAGTCTCTTCTAATGCTGAAAATTTCAAACCATATTGCTGTTGTAAGAAGATGTATTTATAGAAGAGGATCCCCAAGTCTGAATCACTTGAGTGCCAAAGGTCACGAAATAAAACTAGACCTTTCATTCACCTTAACTTTAATTGGCTTGAGCAAGTTCAAATTAGCATAATAGTACAATTTATCGGCATGTAACTTTTCACCTCCAGTACATATCAACTTGACTTTATAATCATACCAATTATCAACCTTATTCATTAATTATTAAGCATATGAAGAGCTACTCAACTCATGACCCTAAGAAGAATCTAAGTTAATATTTCCGAGAGAAATTCCCTAAATGTTTCAGAATGGTTATCCAACTCTACTCCTCTACCCTCGACTTATTGTGCATTTGTGAATCATCTAAGGAAAATCTAATCTAACCTAGGGTCCCACGTGCAAAGTAAAGATATGTATATTGCATTAAATTCCAATTAAATCAAGAAGTCATGCCATTGAACTCAAGTTAATCAATTTCATTGCATTAATTGGCGGCTAAAAAAAATTCATGCTCGATTTTCTTGAATTTCTCAACAAAAAGAACAAAACATGAATATAACGAAACACTACCCATACCCCCAAACTTTAACCTAACATTGCCCTCAATGTTACATCTAAACTCAAACCACGAAAATGGGTAAAAGGAGTACTTACAACGCATAATCCTTAAAAAGCAAACCTAGGAGTAGTCGGTTGAGTCTAAAATGGAGGCGATCCTATCTATGCTCAACAATCATTTGAACTCTCCTACTCACTCTCGTCAATTATCTCAGCAAAGTATAACTAATTCATTAATGCACAAGCTAAGACACAAGACATAAGAAAGGCAATACAGATAGATAATAACATAAGTCATATTAGTACATGGCCAAATAAATAGCAAAGTAGAAAAGAAAAACAAATATGCGAAACAAAACAACCAAAAACTAAAATGAAAACAAAAAATAAGAAAACGTCCAAAAGAAACAATAAGTAGAAAGATCATCACTGCTCATCCAAATCGTCACCCTCGGCAGCATCATCTCTATCATCATCCTCAGCATCATCAGCTCCATCCGGCTCCTCGGCACCATCATCTCCATCATCATCCTCAGCATCATCAGCTCCATCCGGCTCCTCGGCACCCTCATTTAGATTAGCAGGGTCAATTATCGGCTCGTCAGCAAACGCGGTTGGGAGAGGGAGAAAATCTAGAACTACAGGATAGGCATATGCGGGTCGCCTGATAGATATATCTGACGCAATCATCAACTGCAGCTCATACTGGGCCAGTAACTGCATATTAGCCAACATCATTGACTGGCCTAATCGAATCTGAGCTATCTCGTGTGTTAGTGTTGTCTCCGAGGTAGACTGTGGCAAAACCGTCCCCTGTGACTGCCGACTCGATCCCTCGCCACAAGTCAGAGTAGGGCGAGGCCTCTTGTTTCCTTTAGGCTTGCGAACTTTTCGGGTGTATTCTAAAATAATTCCCTGAGTATCCAACTCCTCATCTGGGAATTGTTTCATAGAATTGCGCTCATATAAAGCACTGATCAGTGATGGGAAAATAAAATTTGCCTTCTTCTTCAGCTGGATAGTGAGGTCATCTCCTGACAATTCCCCAGATATTCTCTGAATTTGGGTTTGTAATGCCGAGTAAATTAGCTGAACTATGTCAACCTCCATCTTCTGTAGTATGGCATATATAAGAATAGCCCGATCCTTTGTCACCTTCAACTTGTTCATAGTCGGCATTATATAATAGCGTATGAATTCATACCAAAACTTGGCTTCAGTCTTCAATGCCCCCGGTTGAAACATAGTATTATTCACCCATTGTGTTCCCTCTACCACCACTTCCTGGATAATGGCATCTAGATCCTCAACACCGTAGTGGTCTCGCACCAAAGCATTTTAAGCACATATAGGTGGCATAGACGAGAGACCAAGGCACGCTTTGATGGTTGGCTTATCAAATGTATCAGTTTTCCCCCTGCATAATAGCTAAAGATGAAACCCCATATCCGCCTGTGCGGCTCCTAATTTTCGCATTGACTATAGCTGAAGCGTAAAACTCCTGTACCTAGACTGGATGAATCTTGTGAGGCTCTTCATAAAATAGTTGCCACTTGTGGAACCGAAGAAATGCTTTAACCGGAGCCTTCTGATTAAGTAGTGGCCTTTCTTTGCGTAATAACTGCGCATAGAGCAGCCTATAGACTGCTTGAACCTCTAAGTCCTCAAAGCTAGGGTCGAGGGTGATAGTATTCACCTCGATTGTGGGTGCCTCGGGGTCTACGTCGGCCCCTTTACCTCTTGATGTGCCCTCTCCCGCATTGTTTCCCCTTGTCCGTGCGATTTCAAATGATTCAAATAATTCACAATCACACCACAACAACTCCAATCCACGCCAACAATGACTCGCAACAGAAAGCGAGCAAGAACCTCACAAACTACGCAAACCACAGTCCTGCAATTCAATAATCAATTCAAACCCCTAAACTTATTCAACAAACCAATTCACACCGACAATCAACAAAAACAACAGAAAATCACACAAGCCTCGAACGACTTTGAATTCAATGAAATTAC
Source organism: Buddleja alternifolia (assembly GCA_019426215.1). NCBI lineage: Eukaryota > Viridiplantae > Streptophyta > Magnoliopsida > Lamiales > Scrophulariaceae > Buddleja > Buddleja alternifolia. Next base: position 35,752,703 of record CM033393.1, read on the forward strand.
GAAGATGGGTCAAACCAATCACTTACATAGTCAAAATGTCCAATTTTGAAAATCCAAATTTTAATCACTGGACCAAACGTTCGAACGTCTCACCCCCACGTCCGAACGTTGTTTGAAATCGGCAAAACGGTGGGTTTAGCGACGGCGGTTGACTCCGGTGGAGGTGAAATCGGTGCGGCGTGTTGGAGTTAGCTTATGTCGGTGATTTGTGGTGGAAGAGCCCGTGAATTGGGAGTGTGGTGGGTCCCAAAGTCCGGTGGTGGAACGACGGTTGATAATGGAGTTGAATACGCGGTGGTGGTTGAGTGTTGTACCGGCGGTTGTGGAGGGTGGTGATGTGGGGATTTGAAATAGGGGATTTCCTTTGAATTGGGGCATTTGTGACTGGAGAATAAGACAAAGAGTCTTTGTCTTCTTAGAAACTCTTTTTTTTTTTTTTTTTTATAAATCCCGATGTTCGAACGTGACTAAGTTCATGTTTGAACGTTGGATGCGGTAGCTCAAAAGAATTTATAACTTCAACGTTCGAATGTTACAAGGCCCACGTTTGAACGTTGGGTGCAGTGTAGAAAATTCAATCTCCTTGGACCATTTTTCTTGCAAACAAAACAAAAAACCAAAAAAAAGAAAACGAAGGATCAAAACAAGAAAACAAAAGCAAACAAATGCACTTGTTTATAGTCAATAGCTTGACTGTTTAGAATCAAAAGTTGACGGATCTCGGAGCTTCACAGACGATTTTTCCAGACTCTAATCAGCGCCCGAGTAGTGTTTCAGCCTGTGTCCATTGGTCAAGAACACTCGTCCATCATCAGTGATAAGCTCCACAGCCCCCGACGAATACACTCGTGTGACTTGAAATGGTCCCGACCAACGAGATTTAAGCTTTCCTGGGAAGAGCTTGAGTCTAGAGTTGTACATCAAAACCTCTTCGCCTTCCTCAAATTCTCAGGGCAGAATATGCTTATCGTGCCACTTTTCAGTCTGTTCCTTATACAGTCTTGCATTCTCACCAGCATCATGTCTCCACTCCTCAAGCTCATTCTGTTGAAGTAACCTTTTATTACCTACAGGACTTGCATTGAAATTAAGGAATTTGATAGCCCAATAAGCACGATGTTCAAGTTCAATAGGTAAATGACAAGCCTTTCCAAATACAAAACGATATGGGGACATGCCAATAGGGGTTCTAAAAGCAGTATGGTAAGCCCCCAATGCATCATTTAATTTCAGATACCAATCAATTTGATGGCTATTTACCGTTTTTTCCAAAATCCATTTAATTTCCCTATTAGACACTTCGACTTGCCCGCTAGTTATAAGGGGTCGAGATTTTATGTTTAACATCATACTTGTTCAACAAGTTTTGAAATTGCTTGTTACGAAAATGTGTGCCTCCATCACTTATAATTGCTCTAGGGGTTCCAAATTGTGTAAAAAATACATTTTTTAAGAAATCTAAGAACAACCCTAGCATCATTAGTTTGCAAAGCCTCAGATTTGACTCATTTTGACACATAATCAACAACGACCAAAGTATACTTATTGGAACAAGAACTAGGAAAGGGTCCCATAAAATCTATACCCCAAACATAAAATAGTTCACATTCAAGCACCTTTTTCATAGGCATTTCATGACGTCTAGAGACATTACCTACCCTTTGACATCTATCACATGATTGAACATAAGCGTGTGCATCTTAAAATAAAGTAGGCCAGAAAGACCTGATTGCAGAACCTTAGTAGCAGCCTTAGATGGGCCAAAGTGGCCACCTATCAATATGTCATGGCAATGAGCCAAGATGGATGCCATTTCCTCCTCGGGTACACAACGCCTGATAACTCCCTCTACACCAATTTTAAACAAGTAGGGATCTTCCCACATATAGTGCCTAACATCTTTTAAAAACTTCTTTCTTTGGTGAAAGGTTAAATCAGGGGGTGTAATTCCAGCAACTAGCATAATCAGCATACCAACGGATTGTAATAGAAGAAAGAGCAAAAGTTGGTCATCCAGGAATTCATCTTCTATTGGGGTCTCATCCCCTTTCTTATTCATTAACTTTAGTCTAGAGAGGTGATCAGCTACTACATTTTTAGATCCTTTTTTATCTCTTATTTCTAAGTCAAACTCTTGTAGTAATAAGATCCACCTAAGTAGTCTAGGTTTTGCATTTTTTTTAGCAAGCAAATATTTCAAGGCAGAGTGACTAGTGTATACTATTACTTTGTTAAGCACAAGATAGGAGTGAAATTTGTCAAACGCAAAAATCACAGCTAATAGCTCTTTTTCAGTTGTAGCATAATTGGGTTGAGCTTTATTTAAGGTATGACTAGCATAGTAAATAGTATGAAAGATTTTACTCTTCATTTGACCAAGTACGGCTCCTACGACGGTGTTGCTTGCATCACACATCAACTCAAATGGCAGGCTCCAATCCAGAGCGGACATCACAGGTGCTGAGATCAATTTCTCCTTCAGAGTAAGGAAGACCTGCATGCATGCATCATTAGAGTCAAACACTGCATCTTTCATGGTCAAGTTAGACAGGGGTTTAGCAATTTTAGAAAAATTAGGAATAAATGCCGATAAAACCCAGCATGTCCCAAAAAACTTCTCACGACTTTCACTGTGGTGGGTGGCGGAAGATTGGCTATCACTTCAATTTTTGCTCTATCCACCTCAATCCCATTTTGGGAGATCTTATGACCTAGCACGATTCCTCTTGTACCATGAAATGACACTTTTCCCAATTTAAGACTAGGTCAGTCTTCTCACACCTCTGCAAAACCAGGGTTAGATTGTGCAAACATCTCAGGTAGAGCCAAAAACAGAAACGTCATCCATGAAGATTTCAAGAAATTGCTCGAGCATGTCATGAAATCTAGCCATCATGCATCTTTGAAAAGTAGCAGATGCGTTACATAAGCCAAAGGGCATCCACCTATAAGCAAAAGTTCCATAAGGACAAGTGAAAGTAGTTTTCTCTTAATCCTCAGGTGCAATGGCAATTTGGTTATAGCCGAAGTACCCATCCAAAAAACAGTAATATTCATGTTTGACTAATCTTTCTAACATTTGAACGACAAAGGGAAGGGGAAATTGGTCTTTTCGGGTATATTCATTCAATTTACGATAATCTATGCAAACCCTAAAACTATTGACAATTCTAGAATGTATTAACTCATTATTAGAGTTACGAACGACTGTTGTACCTCCCTTCTTAGGCACTACCTGAGTTGGACCTACCCGTGGACTATCAGAGATAGAAAGATGATGCCGACATCGAGTAGCTTAATTACCTCTTTCTTCACCACTTTTTGAATTTGAGGATTAGACCTCCTTTGTCACGCCCCCAAATTTAGTCCCTAAAGGGCCAAAATCTGAAAGCGTGAGTCTATCAAAACAAAAATTCAATACTTCTAGTAGGTTTCCAACCCTAACATCATCAACCAGATAGCGTAAACTTACTATCCAAAACAGTTTAAGTAACTTACTATTCATGGCTCAATCTGCAATACTCACCCCTAGGATTGTCCATGTCTACGCTCAGATCATCCAAGCCAATCTCATTGCCCAACTCACTCTAACTGGAAGGAAAAAAAGTGAAATACGTAAGCAAAGGCTTAGTGAGTGCCAGTGCGTGTGTGTAAGTTGCTTAAAATAGTTTTTAGACCCAAATGATCAATTAGTGAGGGAAAAACAATAATAGTTTTTTTTTTGTTGATTTTCAAAGGATCTTTGAAATCCTAAATAAGAAAAGCAATTTGTGATCATAGTAACAATTAAGCAATAGCTAGTATGAGGCAAAGGTCTTAGTATATGCACGATGAGGTTTTGTCAAATATCATTGAAAACATGCTTGGAAAAATTTACGTTCATGATAAAGCTGGAACAATTGGTGGCATGACATTTAAGTTTCAAAACACGCATTTTAAAAAACATGTAGTTCAATGCAAGAATCACGTACAAGACATGTTTAAGTAACATGTACACGTCACGCTTAAGCAGTAGGGGGCCATGTTAGAAATACCATCGCGTCCGATGATTTACCCATAGCACTTTGGGTCCCGCTGCTTCTTCCTTATCACCCCTGAACATGCGGCTTAAAAGCCATCACCTTATACCTCCCCACGCAGGCTCGCGATGCCCGATTTGGTCATATCTGGAATATGCCACACGATAAATGACCCATGCACCCTCAGAGCACTCCGTCCTAGGTGCATGGATCTGGACGTGGATAGCGGGAACTGTTTAAGACCTCAAGCCCATGCTTGACCGGCCGAACCCTGCCCTATCCATCGCCCGACCTTGGGCCCAACACAACCACGCAAGATGAAACATGTCACTAGAACACCATCATGGGAAATGATCACAATACAAGGCCAAGTGCAATAACTTTTTGAAATCCCATGAGTCCACGATATATGATCATGATTGATGCAATAGCAGCCTTTCAGCTCACAATAGAACATTCCTTGAATCACGTAGTTTTCAAGATATTTGGCAATGAAATATTTTCATTGAAATCGTTTTCACAAAACATGCCTTTGAAATTATTCATGCAGTGAACATTTAGCACCATGAAATGGTGAATGCAAATGAGTTCGTGATTTGCTTATGAAAGTGTTGAAATTCATTTTCATGTGAAGTATTGAAAGCATGATGAAAGTATATAGATATATATACGACGTGATAAAATTTCTTCTAGTTTTGAAAGACATATAATTATAATTTTGAGAGGCAACTCACAGTACTCTTCCAAGCTAAAAGGATCGTTGCCGAGTGAATCTCCAACACTACCTGCTTTCGCCAAATATCAAATTAGAATCTTATTCTATCACTCGAATCTAATAACCTGCCGAACCTAATCTATTTGATCCTATAAACTATGATTATGCATAAAGTATACACTATTTTCCCATAATTTGGCTATAACAAAATTAATTTTAAAGATTCACAAAAACTTCAAGAAACAATTTTGCGCGGTTGTAATTTGAAATTTTTTAAAATTCATAGAGGAAGAGTTTACCTATAAAACTTCCAGAACTACCCAACACTTGTTGAAGAAAGATTGGGTAAAATTTTCAAAAGCAATGAACATTTCCAAGTGGGTGTTTTAACCACCAAACCTAAGCCAAACTAAATCAGATTTTGATCAAAACAAGCTGCATTTCAAAATTTGTATAAAATCCTTTGTTTATCAAAAAAAAAAATCCCAAATTTTGTATGACATGTTCACAAGACACTGAAAATGGTTCTAGAAAATTTTGGAAGCCAAATAAAATATTTAGATACAAAATCTTCAGCTCAAAACAACACTTATTTGTAAATGAGTAATTCTCTGGCAGCAGTTGTCTACCAATTTTTATAAATTTCATCAAAGCTCCAAAAATCTCAAAATTTTACAGAAACATACAAAACATGTATAGATATCTACAGAAAAAGTTTTAAATTATAATTAAAGTTTAAATATGAAATTGTAAGCTCAACAAGTGGCTTTTTCGAAACATGATATAATTCTGACACTTCTTTTGAATAATTTAATAGAAATTCTACAAGATTCCGAAATTTACGAAATTTTACCAATATGTTGTTAACACATCCAAGTTAATTGGAAAATATTTTGCTCCAAAATTCGGTCATTTGGCCTTTCAAGTACAACCTAGAACCCGTACGCAGAAACTGAAATGGAGTTCAACTTCATTTCATGACAAAACAACAATGCATGTCCTAAACGACTTTCAAAAATAAGTTAGATTCGACATGCAATCAGTTATCTATGTTTCAAATGCAAATATAGTGATGGGTCTATAACAATTTATCCAAATCCTTTCCTCAAACACACAATCAACCAAATTCTCAGCCCTACATTCCAATTCACCTCATGCATGTCCCAATTGAGCCTCCAATTGATAAATTCAAGATTTAATTCTACAATAATTCTAATAAACCAAGAATAAATACATTTTAACAGTGATGAGGGTGTCTTACCTAAGTATTTGGTTGATGAGAAAACACCAAGGGAACAAATTTCTAATGGTGCTGCCAGATTTCAGGTCCGGAAACTGGATCACGATTTTAGGCGAATCTGAAACTTTTTGTAGCAGATAAGAAAATTCCGAACACATGGTATTCTTCCTTGTCTTCTCAGGGAGATTCTGAGCTAAAAAGATTCCAATTTGGGCATCATTTGATCCCTCAAAACTTGAAAATACCAGCATTGCCAGTGCTGGAAATCTCTGTGCGAAGATTGCTTGGGAAAATGTGGTTTCTATGTTGTGGGTTGAGCTTTCTCTTTCCATGGTTTCTTGAATGGTTTTTGGTAGTTAAAATGAGATGCAAATGGGGATGAAATCTGATTTTGTAGCATGTAATACTTGAGTGAATGAGAGGAGAAATGAGGAGCAAGATAGGGGTGAATATATATAGGGGTGGTGAGGACTTCATTGCAATTTCTTCTTCTCCTCCTTATTTTTCCTCATATCCCCAAACAAGCATATTAATCTTTAAGGCCCCACATGGATGCAAATTGATGTTTAAGTCCATCCACTTATTTGAATAATCCTTGGGTATGTACGTACTATAATTATTACGTATTTAATCAAGTTATATTCTATACATTATGCTACTAATCATCGGATTACTAAGTAGGTTAGTATTTAGAAAACTCTGGTGTCACATCCTTTGTCGTTGTATGGTGGTCTTTGAGCTTTCTTTCATTAAAATCTTGTCCATGCAAATGTCCGGGCTAATCCCATTGATGACAGCAATATTCCATCGAAAGGACTTTTTGTGGTCCCTTAATATATTTAGTAACCTCACTTCTTGTTGCTCTGTAAGAGTAGAAGAAATGATTAGGGGCAAGGTTTCATTATCATTTAGATAAACATATTTAAGATGAGACGGTAAAGTCTTTAGGTCAAGAGTGGGTGGCTCTTCGATGGATGGTTTGGATTGGCTGGACAGTGTCCTATCTAACTTCTCAAATTTCCTCGCGAGGTACTGTCCACTCCTCTCTAAGCTATGAACAACTGCTAGTTGTTCATTATTAGCTGGCTCAAAATCCTTGGAGTTCATTATGCATATCTCAAGTGGATCGTCAGAGATGTTTTCCTAAAAATGCTCAACAATCAAAGGATCAAAAGTATCTATTCTTAAACATGATGCATCATCACCAACATGCTTTATAACCTTATATACGTCAAAAGTAACTCTCTCCTCTCCCACATTCAAAGTTAACTTACCATTTGCTACGTCAATTGTAGCTTTACATGTGTCTAGGAAAGGTCTTCCTAAGATGAGAGGAACTTCAACATCTTCTTCCAACTCTAGAACCACGATGTCCACCGGGAAATAAAACTCGTCAACTTGCACGATCACATCCTCTATGATTCTCTTCGGGTGTTTGATTGATCGATCGGCAAGTTGGAGGCTCATCGAGGTTTGCTTCAGATTCCCCAAATCCAATTTTTGGAACAACGAGTAAGGGAGAAGATTTATGCTGGCCCCCGAATCATATAGCACTCAGTCGAATTTCAGTTGCCCAATTATGCAAGGGATCGTGAGGCTCCCTGGATCCTTGAGTTTTTGTGGAAACTTGTTCAACACTACTGCTGAGCATGCTTCAGTCAAGCACACTGTTCCATTGCATTCCCACTTCTGCTTATTTGAGAGAATACCCTTGAAGAACTTGATGTAGTTGGGCATCTGCAAAATAGCATCAATAAAAAAATATTAATTCGAACTTCTCGAAGAATTTCTAAAATCCTACGAAAACTCTTATCCATTTCTTTTTTATTCTTTTTAAGTGTTAGGGGGAAAAGTAGATGTATATCAACAAGATTAGAAAGAGGAGTCAAAGTTTCAAAGGTGGCCCTTTCTGCCTTAAACGTTCGAATGTGATCTTGCCTAGCGTTCGAACGTTGATTGTTCAACGTTTGAACGTTAGAATGCTCACGTTCAAATGTTGAAGGCAGTGTGTCCGTTTTTCAAATTCCAACATTCGAACGTTATCCTCTTCACGTTCGGATGTTGGATGATGGGAAGATGCATTTTCACTTCTTTTCCACTCCGCAGAGTAACGACATGGCACTGTTCCTTCGGGTTTTTCTCTGTATCGCTAGGTAGTACGCCAGGTGCTCTTTCAGCCACAGTTCATTGACAATTGCCCAATGTGATGTTGCATTCATTCCCGTGTAAACATCCTTCAGCATCAATCGAAGCTTTGCGAATGATTTGTCCAATTTTTGCATGTGTGTATCCAATCTTTCTTCGACAGTAGGAGGTCTCTAAACTTGACCTTGTGGTTTAAAATTTCCAAGCCTTTGAGCTTGAGTATTGTTAAATGGAGGCCTTGGTGCGTGGTACATGCCCTGTTGTGCATTTTGTGCAGGATTTGGACTTTTCAAAAAGTTCTCGGGTATGTGGAAGCTTACTCAAGGTCTATTTGAATTTTTGACGTAATTCACATTGCCAACTGCTGGCTCTACCTCTATCTCTTCTTTTACCTCTTGAACACTGTCAATCCTCTGGGCAAGTGGAGGGATCTCATCATCATAATCTTCAGGGTAAAGTTCATCCTCCCGTGCCATTTGCTCGAGCTTGGCCCACACTGATCTTCTATCAAGGCCTAAAAGATCACCACCGGCTCCTGCATTGAGTCAGTGTCTAATCTGAGATCAGACTCCATTGTAGAAGTGTTGCACTCGCTCATCTCATGTATAGTTGTGGTCGGGGCACTTTTGAAGTAGACCTTTGTATCTTGCCCATTCTGAAGCCAATGACTCATCCTTTTTTCGTTTAAATCCTTTAATCTCACTTCTGAGCTCATTAATCCTTGATGGGGGAAAGAACTTGTTGAGAAACCCCTCGACTAGGTCGCCCCACATTTCAATTGATTGTGGGGGTAATGACTTATACTGGAGGGTCCCTTTATCCTTTAGAGAAAATGGAATAATCTGAGGTGGGTGGCATCAAGATCTCGTGGGTGTAATTGCATGGTAAGTAGCACATTCTCGAAGTGCTCTAGAAGGTCATGAGGTGGTCATGAGGTGAGTCACTCGGGTCACTATAAAACGGTTTAGCCTGAACCATGCTGAACATGTGAGAAGGAATATGGAAGTTCGGTGTAGCGAAATTCGGGAGAATTACTGGTCCTGGCGTAGTATGTACACGGGGAGGCTGATTACCACGAACCGATGGAGGTGGTGCTGGAGGTGTCGGTTGCATAGCTTGAAACAGGTTTTGAAACCATTCCTGTTCTCTAGGAGAATCATATTAGGGAAATTACCAGCCATAGCTTGATTTCTCTAGTTTGCACGAAACATACACTCGATCTCGGGATCAAATTCCTCTAAAGCCTCTCTTGAGGCTCGGGTCATTCACCAAAAGTTCAACCTACTCGAAACAAAAAGCAAACCAACTAAAATTTAAAGATAGAAAATAAAAATAAAAATAAAATAAATAAAAATATAAACGATAAAAGAAAATAAAGCTAGAAATTGCAATGAAAACCTAAACTAAAATAAAACAAATCCCTGGCAACGACACTAAAAACTTGACACGAGAAATCTTTACGTGTATTAAACAGCAAGTGGACTGGTCATGTGTAGTAATAAAATGGATTTTTAAGTCCGGGATATCGAACCCACAGAGACTCGCATTTTAGATTGACATATTTTAAAGCAATGAAATTGAATTACTACGCTTGTATTAAAAATAAAGGAAAACTGAAAACAAGACTTGACAATTAGATTGAGATTCTTATGAGATAAAACAACTATGACACATGCTTCAACCGTATTACTTGTTAATATATATGAGTTATTCTTCAGATTATTAGGCTACTATTGCTTTGGTGGAAATTCCTTAATTAATTACTACCCGATATCTCGGCAATAATAATCCTATGATAAATTGATAGTTCTCTGAATATGTCTATCCGAAAATCTAATCAATAACCATGCATTTATGTTCTAAAATTTCCCCGGATAAATCCGGCTAACTGCATCCGGGAATTTCTATCTATCTCTAGGGGCAATTCCTTATTTTTTACGGATTATGTGTTAATTCCTTTGAACCCTAACCTATATTCGCTTGAATGAATAGACTAGGCAAATTAGCAAGCATATGGTGATCAAGCATTTGATTGGAATGAAGGCGCAAAATCAACACACAAAGCAATTGTAGAATTACTACGAAAAATCACTTCATATATATAAACTTATAAATTTGGCCTTCACATGGCCCTAGTTAAAGAAAATTTAGTTCATAATTGTAATTGGGAAAACAATAAAAAACATAGAATTATTCATGGACAAATAATCTAAATCTAAAAGTCTCCCTATTACGAATTGATGAATTGATGCAGAATCGTCGTTCTCTTTTTCTTCGCTCGTCTCCTTGCTCAAAAGTCTCTTCTAATGCTGAAAATTTCGAACCCTATTGCTGTTTTAAGAGGAGGTATTTATAGAAGAGGATCCCCAAGTCTTCTACTTGAATTCGGTATCAAAACTTGCCAAAAAAATCTTCCAGCCAACTGCGACGTTCGAACGTCACCTCCCTTACGTTCGAACATGATGACGCGACATAAGTGGTTTGACTGGAAGTTGACTGGGCTAACGTTTGAACTTCTCAGAATCTCGTTCGAACTTGATGACGTGTCACGTTCGAACGTTACAAAGGCCACGTTCGAACGTTGGATGCAGTGTATTCTCAAAATATGTGTTTTTCCGCCCCTTTTTCTTGATTGTTGCGATTTTCACCTTATACTCATTTAGCACACAAATCAAAGCCATAAGTGGTAAAAATCATTCATAATCGACTTTTAACCAGACAAATACCGGGCCCTCGAACATGTAAAACTCATGTTCATTAGACATAAATCAATCCCATTTTCGGGCCTTCTCATGGTCTCAAATAGTCAAGTTCTAAATATTTGATGCTGATTACCCTCTATGAGTCCATTCACCACATATCCATATCTAAGATGATACTTCATCCAATATTTATAGTTGAGGAAGACAATTTGGTCTTGAACTTGACAGAAAAAAACGTGTAGGAAAGGATGAGAAAGGAAGTGGATAGGAACACATATTTATCCAATATTCAGAATTGGTCTTAATACAACACTAAGAATTGTATATTAATTGTAGGGTGATGGAAAATTAATTTGGATGAGGAAGTGAAATAGTGGAATTTTAATAGGACTTGTATATTAATTGTAGACATTTTTTGGGAGTTGAAAAGTGCAGTATTTGGATTAATGGCTTTAATTCTTAATTATTTGGAGGATGTTGGGGTAACTTCATTATTGATTAATTTTGTAGGAAGGTGGATGATTTTATATATAATAAATATTATTCATTCTCAATTGTAATTGTAATTAGTAAGGTTAAAAAAAGTAAAATCACAACTGGAAAAAATACCTAAATTATCTACACTTTTACTATAGATAGATATTATATAGATATAGATATAGATTATAGCTTGAGAACAAAGGATCAACGAAGAAGAGGTTCAAGCATTTTAGCAGATTGGAGGATCATCCCATAGCCTAAGAAGACTAATACCAGTACAATCAATTTGATTTGATCCATTGATGCAATGATATAGTGTTGCTAAAGCTCAATGGGTGGTGGATTAAGAAACTTCAGATTATTATCTAAATCAACAACCATTTTAAAAAAGAGAAAATAGCAGATACCCCCCAAACTATTAAGTAATGTGCACTTTGCCCCCCAAACTATTAAAAGTTGCAGCCAACACCTTAAACTATCATATATGTACACTTTGCCCCCTCGGTCAGCTTCGGGCAGCACACAGGGGGCAAAGTGCTACAAATCGCATAGGTGAGGGGGCAAAACGCATATCACCACATCACCAGATTTTTTTATTTTTTAAAATTTTACTAATTTTTTTATTTTTTAAATTTTTTATTTTTATACTTTTTTTCATTTTTTTTTATTTTCATGTTTTCGCATTTTTGAATTGTCTTTTTTGTTTTTAGAAAATTATGAATATTTGAATTTATACTTCTTTTCATTGTTTTCATATTTATTTTCATGTTTTATTTTTATTTTTCTTATTTTTCATATTTGAAAATTATTTATTTCAAACCTAAAAATAATATTTCAAAAAAAATCCAAATAAATTCCAATGTGCATGATTTAAATTGATTGATGAATGGGTAAAAATTTTCTCGAAGCTGATCGAGGGGGGTTAATATTAAGAAAAAAAAGAAAATAGCAGATACCTCCCCCTCCCCCAAACCTATGAGGTGATGTGCGCTTTGCCCCTCACCTATGCGGTTTGTAGCACTTTGCCCCTTGTGTGCTGCCCGAAGCTAACCGAGGGGGCAAAGTACACATATATGATAGTTTAGGGTGTTGAGTGCAACTTTTAATCACCTCATAGTTTTTTTTTTTTGGGGGGGGGGGGTATCTGCTATTTTCTCTTTAAAAAATGAAAAAATTATTTAGTAGAAATAGTCTTTTGTGACTAAAATTATTTAGGGGAAATGACATTTTTAGTCCCTGAAGTAGCAAGAAAGTGTCAGAGCTGAAAAAACGTCTTCCTGGTTGGTGTCGGTCCATGAGCACTTAAGCTTGCTTAATTTCCCATAAAACAATTTGGTGTTACCATTGTGCAAGAGGTATTTTTTTTCTTTTGTGGTTTGGATCAAAATATGCACCCCAAAACCGAATTTTATAGAAAAAAGAGATAATAGCAGATACCCTTCCAAAGTATTAGGTGATGTATATTTTGCCCCCTCGGCCAGCTTCGGGCAGCACACAGGGGGCAAAGTACTACAAACCGCATAGGTGAGGGGGCATAGCGCATATCACTAGATTTTTTTTATTTTTTTAGATTTTTGCTAATTTTTTATTTTTAAATTTTTATACTTTTTTTCATTTTTTTTATTTATTTTCATGTTTCCGAATTTTTGAATTGTCTTTTTTGTTTTTAGAAAATTATGAATATTTGAATTTATACTTCTTTTCATTGTTTTCTTATTTATTTTCATGTTTTATTTTTATTTTTTTTATTTTCATATTTGATAATTATTTATTTCAAATCTAGAAATAATATTTCAAGAAAAATTCAAATAAATCCCAACATGCATGATTTAAAATGAACGATGAATGGGTAAAATTTTTCCCAAATCTGACCGAGGGGGGTTAAGTTAATATTAAGAATATTTGAATTTAAAAAAGAAAAAGAAAATAGCAGATATCCCCCAACCTATGAGGTGATGTGTGCTTTGCCCCCTCACCTATGCGGTTTGTAGCACTTTGCCCCTTCACCTATGCGGTTTGTAGCACTTTGCCCCCTGTGTGCTGCCTAAAGCTGACCGAGGGAGTAAAGTGCACATATATGATAGTTTAGGGTGTTGAGTACAACTTTTAATAGTTTGGGGGGGCAAAGCGCACATCACCTCATAGTTTGGGGGGTATTTGCTATTTTATCTAGATAGAAAAAATGTGGCCCTGCCAGTTTTTGGCGCAAATGAGCAGTACAATTCCTACTTCAATTGGTCAAGTGTTGATCAGGGACCTAAATGACACAATTTGTTGTGTTTAGGGACTAAAATGAAACAAACAAACGAACATACCCTTGGTTTAAGGTCATGTGCAGTGCACATGTCATCTTGGCCGGACAAAAGTGACCGGAAAGTGATCAAAAGGACCACATTGAAGCTCAAAATATGACTGGAGGGACGTTATTGTTGATTTTTTCACTTGAGAGACTAATCTGACACATTCTGACTACTTCAGGGACCAAAGATGCCATGTTCCCAATTATTTATTAAGGTGGAGGCTGTTCGTATTTTTCCTAGCTTTTAAACTAAAGCTACTTTATATAGATATTATTGTATATTTGTATGTATCAGAGAAGAATTTTTGAATAAACGTGGCGCCAATGGACCTCAATGTAGCCGCTATGCATGCTCCTCCTTGTATCTATCTAATATCTATCTATCACCTCCTCCGTCTTCCTCGCATTCGTTTATCCTTCCTTCCTAAAACAATAACATAATTACATCAACCATTCAAATTATAAAAAACCAATATATCCTGCTATTCATCGTCCCCAGCAAAACACAAATTATAACAAATTTATCCGAGGACGAAACCACGTCATAAATGAGTTTGGACGCTGCCGCAGAGGATGGGCTGCGCAAGCCCTTATTGCACACCGGAAGCTGGTACCGCATGTCGGGCATGGGGTCCCGGCAATCCAGCATTATGGGATCGTCGGTCCAGATCATGCGCGAGTCTATTTCCGTCTTTCTCTGTGTTTCTATTGTCGCCCTTGGACCTATCCAATTTGGCTTCACCGTAACTCAATTTCCTTTTAATCCAATACATCTATACTATAACCTAATAATTTTGTACCATGAAATGCAGGAATTTTATTTTATTTCTTTCAATTGTTCTGTTTAAATGTGTCAGTGTGGATACTCTAATCCTACGCAAATCGATATCATGAAAGATCTTAGTCTCACCATTTCCGAGGTATCCTATTTTTAGTTGCAAATTCTTTTGGAATTTTCTGCATATTGATATTCTAATGGTAGTTGAACATATATAATTATATATATCATTCATTCTTTTGTTTGGGTGTAAAGTTCTCAGTATTTGGTTCCTTAGCAAATGTTGGAGCAATGGTTGGTGCTATAGCAAGTGGCCAGATTGCTGAATATATTGGGCGAAAGGGGGTATGGAAAAGTTACAGTAATTGCGTTGCGTTTTTGTCTATATCTGGTTCTGAACAGCTTCAGAAAATGAATTACTATTTTTAATTATATTAGATTTAATGTAGCCAAAATACTTTCTTAGTCATTATCCTTACTAATGGTTTTCTGGTATCTCAAATGCAGTCACTGATGATTGCTTCGATTCCCAATATCATTGGTTGGCTCGCTATTTCATTTGCAAAAGTGAGTACTAAATTTCGCCGTTCTATTTTACCATATATTAGTTTGTCATGGATACTGTATTATTGATCATGTTACTGATCATGTTAAATATCCAAATATACTTCTTACGTATAGGATTCATCATTCTTGTTTATGGGAAGATTGTTGGCAGGGTTTGGTGTTGGCATAATTTCGTACACGGTAACTTCTTTAAATTATTTAGATAAATATCTCGTGCAACATTGATTTAAGATAAAAATCGTTGGTCTCATTTAAATCTGCATAGGTTCCTGTATACATAGCAGAGATAGCACCTCAAAATCTAAGAGGAAGCCTTGGATCTGTAAATCAGGTTGGCTTCTTCTATGCCCTCTAGTTCAACATTTTCCCTGCTCCAGTTAGTGGGATTAAAACGTTTAACTTGATATTGTAATCTTTAGCTTTCAGTGACTATCGGAATAATGCTGGCATATCTTTTGGGTCTTTTTGTGCCATGGAGGGTGCTTGCAGTTTTAGGTGAGTGATGACATGCTTCTCTCCGGTGCTACTGTGAAATGTGGTCTCTTTAAGCTGTTTTACATTACTGTCATTTATTAGCGCTTAAGTGAGTAAAACTTTTGGAGTTTATTTGTCCTTTGGAGCGTTTTCAAGTACAATGTTTCTCATGAGAACATTACTCCTGGTAACTTCAAGAAGTATGGCTCTGTGTTAGTTCGCCATTCCTCATCTAGGATTCAGATGTTGATACACACCTCAAGATCCCATTTGAAGCCTGGGCTGTCCATTTACCTCATACTTGAAGTAGAAGTGTCTATTGGCAAACACTTAATTCTTTTAGCTACTTAGACAAGAATAACAAGAAACTTGCATGATTTATCTTTGTTACTAAACATCAAACCTGAGAAGATAAACATTATTCTGAAATGTTAATGTAGTGTATAACAAGGTTAAATTCACTAAGTATGTATTCAACTTTTAAAGTGAAGGAAATGATGTATACATAGGGATAAAAGAACTATCTTTCCTTCTACTTGTCATGGAAATTGTAAAATAAAATCAAAAAGAATTAAACTTAATTGTTTAATTCTGTATGACCTGGACTAATCCTTCCTATGAGTGAACTTCACCACTGCTTGGAAGTGATCTCTTTCTTTCCTCTTTGATTTCATTTCAAGAAGTGATTCGTTCTAGTCTTATTGAGTAACCTCGGTGGTTATGATACCGAAAAGTTAGTTAAGCCAAATCAACTATGCTTTCTGAAAATCGCTAATAGTTACATGCAACTGCTTATTTTATTCTATTCAGCGGCTCTGAGTTATATGCTATAGAATATTTTGACGTGCAAGTGAATGACAATCTTACTGGCAGGGATTTTGCCATGCACATTGTTGATACCTGGTCTGTTTTTTATACCAGAATCCCCTCGTTGGTTGGTATGAGACACAAGCTTGAGTCTTCTATTTATTGTTCTTTTATTTGATGTTTATTCACCCATTTTTTATTTAAAAAATTTTAGGCTAAAATGGGCCTTAATGAGGATTTTGAAACATCTCTGCAAGTCTTGAGGGGATTTGACACGGATATCTCAATCGAAGTAAATGAGATCAAGGTATCAACTTCCCTGGTTTTTCTTTGCCTATCAAGTTTCATTGCAGAGACTATTTTTAATCTGCAAGTTTATATATTATTTTTACGTTCTGCTGTGCATATTATTATTCCAGAGATCTGTGGCTTCATCGAGCAAAAGAACCGCTATCCGGTTTTCAGAGCTCAAGAGAAAACGATATTCGTATCCGTTGATGGTACATTAAATTATCTAAGATCTGAAGTTTCTATCCTAACTGAATGACTATTTTCACAAAATTTCGATAACATGTATATCTGTTTCTTCTTCCTCATGAGGCTGTTATATGTTCCACAGGTAGGAATTGGACTACTCATGCTCCAACAACTCAGTGGTATCAATGGCGTTCTTTTTTATTCAAGTTTCATATTTCAGTCTGCTGGTGAGGCTTCTTAATATAAAACCCGTCCTATTATTTACATATTAAATTAAATAAGCTATGTGTAGTTAAATTGTTACAATCTCTGTTCATGCATTCTGGCTTGAAGCTCATTACTTCTTGGCATTTTGTTTTTTACGAATAAAAATAAAGTTAACCCAACTTTGTTGTATTTAAGTTATTTATCAACTGTTGTTGATATCTTGAATTTTTTTTTTGTTTTTTTGTACCTAAATTGAAATATTGGCCAATATATATTGTTAATATACCATTTTTGGTGGGAATTAAAGAATTTAAATGGACATACCACGATATTTGGAGTCCCTACTTTATAGTTTGGAATTATATTTATATACAGTATTCAAATGTAAACAGGGATTTCATCCAGTAAGGCTTGCACTTTTGGGATTGGGGCTATTCAGGTAACACATCAGCAACCACATGCACTTTTCAACATTCATTCATATGCAATAAAACTGTAGCTAATATAAACATCATATAATTCCTAAAGGTCGTTGTCACGGGGGTTGCGGCACTTCTGGTGGACAGAGCAGGTCGCAGAATTCTTCTTATGGTGCGCCTTATTAATACTTTTTGATTGGGATTATGGTAATGACTTAAGCATCATATTTGAAATAGATCTAACCTGATTTGCAGGTGTCCTGTTCACTAATGACTGTCAGCAGCCTCCTTGTTGCAATAGCATTCTATTTAAAGGTTTTGAGATTTATCTTTTGTCATTTGCCATTATTTATGGTTTTTTTTTTTTAGTTATTTAGCTCAATATCTTTCACTGAAGCAGGATATTCTACCCGGAAATTCCCATTCTTCGTTCTTGGGAGTATTGGCACTAGTTGGACTTGTGGTATGTCTTGCATGTGATATTTTACTCATCACATGATAACCTAATGGTATTCCAACTTTGTTAACTAGGTATTTTTCGCAGGTTTTGGTGATTGCTTTTTCTATAGGTCTTGGGGCTATACCATGGGTTATAATGTCTGAGGTATGAAAATGAGATATATTGCAACAAATATTTCATGATCAAATAGAGAAGGGAATTTTTCACCGTGATATGTGACTTATCGTTTCGTTTGATTTTCTCCTCTGCTATATGACACATTACTGAGTCTTTATCTAGTTGTTACAGACTTATGACCCACTGCTGCTGGATATTCATACACTTGGTCCACAATGCTAAATATGAAGCCAATCTCATATTGTATTGTGAGGAAATCATAATTAAGCAATTCTGACTTGACATGTTAATATCTTACTCTTATGAAACTTCTCGTTCATAATACAATTCTGAAAAATGTTTGATAATTCAACAACTATTACACCAGCAATTAAGATATATGTGTCAAAGCTTTAAAGATATGAAGTAAACCTGATTGAATGGACATCTAAAAAGTAAAAACACTGATGACCACAAAAGCACTTCAAAGTAATTGAAGATGTGTCTCCGTGTTAAACGTTTACTTGATTGCGGAGTATATTTGGATTCTGAACATTGCTTGAGCAATCACTAGAACTACTTTTTCTTCAACTCCAAAAAAGATTGGCTAGCGTTTGCGTCTTAATCTACTTGGACTAAGGATTTTATCGTGGAAAACATCTCAATCGAACTGGCGCACTCTTTGATTCTTGCAGATTCTTCCTGTCAGTATTAAAAGTCTTGCTGGCAGTGTAGCAACCTTAGCCAATTGGTTGTCGGCATCAGTAGTTACAATGACAGCGAACTTGCTATTGACTTGGAGCCACGGAGGTTCTCTCTCTCTCTCTCTCTGCCCCTCTCTTCTCCCCCCCCCCCCCCCCCCCCCCCTCTCTCTCTAATGCGATAAAATTTTGACAGGGACTTTCACGATTTATGCAATAGTATCAGCTTTTACCGTAGTATTTGTGGCTTTGTGGGTTCCTGAAACAAAAGGAAGAACGCTAGAAGAAATTCAATGGTCCCTTAGATGATATTGTTTGCTATGGTACACCTCTGCTTTTATCAAGAACTTTCTGCCATGGGGGGAATTGAATTTCAAGATAGTCTTACTACAAGTGCTGGTTAGAGTATTTTGCTTCCTCGGCAAAGGTCATATTGTATTCAAAATGTTCAATTTATGCGCAATAAAATCCATCAAAATTCATTACAAAAGCTCACAATATGTGAATTCAAGAAATTTTACAAAACAAAAAGGTTCTGCCATTCTATGAAGCGAAATTAAGTGGAACCAATATTATTCGTAGAGAATTCATTTTGTAGATTTTTTATCTACATGCAAGGAAGCAAGGAACTGCTTGAGACATCTATTATAGACGCATGGTCGTTCCAGATGAACCAGGTGACCTGCTTTCTTTATGCCTTGAAATGTAGCCTTCTCTCCTAGTTGCCTGAATCGAACAAAAATGAGAGTGTTGATAACGTATATATGTAGGTCCCATTACATGGACGAATGGTTAATTTCAAGGCTGTCTACATACTGTTGTAGAAGTTATAGGTTTTGAAGAGTTGAAATGAAGCTTACTCTTTCATGTTCTGAGCAAGTTCGAGCTTGAAAATCTGATCATTCTCACCCCAGAGAAGATGTATTCTCTGTAGGAACAAGAAGTTAAACAATTAGCATAGATACACGCTTGCATTTATCGATTAATTGATGATTCGAATGATAAATATTAATACCTGGGGGAAATTAGGTATGGTAGTATCTTTGGTGCTAACGATGAGGCCTTCGAGCAGCTCAGCCCTTTCTTTTCTGTTGTTGAACATCACCTGTGTTCATCAAGTTTCTTGTGACTGCTTATTTAACTTAAACTTCCAAGGGCTTTGATTCACATTCAACATCCATGAACATAAATAGAACCGTACACGGGGCTAAATGGAGGAAAACTCTTATATGGACAATAGATGAATAATATAATTGGGAAAGCTCTTATATGGTAGATATATGTATAATTTGGTGAAATGGGATGTTGTAGCTTAGGACAAAGATTCATAGTATTACGGATTTCCATTATTTAACATTAAATTTTTGCTCTCTATTTTGTGTTTGGTTTATGCGATAAGAGAATGGAATATCAGAACTGGTACTCCAACAATGTTTTGTACTTTTTTTTCCATTTTAGTCCCATATTAGATTGGACTCTTCAATCACACCCACATAAATTGGGGGTGAATTGGACGGCGGACTGGTTGCCATGTTTTACATTGGAATTTTTATTTCAAAATAATGTTTCATCTCGTATTTCATTTTATACACACACATCATGTGTATAAAATTCATATCCCTTCTATATATAAAAAGAATTTATAGGTATAAAATACGTATAAGAAATAACATGCAAACACTAATTTTAAAATAAAAGATCTAAATTAATCAAGCTTGGGTCATGATTCAACTATCCACACATTAAATAAAGCTTCATCATGAAAGTGGTAAATTAAGCTCTATCATATACATAGAAACTCTATATTAAATTTACTTGGATCGAATCCAAGTATAATTAATATAGTGTGATTAGTTTTGCCATATATTTAAGATGTGTTAATAAACTTTTAAAATAAACGATTTGTGATTATCAATTTATGACTTATAATAATATATATGAGAATTTTTGCAGATTTAACTTATGATTCTAACATTTTAACTTAATTGATAAGAATCTATAATCTCTAATCTCCAATAATCTATAATCTCTAATCTCCAATAATCTATAATCTGTAATCTCCAATGTATTACACCAAAACGGTGCAACTTTTGCACCATTTTCGTGCAACTACAGTAAATTCACTCTAATGTTTGCTCCATTTTTGACACCAAAAGAAATATTCTCTATATATATTTCCTTTTTACAATTCATTTTATACTATTTCTCATATTTCACAAATAACACCTAGCTTTAGATTTTTTTATTACATATTCATCCAGGAAAATATATTTTATTATGATATAATATTACATGAACAATATTTTTTTATTTAATAATAATACAAAATTAAAGTTAAATTTAATTTATTTCGTTATTTTGTAAAATAAAATTAATTAAATTTAATCTATGTTGATATGAATATCTTAATGTTTTGAATTTATATAGTATACGCATTTTGTTCTAGTTTTAATATATATCTTTTATCTAAAATTAAAACCATATATATTTGAGTAAACAAAACAACAAACATAGGACCTAATTATAACTTTTTAAAAGTTTACCAAAATAGCAATTGAATTGGCTCTGCATTGGAGCTGCTCTAAATTGATAAAGGGGTGCTTAAAAGTTAAAACTGATTATAGTCTTTTTTATATAATTAAAATAGATTTATTTTAAACAAATTTATCCCTTTTATTAATTCAAAAAAAATTAAACAATCTTGAGCAGTTTTTCTCCATTTTTTTCACTTATATTTACAAACGCCACTCACTTTTTTTTTTTTTTTTTGTCAATTCTAAATATTAATTTCTGGTTTATAAGAACTTTTATATATATATATATATATCAATTGTGATTGCAAATGAAGTAGTACGTAGGAGATATTGAAGGTGACCTCAAGAAAGTCCTTGTGAAGGCGATCGGGGAACCAAAGCTTCTTATGCGCCGCAACTTTGAGAAGCGCCTTGCAACCCTTCACAGAATTAGGCAGCAAAAGCTCCGACGACGAAGAAAACCCAAGCCCCTCTAACGTATCCTTACTTATCGAATCCGTCATCGCCAGAATCGATCCAGATATCACCACCGCCTCCACCAGCTCCGGGTATAGCTCCGCCATCTTGAACGCAACCATGCCGCCGTAGCTGAACCCCACCACCGTGCACTTCTCCACTCCAAGCTTCCTCAGCCCCTTTACAAGATACTCCGCCTGGAACGTCGGTGACCGGTCCAGGTTATCGGTGATTGACCCACCGAAGAACAGGAGGTCTGGCACATACACCGAGTGTTTCTTTGCGAGGGAACCAACCTATCGTACAGGGACGGAACCAAGATTTTAGTTCAAGACTTGAAAGAAAATTTTGTAGTAATTAATTACATATCTTCTATGTACAGTTGTTAGCTAGTTTATTAGTTGTTAGCTTGTTCTAATACTTGTTATTTGATTATAAATTATTAAATTTAAAACTCATAACATGTATTATGTAATTGATTCAATCATATATATATATATATATATATATAGGCGGGGAGAGTGGAGTGTAGTGACCTGGAATTGCCAAGTGACGATGCCCTCGGCAGCGAAGCCATGGACGAGTACTACTACGGGTTTAGTAGGTTTTGTAGTTTTACTGGGGTCATCGGCGTCGGGGATGGATTTCTTTGACTTTTTGCGTTTTTTGATGGTTTCTTTGGGGACCCAAATGTTCATAACGGTGCCTGGCTCAATTTCCAGGGTGTGCGGTATAATGCCAGCCATTTTCATAAGAGCAAGCAACAATGGCTTCTGTGCTGCTACTAGGTTCACCATTTTCTCTGAATGAGTGTGTGTGTGAATTGCTAATTCTGTGATATGAATGGTGGTGAAGAATATAATGGGAGATCCATAGCTAGGATGAATTTAAAGTAGTAGGAAAGAGGAGGGAGTTGGTATTAGGTTGTTATGTGTTGCTTCCCATTGAATGATCAATAGGATATTGATTTCATCACAATGACACAATACTATAATGCCATTTTTTTGTTTATTTCTGCCTATTTTTGGCTGATTAGTTGGGAGTTGGCGCGCTTTCTTCACTCTTTTTTTCATAAACTATCAAGACTACTACTCAGCAAAATTAATGTAAATAACCACCATTTTACATTTCTTTTCGAAAACTCTAATGCGAACCATGTTCACTATACTCGTACAATTATATGTAAAATTAGGTATTCAAAATTGGTATCGAAAGATCTTGGAGTAGTAAATCTACCAAAATTTTGTGAATATCAACAATTTATTTCAATTATAGAAAAATCATGAAAATTCATAGAAATTATTGAAAATTGTAAATGAAATTTTGGATATCTTCAATTAACACAAGTATACATCTTTTACGTTAATAGTATTGTGTATATGATGTATGTATATAGTGAGTTTTATCAATTTATATGAGTAAAATATGTGGCGCAAGTATAAAATAAGTGGGATTTGCTAGTGAAATAATGACTATATCTTTAGAAAACTTCAGCAAAGCAAAATACATACGGTTTTGATAACAATATATCAATCAGAATCACATAGAGTATCTAGGACGATGAAAATTGTTATCATCGATCTCTCTCCTACCTCCACTTTCATAGTTGATAAGTGTGATTCCAAAGAAAGGAAAAAAATTAAATAAATTTCTACATATTATAATTAAACAAAAAATATAAATCAAATATAAATAATTTGTAATTACTTTTAAATTTTAGGAAACTTCAATTTATTCGAATATTGATTAAATATTAGTGGATTTTCTGCAAACTAATTTAATATTATTTTAAAATTTTAGCAAATTTTGGGTTCTAATGAAATTTTGAAAAATTTCAAGTTTCTATCGGGATTTTGATGGATATT
Source organism: Buddleja alternifolia (assembly GCA_019426215.1). Taxonomy (NCBI): domain Eukaryota; kingdom Viridiplantae; phylum Streptophyta; class Magnoliopsida; order Lamiales; family Scrophulariaceae; genus Buddleja; species Buddleja alternifolia. Next base: position 35,776,144 of record CM033393.1, read on the forward strand.
TTTTAAAATCAAATCGAAAGTGGAATTTTGCTTCGAGTTCTCAGAAATCTAAAATTTTGATCCAAATTTTGATATTTAGACGGATATTTAAGACTAATCATGGCAAACGCACTTTTTAGTTGCAGTAGAAATTAAATAAATATTCTTGCAAAATAATTAACAGTAGGATATATAGTATAACGTTTTAGAATTAGAAGAGTGTTATGATGGACCGTCGTAGTCAAATGTGTAGTGGACTCAATTGTCCTTAAGACCACTTTCTTGCACGAAATCTTAGTTTGTTTTTTAATCCTTAATTGTCGATTGAGTAACTAAGATAAAGCACTTTTCTTAATTTTTGATTGATAATGACTTCGATAGGCACTTAATTTCCTCGTCATTTATACAAACTAAGGTTGTTTGAACTTTGATCAACTACACTGCCTACCTTCCACGGCATCCACAGAAATATAATTTGGTCGTATCAAATACGAGGAATAAATGTTCAACTAATCTTGAGATGTGCAATATTTCTATTTCATTTTCATACTTTTGTAGTTTATCGGCTTATTTTCACAAGAAAATATATTATTATTGAGAAACTTAGTTCACCAATAATATATATTAAGAGCAAAAAGTTTCTTTAAAATAATAATATTTTTTTACAAATATCTACCGTTGTTTATATATCATTGTTATTGTTCGCAAGTTAGCTAATCATGCTTTGAGTTCAGCGACAAGACGACGAATATTGTCATTAAGTCAATACAATAATATTTTATATGTTGTCCTTAAAAAAAATTCTAAATACCTCACAAAAAACTTATTAAGTTTTTATTGTGATAAAATGAATTTTTTTCATCACTGAGTATATACAAATATAAAAACTTTTGACATTTACACTTCATATCTTGTCTTTATAATCATTAATTGTCTTGTAATTTTTCCTATTTGGTAGATTAAATTTATGAATTTGTAGACTTTATTACGTAAGCGTCTTTGTATTCTTTTAGTTAAAAGTGGCTAACCTACTTTTGTGGTCATTGGGGCTGAGGTCAAAATAGAAGGAGTCGCCAACTTGCATTTTCCAACTTATTATTTTAAGTAAAGCCATCCGTTTTACTTAATTTAACATTAATATGCCAGCGTTTTCAAAATATTTCATGTTTTTATTGTTTTGATGGCATGGCATGGCATGGATAGAACTTAATTTGCAATAGAAAATTCCGTTTGCTTAATTTGGATGAAGGATATCACTGATTAATAAATACAAAGCAAAGGACAACGATGAAACAGTAAACACAATTTCGATATAACTCGGGACTACTTATGAAAAGTAATGTTAACGTGGTGACTATCCAGCCAACAAGTCTTCAATCTGTCGTGTGTCGAGCAATTGTCTTTGGGTTAGACTTCCTACCTGCTCGCCCATCTTCAATATGTCTGTCCTAATACCAAGATCTTTGCAAAGTCTGGGCACGCTCCGCATCGTACCTAGTGCCGAGTCCAACTGCCCACACTTTCCTGCATCGTCTATTTCCGAGTTTCCCACACACAATTGTTTGATGTGTACCCTCGATCCCAACGAGGAGATAGATTGTATAAGGCACTTATTTATACTATACGAACTTTTTATCTACTTAGAGAAAGACATTTATCTTTTGTTCATATAAATCTTTATCTTTATGGTATAAATAAGTATTGAACAAATATATAGCTCGTGTGTATCAAGGCAAGTCTCCCACTCTCTATTGGATAAGGATATGGGCAATGGAAGGGTTTGGTACTTGAACACTCAAAAGGGTTCGTAAATCGGAGAATCTTAATTGGGCATTAAGATTCACATAGACTTGTATGTCACATGCTCTGACAAGGAGTATCAGTCGAATACTATAAGCTAGTGGGAGTTTGTGTCATAGATATGCTAATGGAATTAATGTATTTGAACATGGCTCGTAGTAATCCGATCACATAAGTGTTTACTCGGGGACTGTTAATGATTGGATTACTGATCATGATAGCATGCCTGAGCATTAGACCTGAGGAGTCACGATCACAATGTGCTTGCGACATTGGATATGTGTTGGGTTTCGTGAAAAATACGCAGCAGAATAAAATTTAATCCACAGTTCTCACCTCGATTTACATAAATGAATCTTAAATATGCTAAAACGTACCTGTTAAAGCGAAGTGGTCAGAGAATCCGACTTTTCTAAAAATTCCAAATTTGATGGAGAGTCGAGATTTCCAATCCTCGTAGTATCCAGTCTTTTTGAATTCTCTGAAGATTTCTTGAAATCTGATCCGAATAACGAATTACGCTGTCTCTAACTTATTACGCGGATTGAAGAAGAAAAATGCTCTCCTTTTTCTCTTGGTTGCTGATGGCTAGAGCCTTATGGAGAGAGGGAGAAATTTTTCTTTTTCTTTCTAGGAGAGTTATGAATTGTGTAATTCACTTCTGAGGCCAAAAGTCTTAAGTGGTGTACATTTATATATCACTTAATTTATTGACCAAGACAAGACTCTAGAGCCCTAACTGAACATCTAAGTGGACGACCAACTCACCTAGTGCAGGCGTCCAAATGAATGCCTTTTCCCCGGCCCCGCATGTCTTGTTTTAATTAATTTTCTATTATTTAATCGATTATTTATTATATCCAATAAATAAATAATATAACAAATGAATTAGATAAACTAATTCATTAATTTATTTTCTCAAGATATTTATTAATATAATCTTATCCATTTAATTAATTATCTCATCTAATGAGTCACTAATTATTCATATTTAATTTATCCAATAAATTAAATCTCCTAGTTAACAAAAGAAAAATTATTTTGTTTTTCTTTATCAATCCTTTAGCGCGACTCTTTAGGTTTATTTCGTTGGCAATGAGAGGAATCCAAAGGAAGTGAGTAACACTTAGCCAGTCACGTGGCCCACTTCGTAGTCCGAACGAAACCGAGTGAATGGATCATCTCACAACCTTCCATTTGTAAATTCCTTATACAATATAAACCTTTTGTTCTCGTATCTCAGTCAAGTGAGAGTCACGGTACAGTCAAACCCACAAAACTTGACCATATGTATTAATTATAATAAAACAAGATTTTTAAGTTCACTCTCGTGCCTAGCACAATCAACTCGTTTGCTTTGGCCAAAGACTTTGATCTCTATTATCTATAATCACATAGGATACTTTCTCATTCACTTATGAGATAACAAATCTCATATTAGTTATCAGCTAAGACTACCACTTGCCCATCAAGTCGCATTTCGAGGTCGACACCACCAACGGGTGAATTGGGTCTAACTACTCTAGTCACAGACCTGACGTCACAAGTGCATCTTCAACCTGATACTCCAGGTCATAGGTTCACTTATACCTATTACAAATAATCAGTTCTGCCATTGACAGTCACAGAGTGAAAACCCATTTGACAGAACCGATGTGAGTAGTGTTTGAGTATATCAGTTCTATTGATGTGCATACAATCTAGCTCCCACCATCACATGATGTTAGACTGGTACTCCCATGTCAAAGCTCAGATTTTACAAGTATTCAAAGTCTTTATTGTCCATTAAAGACTTTATATTACTTGCGAACTAATTAAGTAATCAAGATCAATTTCTCTAGTGTCGATCTTCCTATTTCACAGGAAGTAGAGAGATTGCACTGAAAACATGGACAAATGTTTTACACTACTTACACATGAAGATAAGATTTATGTGAAAACAAAACAATGCCATTTATTATAAAATAAGAATAAGTCTTTTACAAGTGAAATGCTTTATACATTCTATCCTCTATGACATCGAAGGCATAATCCTAACAATCTCCCACTTGCACTCAAAGACACTCTCTGTGGTATCTTATACCCATCCTTTTCAAATGTCGTTCCAAAACCGTCTGTGGTAGTGGTTTGGTGAATGGGTCAGCTACATTATCAGCTGAGGCTATTTTCTGCACTGTTATCTCTCCTCTGCCAACAATCTCCTTGATGATGTGAAATCTTCTCTCAATGTGTTTAAACTTAGTCTGAGACCTTGGTTCCTTGTCTTGTGCTATTGCTCCATTGTTATCACAGTAAAGCGGTAATGGGAGCTCAGTACTAAGAACCACTTGAAGTTCTCCCAGAAATTTCCTCATCTAAACAGCTTCTTTGGCTAATTCCGAGGCCGCTACATATTTTGCTTCACTAGTGGAATCAACGGTTATGCTTTGTTTGGAACTCTTCCAAGATACCGCCCCACCATTAAGCGTGAATACAAAACCTGAATTGGATTTTGGGTCATCCACATCAGACTAAAAGTCTGAATCGGTATAACTGTCTACCTTCAGATCTCCACCTCCATAGATAAGCATATCTATAGTTCTTTTGAGATACTTTAGGATATTCTTCACTGCTATCCAATGTTTCTTTCCTAGGTTTGCCTAAAATTGACTCACTACGCTTACTGCATAAGCGATGTCAAGTCTTGTACACAGCATTTCATACATCAGGCGACCTACTGCAGATGCATAGGGTACATTACTCATCTCCTTTCTATCTTCCTTTGAGGACACATAGATTTGGACAGATGTACTCCATATCTCATGGGAAGAAACCCTTTCTTAGAGTTATCCATCCTAATCTCTTTAGGACCTTCTCTAAGTAAAGGGCTTGGGAAAGACTGATCATTCTATTCGTTCTATCTCTATAGAAACGAATTCCTTGAATGTAGGTTGTTCTCCCACGTCTTTCATGAAAAACATACTCGAAAGCCATTTCTTGATAGTGGTAAGCATTCTCACGTCATTTCCTATAAGTAGAATGTCATCTACATATAGTACTAAGAATGAGATCTTGTTCCCACTAGTCTTCTTGTAGACACAGGGTTCATCTTGGTTCTTGATGAAGCTATATCCCTTGACTAGTTCATCAAAGCGGAGATTCCAGCTTCTAGATGCTTGCTTGAGTCCATATATGGATCTCTCAAGTTTATATACCTTATGGATATTGGTCACGAATACAAAACCTTTTAGTTTTTCTGTATAGATGTCCTCCTATAGGAATCCATTTAGGGAAGCAGTCTTGACATCCATCTGCCATATCTCATAATCCAAGTATGCAGCTATGGATAACAGGATTCGGATGGATTTTATCATGGCCACAGGCGAAAAGGTCTCTTGATAGTCAATTCCTTCTCTTTGACTATAGCCTTTTGCTACGAGCTTGGCTTTATAGGTGTCAACCTTGCGATAGGCACCAATCTTTCTTTAGTAGATCCATTTGCATCCTAAAGGTACTATACCTTCAAGACGATCTACCAAGGTCCAGACTTAGTTTGATTGCATAGAATCCATCTCTGTTTCCATTGTTTCTCGCCATTTTAAAGCATCGACGTCCATCATCACCTGATCATAGGTGGAGGGATCATCTCCATGATCTTCCTCCACTACAATATGGAGTCCCAGCTCCCTCTGCAGTAGATACCCATACCTATCAGGTTCATGAGGTACTCTACCAGATCTACGTAGTGGTTGTGCAACTATTAGGTTAGCTCTTGGTTCTTGGACAAATATCTCAATGGGAGTCTCGTTATGCTCTTCTAGAACAATCTTTCTACCTTTACTACCTTCTAAGATGAATTCATCTTCGAAGAAGTGGGCTTGAAAAGCCACAATGATCCTTTGATCATCATGCAGGTAAAAGAAGAATCCCATGAAATCTTTGAGATATCTAATAAAACGTCCCATCAGGGATCTTGTCTCCAATTTTTCTACTTTTGTCTTCTTGACATAAGCAGGACATTCCCAAATCTTGATGTGATTAATACTTGGTTTCCTATTATTCCACATCTCATGTGGAGTTGTAGGAATGGAGTTAGAGGGATATTTGTTCAATATATAAGCAGCATTAAGCAGCGTATATCCCCACAATGAAATGGGTAAATCAGTGTAGCTAAGCATGGAATGAACCATGTCTAACAATGTTCGATTTCTATGCTCAGCTAACCAATTTAATTGAGGAGTTGCTAGTGGTGTTAGATGTAACATAATGCCTTGTTCCCATAGGAACTAATCAAACTCGGCACTTATATATTCTCCTCCACAATCTAAACATAGAGTATTTATATGTTGGCCAGTTTGATTCTCTACTAAAGCCTTAAATTCTTTGAACCTTTCAAAAGATATAGACTTTTGCTTCATCAGATACACCAGACCATATCTTGAATGATCGTCTATGAATGTGATGAATTAATAAAAGCCCTCCATGAGCCATTTCTTTAAATGATCCACAAACATCGGTATGCACTAATCCAAGAACTTGAGTGGCTCTTTCAAAAATCCCGGTGAAGGGAGATCTATCCAATTTTTCTGAAAGACATGACTCACACTTTGGATAGGGATCTTATCCCAAAGGGCTTAAAAGCCCATCTTTCTCCATTTTGTGGTTCTTGTGCTCTCTGGCATGGCCTAGTCTAAGATGTCATTTAAGTCTTAGATTAGCTTCTTGCCTACCACGTTTATGAGTTACAACATTCACTGCACAAGAATTTTGGATATTTAAATAATACAAACCATTAACTAAAGTAGCCGCACTGCCAATCAATTTATTACCATAATAAATGTTGCAATTCAAGTCCGAAAAATGGAATGTATAACCAATCTTAACTAATATATGAATGGAAACAATGTTCTTAAGTCCCCTGGGCAAAACTAAAACATCAGTTAATAATAATATATGTCCAAAATTCAAAACTAAAGAAGCAGATCTAATCCTTGTACCTGCGACGCTTTGTCGGCTGCCTACTTTGATCAGCACCTCTTTTTGGCCCAGCTTTCTACTTCGCTCTAGATCCTGATGCATACAACACATATGAGCACTAGCCCCTGAGTCTATAATCCATGAAGTAGAAAAAAGGGTCATAGAATAATTAGTTTCATAAACAAAAAGTTCCACACCTGTAGAGCCTTTGCCTAACTTAGGATAATTCCTCTTCCAGTGGCCTAGCTCACCGCATTCGAGACATCTATCCTTCTTTTTAAGTCTTTTGATCTTATAAACCCCTTGAGTCTTACCCTTAACTTTTCGAATGCCCCTTTTAGATCCTAGCTCGCCAGCCTGCCTTTTATTTGCCTTCTTCTTTTTAGATTTAGACTTAGACTTTCTAGGTCCAGAAGAGATGACTAAGGCAATTTCCTTTCCATTAGGCTTCATTTGAGATTATGAAGTAAACAATTTGTTCATTAGCGCTGCTAAATTGCACTCTATCTCATTGCAATTGAAGTTTACAATGAATTAGGAGAAGGAACCAGGAAGAGACTACAAGATTAGGTCAGTCTAAAGAGTGGTGTTCATGGCAAAGTCAGGACTTCCAATCTCTCAATCCTCGAAATTATTTTGAGGACATGATCGCCAACCTTTTCACTTTCCTTCATCTTGGCTCTGAAATGCTCTTTCGATATCTCATATCGAGCAGTTCGACTGTGCTCACCAACCAGGTTTGCTAGGATAGCTCTTGTAGTGGGCATCTTATCATGTGACGTTTGAAATTCACTGGTCATAGATCCCAGCATGTATCCTCTAACCCGGACGTCGTCCTTGTCCCATTTTTCATGGGCTTAGACTTCTTCTTCACTAGCACGTGCTTCGGGTGCCTCCGGGATGTCAACGTCCAACACATATCCCAGAGACTCCATATTGAGGACTATCCTCAAATTTCTAAGTCAGTCTACATAATTGGGTCCATTCAGGGTATTCTTTTTTAGTAGAATTGAAAGTGGGTTTGTCATTTTCGAGAGAGATAAACAAGAAAATAACCGCAGAAATAAATCAAATTTAATTTGATTATTTGTAACTGACTTAACCAAGAAAAATTAATGACTATAAAATTTATCTTTGCTCCCACTGTATTTTTTGAATCCTACACTCCCATGTAGAAATCGAGAGTCATCATTGGCATCGACTCCACAGTGGGTATTGAGTTCTTCAAACAATGAAATGGGTTGCAACCTAATAGATTTCTGGTCCATCAATTATTTAAAGTGATGTCTTATATCAATTGATCCAATAAATGTTTCAATACCTTTCCCCATAGTTCACCAAGCCGCAACCTAATCGATTTCTAAGCTCGTGAACTACCCGAATCTATTCCCACTAACTCTTTTAATCGAACATTTGAATTGAAACCTAACTGATTTCTGGGATGAAATATGCTTCGACTAAAGCATCTTATGCACTTAACAAAATTTTAAATTATTTCCAAATGCATAAACCCCGTAACTGGGAAGCATTATACATTAGTTGTAATTTTAAGGGATAATTGTATATTGTACCCCTGTGAAATACAAAACTTCTACACATCCCCCCTGTGCTAAAAAAATAGTCTTAAATACCCCTATGTTATTTTTAATTTGCAAAAACAGCCCAAACCTAATTCAAATACACTGCGTGTGAATGCTACCTTCCACGGATTTAACACTGATTGGGGGGGTTTTGTGCAGGGTTTTGAAAATCATATGGGTATGTAAGGCTATATTTTTAACATAAGGGGGATGTGTGCAGATTTCGTGTTTCACAGGGGTACGAAATATAATTTTCCCTAATTTTAATTTTGTTAATCTTCGTGGAGGGTGAGGATGTCCCACATCCTTTACTAACTCGGTATTATTTATTTGGGATAATTGAGATTGTCAAAGAATTGGTCCCACTTTGCACATTATTTAATTTATATAGCGCAATTATTATATTAAACATGTATAATTTATACTACTAATAAACATGCCTATCAATATATAAATGGAATTAATTAAATAAAACCACCACACTTGACCATGGACTTTTAGTAGAGGGCCCGAGTCAACAGGCCATCACAAAAATAAAAGGCATAAACAAAAGCCTATCTAATCTTCATGGGCTCCAAGTCTCCACCAGTCTTGAAAACTATTCTATTACAATGCTTTTAAACAACCTATAAATTATTTCTAAGAAAACAAAAAATAGCCTCAATTCCAACTTTACAATCCATAGAAAAAGATACATCGAATAAAATCTAAGTCCATGATCGGTGCCATCATCACATAAAACATGTTGCAACATTTAATACATGCTCGCATTATTAAAACACTTATGTTGATTATTAAAAAATTTAGTCCAACTAAAAAAGTCCTTTATAAAATTCGCAATTCTATATATTCCATATTTCAAATAAAATCAATCAAGTCTTACCAGTTGACTTAGATATACAAAATTATAAATTAAGTATATCTACCTTTAATTAAAATAATCTTAGTCCAACTAAAAAGAATGCATAAAATACCGAATCTTACTTTATTATGATTTAAAAAGCCACTTTATTTTGAAAAAAAACTTTTATTTGATTAAAGAATTAATTATTTATCATCCAAGAAAATAATTAATCTTCTTTATTCAAATATGTAAGTATTTTCATGTTGAGGAAAAATAATATTTAATCCAAAATTAATTATTATTCTCCAAGAAAATAATTAATTATACCAATTAAATATACTTATTCCAATTAATCATATTTGGACTCGATTTCATCAAACCCGTGTCACCCTCCTTTTGGTCCACCCGAAGTTAATTTAATTGGGCCTAAAATTAATTAACTAGAATAAAAATAGCGCGCTATTAAATTATATTGGGCTAGTTTTACTTGAAATCCAAATCATCAAACCATTGGTCCATTTGAAAAAAATTAAATTAAGCTTAATTTCAATTACTCCGGGTCATCATCCTTTTGACCCACCCAGATAATTAAATTTACCCAAAACTCGAATACTAAATTTTACCCAATACACGACCCAAATTTCAGACTCGGGTCCATGACCCGTTATCACGCCGTGTGGCCATGTGCCCGGCCCCTCGGGCGGCGCCTGCACACAAGGCTGTGCATGTCGGGGCTTCGGGCCCCATTTTTCCTCGTTTTTTAATTTTTTCAGATCACTAAAATTCCCAGATTTATGAAAAACACAAAAAATCAATTTCTAGGCTAAGAACAATAAGAAAACTCAGATTTAAGAACGCATAATATTTGCATGCTTAGTAAACATATAAAACACATATCAAAAATTATATAACGAAGATCAAATATGCAGATCACATATTGGCTCTGATACCACTGTTGGGTTTCACGAAAAATACGCAGCGGAATAAAATTTAACCCGCAGTTCTCGTCTCGATTTACATATATGAATCTTAAATACGCTAAAACATACCCGTTGAAGCGAAGTGGTTGCAAAATCAGACTCTTCTAGAAATTCCAAATTTGCTGCAGAGTCGATATTTTCAATCCTCATAGTATCCAGTCTTCTTGAATTATCTGAAGATATCTTGAAGTCTGATTGGAACAATGAATTGCGTTCTCCCTAAATTATCACGCGGATTGAAGAAGAAAAATGCCCTCTCTTTTTTCTCTTGTTGGTCGACTGCTAGAGGCTTATGGAGAGAGGGGTGAGTTTTCTTTCTTTTTCTTTATAGGAGAGTTATGAATTGTGTAATGTACTTCTTAGGTCAAAAGTCTTAAGTGATGTATGCTATTATATCACTTAACTTATTGACCAAGATAAGACTGTAGAGCCCTAGTTGAGCATCCAAACAGACGCCTTTCCCCCGGCCGGTCTCATCTTGTGTTTTAATTAATTTTCTATTATTTAATCGATTATTTATTATATCCAATAAATAAATAAATGAATTAAATAACCAAATTAATTCGACAAATAAATTCATTAATTTATTTCTGAATAAATTCATTAATAATTAATCTTATTCATTTAATTAATTATCTCATCTAATAAGTAACTAATTATTCATATTTAATTTATCCAATAAATCACATCTCCTAGTTAACAATAGAAAAATCTTTTTGTTTTTCTTTATCAATCCTTTAGTGCGACTCTTTAGGTTTGTTTTTTTGGCAATGAGAGGAATCCAAAGGAAGTAGGTAACACTTCGTCAGTCACGTGGTCCAATTTGTAGCCCAAAAAAAATCGAATGAATGGTCCAGAACCTTCCAATCGTAAATATTGTACACATATAAATCTTTTGTTCCCGTATCCCAGTCAAGTGAGAGTCACGGTAAAGTCAAACTCATTGAACTTGATCACATGTATTAATTATAATAATACGAGATCATTGATTCACTCTCATGCCTAGCACAATCGACTCGTTTGCTTTGGCCAAAGACTTTGATCTCTATTATCTATAATCACATAGGATACTTTCTCATTCACTTTTGAGAGAACAAATCCAATATTAGTTAGTAGCTAAGACTACCACTTGCCCATTAAGCCGCATTTCGAGGTCGACCCCACTAACGGGTGAATGTGGTCTAACTACTCTATTGACAGACTTGACGTCACAAGTGCATCTTTAGCCTGATACTTCAGGTCATAGGTTCACTTATACCTATTATGAATAATCAGTTCTGTCATTGACAATCACAGAGTAAAGACCTATGTGACAGAACCAATGTAAGTAGCGTTCGAGCATATCAGTTCCATTGATGTGCCTACAATCTTAAACTCCCACCATCACATGATGTTAGACTAACACTCTCATGTCAAAGCTTAGATTTTACAAGTATTCCAAGTCTTTATTGTTCATTAAAGACTTCATATTACTTGCGAACTAATTAAGTAATCAAGATCAATTTCTCTAGTGCCGATCTTCCTATCTCATAGGAAGTAGAGAGATTGCACTGAAAACATAGACAAATATTTTACACTACTTACAGATGCAGATAAGATCTATGTTAAAACAAAACAATGCCTTTTATCATAAAATAAGAATAAGTCATTTACAAGTGAAATGCCCTATACATTCTATCCTCTATGGCATTTGAGGGCATAATCCTAACAATATGTTACCAGACTAGCTGGGCCCGATTCCCCATTCAGTGGGGCCGACCTTAAAGTATTAGCAATTGTGAGGTGACTATCAAGAAGAGATTCATTATCTCGACAATAAACAAGAAAGTATCATGTGCAATCATAAGTGAAATTATAAGTCATTGGCTAAAACCTATAAACTAACTCGTGTGCGACACAGAGGGTAGTTTGGTAGTTTAATCTTACTATGATTCATTGCACAATATTGAGTCATGTGAGTTTGACATATTTCATGTTTCTCACTCGATTGGGATATGTCGATGAAGAGCTTATGCTTATGGGAATCGTGATCTATAGGTTCGTAATGACACATCCATTTCGTACTCAGTTGGACTACTATGTGGGGCCATGGTAAGCTTGTATTTAATGCCTTTTTGGGAGCCTCGTTTCTTGATTTGATGCGTTTTTGCATTCATTTCTTTCCACATTTGCATTAATTTGTGTTGGTTGTATGTTTCAGATTGAAGTAGTTATTTGATCAAAAAGACGAGAGAAAAAGCAAAGAAAATACACAACACAACCGATACTGCGGTATCAAACACTAGATACTGCGGTATCCATGAAGATCTCTGCATTTCAGCTACTTATGATACCACGGTATCCAGGACTCGATATTGCCATATCACGGCGCAAACAAAAAAATATAAATACACATTGTTAGGTCATAATTTGATATCTAGACTTTGAATAGCAGTTTTTCCACCTAGAAAACACACATAGAAGATAGATAGAAGCTTGGGAAGGAAGAAAAAACTTTGAGACTCCAACTTTGTCTATGAAGACGGAGTATTCAAGCGAGAGCACCCAATTCAAGCATTCTCAAGGGAGTTTTCAATTATATTTCTTAGATTAGATTTTACCATGTCTTTGAAATTAATTGTTTACTTTTTAGATTTTTGTCATGAACAAATCTCCTTTGATTAAGGACTTGTGAAGGCCAATTAGGATGTTATAATTATGAAGATTTTGCTTATGGATGAATTTTGTTCAAAACTATGTGTTCAATACTTGTGTTTAATGCTTTCAATTGTTTGACCATAAATTGCATGGTTTTGTGCTCGATTTAGATTCGGAGAGAATATAAACTAGGGATGCATATAGTATTGAACTGTATATCGTAAAATTGACTAGGGATAAATTCGATGTTTTTACGTGGCTTCCGTGCAACGAGAAATTTTATAGACTATTATTGCATTTTTGTTAACACATCGTCTCATATATGGGATATAAGGAATCATTAACAAAGATAGAATTATTATGCCAAGGGATTGGGCAGTGATTATATTAGGAAATTTTTTTTAGTCTGAACATTCTAATAATCTAGTAAGACAAGATTCATGAATTAAACTGAATAACTGGTTAGATCATGTGTTTTAGTCATTTTTCTATCTGATATTATTTTCTAGTTAATCGTTTTTTCAGTTTAATTCATAATTAGCTTCATTAAACATATCCACCTTTAATATTTGATTTAACTTAGATATAGATAATACATTAGTTTTAAGACTTAAATACGTTTGTCTCTTGGGTACGATAATCCGGACTTAAAATTCCACTATATTACTTGCATGATCTAGTACACTTGCTAAGTTTTTGCGTGTCAAGCCACAAGGTAGGCTAGGCTTCACTCACATCATTTAGTATCCTTTGTAGCTCAAGATATGCCCAAGAGAGGGGTTGAATTAGGTTATTAAAAATTGTGCTAAAACACACAGCAAAATTTATAAGCACCAAAAGGTAAAACCGAAAAATACTTATATTGAAATAATGACTGAAACTTATAAGTTCCAAAAAAAGATCCAGAGGAAAACATATTACAAAACATAATGGGAAAGATAAGTGGTGAAAGATTTCAGACATTTTGTTCCTAGGGTATAGCAGAGCAAAACTCACTTCTGCATAATCGAGTGTGTCTTGTATTATTAGTATTTGAGGGCGGAACTAAAAGGCTAATCCACAACTACAACTCCAATGGGGATTTATGAGAGATTTGACTAAAAAATGCTTCTTTCGATCACTCGTGTTTGTCACTTTGAATTCTAAGCACTAACTGGTATTGCTCGTTCCTAACTGGAACCATGGTCTTAAATATCCTCCGAAACTTCGAAATTTCTGATTTCGGAGGGTCTCGAAGCGAAAGCTCACCTTCGATCCAAATTTGCAGAATATCTATCGAAATTTCCCGATATTTATCGATATTTCTCGAAATCTTGAATTCTTAATAAAATTACTTTGTTAAATATCTACCGAAATTTCCTGAAATTTTCAAAATTTCCCTTAATTTTAACCAAACCCAAAATATTCCAAAATTTAAAATAATATTTAATTATTTATTTTTAAATAAGAATGAGTCCAAATTATTGTGATTTTCTATAAATGATTGTGGGATTTTGTTTTAATAAAGTTCTTAGAAAATTTGGTTATTATTTTACTCTCAAGTCTCAAATCATATTTATTTTATATTTTTTGCCACAGATTTTGGTCATACTACTTGACAAAATTCACTATACATACATTATATAAACAAATATTATTTATGTAAAAGATGCATGATTATGATATTTAAAGTTACACAAAGTTTCATTGTAAATTTCCAAATATTTCTATAAATTTCCATGATTTCTTTAAAATCGAAATTGAAATTTTGAATACCGGAAATTTCTATCGAAATTTCCGTAAATTTTCTACCCCGATATTGACACTAATACCGACATTTAATACCTTGACTAGAACTTAGCGGTAAAGTATCTATGACAAACAAAATCACTGTAATCAATAGAATGCTTAACAATTCGTGTGTTGAGCTGAAAATAAATTAGACATATATATATATATACACACATAGTTATATATGTATATATGGAGAGCAAGGAATAAGGAAGAGAGAATCGACACAAATGATTCCTTCTATAATGATACATGGCTACTTACCAAGATGCACATAAGATAAATAAAGTAGAAGAATCATGATAATATGAAAGGATTATGAGATCATCAAAGGATGCATATATATTACCATAGTAGAAAAAGGCAACAGACAAAGATAATTAAGGAATAATAAAATAAGTAAGAAATTGGGTATGCTGACTTCCCTTATGAAAAAAATATTGTTGAAATAGGTCATGAATCTACACAAGAAAAGAATATGGAAATTAGCATATAATAAAGATATTGGACATCTTCAAAACAAAAAGGAGTTAGAGACCAAAAAAGGGTCAATATTCTCCCATTGTCAATCGAGACGAACCTAAAGAGTCACGATACAAGGAGTAAACGGGAAATCACTTTTTGTACTTGAAGGGGCATTTTGGTAATTTGTCATTAGATGAAATAATTAATTAAAAAAATTTATTAATTTAATTGGCTATTTAATTAGATTAAATAATGACAAATTAAGTTAATTATTTGGAATAGTTAATTAATTAGATTAATTGATTATTTAGATTAAAAATTAATTTAATCACATACAAATTTAATTGGATTAAATATGAAATGTAATTAAATTAAAGTGGACCAAGTTGACTGGACCGACTTAGCTCACTTTGGGCATCCTCAAAGGCCTTGGAGTCGTGTCGATTAGGGCTTGGAGTTTGAGGACTTATTTATTCGAAAATTTCATGTTAGATGTTTTAACGATGACAAGGTAGGAATTTATGTTAAACCCCAAAAGAATGTAAGTTTGTACTTTCATTAGAATATTTGTACAAGCGTTGAAAGTTTATCTCTTAGAAACGTATAAGGCTTAATTTTATTTTTTAAATTTTAACTAATTTTTGAAAGCTCAATCGCTGATAGAAATTTGAGTGAGTCTGTCAAACATAAAGTTGAAGATCAGTATCTGAAATCAAAAAAAGATGAAATTTGTTCCTAAGTGTTCACCAAGCGCTAAAGAACTTTCAGGACCTTGAATTAGCATCCAAGCGACAAGATTCACCCGAAATAAATCTGAAGTCAAGAGGGACTTAAATGCAATCAATAACGGACATTTATTTCCAATGGAAATTAAATTCAAATGTATTTAATGTCTGATAAGAGCATTAAATGTAATAAGGGCTACTGACGTATGTACAAGCCTATTTGATTGGACTGTCAGAGTTTAAAGTCTGCCACACCCACTCCTTGCAGGAGAATTTCAGGGATTTACTACAAAAGTAAGTTCACTCGCTCAAGTGAAAGATACGCGCCTACACATGAGTGCAATAGACACTTTTACCAAGATTTGTCTACAAATAGGACTTCTCAACAAACCTTAATTTACATATACGACATATACATTCAAGCTTATTGAAGATCCTACTAAGTAAAATCCAAGTCCAAATACTTCCACAAAAAGCTCACAAACTCTATATATAAAGCTTTTCTTAAATCCCAAAGACAAACACCCACATCTCAAACATCTTCCATAGAAGAAATCTACTTCACTATTGAGATATTCTAAGTTGTTTGAACTTCTAAAATCAAACAAATCCTAGAGACAAAAACTCTCCAACCCTTCATCTGTGTGAATAAGAAGGTTGAAGATCAAGCCTTATTTCTAGGTGAAAGAAGCTTGATAGTGAAGACATCTTAGAGAGTTGAAATCTGTGTGACCAAGGAGCTCAAGATCATATTAGTGTTGTTCCTCAGTTGTAGAAGATGTCTGTTTAAAGTTTTAGGTATCATTTAGTGAATTCCTCCAAGTGCAAAAGGAGAAGAAGGACGTACCTAAGAGTACATCACCTAGTCAATCTTACGAAATCTTGTGTCATTTACTCTATGGTTTTATTGCTTTTATCCTTACTTCATAACATTCATCAAAAGCATACAAACAAGCTAATTAAGCGACTAATTCGCTTTAAGCACGCTGAGCAACTGATAAGTGCAATATTTATATATTTTATTTCCTCAATATTTAGCATTTTATTGTGATTATATGGCCATTGGAACTGATTTTATCTGATTTTGTGACTTAGGCAAGATTTGGAGTGCAAAATATCAATTTCAATCAAAATGGCAGATTTGGCGATCTTTTGGAAATACTGATATATCTGGAGATTCAGACATTAGTTTCTATTGAATTTTATCTAATTCGAAAGCTAAGACAAAGGCCTATATTTCTTGTGAAGAAGTCCAGACCCAGTTCGGAAGTTAAAGGTCCCGAAAGTGTTCAAGAACTAAAGATTTATGTTCTGGACTGGACTGCGCAGTTTTGGTGAAAAATTCATAAATAGAGTTACGCGTCTCGGATCCAGTCAAGGCCAGTTGGACGTGAAAGATGACACATAAATCTGCAAGTCTATAGAAGGAGTCAAAGTCCGATTTGATGGTTTATATGTAGATACAAATCAATGTGTAAAGAGAGAATATATTCTCCATGCTTTGATGTTAAAGGGAAAATATATTCTCCATGCTTTGATGTTAAAGGGAAGAATATATTCTCCATGTCTTGATAAAGGAAGAGAGAATATATTCTCTCCATCATTATGGCATCTTTTCATTGCCTATATATATGTCTTGCAAGACTTGAAGTAGAACAAGAGGAAGAGAGTTAGAAAAAAATAGAGTGAGAAAAAATAGTATTTTTGAGTTTTATACTTATAATTATGAGTAGCAAAGTTTTTCTTTCGATTCAAGGATGTTCATTTTGATTCACATGTTGTGAGACACGGAGCTTCATCTATCTATCTACGATTTGATTATCTTTTGTTTCTTATTCTTAATGTTCATGCTTGTTTAGATAATAATCTAAGGTGCACATTAGTTGATTATCTATTACAATCTATTGCTAACAAATCTTCATACGCCGTAATTGTTATTCTTGATTTGTGCTCGTAGCAATTGAGTTTTCAAGATTGCAATCCCAGTTTTCATTGATTACTCGAGGGAACATTAGTGTAAATTAAATAGTTGGTGCTTGCTTAAACTATTGTTTATCCTTAGTCGCTTCTAATTCGTTATGCTATTATTGACATGATTAGGATTGCTTAATACCGAGTCAGTTGATAATAAGAATTTAACCGGGTGTTGGGCTTTTGGTTAATGATATAAGGAAGTTAATAGGGATATAAATAGCTGGTTATTTATGTTCTTGCCTAAGTAATCAAAGAATAGATAGTATTTTAGGTGTCTATGATCAACTTGAATTGAAGAATGAACTATCCTTGAATCGATGCTTTACATTTATTGAACTTCTTATTTAATTTTTGCCCTTTATAATTCATCCAAACAAACCTCCCCATTGAGTATTATTTTGATCAACCAATCTCTAGGTTTCGACATGGACTTACGAGTACTACAGATTCTTGTGAGAACAGTAATTATATTTTGGTGCATTCGACACGTATCAGCAACCTAAAAATCATTTTCGCTATACTAACCCTGATATAAGGTAATTAATCGTTAATCCTACTTTGGTAATCGCTAAATCTCTGTGTCTAAGTTATCTAAGTCTGAGCCCTTGACAAAGAGCTTAGTTAATCGGTGAGCGTTCAAACATTTTGTGGCAAGAAAATTTTTGAATGTTTTGAAGTTCAAAAAGAACTTCAGGGTCTATTCAACCCCCACCCCCCTTCTTGACCCTTTCTATATGCCACTTGGGACCAACAAATGATATCAGAGCGGTTGAAGAAGAAACCTAAATGTTTCCAAGCGTAACTACTTGTTTAGATCATTTCAAAGCCTAGTCACTTGTGTTTTTATTAAATCATTTCATGTCATAGCTTTTACAAAGATGCCAAAGTTGACTGAGTCAAACTATGACTTATGGAAACGTAGAGCATTTATGTATCTATGCTCATGTGATAATGAAATGTGTGATGTCATTTCAGATGGATCTATCCAGATCATGAAGGTCATAACTAGAGCCCCTGGAGCGGATGAAGCTACTCAAGACGATTATGTTGAGAAAACCAAAGTAGAATGGATTTCTGAAGATCGTAGAAGAGCAACTTTGGACAATGTTGGACATAATGCACTCTACTCATCATTAAAGGTGATTTGGGATAACTTAGCCAGTGTGTGTGAACGATCTGCACGGATGAAGGAGAATAAGCTTTCCATGGATATGCAAAGATTTGAGCATTTTAAGATGCAACCTAATAAAACCCTAGATCAGTTGGACGCAAGGTTCACTGCCCTTATGATAGAATTAGCTTCATTAGACAAGGAATTGACCAATAAAGAAATGGTCAATAAGACCTTTAGAAGTCTTCCAAATAAATATCTTATGAAGACTATCTCCATGAGAGACTCTCAAATGTTGGCGGTTCTCACGCCAAAGTATGTGTTTTCGGAGGGAAAATTTTTAAAAATAATACAAAATTAAATAAAAAATTAGAAAATGTTACAAGCTTAATAAACCTCAGAAAATAGCACAAAACGCTGTTGCTAATAGCTTCTTACCTTATAGACACTGTAAACAATAGCCTCTCACAAAAATTATTTTAAAAAAAGAAAAAATTGTGAGAGACGCTGTAAACAACAGCATCTCTCACTTTATTTTTTTAATTAATAGTTAATTTTTTTTAAAAAAATAATTAACGGTCAAATGACAGTTAGTGTGAGACACTCTCAGTGAGAGCGTCTCATACATTTCCTCATATTTACACCGCCTCATCTCTGTATCCCCAAATTTCATAAGAAATTTTTTTCTCTCTTCTCTCCCTAAAGTTGCAATTTTCTCACCAAATTTCTTCAATTTTTTTTTGAATTTCTCCTCCAACCAAGGAACCAAGGTAATTCTATTTATTATACTTTTAACTTTGTTAAATTTAGGGTTTGTATACTGTTTTTATTTTATTGTAATGGTATTGTAATTTAGGATTTAAATTTTTGGTATTATGAGATCGAATTTTAGGTATAATCTATACGTATAATTAATGTGTATTTATTTATGGTTTGAACTTTGATACAAGTTTTAGTTTGTTATTATGTAGAACTTTAAGTATAATTTTGGATTTTTAGGTGTAATTTCAAATTTAGTATTAGGGTTTAAATTTCCATATACACTTGAAGTACACTTTCAAATGTTAGGTTTACATAGTATGTATAACTTCGAATGAGTATTTATATTTTTTAGGTTTAATTTGTAATGTAGAAGTATAATTTTTAGATATAAATTCTATTTTTTTAGGTATATAACTTCGAGTTTTATTTATAATTTGTAGGTATAATTTCAATTTTGAATTAATTACAATTTGTACGTATAATTTTGAATTTAATGTTTATATATGTTTTGAATTTTGATATTATATAGAAAATGTGAGGCCGAACACAGTTGATGTTTTAATACACACGGATGCTCAAATTATTGAAGACTCAAATTCAGTGAGATATAGCACTCGTCCAAGCACTAACATGAGAATACGCCGTATGATCAAATATTCTGAATTGTTGGAGAAATTATATGCAAGAACAAGAACTGATAATAATCATTTTTAATTAAAAGTAATTATAAAATTTGAATTTGAAAACAGAAATGTGATGAGAGAGAGCACAATGGAGATCAAAGACGATGAAACTTTAGCATTTTTCTTGCATCCTAATATTGGGTTTTTACATATAAAACGCAGCAAAAATTTAAATATCCCAAGTGGTTCATCTCGATTTCATGTATTTAAATTGTGTTAAGATTTTATGTACCTTTCTTCATGTAATTGGATTTATGAACCAGCTTTTGTGATCTTTCTTTGAACAGCAAATCTGCTACTGTCTCTAAATCACCACGCCGGAATTAAAGCTAAAAATTCTCTTCTTCTTACTCCTTGAAGACGGCTAGAGAGAGATAGAATTTAGAAGACTTTGACTTGGAGAGAAAGTTATGATTGTGGCTTATTATTATTTTTCCCCAAGTAGTATATTTATACTACACTAAAATAGTAAATGTCCAGAATTTAAAAGTAATGAGGTAAATCTAATTCAAGTATCTGCGACACTTTGCCCGCTGCCCACTCTTATCTTCACCTCATCACTGTCCAGCTTTCTTCCTGATTTGTACAACAAATGTGAGCACTAGCTCCAAAATCAAAAATCCAAGATGTAGAGAAAACGGTCATAGAACAATAAGTTTCATGAACATAAAGTTTCATACCTTGTGCGCCTGGGCCCATGTTTGGAAAGTTCCTTCTCCAGTGGCCAAGCTCACCGCAGTGTAGGCATCTATCCATCTTCTGTGCCCCCTTACGCTTGCGAATCACAAGAGCGTTCCATTTTCCTTTATCGACACCACCCTGAGCTCCAAGCTCACCACTATGCTTTTTGGTTTTCTTCTTGTTATTCTTAGCCTTTTTGGGCCCAGAAGAGATAACCAATGCAGTTTCTTTTCCCTTGGACTTCAATTGAGATTGTGCAGTGATTAATTTGTTCATTAGCCCAGCTAAGTTGCATTCAATCTCATCGCAATTAAAGTTCATGACAAATTGGGAAAAAGAATCAGGAAGAGACTGCAAAATGAGATCCATTTGAAATTGTAGGTTCATTGTAAAATCGAGAGCCTCCAATCTTTTGATCCTCGGGATCATCTTGAGGACATGATCCCCAACTTTTTCATACTTTCTCATTTTGGCTCCGAAGAGCTCTTTAGATATTTCATATCTTGCAATGCAACTGTGCTCACCATAGAGCTCGACCAAATGTGCCAAGATAGCCCTTTCAGTTGTCATCTTCTCGTGGGACCTCTAAAGCTCGTTTGTCATCAAACCAAGAATGTACCCACGCACTTGGACGTCGTCCTTTACCTATTTTTCATGGGCTTGGACTTCTTTCTCATTGGCATGTGTTCTGGTAGGCAGAGTAGGGATGTCCGTGTCCAACATATACCCCAAAGACTCCATTTTAAGAACAATTCTCAAGTTCCTTAACCAGTCCACGTAGTTGGGTCCGGCAAGGATGTTCTTTTTGAGTAAAACGGAAAGTGGATTGACAGTCATTTTTGTTTTGAGAGAGATTAATCAAATAACTACAGAGAATAAACCAGACTTTATTAGACATTTTTCACTTAAACTAAAACCAAGTTAAAATCAAGGACTTTGACTTATAACTTGGCTCCCACTACATTTTTCAAGATTCACTCTCCCACTGTGAAAAAAATGGAAGTGATCGTTGTTTATTACTTCGTAATGGAGATTGAGTTCTTTAATCAATGTAGTGGATGGAAACCCTTTAACGCTACTTAATTAAAGTGATGTCCAACATCAATTTATCCAATAGACGGTCCAATCTTCTTTTTCCCATAATCAGTCAATACCGCAACCCTTTAACGATATATAAGCTTGTGGACTATCTAAGTTCATGCCCACTAACTCCTCATAATCTAACATTTGAATTTCACCTTGCAACTCTTTAATGATATTTGGGGTGAAATATGTCTCGATTAAGGCATCTAAAGCACTTAACAAAATTTCAGAATTAAATCTTGATATATGACCCCCACTTACTAGGAAGATGCCATATATTAGATTTAAGTCTTAATTCTATTAAGTTTAGTGGAGGGAAAGGACGCCCAGCGCCCCTTTCTAACTTAGTTTAATTTTTGTTTGGGAGGATTCATGTTCTAAACATTTTTCTATGTCTCATTTTGCACATTATCATATTTATATAGCGCAGGTTAACTACATACATGCTTCATACAACTAATGAGCATGCATCAAAAGCAACAAAAACAACACCTATATCCATGGGCTTTTTCTAGAGGGCCCAAGTCAATGGGCCATCATAAAAGGAAAAACAAACTTAACTATTCTTCCTGGACTCCAAGCACCTCTCCTTTTGGATTGATCTCTTCTTTAAGGCCTATTCTATTTCTGTCTATTACATAAGAATATTTGACATCCTAGACATAATTCTAGGAATAAAATAATGGGCTCAAATCTGGCCCTTACAACCCATAAAAAGAAATACATCCAAAAAGAAACCTAAGCCCATGAATAATGTCACCATCACATAATACATGCTCACGATAATTAAAGCAACTATGTTGGTGATTAAGTTAATAATTAACTAGTCCAACTAATTAATTTTTTTAATAAAATTCCAAATTTTATTGATATTTATGATCATAAACGATCTAGTGAGAATTTATTACTTAAATAAATTAATTAATTAAAATCCTCCAAGAATAATTAATTAATTATTTTATTCAAATAATTAATATTCAATAAAAACCAATTGGGCTCGATTTCATCAAACATTAATTACCAACTATTGACATATTTAATTTTAACTAATTGAGCCCAAAACTAATTTATTGAATGTCCAATAATTTAATTAAACCATTTTGGGCTCATTTAATTAAAATCTGGGTCATCATCCTTTTGACCCACCCGGATAATTAAAATAACACCAAACCCATTTATTTGAAAAATTGGACCCAAATTTTTTTGACCCGAACCGACCGGACCCGTGTCAAAGACCTAGGCCCCTGAGGGCCTGGCCGTGGGCGCACGGCACTCCTGCGCGCGCCAGGTGCATGCTGTGCGAGCAGCCACGCGCATGACGTGCGCCTGGGCTGTGCATGCAACGGGTGGCTGAGCTGCTCGCACGATGTGCGCACATGAAGTGCGCCTAGTGCACGTCTCGGGGTTTTTCAGCCCCGATTCTCACACAACTTTATTTTTCCAATTCACCATATTATCATGCAATAATATCCAAGAATAAACGCAGAAAAATGAAGGTTGAAAATCATAGAATCCACCCAGGTTCAAACCCCAGGTAATGTTTGGTAAGGGGAGTTTCTCCCCTATCCAGCCCTGCGGGGGTGGTTTCAAAATCCAGGTGATGCTTGGTCTGGGGATTTTACTCCTCCATCCTGCCCTAGGGGCCCCTGCGCTTATCGAGTCCGTCGCCTATAGGTTACCTAGGGCGGATTACCTCCATACGTGGTTTATGGGCTATTGCATATAGACAAGTTTGTTCTGTTGGGTGACCGACGGAGATTTACCCTGGGATTAAAAAATAAATCATAAATTTAACATCAAATTTATCATGCTTCAAGAACACGAAAAACACATATATCATGTATTCGATTAAAGACGGAAATCAGAGATTGACTCTGATACCACTGTTGGGTTTTTACATATAAAAGGCAGCAAAAAATTAAATATCCCAAGTGGTTCATCTTGATTTCGTGTATTTAAATCGTGTTAAGATTTTATGTACCTTTCTTCGCGTAATTGGATTTCTGAACCAGCTTTTGTGATACTTCTTCGAACAGCAAATCTGCTACTGTGCCTAAATCACCACGTCAGAATTAAAGAAAAAAATTCTCTTCTTCTCACTCCTTGAAGATGGCTAGAGAGAGAGAGAGAGAGTTTGGAAGACTTTAACTTGGAGGGAAAGTTATGATTGTGACTTGTTATTATTTTTCACTAAGTAGTATATTTATACCACACTAGAGAATTCATAACCTAAACAACTAGGCAACATGGGCGTCCTGGACGCCCACTTTGGGTGTTTTTAAAGCCCTTCGAGCTTAGTCCAATTGTGTTTAAATATTTAATTATTTATTTAATTAATATTATTTATCCAATAAATAAATTAATCAAATAAATAATTAAATTCATGTTAATTCTATAATTAGTTTCCCTAAAGAAATTAATTAACACATTAACTTAATTAATTAATTAAATCATCTAATGATTAATTAATTAACACATTAACTTAATTAATTAATTAAATCATCTAATGATTAATTAATTAATTAATTGCGATATCCAATACCGAAAATTCTCTCAAGTCAAATCCATGATTTTTTCTTTCGCAATTCCTTTAAGCGCAACTCTTTAGGTTCGTCTTAAAAGGCAATTAAGAGGAAACCAAAAGGATGTGGGTAACACCTAGCCAGTTCCGTGGCCCACTTCGTATCTCAATTGAGAACGAATGAATAAGATTATTCCAAACTTTTGACACTGTGAACACTGTACGAGTATAAACTCTTTATTCATATATCTCAGTCAAGTGAGAGTCATGGTTTAGTCAAACTCACAGAACTTGACCATATGCTTAGCTCATAATGAATCGAGGTCATTGAGTATATTTCATGTCTAACATGAATATCTCTAATGTTTTGGCCAAAGTCTTTTTGACCTCACTCATTCATGACTGCATAGGATATTTAGCTCATCCACTTATGAGAGAATAAATTCCATTTTGTTAATAAGTTAAGACTGCTACTTACCCATCAAGCCGTACTTCGAGGTTGACCCCACCAACGGGTGAATTGGATCTAACTACTCTAATGACAGACATGAAGCCACAAGTACATCTTCAACATGATTCCTCAGGTCTAAGGTGGTTCACGCGTACCTATCACAACTTATCAGTTTTGTCATTGACTGTCAATGAGTGAAAACCCATGTGACAAAACTGATGTGAGCAATGTTCGAACACATCAGTCTAACACAGGTGTCTATGACATAAGTTCTCACTACCATTCCCATAGTGTTCAACTGGCATTTTCCCTGTCAAAACTTATATCGTACAAGTCATTATCTAGTATTGATGTCCAGTCAATACTTTCTTCGACTTGCAAACCAATTTTAGATAATAAGGATCAAACTCTTCTAGTGTCATTCTCCCTAACCCATAGGGAGTAGAGGTTCTCCTTATTATCTTGGACTTTACGTTATTAAAACCTTACAAATGCCTATAAGAAAACAACAAGAAAATGCCTCTTATTATAATAATATTGTTTAGTTACAAATCAATGCCCTATAAATCTATCCTCTTTATGGCATTTGAGGGCATACACACTAACACCTAACATTGATTAGGACACAGACGAGTTTTATATTGAGAAAGAACCAATTCAACATCAGGGTCAATACACATCGTTGTTAACCCAAGTGATGTCGTTAATGCCAACCCAATTCATGCCGTATTTTACATAACCCACAGTGCCAGATTTAAATACACAGTCACAATCACATGTGTTGGAAAATTATGAGTATCACAATCTTTTTTTCAAGTAGTTTGGGGAGTTCTACAATTCACGATTTGCATCAATGTAATTTATTCTTATATTTACATTATGTCATCATATTTTCTAATAATTTTCATATTTGTGTAGATTATTTTTCTTACCTTAGCAGAAGTCTAAAATAATTTAACTTTTTGTGATTTGCATTTTTAGGTGCTTCTACAATGGGTCATTTGTTTGGGCGTTTGGAAATTGGACAAAATTCTCGTTTGGAAAATCCTCGTTTAGGAAAATTTATAATTCCTGACATGCAAGCAGGTAATTATGAGTCTTTTATCAAGTTTCATAATTGTTGCATTCTATTGATTGGGGTCTTGTTTTTCTTATTTTTATATACTGTCATCATATTTATCTTTAATTGCAAGTCCGTCTACACAAAGTCATCATGACTTTGAGCATCCCAATTTTGGGTCTAGTGATTTTGCAGAGTTTGAGAATGATGATATTGGGAATGACGATGACAGTGTTCATTCTCACTATTCGATCCATAATCATTCAGACTCCGATGTGGAAGAACACCTCAACAATGTAGTGATGGATGAGGATGAAGATGATGAGAGTAATGTACCGATTAATGAAGATGTCCCTCCTACAAGATCTAAAGAAATACTTCATGAAGTGCTCCCATTTTACTCCACCACATACCTAGAAGTACAAGGGGATTGACTATATTGACCAAGTCCAAGTTTGAGCTGGAGACCAATTTACGATTTTGTGGAAGGTAATCTTGGTTTGGGCCTGATTTTTTACAACAAACTCGGTTTGCAAACAGCAGTGAAAGACTACCATGTGCAACATGCACGGCTCGAGTTTAATGTGACAATTAGTAACCGGACAATGTATGTTGTGGAATGCAAAAACTATAGATGCCCTTTTAAACTGTGGGGAGGTTTATGAAGAAAACTGGTTTTTGGAAAATTACAAGGTATAAAGGACCACACAGATGTCTCTTCGATGATTGTTCCAAGAACCATTTTAACTTGAACATAAACACGATTGCAAATGAACTTCTACTAGAAGTTAGGAAGGATCTGTCATATAAGATCAGTTTAATTGTACTAATGGCGTCGAAAAAATGGCAATTTGATATTACGTATGGGAACGCTTAGTACACTTTGCGACGTGCAAATGAGATTATATACGGGACGTGGGAGGAGTCTGTTACATGTTTGCCTAAGTTTTTGGGAGCTATCCAGAAGTGGAATCCGGGCACGGTTGTTGAATGGAAACACAAAAGACCGGATCAAAATCCAAAAATGCTGAAATTTCTCTTTTGGACTTTCAAGCCATGTATAGATGGATTCCGACATTGTCTAAGAGGCATATGTGTTGACAGGACCCATTTGTATGCACGTGACAAGCCTAAGTTGTTGATCGCATCAACTCTGGATGGAAATTAGAATATTTTAGCTCTTCCATTCGCCATCGTTGATAATGAGTCCAATGAGTCTTGGTTATGGTTTTTGAAATTGGTCAGCAAACATTTTGTGAACAATAATGAAAGTGTTTGCCTTATTTCTGATAGTCATAAGGGCTTATTAAATGCTAGTCGATATATGCTCTCATTTTTCCCTCCCCTAGGAGCTCAAAGATATTGCCTGCAACATATGAGTTCAAACTTTAATGCTCAATTCAAAAGTAAAGTTATGAAGAAACTCTGTTATATGGCAGGTATGGCACATAACATCTGAAAATTTGAAAGGCATCCTACAAGAAAAGTGAACACTGGCATATAATGGAGGGATGCGCGAAGGCATTATGACGACGAACATGGGAGAAAGCTTAAATAACGTGTTGAAAGATACTCGACATCTTCCATCCACAGCAATTGTTGAGTGCACATTTCATCGTACTATCGAATATTTTGCTGATCTAGTGCAAATGGCTTTGGCAATGAGGGAACAACCTATGATAACATATGCATATAAAATGTACCATGAATGGACCAAAAACACCCAAGCGCACACCGCAATAGTTTTTTCTTGGTTTTATTACATGGGTCAAGTTAAAACGGCCCGACACATCGGGTCTGGTAATCATACTTATGTCGTCGACATCAAAGCTAAATATTGCTTTTGTGGGAAATGGACTCTTCATCGAATTCCATGCTCACATGCAATAAAATTATGTAAAGACTTAGGGGTTAGGTCGTTCTAGTATATTAAAGAATATTACCATGTCAATGAATATTTGAAAACATATCAAGGGAGGTTCTATCCGTTGCTTGAATCACATTATTGGGGTACCCCCAATTTTGAGTTGGTCCATGACCCTGATCTGAGGAAGACACCTATTGTAG
This sequence comes from Buddleja alternifolia, assembly GCA_019426215.1. Lineage (NCBI taxonomy): Eukaryota > Viridiplantae > Streptophyta > Magnoliopsida > Lamiales > Scrophulariaceae > Buddleja > Buddleja alternifolia. The sequence continues at coordinate 35,804,273 of CM033393.1, forward strand.
GCCGACATCGAAGTAATCGAATTCCCAATGAGATGGACTAGCCCGAATTTGTAGGTACTGAAAAGATAAAATAAAGAATAGTATCAACGAAAATATGATCTTAAATAAATATCATTAAAATAAGTATCAATGAAAAACAATATCAATTACTAACCACATTATGCAATAGAGGGGCCGACCCTGCTTGTTGTCTAGTACCTCTCCTATTCAAAGGTGGTGAAATGTAACAACGAGTGATTCGATCATACCACTCTGTATCCTTCTTCCATGTGGTCTCCCCCCCTCTCAATATAATGTCCATTCACAATGTGAAGTAATCGATTATTCCAGATTTGAATTACCTGAGCGTGTTTAACTACCCAATTATAAGTGGCCCCACCCTTGCGGCTCACCCTTTGAACATATCCAGGTGTGGGTGGAATAAATTGGCGTATTCTGAACTATCGAAGAACACGCTCAGGACGATGATGCTCTACGATAGCAAATAATATCATTGGAACCGATGCTCTCCATACATTATTGTTCAAACATTCAGGTGGCAACTCGCCGATGTCTGCATCATTGAGGTTGTAGGGTGTTTAAACTAATTGAAATATGAAAAAATGTATTAGAATATTTTAGTAGGAGATAGATAAAACTTCATAATAATTTTTTTAAAAAATTATGACACATTTTTCAACTCACATGTCCATCGTCCATCTGATCAAGTTCATCTCTAATTGCCCGGATGTTGACACTGACTGAATCGATATGTGAAACAGGTCGATACTACCTTCAAACAAAAATCATTCAAAATAATAAAAAAAATAGAATGTTTCTTAATTAAAATTAATATTCAAGTGGTAAATTATCGTGCAGCATAAGGAGTTCGGGCAATGTCATTCGGATCATCTCCCGCCATATGTCCAGGTACCCTACTAGGCCTTACAACCATCATCCTAAACCACACCCATATTTGTTAAAGGAGAAATATATTAATTGAATAACCATATTTGTTAAAGGAGAAATATATTAATTGAATAACCATGAATTATTAAAGGAGAAATAATAACAATAAGTAAATAATAAATTTTCTCACCTCTAACAATGGCACGAAACCTGCAATATTTCTTGCTTATATCTTGGTAGCATTCTCCAATTGCCGGTACAAATGAGCCAATATAGCACTCCCCCAACTATATGTGTTTACTAAGTTTATATCTTCGAAAAACACCAATCACAACACCACAATAACATCTCCTGTGGTGTCAGGGCACATCAAACCCCCGAGCAACAAAAGTGCCCAACAACGGGTTATCTGATCAACTCTAAAGTCTTTTGGTAGATCATCTATTTGGGCAGGCACACTCCTCACATACTCGACAAGCTTGCGGAATGGTATTTGGTGACCTTTCTTGAAATCTTTCGGCGCTATTTGCATCCCTAATAGTTGAAAGACATATTCGTTGTAATCTTCAAATCTTCCAAAGCAACGATATGCAACTACAGGCCTACCATTAACTGGTAGACCATATATAACAAGAATGTCTTAGAGAGTTATCGTAGCCTCTCCGGTTCTGAAATAGAATATGTTTGTCTCTGGGCACCATCTCTCGATTCAGGCAGTCACAAGGCCCATATTGTTTTTGGAAAGAGGTAACTTTTATACCCTATAGAACCTCATCTGATGAATTTTTAACAGGACACGACAATGTGAAACAACTAGATAGGCCCGTTTGAAATATAAATTCTCACATCGCCGGGCACGAAACACAAAGTCTACGTGATCAGCAACCTGCTCAGAAATATGATTGTTCTGATCATACAATACGTTATCACCTATCGAGTCATATATATTATCAACGTACCACTCAGCCATCCTGCATTTAAATATCCACCAGAATGTTAATTTACATTAAACGGTAGAAATTACACATACTATTTACAAATTATACATACTAATTGGAAATTGTATCTATTAATTCAAAACTAAACCTACTAATTACAAATTATACCTACTAATTAGAAATTATACATTCAAATTCAAAATTAGAGATTATACCTAATAATTGAAAATTATACCTAAAAATCGATATTACACCTAAAAATCAAAATTAAACCTATTACTCTGAAATTACACCTAAAAATCAAAATTAAACCTATTATTCCGAAATTATACCAAATCATTCGAAAATTATACCAATCAATTCGAAAATTGTACCAACCAATTCGAAATTAAACCTAACTACTCAAAATTAAACCTATAATTCAAACTTATACCGAAAAATTCAAAAACTCGACCATCCAATTCAAAATTAAACCTAACCATTCAGAATTAAACCTAATAATTCAAAATTAAACCTAAAAATTCAAATTATACTGAACAATTCAAAACTTATACCAACTAGTTTGAACATTGGTGGTCCCAAATGGCATACGAAAGGGTCTAGAAGGGGGGGGTTGAATAGACCCTTAAGTCTTTTTCGACTTTGAAAATTCCTATCACTTTTAAAGATTAGAACGCTTATGAAGCTAAGCGCTTGGATCATACGCTTCAGTAAAGATAACTTAGACGTAGTGATTTCAGCAATTTACCAAAGTAGGGTAACGCTTAAATCGCTTAATCAGGGTTAGCACAGGGGAAATAATTTTAAAGCTTTAGCGTTCGTTTAGGTTAAATAGTCGCGCTTGTCTTTTTCAAAGTAATTAGGAAAATATAAAGTAAGACAATAATAAATGTAAATGACACAAGATATATAAGGTTCACTGGGTGATGTAATCCCAGCTACGTCCTTCTTCTCCTTTTTCACTTGGAGGGAATTTACTAAGATGATTATCAAAGAATCACACAGAATCTTCTACAAGATAGTAAATAGGTGAAAATGATTTCGGGCTCCTTGATCACACAAATTTCAGCACCAATGAAGATATTCTTCTACAAGCTTCTCTCACTCAGAAATACTGCCTGTAAATGGTTTCAACAACTTTCTCACTCAGATGAAAGGTTAAGGGTTTTATAACAAGGGTTTGTTTGTTTTTGGAAAGATCAAACAACTTTGAATATCTCAGTAAGAGTTTAGGTTTCTTCTGTGGAAGATGTTTGAGATATTTGTGACTGTATGGAATGTATGTACAAAGCTTGAAGGATTTTGGCTATGGAGTTTCTAAGCTTTTTCTTCAAGAGAATTTCAGCAAAATTTTCTTGTGCATTTACGTATGTCTCTATATCTCTGTGTCTATCATATCTTTAGTGTTTGCTGGAAATGAGGTATTTATAGGCAATTCTTGGGATCTGTCCATTGGACACATGTGAGCGCGTGCCTTTCACGCGACGCGTGATTATACCTTCTCTCTGACATTCCTGAAATCCTGCTGGTTCCGATTGGACGGGAGTAGCTATTAACTCTGAGGTTCTGACAGTCTAGTCAAAAGGTGGCTTGTCCACAAGTCATATTGGCTTATCATATTTAATGCTCTTATCAAGCATTAAATGCATTTGAATTTATTTTTCATTTGAAATAATTGTCCATTGAGTGATTGCATTTAAGTCCTTCATGACTTGAGAATTTATTTCAGGTGAATCTAATTCTGATCGCTAGAGTGCATTGAGCGCTTGATCCATAAATCCTGAAATAGTCCTTTAGCGTTTGACAGACGCTAAGGATAAATCTTCATCTTCTTTTGACTTCAGACGTTGATCTTCAACTTCTTCTCTAATAGACACACCTAGAATTCTATTAGCGATTCGGTATCTAATACTTAGTCTAAAATCTACAAAGATAAAAATTACAAGCCTAACAAAATTACATACTTTCAAACGCTTATATAATTGATCTATGAAACATAAACTTACATTATATTTTGGGTTCTAACACAAAAATCCTATCTTGTCATCATCAAAATATCTAACATGAAATTTTTAACAATTTTCCCCTTTTTGATGATGTCAAGACCTTTAACTCTTTTATATTTTAAGAGTTTTTAAAGAAAAGCCCCAAAGGAGTAAGTTATCGTTTAGAAAGTTAGTTTGTTGTTAGTTTAGCCTCAACAAGGTGTTTCAGCGTTCAATCATTCATTCATATAATTTCAAAGCAAGATATACAGATGATTGTGCTGAGTCAAGAATTTAAAACAACAATAACAACATATAAAGATAAGAAAAAGAAATGAGGCATCATCTTCTTTGTCGCTTGGTCATTTCTTCTCCTTGATAAATTTCATTTGCTAAGTCCAGTAATAGTCGATCAATGTCTAATATGGTAGTCTACTAGACTTCGTCAAAATCATGTCTCTTCTGTCTAGCTCTCTCCTTTAACTCTAAAACCCTTTTCCACCCAATCCCTCGGAGGGATTCCAAGCTCTCGGATCAAGTCATGGTAAATGTCTAGTCATCGATCATTGGTGGATTTCCAGTTTAAAGGCCTTCTAAGTGGTCCGGCATGTGGATGAAAACCCATATTTTCTAAGAATTCGATGTCTAGGTCTGGAAGTCTGTGCCTGCCTAGATAATATCTTGGCTTGCGCTTCTTAGTTAGCATTTTCTTTATTCCTGCTATTTCATCGAACATAAAACGCTAGTGCTTATTATCGGTTTTAGAGATTGCCTTGGACTTTTCTTTATCTTCCTCCTTCATAACATCATCAAGAGAGGTCTTTAAGTCAGCGATATCCGTTCGGAGAAGCTTGACTTCATCTATCAGGAGAGCAATCTCTTCAGCGATACTTTGAGAGATAAGATTGAAGGAATTGTGACGCTCAGTATCGGCTAAAGCATTCTGCACAAGCATCTGGTTGAAATCGTCGGAAATTTCTTTGATGAGAGAAGCGATAGAGTTCATCATGGAGATTGTAAGCTTGTTGGCATTTCTCATATCAAATTTGAGAACATTTTCTACTGGATTAAGCGTTGAATTACTTCGCTCTTCTAATTGAGAACATGAGCCTTTTATATAGCTGAGAGAATGTCGAACTGCTTTCCTAAAATCTTTAGCTTCTGGATCACTGTCGGAGTCTGAATCTGATGAATCGGAAGAGGAACGCTTAGGTCCGTGAGAGCTTGAGACTACTGGAGCTTTGCCTTTAGATTTATCTCTGATAATAGACTCGTCAGGCTGTGCGGCTAAGTCAGCGTGAACCTCTTTTATCATTGAGTCTAGCGTCTAAGTTGCGGAGTCAATTTGAACAACTTGTTCCTCAAGGGGAACCTCGACTGCTGGAGCGCTAGGGGCAACATCTTGCATATCAGCGTCTGTGGGTTGAGCAGCTCCCACAGCAGGAGTTTGTTCTGCTTCTATTGATACAATCTCAATTGGAGACGCTGGACTTGCAACAGGAATGACCCAGAGTAGTCCAATCGCTTCCATTACATGCCTTGGACTAATCAGGTTTGTCTGCGGGATAAAGAATATAGCGTCTTCGCGCTCTTCATTGCTTAGTGCAAGTTGCACTCCTTCTGGCAGATCAACTCCTGAAGTATAAGAGTTGTAGAAGTCCAAAATAAAAGGCATTAGCGCTTGAGCTGCTTCTTGGTCTACTGGCCTGATCAGCGATATCATCTTGGCCACTTGAATATTTTGTTCACAAAAGAGCACAGGGTAAAGATTGTATCCTCGGAAGTCGCTTTGCCCTGAATAGTGATTGAAAGTGATATCCATCGCTTGGGTGTTTTCTATCACTGCTCTTCTATCTCGGTAGAATTCAGGACACTCAGCGTGCTCATCTACAACATCGACAAAAAATTCACTTTGTCCTGGAAGAAGCGGTTGTTTACTGGTGGAGGCTTCTTCGTTCAAATCTGGAAAAATTCACTAAACAAACGCTTGACGGGGGTGAAACACATAGCGTCCGCCTTGACTGAATAAGGCTAGCTGTTGGTGAATGTAGCTCTCGATGGGTTGCCTGTAGCCTGGCAAATCACTAATATTTCCGGCAATATGCTAACGCTGATGAAGTAAAAAGGTAGCAAACCCTCGGCGTCTGTATTCTATTCCAAATTCAAAAAGGAATGGATATCTCACGAGTTCTTCAAGGGTATAGAAGTGTAAAACAAACTCTTCAGCCCATTTGGCTGTATCCATCATCCATCTCTTGCCAAGCTTGTTAGCTTTCTTTTGATCTTTTCTGGCAGCAAGGAATTTTTCAAAGCGTTCAGTTTCTTCATCATAATCCTCAGCCCATAATCTTGCAAGGTATTCTCGGGCTTCATCTTCTATCCACGAGTTGATAGGATTGGGATGCTCAGCAACTAGTGGTCCTTTCCCCTTCCACAATTTGAGAAGTTTAGGGAATAGAGCGTTTTGAGGAGAACGAACGACTTTGGGGTTAGTGGAGTATCCGAGTCTGTTGAGAATTTCTTTGTCTAGATTCTTTGACCAATCACCCATATGGGGATTCTTGATGACGACTTTATTCTGGCACAAGGGATAAAAGGACTCTTCAGAATGACCATTGTAGTTAAAACGCTTCTCGTCAAATTCTGTCATGTTGAACGCTGGTCGACGAATATACTAAAGGCGAGATTGAAGACGCTCAAGATTGTAGAGACCTAGGTCAGCGAATCGCTCGAAGAATTCAAACTTGGCAGAATTAGATATATCAGGCCTATGGAGAGTGTTTTGAAAGTTGATTTCTGATTCAACAAGGGTTTGAGTGTCCCGTTCTCTGGCAGCGTAATAAAATTCAACATCTGCATTGTATCCGCGAGGAAAGAAGTCGATGACACGGGGAGGAGATTCGGTTGGAGTGGGAACGAAGGCAATAGATTCTGTTGGGATAAGGGCCACCTCTATCGATCGCTCAGCATGCTCAGTCGCTTCACTGACTGGAGATGTGTCAGCGTCAGGAAGAACATGGGCTACTTCCTTAGCGATATCCACAACTGCTTCCATATCCACATGCAATTCAACAGGAATCTCGGAAGGTGAAGGTGCATCAGCGTCTGGTGCATCTTGAGTTGATACATGTAAGAATTTGAGAAAAGCAAGCAAAATTTCTACGAAGTAGAAATTACAAATAAGATACTACAACGCTTACCCTGAGGACTATCATCAACTTTGTCAGTCGCTTGATCTGTTTCAACAGCTGGTACAATTTTCTCAGGATCCGGGACCTCTTCATCAGGATCTAAATCGAGAAAAGAAGTGAGGGGATCAGCACAAATAGGTATATTCAAAGTCTCAAGAGTGTTAAGAGCATTTTGAATATCCGAGTTAACTTCGGCTGAAAAAGGTTTTATCCTAGCGTTAGAAAAAGAAACCTATCGAGGAAAGGATAAACTACTTTGTTTTTCACAAATACTTACCCTGAAAACGAGCAGCCTTCTAAGAAAGAGTAGTGGCTCTAGGCTCAGGAGAAGATTCAGAAACAGCGTCTGAAAGAAGGAGGAGGAACACTCGCCGAGTCTTCAAGCGCTGGCTCGACTGGAGCGCTTGTTGATGTTGTTGGAGTGGATGAAGGAGTACGCCTGCATGCTAGCGGTACTTCTTCTTCTTCTACTTCTTCTTCCTCGTATATATTGAAGATAGACGCTGGAGGAGGAGAGGGTGATTTGGGAGAAGGAGAGGGAGACTTCTGTTTCTTCTTGGGCTCCTGCTTCTTCTGCTTCTTTGTTGGCTTGGCTGGCTCAGCGACCTTAACAGCGATCTTCCTTTTTAGTCACTTAACCACCACTTCTTGTTCCGATGAAGATGATGATGAAGATGAAGATGCTTGTTCTTCATCATCACTGCGAACAACACCTTCAGCAAGAAGTCGCTCACGCTCTTCTTTGGGAACCACTGCTCCACCACGCTTCCTTGGCCTTAACAGCTCGCCAATCATTTTCTTTCCATAAAACTTTAGCGCTGGCATTTTCTTTCCAGCGGAGTTGGTGAAACCGCTTGCGCTAAGAATTCGACTTAAGATAATCCCGTAAGGCTTGGGATTAACTGATTTGGCCATCGCTTGTTTGAAGCGATTAAAAACGTAAAGTGACCAATTTATCTTCAGTTTGGTCGGAATGGCTACCATCATCTTGTACTGGAGATTGGAAACTTTATCGAAGCTTCCCTTTCTGCATTCGATGATCTTGGCGCATATGTCCACAAGAATGACATACTCGCCCTTCATATCATTTTTCTTGAAGTTGGGTTCGTAGGCAGCCTCAACTTCATCTTTCTTGATCAACGCCCATACCTTTGTAGCATCACCAAGGGTGACATTTTCCACTTCGGCTCCATCGATTGGCAAATTTAGCAGAGATGAGATCAAAGAAGGGTTGAGGACGAAGGTCTCACGGGCAAAAGGAAAGACGCGGGAAATGGAGTTTCTGCAGGGGTGAGCATTGGTTTCGAAAAACCGACCACACCGCACCGAACCGCACCGTTTTTTGTCAAATTTCTAAGCAAACCGTGGTTTAAAATTTAAATGCAAACCGCACCGCCCTATGCGGTTTAGTTCAAAATTAGTATTAAAAAAACCGAACCGCACCGCCACCGCCTACATATTATATATGTATGTATATTATTCTTTTTTAATTTGAACTTTTAATAGGTTTTACTCGTAATACAATTCATATTTGTAGTTTTATTTAATATTTGTTACTAAATTGATATGGTTATATCTTTTACAAGATTAATACTATGTTCAATCAACATTTGTGCTTGAAACTTTTAGAGTGATAATATCTTATGATATTTTAGTGTTATGTTTTATTTTATATAATAGACACTTGAAGAGTTTTGAAGAAAAAAAGTATTATAGATTATATTTATAACATTTGTTCTATTTAACTATCACATTATTTGTAATAGCAATGTCGCGTTAGATTACTAATGGTTTTATAACTTTATAATATACTTTACAATATCCTTTTGCAGATTTTAGTGCACAAATTTTAATAAACAAACAATTGTAATATGTCATATTTTGTATTAATTGTTTATATACAAATTTCTCTGTATTTTTTGTTTATCTACAAATTTCTCGTATTACTTTTCATGCAAGCTAGATGAAGACATTTTCTTATATATGAGTGTGTTCTTATTTGATAAAAATATATATACATTAGTAAAATATGTACATATTATAATTATACTCGGTGTAAAACAAATATTTAAAGTGATATATTTGTATTTTTTCAAGTTCTAAGCGTATGATACATTTATATAATAATATGTAATGACATTAGTGTTTTTTTTAATGATTCATGAAATTTGATCTTAATAAATATTTTCCGGGCAAGTATTTTCTTAGTTATGAATTATCATTATCTTTTTATTAATTAGTTTAACAAAAAATATAGCAAACATTGTATGTTTATTTAGTTTTAAAATGTAAAAGATTTTGAAAAACCGCCAAACCGCACCGAACCGCACCGCACCGCACAAAACCGCATAGTCGGTTTTGATTTACAAAACCGCAATTTAAAATTTTATTTCCTCCAAACCGCACTTTGCAATTCGGTTTGAAATTAATAAAAAAAATAGCTAAACCGAACCGCGATCACCCCTAAGTTTCTGTAGGGTTTCTTCCTCAAAAAAGTTGAAAGGGGCAGTTATCATATCGCGTAAACCAGACCCCTGAACAGGAGGAAGAACAGTCCGAAGAGGGAAATTCTGGTTATCGAAGACATAGTCCCAGTGAACAAGAAAACCGACGTTAACAGTGACTGGTTTTTCAGACTTGGAAGATTTTTTGGCATATTTGGAAGATTTGGGTGCCATTGATGAATTCAAAAGCTTTATATTGAGGAGAAGAAATATGCTTTTTGCTTTTAGAGAGTGAATTTTTACAGTGGAGAGATTTTGGAAGTGATAAAGTTTTATTGTAAAGGTTGTGAAGGGTTTAAATAGGAAGCAAAAATAACTCCTCAACTGGTAGATAAATGACACGTGTTCAGAAGTTAATTTTGAGAATAACAAAAAGTAAATCTGAGCCGTTTACTTGTAAAGACAGATGTCAAAAAATGCGGTAAAATGGGTAACTACTGTGGAATATAATGGTTTGAAATCCGCAGTTACTTTTTCAAAAACGTTTGAATAAATTGAAATTTTCAGTGTGAAATACACGCGCCTGATAGTACACTGACACGTACTCAGACTGGTGTAATTACTGAACCTCCTAGTTTTTAGATATGAATCATTAACCGTCAGTTTGATGTGATAAGCTCGTGTGGGCAGTTGTCAAATCTAATCTTTTGGACTTATCCACACGCTACTTTCAGCGATGAAAGCTATGCATGAATTTCAAAAAAAGATTACTTAGCGTTAAAGTGGGAATCTTTTTAACGCTGAAGTCTTTTAAGAACAAAATTTAATTTCTTAAAGTTAAAGATAAAATCAACCGCATGGATTTATAAAAGACATTTTCATTTATTAGAGATTGATTTTGTCATGCATAATAGATAAGCACTAGGGATCAATGCATAAATTTTCAAAGTCATTTTTTGATCACAGTCGCTTATGAATTGAGATAAGTATAATTTTAAAGTTCCCCCTAAAATTAATAACTTATTTCAATTTGAAAAACGATTTAGACATAATCATAAAGTGGATTCCCCCTAAATTATATGCCTATAAAATATGATGCTCTATGATTTAAGCGTTTAAATCAATCATACCTAATTCACTTTTTAAAGTGAGAAAGCGTTGTTCGTTGAGCGCTTTGGTAAAGATATTTGTGAATTGTTTGTTAGTTCCAATGAAGTGCATGGAGATATATTTCTTTTGAACATGGTCATGCAAGAAATGGTATCGAATGTCAATGTGTTTAGTTCTAGAATACAGAACAGGATTTTGGGTCATAGGTAAAGCGCTTTGGTTATCACAATGGATTGGGGTAGGACCTAGGATTGTTCCATAATCTCTAAGTTGTTGCCTCATCTAAAAGATTTGTGCACAACAGCTCCCAGCGGCTACGTACTCTGCTTCAGCAGTAGAAGTAGCTATGGATTGTTGTTTCATACTATGCCACAAAATTAGTCTATCACCTAGGAATTGACATGTACCACTAGTACTTTTTCTATCTATTTCGCATCCTGCAAAATCTGCGTCTGAATAACCAATTAGTTCAAAGGAGAGTCCCTTGGATACCATAAGCCCACATTCTGTGTGCCTTTTAGGTATTTAAGGATTCTATTCGTAGCATTTAAGTGTGATTCTCTAGGATGAGCTTGAAAGCGTGCACACATGCATACCGAAAACATAATATCGGGTCTACTAGCGGTAAGATAAAGAAGTGATGCAATGATACCTCTATAGTTAGTGATATCAATTTTTTCCCGCTTTCATCTTTATCTAACTTAAGCGTTTAGCTCATTAGAATTTTTGAAGATGATGCATTTTCCATACCAAATTTTTTAATCATATCTCTTGTGTATTTAGCTTGGTTTATAAATATGCCATTAGGGAGTTGTTTAACTTTCAATCCTAAGAAGGAAGTTAATTCACCTATCATGCTCATTTCAAATTGATCTTGCATCATTTTCGAAAATTTCTCACACAATCGCTTATTAGTAGAACCAAATATAATATCATCAACATAAATTTGGACTAAGAGAATATCTTCATTATGGGTAATTTTAAATAACGTTGTATCCATGCTGCCTTTTGAAAAGCCTTTACCTATAAGGAACATAGAGAGAGTGTCATACCATGCTCTTGGTGCTTGTTTAAGATCATAGAGTGCCTTATCCAATTTGTAGACCATACTTTTGCCATGGTTGTTGATGAATCCTGGAGGTCGCTCCACATAAACTTCTTCTTGGAGTTTACCATTTAGGAATGCACTCTTCACGTCCATTTGGTATACTGTGAACTTGTTGAATGCGGCAAATGCTAGGAACATTCTAATCGCTTCAAGACGGGCTTCTGGGGCATACGTCTCATCAAAATCAATACCGTCTTCTTGACAATAACCCTGAGCGACTAATCTTGCTTTGTTTCTTATAACAATCCCATCTTCATCCATCTTGTTTCTAAAAACCCATCTAGTCCCAATAACTCCTTGGTTAGTTGGTCTTGGTACTAGCGTCCAAACCTTGCTTCTTTCAAATTGGTTAAGCTCTTCTTGCATTGCTTCTACCCAACTTGAATCACTGAGCGCTTCATACACTTTCTTTGGTTCCATTTGAGACAAGAAATTTGCGAACATGGCCTCATTGATTGTAGCGGACCTAGTTCTAACAGGTGCTTCAATATCTCCAATTACTAACTCGGGTGGATGGTCTCTAAGCCATTTACGATCTGGTTGGAACGGATTGAGAGACTCTTGATTATCAATTGCTTGACCCTCATTTGTCTCTGGCGCAGTCGCTGCATCATTCACAGTTCTATTTTGCTCTTGATGATCATTCTCTTCATGATCATCAGCGATTTTGATAATATCATCATTTGTTACCTCACGAGTAACTTTAGGAATAGGCACAAAGATCTCATCATCCTCGTCATCATTATCATCACCAAGATTGATTTGTGACGCTTGTTGGGCAAGATCTTCGATATCTACATCATCAGGATTAACCTTACTCGGTTCTTGGTTAGTATCATCAAACACAACATGAATGGATTCTTCAACCTTCGATTTGATCTTATTTAGGATGCGAAAACTCTTTCCATTTTTGGCATAGCCTATAAAGATTTCCTCATCCACTTTAGGATCAAATGTCTTTAGGCTTTGGGATCCATTGTTATGAACGAAACATTTTGAACCAAATACATGAAAATATGAAACGTTAGGCTTACGTCCCTTCCACAACTCATATGGAGTCTTCCCATGTTGCTTGTTGATCATACACCGGTTCTGAGTGTAGCAAGCGGTATTGATAGCTTCGGCCCAAAACCTTTGAAGCAGCTTAGACTCTGCAAGCATCGTCTTAGCGGCTTCTTTAAGCATTTTGTTCCGTCGCTCGGCTACTCCATTCTGTTGAGGTGTTCTAGGGACAGAATACTCATGAAGTATTCCAAGATCTATACAAAACTTCTCAACAAATTGGTTAGTAAATTCAGTTCCTCTATCGCTTCTAATTCTTTTCACCTTTGAATCTTTATAAGTTTGCAATTGACGAATTAGCAATGTGAGCTTGACAGTAGTTTCATCTTTGGTCGCTAGAAATTCTACCCATGTATAGCGAGAGAAATCATCAACTATTACTAGCGAGTACTTTTTACCACTAACACTCATGATTTGAATAGATCCAAACAAATCTAGATGCAATAGTTCAAGAACTCTAGAAGTAGATAGACATGGTTTCTTCTTAAAAGATGATTTAACTTGTTTACCCATTTGACATGCATCACATAAGCGATTTTTTTTAAAGGAACCTTTAGATAATCCCTCTACTAGATTTAGCGATATTAACTGAGAGATTGCCTTAAAGTTAAGGTGATTCATTTTTCTATGCCATAACCAACCCAATTCATTTTGACTTTTAGCAACAAAGCATATGGGGTTGTTATCAATTGTAAAATCCCAATCTACTAAATACACATTGTTTGTTCTTTTTCCTCTTAATTTAGTAGACTTAGTCTTAGCTTCGTTAACATAGCAGTAGTCGCTTGAAAATTTTACTTCAAAGCCTTTATGACAAAATTGACTAATGCTTAACAAATTATGCTTAAGACCCTCAACAAAATATACATTACTAATCATGATGTTCCCCCTATGCATGATACCTATACCTTTGGTTTGACCTTTGGAGTTATCACCGAATATAACTTGAGGACCATTGGTTGCACGATAGTTGACCAAGAGATCCTTTAATCCAGTCATATGCCTTGATGACCCACTATCAAAGTACCTAATTGAAGTATCGGTGTTGGCTCTAGGTACCTGCATTTAAGGACAGTTCTAATTCTTCTTAGGTACCCATGTTGTCTTGGGTCCTTCCTTGTTAGTAGCTTTGGTTTGAATTAAAACTTTAGGAACCCATATTTGTCTAGTCTTCATTGTAGGAATACTGGCCTTCTTGGGTTTCACATTGTGTTGTGTGTGCTTTTTGGGTGTATAGTAATATCCTTGGTTATAATAGTAATCATAGTCATAATCATAATTATCATAGTATCGATAATATGATCTTGACTGCCTTGGATATTGACGCTGGTATTTCCTTGGCGCTGGCTTGGGAGTCACTTTTGGCGATTGACGCTTAGCGTCTAATTTACTTGAAGATGGTTTATCCTTAGCCTTTTGAGTGTTTGGATGAACCTTCTTCAGTGAATCATTCACTTTAGTCGTCTCCTTATTGCCTGAGTTGGTATTAACCTCCTCATTTGGCCTCTTACCATTGTCGCTAGGTTCATTTAGTGTTTGACTTTGTGAACCTTTCTCAACAAAGAAAACACCCTTTCCTTTGTTGTTCGCTGTAACCTTAGACGCTTTTGATTTTTGACCAAATTTATCACACCCTAAACCAGTCTTTTCACCAAAACATCTGGTTACCTTAGTCACATTAGCTAGGTTTCTTGATGCTTTGGATAATGATGAGATGAGCTGCTCTGATTTGGCAAGTCCAGCGATCAGATCAGCTTCTCTCTTGACTATTATATCAAGATCACTTTTTAATTGAGTAATCTCACTCTCAAACGATTGGTTCTTCATCAAAACATCTAACATGAAATTCCTAACAAACATTATACCACAATTAAACCTATTAATTTGAAATTATACCTAACAATTCGAAAATAAAACTAAAAACCGACATTAAACCTAAAATTCGAAATTAAACCTATCAATTCGAAAATTATACGAGCATATTCTAGAATTTTACCAAATAATTCAAAAAATATACCTAACCAATCGAGTTTACGACTAAAAATTCAAGTTTTGAACCCTGAATTACAATAACATTATAATAAAATAAAAACAATATACAAACCCTAAATTTAACAAAGTTAAAAGTACAATAAATAGAATTACCTTGATTCCTTAGTTTGTGCCGGGGGAGGAAGGGATTTGGAGGAGAAATTTTAAAAAAAAATCTTCAACAATGGTGAGAAAAATCGCAAGAGAGTAGAAGAGAAGTGAAGAAAAGAGAGGGAAAGTGGGTAAACGTTGCCACAGGCAGCGTTTACATTCTCGGTCGTTTAACCGTGATTATTTTAAAAAATAATATTTACTCACAATTAAATAAAAAAATAGTGAGAGACGCTGTTGTTTATAGAATTTCTCATAGTTTTTTTTTTCAAAAAAAAAAATTCTGAGACGCTATTGTTTACAGCTTCTCTAAGGTGAGACGCTGTTAACAATAGCGTTTTGTGCTATTTACTAAAATTTATCAAAACTTGTAATCTTTTCTTATTTTTTATTTAATTTTGTATTATTTAGTTAAATTTCCCATTTTACAAGCTAAGGGCTTTTGAATTTTAGTTAGGTGAAGTCAGCGATACGTCAACTTTAACAAAAGATACAAAGAATTTTTGCATCCTAAGTAAGCGAACATCTAAGGTTGAAGAATCCATTCATGTTGTGTTTGATGATTTTTAAACAAGGGCCGAGTAAGGTTAATGCTAATGATGTAGGAGTTGAAGATCTTTCTCAACAAGCGTCTCAAATCAATCTTGAAGATGATAGTGACGATGATTAGGATAATGAGATCTTTGTGCCCCCTCCTAAGTTTATTACTCGTGAGGTTACTAACAATGACAATATTGTAAGAAATGTTGATGTTCATGAAGAGAATGATCATCAAGAGCATATTAGAACTGTGAATTCTCAAGCGTCTACGGAAGGGGTAGATGATGGACAAGCAATGAATAATCAAGAGCCTCATCAACAGCTAAACCCTTTCTAACCTGACCGTAAATGGATTTGTGGTCATCCCCAGATCTAGTAAAAAGAGATATTGAAGCATCAGTTAGGACTAGAGCAGCTACATTCAATGAGGTCATGTTCACTATCTTCCTATCTCAAATGGAACCAAAGAAAATGGGTGAAGCGCTTAGTGATTCTAGTTGGGTTGAAGCGATGCAAGATCAGCTTGAGTGAAGTAAGGTTTGGACTCTAGTTCATAGACCAACTCATCAAGGAGTTATTGGGACTAGATGGAGATTTAGAAACAAAATGGGCGAGAATGGCACTATTACAAGACACAAGACCAGCTTAGTCGCTCAGGGTTATTGTCAAGAAGAGGGTATTAACTTTGATGAAACGTATACCCCAGTAGCCTATCTTAAATCTATCAGAATGTTTCTAGCATATACAGCGTTCAATAAGTTCATGATTTATCAAATGGACAGCGAAGAGTGCTTTCCTGAATGGTAAACTCCAAGAAGAAGTTTATGTGGAGCAACTGCTAGGATTTGTCAACGATCATGGTTTACAAGCTCGATAAGGCACCCTATGGCCTTAAGCAAGTGTCCAAAGTATGGTATGACACTCTCTCTATCTTCCTTTTGGGTAAAGACATTTCAAAAGGCATCATTGACACAACGTTATTCAATTTTACCAATGATGAAAATATTCTCTTAGTCCAAATTTACGCTGACGATATTATATTTGGCTCTACTAACAAGCGTTTGTGTGATAAATTTTTGAAAATGATGTAAGACCAATTTGAAATTGTTAGAATTATGCTCTCCAATGCCATAGAGGATAGAGTAGAATAGGGCATTTTGATTATGTAATTGTTATTATTTCAATTAAAAAGGCACATTAGTTGTTTTATTAATTATTGGCATTCATATGTAGGAATCAACTATAAGTCCATGTACACAAGGGTGAACTTTCCATTCCTTATAGGATAATGAAGTAGGCACTAGAAATATTTAATACTTGTGCATTCAATTAGTTCGCAAGTCATAGATTCCTAGTTGGGCATTGGAAATCGTTAAAACTTGTATAGTATGAGCTTTGACAAATAGAAGTGCCTATCAATCACTAGGAAGTAATGGGAACTCATATTATAGGTACACTGATGGAGGTTAATGCACTCAGACATGATTCGCATCGATTCTATCACATGGGTTTTACTCGCTGACAGTCAATGACAGGATTGATAAGTTGTAATAGGTGTGTCTGAACTTCACACATGAGGAATTGAGTTGGAGATATATTTATGACGTTAGTTCTGTCATTAGAGTAGTTAGGTCTAATTCCCCCGTTGGTAAGGCCAACTTCGAGCTGCAACCTAACGGGTAAGTAATAGTCTCAACTGATATCCAAGAAGGAATTCGTTCCCTCGTAAGTGAACGAGTAATTGTCCTATGCATTTATGAGTAAGTAAGATCGAAAGTCTTTGGCCAAAGAAAAAGAGCTTTTGAGTTAGACTCTAATAGAAAAGCTCACTAATCTTGACTTATTATTAATATAGCATAGAGTCGAGTCAATGAGTTTGACTTTAACCGTGACTCTTACTTGACCGAAACATGGAAACGAAGAGTTTATATTCACACAAAAATTACAAAGGTAAAGGTTCAAAGAATAATCTAATCAGTTGTCTTATTTGGGCTACGATGTGGGCCACATGACTGGCTAAGTGGTACCCACATCCTTTGTAATCCTCCTATTGACAAATATAAACGAGCCTAAAGAGCCTGAAGGGAAAATTAAAAGGAAAACAATGGAGTATTTCTTGTAGCAATGTTTAAGTATTGGATACTTAAATTATTTATTGAATAAATAATAAATGGAATTAATTATTTAAAAAAATAAGTTAATTCATTTATGAGATTAAATAACTGGTTATTTCTTTGAGAAATTAAATTAATTAAATATCAAATCAATTATTTAATTAATTTATTAATTGAATTAACATAATTATTTAAATATAAGTGATGTGGGTAGAAATTCGTCTTTGGGCCAAGCTGGGTAATCCAATACCTTGTGGGCCCAAGCCCAATGGTTTTATGGATTTGGATCCTTTTAGAAGATATTATATTCGGACATGCTTAGCTGGAAGGCCCCGACAACCCGACATGCACAGATAGGGCAGCACTAATTATGGACAGCTTGGGGACAAAATCTAATCAATCACCAACCTTGCCATATATAGATTTGTGGAGATCAAGTCTGCGATTTTATATCTTTACCATTTATACCCGATTGATTATAGCCCAATATAGATATATTATGATTAATTCCTATTACGAAATGTATTTTTAGTATAGTTGACTTACCTTTTCAACCCCCCACCAAATTCTTCTATATATACCCCCTATGAGGATGACCAAGCAACAACTTTACACCCGTGGACGCAGGTCTTCATTAGACCGAACCACATAAATCTCTTGTTCATTTATTTATATTTTTATGCTTTATATTATATTATTTATATATTATATCACATTATTCTTATTGATGTGAAACTCACACACATCAATTGGCGCCGTCTAGCGAAATGTGAGTTATATTTATCTTTTTGCAAAATTATGTAGAATATATGTGCATATATAAATGAAGTAGTGAGTACGGTGAAGAAATCAGGTGCTGTGTGAGAATCTCAGATGCAGTGCGTTTGACCTCCAATTTTGAAATAGACTTTGAAGAATTAACTCTGAGTATGATATTCATCTTTGTTATCAATCCTATGTTTATATTTTACACTTTTGCAGGGGAATTAGGGAGATGGAAAATCATAATAGAGGTGAATATTTTATTCACCAGCAAAATTTGAAATATACACTTACGCACATGCCATATCATTATTGTTTTTGTTAAGGTAGATCATCTATGGTGGCAGCATGCATGGTAATTTCTAAACCATAATTTGGATTGACTGAATTTGTCTCTTGTAGTAATTCTAGACAATTCCCTGAAAGTAATTGATTTGAGATTTAATTAGAGCTTGTTTCTCTTTTGCGGCCAAGAACGAACAATTGATTTTTATAAAATTATTCTTTGCCAAATTTCGATTCAAATACGGCTCGGTTAGATTTTTTTATTTTATTTTTACTAATATGCACATTTTTATAATGTTCATCAAGAAATAAATGTGTAATTTTCTAATAACAACTCATCATTTGCTTGGGTGATTATTTTCCATATAAGACTTAATTGGTGGCTATGAGATTTCATTTGAGGTTAATAATACTTGCAGAAACAGTCATGAGATTTACAATTTAGTGCAATTGTGCAAAAACATCCATGTTAAATTAAGGTATAAATATTTACATGCCATGATGAGGAGGATATCATTTGACTTTCCATATGATTGAGATATGACTTTTTGTGCCTATATCAATTCCTTTTTTATGTTGTCAAGCGGAGTAGGAAAATTAAGCCACACATATGGAATAAGATCATGCTCTTATATTACATTATTTTTAATTGTGGAATAAATCAGGCTACTTACCATGTTTTGTTAATTCCTCAATTATCTTAAGACATTGAAATGGAAGGTCACAAATAAAAAGGAGAATCCCTAAGTTTCACTCATATTTTTTGGAGAGCATGAACTAATAATAAATCGGGAACGCATGGTTTGCTTTAATCTTTTTATAAAGTCCTTTTATCAACAACGAATCAAGGCGTCGGGGAACTAGCTATGCAGGTATGGAAAATCCAGGTGTGGCGATCCAAGTAACAAAGTGTGACCAAAGCATGCCTAAGGCAAAGGTGGGAAAAGTTGGGAAGCTGAGCAACTTATGCTGCTCAGCAAATATGGGAAAAATCGATAATAGTTAAGCAGCTAAGGCTGCTCAGCAAATGAGGGAAAAACATGGTAATAGCTAAAGCAACTATGGCTGCTCAGCAAAGACGGTATTAGCTGAAGTAGCTAAGGCTGCTCAGCAAATGTGGGAAAAATCGGTAATAGCTGAAGCAACTACGACTGCTCAGCAAATGCGAAAAAAATCGGTAATAGCTGAAGCAGCTAAGGCTGCTCAACAAGGGAGGGAAAGAGACGATAATAGCTAAAACAGCTAAGGCTGCTCAGCATAGATGGTATTAGCTGAAGCAGCTAAGTCTGCTCAGCAAATGTCGGAAAAATCGTTAATAGTTGAAGCAGCTAAGGCTACTCAGCAAAGGAGAGAAAAAGACGATAATAGTTAAAGCAGCTATGCTGCTCAGCAAATGCGGGAAAAAACAGCAGCAGCTGGAGCAGCTAACGCTGCTCAGCAAAGACGGTAATAGCTGAAGTAGCCAAGGCTACTCAGCAATGTGGTAATAGCTGAAGTGGCTCATGCTGCTCACCGAAGGTGGGAAATGACGGTAATAGCTGAAGCGACTTAGGCTGCTCAGCAAAGACAGTAATAGCTGAAGCAGCTATGTTGCTCAGCAAATGTGAAAAATAACGGTAATAGCTAAAGTAGCTAAGGCTGCTCAGCAAATGCGGTAATAGCTGAAGTAGCTCATGCTGCTCAGCGAAGGTAGGAAATGATGGTAATAGCTGAAGCGGCTTAGGCTGCTAAGTAAAGACGGTAATAGCTGAAGCAACTATGCTACTCAACAAATGCGATAATAGCTGAAGCAGCTCATGCTGCTCAGCGAAGGTGGGAAATGATGGTAATAGCTGAGGAAGCTCATGCAACTTAGCAAAGGACGGTAATAGCTTAAGCGACTTATGCTACTCAGCAAATAAGGAAAAAAGTTGGGAAAAGTCGGGTAGATAGAGTATCTCATGCTGCTCATCAAAATCATAAAGGCGCAATAACTGAAGCAGTTTATGCTACTCAACGAAGGTCGGAAAAGATGGGTATAGCTGAAGCAGCCTTCAAAGATGGTAATAGCTGGAGCAGCTCATGCTGCTCAGCAAAGGTGGGAATAGCTGAGGCAGCTCGTACTGCTCAGCAAAGGCGGGAATCCTAGTTAGGTCTTTGCGTTACCAAAAGGAAACATAAAAAGTTCCATAACAAAAATCATCCTTGGATATTATTTAGAAGGGAACATCACGGAAATGGGAAATGGAGATGAAAATGTCGAGAGAGAGAAGAAGGCGATGATATCCCCGCCTGGAGAACAACAACCCACACTTGAGAGGCCGACGCACCTGGTGAAGCGTTTGGCGAATGACTTGCAAGATCCGATGATAGATAACTCGCTGGAAGGCCTGGTGGAGGGAAATAACATTTCCCCTCAAAGTGTGTTGAACATAGATCTCATTGTCCTAAGGCTAGAAGGATTCATCGACAAGGTTGTCACTAAGGTAGTAGATTCTAAACTTGCAAGTGTGGCAGATCGTGCACGTAGGGATGATTACGTGTCCCCTCCTCAAAAAGGAGCATCCAAAGCTGGAAATGTGGAGGTTGGGGGGGTATCAATGACGTCACCCCCGATGGAAACTCGGGCACGTGTGCCAAAAGGCCAGAATATCCAGAAGAAAAAAGGAGAGAAAGGAGGCACCGCACCTAGAAAAAAGTATTTGGCTTCAGAGGAACATCACATTCGTCGTCTAGACCTGGAGGATAAAGATGATCTAGCAGGTTGGGCACCCCGGCCTAAACTACGGAAAGAGCAAAAGCATGATGAGGAACTACATGAGCCGATGCAGCACTAGCATCACGACATACCTGGGAAAGACAACCTGCAGAAACACCAATATCGCGATTCCGATAGGCATGACAAAGATCTAGAGGATAATGCTAGTAGCTTTGTGTCTGTGAAATCTGGCTTGGCAGACCTCGACAAGATGGCTAAAGCAAAGGAAAAGCTGGAACAGATGGAGCTCATCACAAAACGAATGGAAGAAGTGGAACGCAAAATGGCAGGAGGCAAGATCCAAATGGATCAGGGGATTACATTCACGGAATCCATCATGAGGAAGGAATTACCAAGAGACTTCAGGGTGCTTTCCATAGTACCTTATGAAGGAAAGACAAATCCAGAAGATCATTATATACTTTTTGAAACTATGCTTTGCTGCACAGGCATTCCGATGCTATCAAATGCAGGGCCTTCTTGACCACGTTGGCCAAATCTGCGCAGCAATGGTTCAACCAACTTCTTGATAGATCCATTGGATCTTTCTATGAGTTTAGCTCGAAGTTCTTGCACCAATTTTCTAGTAGTAAGCGGCACGAAAAAACTCCTTTGAGTTTGTTCAACATAAAGCAAAGAGGAGACGAGATCCTACGGGCATACGTTAGGCGTTTCAATGTGGCTACGCTGGAAGTACCATCTACAACGTCCAATCTGAAAGTCAGTGCTTTTACCCAAGGCTTGAGGGAAGGAGATCTCTTCAAATCACTCACCAAGAGACCAACCCTGGGCTTCGACGAATTACTCGGTCGAGCTCAGAAGTACATCAACATGGAATACGCGCAAATTATGAGGTGAGCTGAACTAAAGAAGGACAAGCTTGAGGAGAACAATCGCAATAAGACTCACAGGAGTGGTTGGACATCTAGTCCAGCCCCGGTGGCCTTACCTGGTCCAGGTATGCCACAGAAACATTATGAAAGAGCTTTCAAAAGCTAGAGGTACATCAAATACCGCGATCAAAAAATGCCATAGCTGACTATCTATCAAAGCTAGACAGCTTAGTCATCAATTACAAAATGAGGCACATCACCATCCAGTCCGTACCTGGATTAGGTACAAAGCAATAAGTGTTGTGGGTAGACGAAGACGAGGACTGGAGGACCGATATCATTCGATATCTCACTCAGGGTGTACTTCCAAAGGAAAAGAACGCTCGGCTATGTCTCCAAACCAAAGCTAATAGATTCATCATGATCGATGGTGTGTTGTACGAAAAATCATTTGTACAACCACACCTAAGATGTGTATCATAGGAATAGGGAGACTACGTGCTAAGAGAAATTCATGAAGGAGACTGTGGCAGCCACATAGGAGGATCAGCTTTAGATGGAAAGACTTTGAGGGTCGGATACTTCTGGCCATCCCTTCAGGAGGATGCGGCTAACCTGGTAAAGAAATGCGAGCAATGTCAACTACACGCCAGCCTTATCTATCAACCTGCGTTCCATGAGTGTACATGCCCTTTCGCCAGGTAGGGTATGGATATTGTGGGACATTTTCTCATAGCAAAGGCTCAAAAGAAATTTCTATTGGTGTTAGTGGACTACTTCGGTAAGTGAGTGAGGGCCGAAGCCCTAGCCAGGATCTCTAAAGCAGAAGTCATCAATTTCCTTTGGAAGAACATCATTTACCGATTTGGTATACCTAGAGAGATCGGAGCTGACAACGAAAGGCAGTTTAGCAGAGTCAAGCTGAGGAGGTGGTGCGAAGAGCTTGGGATCCAGCAACTCTTCAGCACGGCGGCCCATCCTCAAACCAATGGTCAAGTAGAGATTACCAATAGAATAATTGTACACCCTTCCTTTTCGATTACATGTCTTTTATATTAGCTTGTTCAATTTCATAAAAAATACATCACTAATATGCTCGCGGAAAACACCCAACCCTCGGTTGTATAGACTAGAGGAGGCGGGTGGAAATTGGGTTGAGGAATTACAATAAGTGTTATGGTCATATCAGACCATCCCAAAATCTACTGCAGGGGAGAGTCCTTTTCACCTGGCGTATGGAACAGAGGTGATCATACCTGCAGAGGTCAGGGTGCAAACCCACCAGATCATATACTTCGAACTGGAGCAGAACGAGGAACGACTCAGAGAAGAGCTGGACCTAATCGAGGAAAGCATAGATAAGGCATACCTGAGGATACAACAGTACAAATAAAGAATCATGCGGGACCAGGCATCAAAGGTGAAGGCCAGATCTGTACAGGTGGGTGATCTGGTACTCAAGAGAGTAGATGCAAGACGCGCAGTGAAGAAGTTGAACCCTAACTGGGAGGGTCCCTACAAAGTAATCAAGGTTTTAGCAGGAGGAGCATACTAGCTGGAGGATAGCGAGGGAAAATCACTCCCCCGCCCATAGAACATGCAAAATTTGAAAAAGTTTTACATTTGATTATTTGAAATTTGCTTTATTTACATTTTGACATAGTGACTCACGAAACTACTAATATTTTTGGTTGAAGTCATAATTATGTTTTCAAGTACTACCTAAGAATGTAATGCCTTCTTTGTAAGGTCCGATGCAAAGCTCCAAAAATCTAGTAAGAATTTGTTTTATGGAAAAATTTGGTATGATATGTATGTATATATGAATTGATAATTACAATGTGGAGTAAGGGTAGTTGGTGGAAGGGATGTAGTCGGAGGACTAGGAATGTATCACCTGGGTAGGAAGCCGGGGTCCTTGACACCAGGCGTAAAATTGGTGGCGAACTCAAATGCCCTATACCAAGAAGAAATAAGGAGGGAGTGGGTGAGGAATCACCTTCGAGATGGTTCCAGGACTTGTCCTAGGCAGGCCGGGGTTTGGAGTGACAAGGAGTAAAGGGCAGCTATAAGGCTGGAGAAGAAATAAGGAGGGAAGGTAAGGAGAAATGTGGGAAATAAGGCAGGATACCTGTGGTAAGGGGTGGCCACCCGAGCCCGTTCAAGAAATTTGTGTACGAAGAGAAGGAAAAGGTGTAATAAGGCAGGTGGTAAATGTAAGTCTCCATGATTGCATAGGTACGGTGCAAGTCCCCACGATTGTACACGCTTGTTGACGGGTGTTCGATCCCATGTGCAAGTCTCTACGATTGCAAGAAAGTAAGGGTGTTTGATCCAGATGCAAATCCCCATGATTGCATAAGCGAAAGTAAGGGTGTTTGATCCTGATGCAAGTCCCCACTATTGCATAAGAGAAAGTAAGGGTGTTTGATCCTGATGCAAGTCCCTACGATTGCATAGTGATAGTGCAAGTCCACATGATTGTATGTGTCAAGAAGTTACTAAGAATTGATGAATGATTCGAGGTAAAGCCCCATGATAAGGGCTGCAGCTATAGCTCAGTTTAAGTCTGGTGGTACTACCTAATTTCTAACCAGTTTATCTGATCTCGAAAGGAATACCTGGAATTTCTCGTGTATATCAAATACTATAGGAATGGCAAGTGAAAGTACCAATAGAGGTATGGTTGTATTAGTTATTTCATTTTTTTACCAAGGGTGTAATTTAAATATATGTGTGTGAAAGACTAACTTGCTTCCTCAAAGGGAATCAAAGTTTTCTGTCTTTTCTTAATTTTCACTAAGTATGCAGATATGATCCAAAAACCTAAGGAGGAGATATAGCACGGCACATGTAAGCCTTTTTTCGTAGCAAGTCAGATAACACACGAGAAATAGATATAAGTACGCATCATGATAGATATATAATCAGAATAAGCAGTCCCCTACCCCAACTGGGGGTAGGTCTAGCAAAACAAGCGAAAATCATAAACATAAATTGTCTAAGGGCTACATATGCCCAAAACCAACCAACAAAAATATAAATTTTCTAAAAGGCCACATATGCCCATCAAAAACCAAAAATTGTTAAGTTGTTTTAGAAAATCACTCAGTGAACTCAGCCCCAACAATGACAACATCAATATTGGCAACACTAGGAGGAGGATCAGCGACACGTGCAGGCTGGTCAGCAACAGCTTCATCAGGCTGACCTGCAGCAGGTGGGACAGCCAGATCTACAGTGGGAAGAACTCCTAGAGCGGCGACAGCAGCCTCTAGGGCAACCTTCGGATCCAGGAAATTGTCAAAAACACCCTCGAGAGGATAACCCTTGGCCCGAAACTGAGCAGCACAGTCATCAAAGCCCTTGACAAAGAAATCTATAGATTTGTCGTCGATCAGATCAGAAAACTCCTTGGAGGCAAGGAAAACAACTTTGACTTTGGCGAGGAGCTCCTGTCCTTCAGCAGAGGCAGGGAAGTTAGCTATCTAGTTCTGGCGCTCTATGTTCTGGACTTCCTCCATCTCCATCTTCTTCTGTGTTGCCTGTGCAGCTAAGGCCACCTCCAGATCTACCTTTTCAGCCAACAACTTCTGAAAATCCACATGGAGATTCTTTAGGTCCAGGCACAGGCCCTTCTCTTTAGCTGACTAAGACTCCTGAGATTTCTTCAGCTGCTCCTGTACCTTGGATAACTTCTTTTGCAGATCATCCGCCTCAGTATTCTGATATTGGTCCGTCAAGGCACGGTTATCTCATGGCCGGATAACATAGGGAACTATCACAACTAGGGTTTTTTCCAAACCTACACAAGAAGGCTTCCAAGAGCTTCGCAAATCAGGTTACTACACCTGGACAGATTGGAGATTCTTTCGGCATTTGTTCTTCATCATGTCTTCTACCTGCATCCCTGGAGTTTTGTCAGCTCGCCCCATATCACTTATTTCTTTTCAACTCTTACAGCTTGACTATGTCAAACTTTAGAATTGTGGGGGACTAGTGATGTGGGTAGAAATTTTTCTTTGGGCCAAGCTGGGTAGTCCAATACCTTGTGGGCCTAAGCCCAATGGTTTTATGGACTTGGATCCTTCTAGAAGATATTATATTAGGACATGCTTAGCTAGAAGGCCCCGATGACCCGACCTGCACAGGTAGGGCAGCGCTAATTATGGACTGCCTGGGGACAAGATCTAATCAATCACCAACCTTGCCATATATAGACCTGCGGAGATCAAGCTTGCAATTTTATATCTTTACCATTTGTACCCGATTTATTATAGCCCAATATAGATAGATTATGATTAATTCTATTACCAAATGTATCTTTAGTATAGTTGACATACCCTTTTCAACCCCCCATCAAATTCTTGTATATATAACCCCTATGAGGATGAATAAACCAAGCAACAACTTTACACCCATGGACGTAGGTCTTCATTAGACCGAACCACATAAATCTCTTGTTCATTTATTTATATTCTTATGCTTTATATTATATTATTATATATTATATCGCATTATTCTTATTGATGTGAAACCCACACACATCAATAAGATTGAATTGGACTCAAATTGGTGCACCATGAGGTGCACAATGGGCATGTGGATCGGACCTAGGTAGCGTCCAATATGGGCCTTTTAAGCCCAAGATCTTTACTTAAGTGATATAAATATATCACTTAATTAAACATATTCTACAACAAGTCAACCAAACTTGAGCTACAAGAAAAAAGGAAAATTCTCTCTCTCTCTCTCTCTCTCTCTCTCTCTCTCTCTCACACACACACACACACACATTCTCTCGATAGCCGTCATCCACTAGGCTAAGAAGAAGGAGATTTTTTAATCAATTTTCTAGCGAGACAATTTAGAGGCAATGCTCGTGTATTGCTTAGATCAAGATTCATCTCATTGGAATTCTACTTCAAATTTTTGGAGGAGCTTGACTTTTGAAGAAAAGTTAGAACTCTCTAATCACCTTGCTACAATGGGTAAAGTAGCGAAATTCCTCTTTTACATACGCTTGTAAAACCCTGATTGATCCTGGCTTTGGAGGAAATAATTCATTATACGTTACTTTCGCTGTTTTATATATTTTTTCCCAACAGAAATGAGCTTGAAGAGTGAATTAAATTTCTTCTTAGGATTACAAGTTAAACAACTCTCTAATGGAATATTTATTAACCAAGCTAAATAAACACAAAATAGGATTAAGAAATTTGATATGGAAAATGCATCAGCGTCCAAAATTCCAATGAGCCAAATGCTTAAACTAGATAAAGATGGAAATGAAAATAAAGTGAATATAACTAATTATAGAGGTGTAATTGGATCTCTACTTTATCTTACAGCAAGTAGACCTAATATAATATTTTCGGTATGCATGTGTGCAAGATTTCAAGTTATTCCTAAATCACACTTAATTGCTGTCAAGAGAAAGGCACACAACATACAGCCTTATGGTACCAAAGGGATTCTACTTTTGAACTAATTGGTTATTTAGATGCAAATTTTGTAGGATGTAAAACTGATCAAAAAAGTAAAAGTGGTACATGTCAATTTCTTGATGATAGGTTGGTTTCATGGCATAGTTAGAAACAACAACCTATGGCAACTTCTACCGCTGAAGCAAAGTATGTGGCCACTGGTAGTGGTTGTGCCCAAATCCTTTGGATGAGGCAACAACTTACAGATTATGGTATAATCCTAGGTCTTACCCTAATCCATTGTAATAATTAAAGTGATTAAGCCATAACCTAAAATCTAGTTCTTCATTCTAGAACTAAACACGTTGACATTAGATACCATTTCTTGCTTGACCATGTTCAAGAAAGATATATCAATGTACTTCATCGGAACTGACAAACAACTGGCAAATATCTTCACCAAAGCGCTTAATGAACAACACTTTCTCACTCTATGATGAATTAGGTATGATTGCTTTAAACGCTTAATCATAACTCAAAATTTAGAGGCAATCCACCTTTATATTTATGTCTCAAATTATTTGAAAAGTTGAAACAAGTTTCCAAATTTAGGGAGAATCTTAAAGTTGTACTTATTCAAGCCAGACAAGCATCAATGGTCAAAATAATATTTCTCAAAAATCTTGCATTGATCATCAGGGCTTAAATTTTGTGCATGATAAGTTGATCGCTTAAAAACAAATGATATTTTACACATAACGATCAAAGGGATTTCAAAAAGTTTACTCTGTATTAAAATAATTCCCTTTATTGCTCACTCAAAATTCTCATCGCTTAAAGGTGACGTGAGGATAGGTTCAAAAGATACTATTTTGACTACTACCCACGCGCTCCCATCAAATCAAACTGGTGGGTTATTATGCCTATGTTAAATACGAGGTTTGGTGTTAGCACACGCCTGTGTACGTGTCAATGTGCGTGTGTAATACACACTGAAAATCCAAACTTTTTTAAAATTAATTGCGGACTTCAAATTTTAATATATTATGAGTTACCAAATGTAACTTCTGCTATTTTACTGGATTCTCACATCTGTCTTTATGAACAAACAACGCATATTCAATGTTTATCCACGTGGACATAATCAAAGCATATGAGAGGTTACTTTTTGCCATTTCATATAAATATCTATTATTTTACAAAGAACTTTATCACTTTTCAAAATCCTTCTCTGCAAAAACTCTCTAGGAAAAGATCACTTTCATCTCTCTCAAAAGATTTTCCTATTCAACAATGGCAC
Organism: Buddleja alternifolia; assembly: GCA_019426215.1. Classification (NCBI taxonomy): domain Eukaryota; kingdom Viridiplantae; phylum Streptophyta; class Magnoliopsida; order Lamiales; family Scrophulariaceae; genus Buddleja; species Buddleja alternifolia. The sequence continues at coordinate 35,833,138 of CM033393.1, forward strand.
CACAAAAAAGTTCCTAAACCTCCAAATCTGCTGATGATGGTTCTTCTTCTGAACCTAAACGTGTTATTATCAATGAAGGTTTTCTTGAAAACTGGGAATATTTGTTCAATAACCAGAATTTCCAATGCGAGATATTCTTGCTAAATTTGAAAAGGCCTGTCTAAAGAGCCCAATGGATGAAAACTCCAAATTCTATGAGTCTGAACTCAAAGAATTTTACGATAATGCCGAAATCTCTGATGATGGCAACTCCATATCTCATACCTTCTCTTTTAACCCCAAACCCTTCGTTCTCACCCCAACTCTTTTCTTATATCTTCAAGTGTTCTAGTACGGAATGCTTGATTGATGAAATTGGTATGGGTGATATCACTAAGGTCTGGGAGATCATCCTCAGAGAAGATGCCAGAGATAATGAGCAAATCTTCCACAAGAACAGTCTTACGGGAGAATACACAATGTTGGCGGACCTCGTTTTCTAAGATCATTAAATGCAGAAAGGGCTCTTTTGATAGAATCTCTCATCATCAGTACAAGATTATGATTGCTATTATCTAGGAGATCAAGATCAACTGGTCGATTTACATGTTCCATCTCGTCAAAGCGTTGCTGAACAAGAAAGTTTCATCCAAACCTTATGGGCTAATCTTGAGTTATCTTATTTATGATTGTGGTTACGTTAACACCGCTGGAATAGACATCTCAGCCTTAAAGTTTTACGGACCAAAGATGGTCGCTGAGCTACTCAACCTGTAGAAGAGGGGTTGAGCGACTGTTTCAAAAGAAGAATGAGGCGACTCGTTGCTCTCGCTAGACTGCAAATAAAATGCTGAGCAGCAAACATCTCCTTTTGCTGAACAACCCGCAGAAGAGGTGGACACTAACTGCCACAAGAGGAAGTCATCTAAGGTTGACGCTAGACCCTCTAGAAAGTCCAAGAAGCCAAAGAAGGAGAAAAATCAAGTCTCTCGTTCTCCTCAAAAGTCTCCCTCTCTTCTCCTAACCTTCATCTTCAATGAAGATAATGATGAAGAAGAAAAGGAGGATGATTACACTCCTCTAGTGTGTCACACCCGTATCTTTTTTAGTGACGCTACCAAATCTAATGACTCATCGCTGGCAGGTACAAGCACTAAGAAACCCATCAAAATAACTGCTTCTGAGAGTGCTTCTGTTAAGCAAATATTTTCCAAAAGGGGAAATCCCCAAGTGGTGTTCAATCTCCTGACACTATAAAATCACAACAAAGCATCCTCGTAGAAGCTGAAGAAACAATTGAGCCTGATATTACTCAAGTCCTAGCAAACCCAGAGATTAGTGCTCAGGGTAAGTAGATTTATTCTTCCCTTAGATTTTTTTGTTCACTATCTTTTAGGATAGATTATTAACATTAGGATACTCTTTTTAGCCCGATTCATAGCAATAAGGGACATCACATTGTATTTAGCCGAAAAGAATATTCTAATAGTTGCAGTTCCCTTCACCATAATTGACCCAATTGTTAATGATGACAATCAAGAGTCTTTAGATCCTAAAGCTGATGAATCAATGGTTCAAGATGCCCCAGCGACTAATTTAAAAATCGGCACTCAGGGTAAGCATTTTCTAGCTACTATTCCTTAATCTCTACAAAGTGTAGAAATTCTTCTCTTTTAAACACTTCCCTCTTTCAGCTCCATTCCAGAGTACGCTAAACCATCTATAGCGAAGGATATTGCAATGGAGTTCGATGTTTATTTAACATTTGTGGTCAAGATAGATAAAGAAGCATCTAGCCAAGTCCAACCTGATGCTGACACATCTCCAGCCAAAGTTGAGACTTTGGATGCTAAGAAGCCTACTACAAAAGAGAATAAGATCTCATGTGCACCAACTCCTCCTCCTCTCCACTTTTTAATTTCTTTCTAAGAGGCTATTCTGAAGACTTGGAATATTATTATGCCTGGAGAGAGACTAACACCAGGCAAATGATTGAGATAGAGATGACTTTCCAAGAAACTCTCCACAATCCCCTGCTTTCGGACGATCAACGATTCGAGGTAGTTGAAATGCTATCTTCTATGGGACTGAGATCCAGGAAGAGGTTGTCGGAGAAATTGAGAAAGATGCAAATGTTGTTGAATGCTCCAGAATTTTATGCCAAAATCCTTGAAGCAACTGGCAAAAGCGACGAGCTCAACTTCCCTTTCTGCAACACTCACATCAAATTCAGATCTCCAAATTTTCTTGGCCGCATAATGAACTCGACGAAGAAATTCTTAATCAAATGGGATATTCTACTAAGCCTAAGATCATCTTCTCCAAAGCAAATCTTTCTTCTCCGAAGCCTTTAAAAATCTGGAAAGGCAAAGGGCCCATAGTTGGCGAAGGTCCCAACCCTACCAACAAATGGGTTGAAGAAGAGGCTCATAAGTACCTTGCCTGCGTTTGGGCTAAAGACTATGAAGAAGAAAAAGACAAATTTGAACACTTAGTCGCAGCCTAGAAAGATAAACGTAAGGCTTTGAAAGTTGGACAAATCTGGATGTCAAAAACATCCAAGTGAGCTGAGGAATTTATGTTGCCCCACTACACAATTGGTGAAATGGTGCGCTTTCCTTTGCTCTTTGAATTGGAATCGAGTACAGATAACGAGGTTACACTATCTTCTTGCTCAATCAGCATGAGAAAATGGTAGGGCTTATCTGCGACTTTCCTCATTACAGACAAGCCGCAGAACGCTACATCATGGATTCACTCTGACAAATCATAAATTCCAAATTTACTGGCAATGAAGACACTTCGTCTAGTAAAATAGAAGAATATCTTGTCACTGTTAGAGACCCTTGGGAAAATTGCATTGAAACTCGCATTGAGTTTAATCATGAACGATTAGTGATGCTACAAAACGCCTACTCATTTGATGTTGTTTTAACTTCCCACTTTAGAGTTAACGAATTCTGGGGATTCTTTGTCCTCCACGTCTTTTTCTTTGAGCGCTGCATTCATCTGGCCAAAATGCTTTCACAAATCCAGCCAGTGGATCAAACACTTGCTCAATCAGTCATGCCGTTGCTGATGGACTTTCTCAATCTCTATAACCAATGAGTGGAACTTCCTGAAGATATGGACCTAGCTTCCAGTACTAAAAAGCGTGAAAACGCTTTATTCTTCATTCCAGAAATCTACTGTCTAAGTCCAAGGTATGTATTTGAAGCGATTGGCCCAACTTGGGTCATCCTTGCATATAAACCTTCTGCCTCAGTGCAAATTCAAGAGATGCAAGTTGATGACGTCCTTGCCAATGCTGATCAAATCATGAAAGATCTTTCTGGCGTTTTGGTAAAATAATAAATGATTTAAGTGATTGCTCCTATTGAGGCTGCCACTTTTACCATGGAAGCAACTATTTAAGAGATTGCACATTCTTAGAAGAACCAGCGGTTGAACCACTGCTTCGTGATCCCACTAAGGGAAAAGATGTTGTTCCAAAATCATCTGATGTTGGTCCAAACCCTGACTCTTTGACTTCCTCTAATTCAATTGATTCAGACGCTAGCGATCAAAAAGAAGCAGGCTTTGGGAAAGCGGTAAAAAGATCCCTTTATAAAATTCAAGGATCTTATTCAAGATTTGAGAACATAGACAAGGAGCATCTCAAGATGTTTGATGATACTCAAGTACGAGATCTCAAAAATGAATCAAACTAATGCACTGCCTCAATACTTGATTCAGTGGTTCCATTCATCTAGAATCTTTCCTCAACAAATATTTCTTCACTTGCCGAAAATGCAGCAGCCGACGCTAAGCGACTTTGATCAGACACGGTGATTGAGTCATTAACCGACAAGGTCACTTCCCTAGTTGAAGATTTCAAAGTCATGAATAAGCATCTGGTTAGCATTCGGTCATTGCTTGCTGATGTCAAAAAGGGGAAAAAGGAGACAAAGAGCAAGTCAGCTAAAAAACTGATGACAATCGCTCAAAATAGAGGTTTGACGCTATCGTGGGCTCAAAGAAATGAGTCACTAAGAAAAGAAAGCAACAATACTACAAACAAAAGTATCTCCTCTCCGAAGATGACACGGACTTTCTTGAAGCATTGGGATTTTCACCCGTAGTTGCTTCGCTCCAGAATCCATTAAAGTGGAAACCCTCTGGTGACAGGATCTGAGATATTTACGAATATCTCCCAAGGATTCTTGGAATCAGACCAAGGGATTGGCAGCAAAGCTTTATCGAGTTTGAAGTAGAGGTTGAGCAAATGAGTGAGAACTATGTCGATGAAAATCATACAACCATGATTGACATTGACAGACTTCTTCAAGACCTCGCTAGATAAATCTCTACAGCTGAGCACCAAGGAGACTCAAGCACTCTAAATCCCAAGAAAAGGAAATGATTATCTCTTATATCTTTTTGCTTCTTGTAAATCTTATCTCTTATTTCAATTGCAAAACATTGTACTTTTCTTGCAATATATATAAATCAATGTTTTATGCTGGAACATCTTGTTGAAGCTAATCTAACTTAGCTAAACCATCAAACTTTCTAATAACTACATTACTTTTGGTCATTCGTCTAGCTCATGAATTATAAAAGATTTTAAGGTTTTGATGTTAGGTGTTATGCCCTCTATGCCATTGAGAAATTAGATTTAATTGGGCAATTTATTTATATTGTATAAACGTTTTTTGAACATTAATAAAAGGAATTGAGTTTGTTCTTATAAATCTAATTGTGGCATTGAATGTATTGAACAAATAAGTCTTTAAGATCAAGGTGTACTCACCATTACTTATTTGATAAATAGAAGCATTGAGTTAAGTGCTTGATCTTATAAATATGGTTCACAAGTTAAAATATCTTAATTGGTCATTAAGATTTAACTCGTATGATACTTTCTTTGACAAGGAAGTGCTAGTCTTACACTGATTGGATAGTGGGAGCTAGTGTCATAAATATGATTAACAGAGTTGACATATTCCAACACGACGCATTGTAATCCTATCACATGGATTTTTACTCGGTGACAGTCAATGATAAGGATTACCTATTACGATAGTATGAGTGAGCTTTAAACCTGAGGCTTTACATTGTGCTCATACCATTGAATAAGTTATTAGAGTAGTTAGACGCAATCACACTTTGGTGGGTCGACCTCGAAGTAAGATTCAACTGGTGTGTTTGACATTAGGAATGGACTGCCAATAAGGAAATCACTGTCTCGAAAGTAAAAAAGAAGCGACCTATAGTTCATAAAGTGTTGTGAAATTAATGTCTTTGGCCAAAGCAAATAATGACTGACTTGTATTGGATACTAAGGGCAGTTTGGTAATTTACATCAATATGATTGTATAAGTACAGTATCAAGTTGTATGAGGTTAACATTCCAAGTCTCTTACTTGATCGGGTTGAGTCAGTGAAGAGTTTATACGCATATGGTAATTGTAACTTAAATGTTCGTGATGATGTATTCATCTCGCACTTGATTGGGTTTCGGTATAGCTTCATGGGACTGGCTAGGTGATAACTATATCTTTGGAATCCTCCCAATGACAATCAAGAGAAGCCTAGAGAGTCGCGCTATATAAAGATGATAGAATAAAAAAGTTTTTACTCCATAAAGGTATTTTGGAAATTTCACATATAGTGGAAATTATTAAAATAAAAAGGGATGTATTGATTAAAATACATATATTTAATTATTGGAATTAAATATATTTATTCAATCAATATTAATGGTATTATTATTAATAATAATTTAGAATTAATAATAAGAACACGACATAATATTACAACTTACTCCTTCGGCAACCCCACAATTACATGGAGTAGCTGAACGCAGAAATCATACCTTATTGGATATGATGAGATCTATGCTTAGCTACACCGATTTACCTATTTCCTTGTGGGGGCATGCTTTGCTTACAGCTGTACATGTATTGAATAAGTGTCCCTCCAAATCTGTTCCCGAAACACCATATGAGTTGTGGTGTAGAAAGAAACCTAATCTTAAGTACATAAGAATATGTGGTTGTCCCGCATATGTTAAGAAGACTAAGGTAGAGAACTAGAGGAAAGATCCCTTAAGTGTCGATTCATAGGTTTTCCCACAGACTCCATGGGATACCTATTTTACCTACCAAACGATCATCGAATAATCATGGCTTTGCAAGCATTCTTTCTCGAAGATGAGTTTATTAGAGAAGGAGGTGCAGGTAGGAGACTCGTTCTATTAGAAGAACAAAATGAATCCCCTTTGGAGACACCAATTCAAGTACAAAGAACTGGACCTAAAACTCAAAAGATACAACCTTCATTACAACACTATAGTAGAGTATCTCGACCACCTAAAGATATGGTTACCTTCACGAACAACAATATTTGTTTGTTATGGCAAATGGAAGCCATGGAGATGATCCCTCTATCTGTGAGCAAGCAGTGACTGGTATTGATTCCACAAAATGGCTAGAAGCCATGAAAGCAGAGATGGATTCGATGTATTCGAACCAAGTCTGTACTCGTACTAATCTCCCTGAGGGTGTACGACCGATAGGGTGTAAATGGATCTATAAGAGAAAAATTGGTCCTGATGACAAGGCAGACACCTATAAGGCCAGACTTATCGCGAAAGGTTAGAGTCAAAAGGAGGGCATTGACTATGAGAAAACCTTTTTGCTCTTAGCAATAATCAAGTACATTCGAATCCTGCTCACCATTGCAGTGAACCTAGATTATGAAATCTGGCAAATGGATGTAAAAACCACATTATTAAATGGATACCTTGAGGATGACATTTATATGCATCAGCTCAGAGGTTTTATATCCAATGCAGATTCTCATAAGGTTTGCAAGCTGAATAAGTCCATCTATGGACGTATGCAGGCGTCTCATAGCTGGAATCAACAGTTTGATTAAGAGGCAAAATCTTATAGATTCATTAAGAGTGAAGATGAACCGTGTGTCTATAAATTGTCCAATGGGAGCAAGTTGACATTCCTAGTGTTGTATGTAGATGACATACTGATAATGGGGAATGAAATAGGCTCATTGACATCAGTCAAAACATGGCTTTCAAGCACATTCTCCATGAAAGACTTGGGAGAAGCAACCTATATTCTTGGAATACACATCTACCAGGATAGAGGGAATCGAATGTTAGGTCTCTCTCAAGCGCTCTACCTAGAGAAAGTCCTTAAGAGATATGAAATGAGTAACTCTAAGGGAGGACTTCTTCCCATGGGACATGAAATACATCTCTCTAAGTTTGTGAGTTCGAAATTAGATGAGGACAGACTCTAGATGAATAAAATACCATATGCATCAGCAGTGAAAAGTCTCATGTATGCGATGTTATGCACGAGACCTGACATAGCCTACGCAGTGAGTGTAGTTAGTCGGTTTCAAGCTAACCTGAGTGAGCAGCATTGGATGGCTGTGAAGACTATCCTTAAGTATCTTAGAAGAACAAAGTATATTCTTCTGATATATGGAAATAAAGAAATGAGAGTAGATAGATATTCTGACTCAGACTTTCAGTCTGATGTGGATGGTCAAAAATCTAGGTCTGGGTTTATATTTACTCTAAATGGTGGAGAAGTGTCTTGGAAAAGTTCCAAGCACAACACAACGGCAAACTCCACATGTGAGGCTGAATACATTGCTGCCTCTGAGGCGGCTAATGAAGTTGTTTGGATAAGAAAGTTCATGGCTGAACTTCAAGTGGTTCCTAGCATGGAAATGTCATTGCCACTATGGTGTGACAATAATGGAGCAATAGCACTGGCTAAAGAACCATGGTCTCACAACAAATCTAAACGCATAGAGAGAAGGTATCACATAATTTAAGAAATTGTTGGAACAGACGATATCGCTGTCCAGAAAATAGCCTCAACGAAAAACGTAGCTGATCACTCACTAGGCCTCTATCATCGGCGGTGCTAGAGAAACATCTTGAGAATATGGGACTCAAATACAATAGTAATTGGCATTGAGTGCTAGTGTGAGATTATTAGGTGTTATGCCCTCTATGCCATTGAGGAATTAGATTTAATTGGGCATTTTATTTATATTGTATAAACATTTTTTGAACATTAATAAAAGACATTGAGTTTGTTCTTACAAATCTAATTGTGGCATTGAATGTATTAAACAAATAGGTCCTTAAGATCAAATTTCACTCACCACTACTTATTTGATAAATAGAAACACTGATGGAGTTAAGTGCATGATCTTATAAACATGGTTCGCGAGTTAAAGAATCTTAATTGGGCGTTAAGATTTAACTCGTATAACACATGCTTTGACAAGGAATCGCTAATCTTACACTGATTGGATAGTGAGAACTGGTGTCACGAATATGATTAACAGAGTTGACATATTCGAACACGACTCATTGTAATCCTATCACATGGATTTTTACTCGGAGACAGTCAATGATAAAGATTACCTATTACGATAGTATGAGTGAGCTTTAGACTTGAAGAGTCCTTTACATTCTACTCATACCATTGAAAAATTTGTTAGAGTAGTTAGACCCAATCACTCATTGTGGGGTCAACCTCGAAGTGCGATTCAACTGGTGCATTCGACATTGGGAAATGGACTGCGAATAAGGAATTCACTGTCTCAAAAGTAAACGAGAAATGACCTGTAGTTCATAAAGTGTTGTGAAATTAAAATCTTTGGCCAAAGTAAATAATGACTGACTTGTATTGGATACAAGGGCAATTTGGTAATTTTACATCAATATTATTGTATAAGTATAGTATCAAGTTGTATGAGGTTGACATTCCATGACTCTTACTTAATCGGGTTGCGTTAGTGAAGAGCTTATACGCATATGGTAATTGTAACTTAAAGGTTTGTGATGGCATATTCATCTCGCACTTGATTGGGTTTCGGTATAGCTTCACGGGACTGGCTAGGTGATAACTATATCCTTGGAATTCTCCCAATACCAATCAAGATGAGCCTAGAGAGTCGCGCTATATAAAGATGATAGAATAAAAGAGTTTTACTTCATAAGGGTATTTTGATAATTTCACTTAGAGTGGAAATTATTAAAATAAAAAGGGATGTATTGATTATAATACATATATTTAATTATTGGAATTACATATATTTATTCAATCAATATTAATGGTATTATTATTATTATTAATTTAAAATTAATAATAAGATACTATTAATTGAAAGAGTGTAGTAATAAATTAATTATCCATTGGATTGGACTTGAAATTTTAATTAAATACGTAACACTAGACTTGGAATTGGATGAGGCCCAGTGACCCCATCCTATGAGGCCAATTCGGTCGCCCCTCTTCTTTGTAGGCAAAGGAGTGATTTTTTATTTAAGCACTAGATGCTTAATGAAAACATAACACAACTCATAATTTTCATCTTAGAGAGTGAAGAGGTAAAACACAAAAATCTTCTCCCGCCATACAAACCCTACACGTCCGCCCAGTCTGAGGTAAAGGAGGTCGAGCTTCAAGAACGAAGATCATCTTATGCGTGATAATCTAGAGAAAGAAACGATTTGTTGCTTCTCAAAGCTAGGCTTAAAGATTTCATCAAAAGGTAATTAGATTACCCATCTTCTTGTTATTTCTTTTTGTGTTTATAAAAATATCAAAAGCATGAAGTGAATCATGGCTTGTGAATCGAGAAAAAATTTTATCCGCTAGAACGGTTCACAACACTTGACATCATCAAAAAGCGGAAAATTGTTAGGAAATTTCATGTTCAATATTTTGATGATGACAAGATAGGAATTTATGTTAGACCCGAAAAGAATGTAAGTTTATGCTTTCATTAGAATATGGGTAAAACGCATTTTCAATTGTTGGGAAAATAAAACTAAAATGCAGCGGAAATGGTGTAATTAAAATTTTATCACGCGTATGTATGATGGAGATATCGACACTGTAGCAAAGTGATTGGAGAATCACTTATTTTGAATTCTTCAATGCTTTCGCGAACTAATCCGGCTGATTGATTGATAGGCCGAGCAGTCCAAAAATGCTGCCTCTAAATTGTCTCGCCAGAAAAAACTCAAACAGAAAAGTTGTTCTCCTCTTGGCAGAGAGGCCGAGAGAGAAAAGAGAGGGAGGGTTTTTCTTTCTTGTGGCTTAAGTGAGCAACTTATGTTTTGACCTAGATATTAACTAATTTGATATATTTATATCACTTAAGTTATAACCTTGTGCTCAATTTAGCCCATGTAGGACGCCTACTAGGTCGCCCTACACGGTCATGTTGCACCTCTTGGTGTAGCAATTTGAGCTCATTCCAATCCTTTATTTAATTAATTAATTCAGTCCAATTAATTAATCTAATTAAATGATAGATGGGATATTTAATTAATTTTATTTCTCCAAAAAATAAAATATTAATTAAAGAATAAGTGAATTAATTTATTTCTTCTAATAATTAATTTCATTTAATTAATTTTAAGTATCCAATTCTTAAAATATTGCCATAAGAAATATACCATATTTTCTTTCCATTTTTCCTTTTTAAGCGTGACTCTTTAGGTTCATCTATATTTGGCAATGGGAGGATTTCATTGAATGTGGGTTGCACCTGGCCATTCAAGTGACCCACATCTTATCCCAAATAAAATGAAATGATTTGATCATTTTACCTTTCCTATTGTAAATACCATGTGAATACAAACTCTTTGTTTTCTTATCCCGGTCAAGTGAGAGTCATGGTTTAGATCAAACTCATAAACTCGACTCTATGCTATATTTATAATACGTCTATATTAGTGAATGCTTTGGCCAGAGACTTAAGATCTAACTTACTTATAAATGCATAGGATAATTTCTCGTTCACTTTCGAGGGAACGAATCTCATCTTGGCTATCAGTTAAGACTACTACTTGCCCATTAGGTTGCAGTTCGAGGTCAACCCCACCAAAGGGTGAATTGGGTCTAACTACTTTAATGAAACCTAATGTCACAAGTATATCTTCAACTTGATTCCTCAGGTCTAAAGTTCAGACACACCTATTACAATTTAATAAATTCTGTCATTGACTGTCAAAGAGTGAAAACCCATATGACAGAATCAATGTAAGTCATGTCTGAGTCCACTATCTCCATCAGTACACCTATGATATGAGTTCTTCACTACTTCCTAGTGATTGCAGACACTTCTCTCGTCAAAACTCATATCATAGAAGTCTTGACGATTTCCATGCCCAATTGGGAATCCTTGACTTGCAGACCATTTTAGCACACAAGTATTTAACTCCTCTAGTGCCTTAGAAAGTTAACTCTTGTGTTTATGAACTTATAGATGATTACAATAAATAAATGCCAATATAATAGTAAACAACTAAAATGTCTTTTTATTAAAAAATAAAAACAATTACGATTTCATAATGTCCTTTCTTTCTCTAATCCTCTTATCGCATTTGAGGACATAAACCTAACATCAACCCCAACCTATGTCGGTTGGAGCACTTTGGTACCTGATTTATTATTTTTTACATTTGAATACCTAACCTTTGTAAATTGTGACACTTCAATCTACCGGGGGAATAATTTGATTTAGATTGTGCACTCGACTACCTATACATTGCATGATAAGTTCACTTTGCACCCTATCCTATGACATTTTGTGCACCCAACTACCTAAATATTACATGATATGTGCACTTTGGTACACAATTTAAGTCATGCCTAAGGAACGTGAAAGATATTTCGGAGGAAATATTATAAATTATTCCTCCGGTGGACTTAAGTGTCACAATTTATAAAGGTTGGGTACTCAAGTATAACAATTAATAGATTAGGTACCAAAATGCTCCGACCGACATAGGTTGGGGTCAAAAATACATTTTACCCTTAGAATATTTGTATAAGCGTTGGAAGTTTATCTCTTAGGAATGTTTACGGCTTAATTTTATATTGTTAGATTTTAGACTAAGTTTTGAAAGCTTATTTACTGATAGAAATCTGAGTGAGTCTATCAAAGATAAGGTTGAAGATCTGCGTTTTAAGTTAAAAGAAGATGAAGTTTGTTCCCAAGCGTTCACTAAGCGCTAAAGAACTTTCGGGACCTTAAATCAGCGTCTAAGCTACAAGATTCACCTTAAATAAATTTGAAGATAGAAGGACTTAATGCAATCAATAACAAGTATTTACTTCCAATGGGAATTAAATTTAAATGTATTTAGTGGCTTATAAGAGAACTAAATATGATAAAGACCATTGAAGTACGGGCAAGCCTATTTGATTGGACTGTCAAAGTTTGAAGTCTGCCCCACCCATTTCTTGCAGCCGAATTTTAAGGAAAAGGAGAAGAATGACATAGCTGGAATTACATCACCCAGTGAACCTTACAATATCTCGTGTCATTGGCTCTATTGTTTTATTGCTTTCATCCTTACTTCATAACATTCATTAAAAGCATACAAACAAGCTAAGTGACAGCTTGGCTTAAGAACGTTGAGTAACCTAAAAATCATTTTCATTGTGCTAACCCTGATATAAGAGAATTAAGCTTGAATCCTATTTTGGTAATCGCTAAATCTCTATGTTTATATCTAAGTCTGAGCTATTGATAAAGCGCTTAGCTAATCTGTGAATGTTCAAAATATTTTGTGGTAAGAAAATTTTTGAAGTTCAAAAAGAACTTCAGGGTCTGTTCAACCCCCCACCCCCCATCTAGACCCTTTCTAAATGCCACTTAGGACCAACATTATAAATCCACAAACACTTAGGCCTAATCATTCACTTATTCACCTATCCTCCAAGATTACAGAAGAGAGAAAAATCCCTCCCCTCCTAGCTGTCGGCATCGACAAAGAAAAAGAAAAAGGAGGACTTTCTCAAAGCTTGCTCCCGCGTGATATCTAGAATTGTTGCTGCTGGGGAGCAACAAAGAACACGCTTCAAAGGTTTAACTCTTTCATATATTTTAATTATCGATTTAAAATTAACAAAAAATAAGTGATGTTTGGTTTGGAAATCTTGATGTGTTTATTCCGATGCTTTTCCATTTAGGATTCCCAGAACCAAGGTCCTCAAGGTTTGCCCAACACTCGGCCATATTAGTGTGCTGCGTCAAGTCGGTACGCTAGACGGGCGTGCCAACTATTCGACGCTTCATGGAGGTAACAATGGCATGTCGAAAAAATATACCATTCCAAGAACTCAAATGGAAGTAGATGGTTGATATTTCATCTCGCTCCATTGTGTAATTAAAGTGGAGAAAAAGGTGCCTTAGATATAAGAATATTTGAATACTAGTATTTGAATGTAAGAATTTTAAAAAAAGAAAAAGATTATAATGATTCTAGTTGATGTAATATATGTTTATTAATAAAAAATCTCATAATCCCATCCCATCCCACACCCAAGCATATGCTTAGTTAAAAATGTGTCTCAAATATAAATTGTTTCAACAATATTTGATAATCATACAAAAGGTTCCTAATTTCTATAGCCCTGGGGGCTCTACCTATTGGAATTGGAAAGAGTTGAGATTCAGCCCATAAATTTTCTAGCCCAAAGTGCAGAGTAGCTATTTTCAAGTGTGTGCTTCATTCAAATTAAAATTTTAGACATGAAATTTTCTTGATATAGTCAATTATATAATAAAGATAATAGCCAACTTACTTTGTGGGGATGCCGGAATAGATTTGTGTTCAAAGGTGAGCAAGTTGATCTTAGGACGATCTTATTTGACATTAGAAGACTCGCTAGGGATATCAATCTTGCCTTCCCTAAGGTTTCGGAGTGTGCGGCGAGTCCTCGGGAGAATGTTCAGTGGATCAAACCACCATTTGGCTGGTGGAAATTAAATACTGATGGAAGCTATATGGCGTCAACTAATTGTGCAGCAATAGGGGGTATTCTTCGAGCTGCCAATGGAGCGTGGGTCACTGGGTTCAGTCGAAAACTTGGAAACTACACCATTAATGAAGTCGAGCTTCTTGGGTTGAGGGAAGGTCTACATATAGCTTGGAACTAGCGAGTTGAAAGGGTTATCGTGGAAATTGATTCGGAAATAGTGTGGAAGTGGGTTTGTAAGGGTGATGTGGAGAAACACCCCTTGGGAAACATCATCTCTGACTGTAGAGTTTTCATGCATAAGCCATGGAATTGCCAACTGAACCATGTGAAAAGGGAGCGCAACAGGTGCGCAGATGCCCTTGCAAAAATTGGACAAGATTTAAGTTGTGTAGCTAAATTATGGATGGAACCACCAGAGGATGTGGAGTTGCTTATGTTGGAGGATATTAAGTTCTCAGTTTAGTACGTTTGTTTTGTAATCCGTTTTCTTACCAAAAAAAAAAGATAATAGCCAACTTCAAAAGGTGAACAATAAATATGGTATTTCTCGGGGCTAGCCATTGGTTTTGAAAAATTTCCAAGACCGCCTACATCGCACCACACGGCATTGTTTTAGATGACTTTTTAGGCAAATTTCAATTTAAAAATTAAATTGAAACCGCAATGCCTTTTGTGTTTTGGTTCCAATTTTGGTGTTAAAAAAACTGAACCGCACCACACCATATATATATGTGTGTGTGTGTGTGTGTGTGTTACGTGTTATTATTTAATATTAACTTTTAATAGTTTTTACTCATAATACTACTTGATTTTTGTAATTTAATTTAACGTTTATTATTGAATTGGTATAGTTATATCTTTTACATGGTGAATAATATGTTCAATCAACATGGGTCTTGAAACTTTCAAAGAAATAATATTTTATGATATTTTAGTGTTATATTGTAGATAATAGAAACTTGAAGAGCTTTAGAAAAAAAGAAAAGATATTATGGATTATATTTAAGATTTTACTCCATTACCACTCACAATTATTCGTAATTAGAAATGTTATTTTAGATCATCTATTGTTCTTTAACCTTAGAATTATTTTTACAATATTCTTTTGCATATTTTAGTGCATAGATTTAAATAAACAAAGATGTACACCATGTTATTTTTTGTACTATAGGCTATCTACAAATTTCAAGTCCTATTTGTTATGACAAGTTAAAACATTTTCTTATGTGTGTGTGTGTGTTTATTTGATATGTTTATATATATAATAAAATATGTACAACTTATATTTATACTCAATGTCAAATCAATATTTAAAATAATATATTAGTACTTATTCTTGTTTTAGTGTATTGACACGACAAAATACTAGCAAGAGAACTAGATCGTGTAAGTAGTAAAGTGGATGTTCAAGTCCGGGGTTATAGTATCCGCAGGGACAAGTATAATCTAAGTACCAAGACTACTGTATTACCTAATTCTAAGTTAGATCGGTTGATAAAAGGTTTGATTTAAACTGATTTAACTAAGTTAAGCACTATATCTCTATATGAAAATCCCGCTTAACAAAGATGCATTTAAGGTCTAAGAATTCCCCATGTGAATGGAAAGCCACCTAAAGAAACCGAGTCTATCTCTAGTCGGTTTAACTATAGGGTATTCAATGTTTATATCTTCCCTAGGTTATTATCTCTCGATCTCTAACCTAGGCATTTTCTCGAACACTTGGTGATCAAACAAGCAAAGCATTGAGCTCAACGATTGAATACATAGCCAAAACCAGCATTAATCCAATAAATACCAAAACAACAACAATCAAAATAACATAAACGGCCTAGCCATGGCCTTAATCAAATGCGTTTAGCTCATGTTCATGTCACAAATATGGATTTGAATCATACAAGTCATTGTAAAGAGTTGGACAAGTTTATGAAATAAAGATATAACAACTGCCGAATAACCGTGATGAAGTGGATCCCTCGATGAAATCTTCATCGTCTTGCGAATCCGGGCTTTCAAAGAGACGTTGTGGCCTTCTATCTGCTCTCCAAGGTGTTTCTCTCCTATTTTTCTTGTTTGGCAGCTCTCAAGTGTATATCTTTGTAGAAATGACCTGAATGGTCTATTTATAGACAAGTCCGCCGCCTCGAACGCCGGGGCATTGGGTGTTGAACGCCGCGGCGTTCCATTCTGCTTATCATCGCCGCGGCGTTCCCCTGCTGCTCTGTCCAGTTTTGGTAAAATATGTAAAACTTTCTCTACTAATGTCGGAATAAGCTGATTCAAGTTGCTATAGAATCCTAAAACAAATATATACAACTTTCAAGAAGACACCAAATCCAAAATCAAACGTTAAAGATGATAAAATTGTCTCACAAGTCACTGAATGAGAAAACTCCATCGTAAGACGTCTCTTCCGATGGCTTTTTAACCTCGTTTCGTACATATCTGATCTTTGTCTTCAACATAAGAAATGTACCTTTGCCACTTATGTTTCCATTGGTGTACCAAGTGTGTAATTTGGACATGGGTAGAGAAATCTATTCCATAAACGCTAGCACTGCGCAGACAGTTTTTCTCTTTACCTTCAATCCTTGTTCTTTTCCTCCAAATGATATGTTATTCTAGAAAATATGAGAAAACAAGGGTCCAAGCATCATATGTCATCAAATTATTAAGAAAACAATCAAAACCAAGTCAATGAACGGGGGAAAACTAGTGTAAAAATAACATATATGATACTGTTATATAACTTTATAAAATAATATTAGTGTCTTTTTATGATTCATGGAGTTTAATCTTGATAAATATGTCCTTAATTAGGATTTTTTTAGTTATGAACGATCATAGTATATCTTTTTAGTTTAACAAAAAAGATGACAAACTTTCTTTGTTTATTTAGTTTTATAAAGTAAAAATTAAGAAAAACCGTCAAACTGCACCGAACTGCGCAAAACTACATAACGGGTTTTGATTTACAAAACTTCAATTTTAAATTGTATTTTTTTAAAACCGCACTTAGCAATTCAGTTTGAAATTAGTGAAGAAAATCACAAAATCGCACCGCGATCACCCCTTGTATTCCAAGTTGAGCTCAAGAGTTGGACAAATTATACTACTTTTTCTTATCAGTGTGAATTGTACCAGACGTATAATGATATTATTATTTAATATTTGAAAATCTAATCATGTACAAATACCTATGTCGTGCTCAATTAAATAGCATAAGATTTTCCTCATCGATGACAGAGATTTTTGCCAAATTCGAGTCCTCGGTAATATTTATGAATTCTTTGAATATCTCAAATCAGGCGATGGTTGGACGATGTCAGACAATGTGTCTTCGGTGGTCTCTTAGTCGGATGGATACATCATTTTGGGGAGGTCATCATCTTGATTAAGATGCAGCAGCAATACTGAAAAAATAATTAACAATGGAGATGTGGACCCATTTTTCATCTCGACGCTGGACCCATTTTTCATCTCAACGCTCAAGTCAATATTTTTATAAAATGTGGGGGGGGGGAGAGAAAATAAATATTTATCTAGATTTTTGGTTGTATGTTGAGGAAGAATTGTATGATCATGTTTTGCCATTGTCTGAGAGTGAATTGGGATGCCCCTTTACTGAAAATGAGCCTCTATTTATAGGCCGATGAGAGTTCAAAGAATTATCTATATTCTACATTTCTATTCAATTATGTTTTGTTTTGGCCAAGTTTGTTGTATTCGTACAGTGGTCATATAAAATACGATCTTTCAGTTTGATCGATTCAGTGTATCAAATCTAGGGGATATCTTCGCCAGTCCTCTATAACTATCTTTTTTTTCTAAGGTAATGAAAATGAAGTACAACCTGGCTAAATTGCCTTAAGATCATTCTGCAGTAGTTCCAACAACTCATTAGGAGCTTCATCCCAAGTCTTCGATTGGTCTTCCACTTCATGTTCCATTTTGGCAAGCATATCCGCACATTGATTCTTCTCTCTAAAAATATGGACGAAATTGTATGTCCATGGCTTCCTCAACAGAGCATGGAAATCTCTAATAAGGCAACCAAAGGGATGGTCTAATACATCACCTTTGGTAACCAAACTCCAAACAACTTCGGAATCAATCTCAATGACAATCCTTTCAATGCATCTACCCCGTGCAATTTGAAGCCCCTCTTGAAGCGCCAAATCATGCATTTCGCCATATCATCTCGGATTAGCGCCCCTGATGTTGCACAATCTAGGCTTTTCAAGTAACTCCAATCCATATTAAACTTCAACCATCCCCGGGGTGGAATCTCCCGATGTAGTTTGTCTCGGCTTATCTTCAAACCAATCTTCTTCTTCGGAAAGGCGACCCCCAGATCTGCCATAACTTTCCTCACTTCAAAGACAATCTCCTTACTTGTAGCCTCTTTTCCGGCGAAGATGAAGTTGTTTCTCCCTTTCCATAGACACCAAACCGTGATAAGAAATACCCTACTCCATGGATTATTCAGAAGATAGTTCATACTCAACCTAACATTCTTTTTTATCCATTGATCGGCTAGAATGTTCATAAAGTAAGGAAAAGAGCTCGGTGTTACAATCGTATCACACACTTCCTTAGAAATGCAGCAATTGTGTAAAACGTGAATGGATGTCTCATGGTCATTTCCACATCAGGGACATTTCGCTGAAATCGCAAACCTTCGGTCAAAACGGAGTGAATTTGTCATTGATCCCTCATGGTGGTAGAGCCAAACCAAGAACTTGAACTTCATGGGACCTTCTAGTTTCCAAATCCACTTCCAATCCCGACTTTTATCACCCAAAGTCTCCCTCAAAACTAAATAAGTCGATTTGCATGAGAACATTTCATTCGCCGACACACTCCAAATTCATTATCCTTCGACTCGGGGTCAAGTGGTACCGAGGTGTTCATAATGCGAACTCGAATATGCAAGGGGATAGGCATAGTGATCCGGTCCAAGTCCCAAACCCTACTCTCATCGAGCACATCACACAAAGGCTCACCTCCTCGTCAATTACTGTTGTGTCTATGAGATCACAAATAGATTTCACTGCTAAATAAATTTCATACCATTTTTTCTATAGAAGTTTTGCAATCTATTTCTTTAAAACTTTTGCAATGAAATTTATTTCTAAACCCTAAATTTAGCAATTGTAGTTTTGCAATGAAATCTATTTCTTTAAAACTTTTATATTGGTAACCGTATTACACAATTTATCAACTTGAGAGAATTAAAACAAAAATATTCCAATAAGAAAAAGTAATTAATCAATTATTAACTTAATAATTGAAGGGTAGTTTAACACAAAAAGTTGTTAATCCTAACTTTTGGGAGTTTTGGAGTAAAAATTTTGGAAAATGGGCTTTTGAGATTGAAAAATATTTTCATGGGTTTTTTGGATAAACAAATTTTTTTAGGGGGCTTTTAGTGATTTCCAAATAATTATGATTTTGTATATACATATATTTTTTATGTGTTATGACTTATCATCAAACTCATTAAATCATACTGATGTGTGTCTGATTCACACCACTAATATTAAATATATTAATATGTAGGAAACTTGAGAATAATATATGCAAAATACTACTCCCTACATCCCAAAAAGGATGTCCGCTATTTCACTTTTATCTGTCCCAAAATATTTTGTTCCTTACTATAAAAGTTTATATTTATTATCTTATCAGACTATATTACCCTCCAACTTAATAGACAACACCCATAAATTAAATTAAAATCTGACATGTTTTAAAAAGTAGTGTTAGTTATTGTCTTTTGTTTTATGGAAAGGGTATTTCGGGAAACAATAGACTTTTGATAGTTTATAAGAAAAGTCAAATTGGACATCCTTTTTGGAATGGAGAGAGTATATAAATCGACAGAGTAGGTGCTAGAAAGAGTAAAAGTTGCTTTATTCATTTCAATGTAAGTATTTATACAAGTCTTCATGATCTAGTTGGATTTTGGCAACGGGAATTGCCTTCCTTTTCTATTTATGGCAGTTTGCTGAAATTGGTAGTTGTCCAGCAAGGAATCGGGGGGCCCGTGATCACGCCAGATCCATCAAGAATCAAGCCCAGATCTGCTTGATTCCCTCAGACTGCTATTGTAAGCCTCGAATTTCTAGGGCCTTGGTTATCTCTTTATGGGATCTTGATTGATTCTTGTCTTGTTTGATGAATTCTTTCCTTTCTAGGTCCAGCTGATGGTCCAGTCGGATTATAATTATCTAGGCCTTAATTCGTCTTTTCATAGAGCTTTTAGACCATTGGGCCTTCGGTTTATTAGCTTGGGCCGATATGTAAATTCTACTCACATCATATATAATAAGTGCACACTCAAATTAAGGCAGATAAATTGTTTTTAAAACATTTACAAATTACATGATAAATATAATTCATTCGTACCTAAAAATTAATAATGTGACATAAAATTATTCAAAGTTGTTGAACAAAATCACGAATAAACTGAAAAAGCAACGAAAGGATGAGGAATTTTCGAGGTGAGAATTAACTCTATCCTTAACACAAAATTGCTCCGGCTATAGGTAGTACCAGCTTTGACAAAACGTGTCCCAAGATACAATGAAAACTTTCTGAAAATTGAACCACTTCAATATCAGAAACAACAAACTTATATTATTTGCTGAAATCTCGATAGGAGAAGAAGAGATGAAGAACACAAGAGCACAAGAGAGGATTTGTGATTTGTGTTGGTGTGAATTTCTGAATGCTGGAGGAGGCTTTTTATAGCTGCAGAAATCAAACAAATTTAAGGCCCATATTTAAAGCTGCCATTAACAATTTCTGTAACAGCAAAACAATTTTAGTTGTTACAGATATTGTGAGTGTCGGATTGTTCACTGCAGTCAATGGTCCTTCTAGAAGGTAGATTTAAAAAATCGAATTAAAAAAAATGTGGCCAGCATTTTTAATTCAATTGGTTTTAAATTAAATCAGATTTTTTGTTGTAAGATTTTCTGGAGAGACCCAACTAAACTTTGTTCAAAAAGATTAATTGTGAAGCTCAAGCCCAAGCCCACACCATACACACATCAAGCCTTAAGCCACAAGCCAAAGCCGCAAGCCCACGGCCCACGGACCACCACCCAGCTCGAGCCCAAGCTTGCACCCCGTCTGGGCTGGCGGCAGCGCACGCGCCCGAGCGTGTGTGTGGTGAAATGGATCATGGATAGGTCCTCCCCCATCACAAAAGCCACAAAGGTGAGATGACCCAAAGGGCCAACCCTTTACCTTAAGGCAAGGACTTATAAACCCAACCCAATTGTGGTTTATATCCAATGCAGGATATATCCTTCAAACACTCCATTTTAACACTTAATGTCTCATTCGTTACAAGTCCGATTTGAGAAATTCGAAATGCTAAAATCATCTACTCAGAATCCCAGATACTTATAATGTTCGAATTTCATACACAAAAGTGGTGAGAACCACACTTTGTATAAACACATTTATCCAACAATCACCCATAAGAATGAAATTAATGCAATGCATGATCTCGAGATTTTGGTTGAAAGTTTATCACATCATAAGAGGTAGTTTTTAGCCTTAAACCTTTCCCAGTAAAATATCATCAGATTTACTAGGCTACCCAATGAACGTGATGTCTTGAGTTGGTCAGTCGTTCGTGTAAACCCAGACATCGATATTCACATAATAAACTCTCAGCAGTTTTCAATTCTCACTGTTGGGTCCATTTTGGCCGTGGCTCCCCCTCTTGGTTTCAGAAGTGTTTACATTTTACTCAATGTTAAGGCAGCCTACACCTCACACTTACATAGGTAACTTCCCAATTAAGAGTATTGTACCATACTCCACTTCATTTAGACAGTATGGGAATCATTAAAAGCCCAGCTTAACCTCTGCTACAACTTGCAGGTTGCACTTCTTTATCCTAAGTAATAGGTTTAAAGTTTGTGAATTAAACTCTCAAGTGCATCACTGAATGTTCACAACTTAGTTGTCACATTGAACCAAGATCTTGGGATCTCCAGTTAACATAGTTGGGTTACCGCTGTGTCCATTCTTAATCTGTAGTTTTTAAACTCATTCCTCTTGATAAGTATTCTATTTGATCTCTAGGAAATCCTTCCGTCAAAGGATCTGCAATATTCTCCTTTGATTTCACATAATCAATGGACATTATTCTGTTAGAGATCAACTGTTTAATGGTATTGTGTCTTCAATGAATACCATTGTACATATTATTCTGCGCCCTACCAATTTTCGACTGACAGTCGCAATGAATTAAGATAGGGGCACTGGTTTTTTCCAACAGGGAACATCTTCTAAGAAATTTCGTAGTCACTCAGCTTCTTCACCAGCTTTGTCTAAAGCTATGAATTCTAATTCCATTGTAGATCGGGTTATGCAAGTTTGCTTAAATGATTTCCATGACACCACTCCACGACCAATATTAAATTTATACCCACTCGTGGACTTAGAGTCATTTATATCTGATATCTAATTAGCATCGTTGTATCCTTCTATTACAGCTGGATATCTTGAGTGGTGTAATCCAAATCCCTTTGTGTGCTTTAAGTACTTAAATACTCTAGTTAAGGCCTCCAATGGTCTAAACTAGGATTACTCGTGAACCTACCCAACTTGCTCATAGGGTAAGCTAGATCAGGGCGGGCGGGTACAGTTCATGATATACATTAAACTTCCAATGACCCTATCATACTCTAACTGCGATATGGGTTTGCCATAGTTCTTGCGCAAATGAACGCTCATGTATATTGTTGTTTTAACAATCGCACTGTCGATGGGAAGGAATTTTTCAAGAATTGTCTCAACATAATGAGACTACAACAATATGAGTCCTTCAGATGTCCTCAAGATTTTAATCCATAGTATGACATCTGCCAATCCCATATCTTTCATATCAAAGTTCTTCTTTAATATTCCTTTAGTATTCATGATAATTTCATTATTACTACCCATAATCAACATGTCATCAACATAGAGACATGTTAGGATTATGCCCTCAGATTCCATAAAGGATAGAATGATAGGGCATCTTTCTTGTAATGAACTTATTTGATATTTATAATATAGGCAATTATTTAGTTTTCACTTAAATCTTATTTGTATCTATAAGTTGTGTAAAGCATTGTGTCCATGTTTTCAGTGTGATCCCTCTACTTCCTATGGGATAGGAAGATTGGCACTAGAGAGATCGATCTTGATTACTTAAACTCATTCGCAAGTAATATGAAGTTTTTAATGGACAAATAAAGACTTAAAACACTTGTACAATCTTAGCTCTGACATGGGAGTGCCAGTCGAGCACCATGTGATGGTGGGAGCTTGAGATTGTAGGCACATCAGTGGAACTAATATGCTCGAACACGACTCGCATCAGTTCTGTCAAATGGGTTTTCACTCTATGACTGTCAATGACAGAACTGATTATGCGTAATAGGTATAAGTGAACCTTTGACCTGAAGTATTAGGCTGAAGATGCTCTTGTGACGTCAAGTATTTCACTAGAGTAGTTAGGCCCAATTCACCCATTGGTACGGTCGACCTCGAAATGCTGCTTGATGGGAAAGTGGTACTCTTAGCTGATACCTAATATTGAATTTGTTCTCTCATAAGTGAGTGTGAAAGTACCCTATGTGATAATAGATAAATAGAGATCAAAGTCTTTGGCCAAAGGAAAAAGAGACAATTGTACGAGGCACTAAATTGATCTCAATGATCTTGTATTATTATAATTAATACATATGGTCAAGTTACGTGAGTTTGACATAACCATGACTCTCACTTGACTGGGGTACGTGAACAAAGGGTTTATACTTATACGATATTTACGATTGGAAGGTTGTGAAATGATCCAATCATTCGATTTCATTTAGACTACGAAGTGGACCATATGACTGGCTAGGTGTTACCCACTTCCTTTGGTTTTTTCTCATTACCAAACGAAACGAACCTAAAGAGTCGCGCTAAAGGATTGATAAAGAAAAATGAAAAAAGAGTTTCTATTTTTCTTCTAAGAGTTTTAATTTATTGGATAAATTAAATAATTAATTATTCATTAGATGAAATAATTATTTATAAAGATGAGATTAATTATTAATTAATTTCCTATGAAAATAAATTAATGAATTAATTTATCTAATTAATTTGGTTATTTAATTAATTTATTTATTTATTGGATATAATAAATTATTAATTAAATAGATAATTAATTAAAACAAAAGAAGCCCCAAGCCTAGTATGAGGCGTCCATGAGGACGCCTATTGAGGCTAGTTGGGCGTCCATAAGGATACCCAACAACAAAGGAGTCTTTTGTTTGTCTTGGTCAATAAGTTAAGAGGATATAAAAGGATTCTTTGACCTAAAACAAGACACACACAATCATAACTCTCCTAGAAAGAAAAGAAGAAAATCTCCTCCCTTTCTCTATACCTAGCTGTTGCCCCTTAGAGAAAATTAGTGGGAATTTTGCGTCAATCAACTCGTGCGTGATAATTTAGAGACAGCGTAATTTCGTTGTTCAAATTAAATTCAAAAAAACCAACGAATTCAAGAATTGAAGATTACAAGAGGATTGAAGAAATCGAAACTTCATCAATTCGAAACTTAGAGGAGTTATAGGATTCTCCAACCACTTCGTTTCAATGGGTAAGTAGTTATTCGTTATGCGAATTAATCGATTTGAATATGCAATCAAAGAATTTATACTTTAGGTTTTTAAATTAAATTTTTGAAACCTTCTACTGTGTTTAATTTGATTTTTTGAGAAACCCAACAAGACATACGACAACATATGAGTTATGTGTTTGTCTAACATACATGCATTTGTCACACTCGTTTATCTTGAAACCATTTGACAACATGGTGTTATCAAATTTTTCATGCCACTGTTTTGGCGCTTGTTTAAGTCCATACAAGGACTTTACAAGTTTACATACCTTTTTCTCTTGACCAGGAGCAACATACCCCTCGGGTTGTTCCATATAAATTTTTTCATCTATTTCTCCGTTTAGAAACGCAGTCTTGACATCCAATTGATGTATTTCAAGATTATGCAACACAACAATGGTGATGAATAATCGTATAGAAGTTATCCTCGCTACCGGAGAATAAGTGTCAAAGAAATCAAGACCCTCCGTTTTTCGGTATCCTTTGACTACCAAACGGGCCTTATACTTATCAATAGATCCATCAGTCTTATATTTTCTTTTCAGAATCCATTTACAGCCTAAAAGCTTACTTCCCTTTGAAAGATCAACCTACTCCCAGGTATGGTTGTGCATAATAGACTCAATTTCACTATTGATAGCCTCTTTCCAGAGTTGAGCATCTGGACTGGACATTGCCTCTTTAATTGTCCTTGGTTCACCTTCTAATGTATATGATATAAAGTCTAGACCAAACGATTTAGGAATTCTTGCCCTTTTGCTACGCCATGGTTCTTCATCCCCGGGATTAGAACTACTCGTAGACGTGTCATGTGTTCTTTAAAGAGGACCTTGTTCAGTTCTTTCCTTATTTGGAAAGATATCCTCAAAGAAGGAAGCATTTCTAGATTCCATGATAGTACTTTTATGAATCTCAAAAATTTCAGATTTATCTACCAGAAATTGATAGGTGCTACTATTAAGTGCATAGTGATTGAATATGCAATCAATAGTTTTAGGCCCTATATGAACTTGTTTGGGTTTGGGTACTTCTACCTTAGCCAAATACCCCCACACTTTGAGGTACTTGTATGAAGGTTTGTGACCTTCTTAGAGCTCGTATGGAGTCTCACTCCTACTTTTGTGGGGAATCTTATTAAGTATATAATTGGCGGAGAGGATCGTCTCCCCCCACAAATTCTGAGGTAATCCAGAATTTATCAACATCGCATTCATGATTTCCTTGAGAGTGTGATTCTTGCGTTCAGCAACACCATTTGATTGAGGTGAATATGGTGCCATCGTTTGATGAATAATCCCAGAGTTGGTACAAAATTCATCAAATGGTGCTCCGTATTCTCCACCTCTATCACTTCGGATAGCTTTTGTTAGGAAATTTCATGTTAGATATTTTGATGATGACAAGATAGGATTCAATATTAGACCCCAAACAAGGTCCTCAGAATTTTCAACAAGCAAATCAGCAAGGACCCCCACCTCGAGAACCACAAGCTTGGGAATTAGCCATTGAAAAGCTCGCTAATGGAACAACAAAACGGTTTGAAAATCTGGAAGCAAAAATTGATCTGGTAGTGGGAGCAACGAAGAATCTGAAATTACAAGTTGGACAATTGGCAAGTTCTATGAATTCGAGGTCAAAGGGTACACTGCCTAGCCAAACAGAGGAGAATCCGAGAGGACAGTGTAATGCAGTGACTCTGATAAACGAAAATATAATTGAAGAATTTGAGCCACATGCTGTACACAGAGATGAATTTGTGACGAAGGATAGTTCAATCTTTGAATCTTCAGACAAGGTTGAGCCAGAAAAGGTTATCCCGAAGCCATATGTGAAACCATATGTTCCTCCAATTCCATTTCCCCAAAGGTTGCAACACAAGAGGTTGGACAAGCAGCAAGAGAAATTTCTTCAAACACTTAGGCTGTTGAACCGCAACATTCCATATACAGATGCTCGGGCTCAGATGCCTGTTTGTGAGAAGTTTCTCAAAGAGCTGTTGAGCAATAGAAAGAAATTAGAAGACGTGGAAACAATCTCCTTGAATGAAGAATGCAGTGCCATAATCCAACGAAACATTCCTCCAAAGCTAAAGGATCCAGGGAGTTTTTCACTTCCTTGCACTATTGAAAAATTCCACTTTGATAAAGCACTTTGTGATTTAGGAGCTAGTGTTAGTCTAATGCCTTATTCAATTTGCAGGAAATTAGGCTTTCAAAAGCTTAAAAGCACAAAGATGTCACTTCAATTGGCGGATGGGAGCATAAAACGCCCAATGGGAATATTAGAAGACGTTTTCGTGAAAGTGGACAAGTTCTACATCCCATGTGACTTCGTGGTACTTGAGATGGATGAAAATTCAAAAACACCAATCATCCTTGGAAGACCGTTTCTCGCAACTGCGGGAACCGTCATCGACGTACGTGCTGGCAAGCTAGCGTTGAACATTGGAGAGGAGAAGGTGGAGTTCGACTTAAATAAGGTGATGAAATCTCCGCCTTTTGAAGAAAAATGTTATTCAGTGGATGTGATTGAAGAGGCCCTCAATGACGAAACTTCTCAAGGTAAAAGAGATCCATTAGAGTCATATCGCGAAATATCTTCTAGACCTAAGGTAAAACTTAAATCTCTTCCTCCATATCTCAGGTACGCTCTTCTTTGCAACAATGAATTTTTATCTGATATCGTACATTCTACTCTATGTACACCTGAATTGGACCGATGGTTAAGTGATTTGCAATGGAAGAAAGACAGAATAGGTTGGAATATATCTGATATGAAAAGAATTAATCGTGCTTTGTATTTTTCAGGCGTTGATATTCCTCGAGGGAAAACAATTTCCCTCGCCAGAACTTAACAATAACTTTGTCTAAGTCGAGCTAATGACTTTAAACAAGCGCTGCTTCGGAGGCAACCCAAGAGTTTTTGTTGTTTTTGTCATTGTCGTTTTCTTCTTTCTGCCTATTTTGTTTTCAGTATTTTATGTTTGGAATTTTTATTTTATTTTTATTTTTCGGTGCTCAAATGCTTTACTAATGCAAGCTATTCTTGTTGCAGGTTAAAAAAAAAAAACATGAAAAACAAGGTGCATGGGGCATTATACATTGTAAATCAGGTGCACAATTGTGCTAATTTTAGCACCACTGTGCAAAAATTTTCGCACTTATAAGATTTTTTGGTGCACAGTTGTGCAATTTTTCAGCACAGTTGTGCAAAATTTTCACACAAAATCCACACTCGCCATGCACAATTGTGCAATTTTCGTGCACAATTGTGCAGAATTTTCGCACTTTTGCACTGTACAATTTTCGAAAAAAAAAAAAATTTTGAAATTTGAAATTTGGATCAAAATCCCCAAATTGAGTCAACACCACCACAACCCCCCAAATTTCAGCCAAGCCCATCTCTCTCTCTTTCTCGTTTCTCACACCAACACACAAGCACCACCCCTCTTCTCCAAACAACTCCTCCCGCCGTCTCACCACCTTCAACAGCCGGAGCAACTCACAAACTCGCCGTGCACAACTTCCACGGTTTCCGTCAAAGACCAGAAGCGTCGCCGCCTCTTCTCGATCGCTATCGTCTCGACCATGCCACCGTCATCTCACACTCCGCCGTGCGAAACTCACAGAGCCACTGCCGCCATCAGCGCAACCACGGAGCCACGTCGCCACAACCAATCCCGAAAAATTGGGACAAGATCTATATCTCTCTCTCGTTCTCCAGCCAAAACAACCCTCGACGCTCTACCTCCACCGCATCCAAGCCGCCGTCGTCCCCACCTTTGCCTCAACATCCACAGCTCCCGCTCTTGCGCCACCACATCGCCGCCTCTTTCGGTTTAGTCTTATCGCCGCATATTTACCTCTACTCAACCGACGTTCGCCGTGCCGCCTCAACTCCAGTCACGCGTGATTAAGCGCGACTCAAACAACCCCAGCCGCCGCCGAGACCATTCTGCACATCTATAGGGGAGTATTTTTTTTCATTCTTATTTAAATTTCATTATGCTTTTTTCCATGTATATCGGTTTCAATTAAGTACATTGAGGACAATGTGTGATTTTAAGTGTGGGGTGTTTGATTGATTGCATGTTGTGAGGTTGTGATTGCGTATATTGAATTGCTCAAGTGTGGGGTGTTTGTTGTTAAATTGGTGAAAGGATCGGACATATTACATGTTTTTTTTGTTGAGTATTGCGTGTATTGAATTGCTCAAGTGTGGGGTGTTTGTTGTTAAATTGGTGAAAGGATCGGACATATTACATGTTTTTTTTGTTGAGTATTGCGTGTATTGAATTGCTCAAGTGTGGGGTAATGTGGTTAAGTGGTGAAAGAATTGAGCATACGTCAATTTTTGCTAAGTTTTGATTTCTGTACATGGATACTCTTTTTATTAAGTTTGATCACTGAGTCTGAAATTTGTAAAATTTTTATGCATCTTTACACACTACACACGAGTTCTAGTAAAGGGAATTGATCGGGGAGATAAAAGCAATTACATATTTCATTGATATTGGAGGAAAGTTTATGAGAAAAAGAAAAAAAAATCGAGAAAATAGAAAAAAGAAAAAAAAATCGATGAAGAAAATAAGGAAAGAAAGTTGATTCAGTGGTTAATGAAAGCTAAAATCACCCAGTTTCGTTTCTAACCTTTGTCACTTGAGTGATTAAGTCCGTTGGGGTGTCTTGACACCTAGTGCCTTAAAACCGACTGGTTTGAGAGTCATTGGCCCAAAACTCGTTACAAGGGTGACATAGAAAGCTTGATTAGCGAGACATTGCACGGGTTGATAAATTTTGAATGAAGGAAAGTGAATGAAGATGCATTATGATAAATGTTGTGTTTTTGCTTGAAATAACTGAGATGTTCCCTTGCTAGAATTCATAAATCAAGCACGAATGGATGTATATGAAATTGAACTTGTTTGGGATTAGTGTGATGACTTGAGAGTAAAGATGTTCATATGTGGAAAAATAATGATTCTATGTGTTTATTGGTTTATGTGTGATGATTGTGGGGAGTCATAAATGTTGTGACTAGTTGCTGATTTGATGTACGGTGAGACAGATAGACGATTGTCATGAATTTTGTGGGTATATTCTCTGCAAACCCTCACGAGACAAAACTCGTCCACTAGGGGTAACCTAGGGGTTTAACGGCTTGTTGCACATGCTAAGTGCAATCGTGTTCCCTACGAAAGTGGTGTTATCTTTCTTTTTGTTTTTGTTTTGTTTGGATTTACTCGAGGACAAGTAAAGGTTAAGTATGGGGTGTTTGTTAGGTCTCATATTTTACATATTTTCATTATGATTTACCTCACATTTATCTTTATTTTATGCCTTGTTGTTAGTCTTTTCCTTTATTTTTAGCCTAATTTACGTTTTTTGATTTCTAAGTCGTTTCAATGCTTTTGTAGGCATAAAAGCGATGATTTTGATGAGTTGAAGGAGTATTTATTACAAGAATAATGAAGGCTATCCAAGAAGATGTGAAGAAATGCATTAGAAAGGCCAAACGAGAATGTTTCGTTGAAGAAAAATGAAGAGATAAAATTCTGCACAGGCAGATTGCACAGTTGTGCAGATATTCTGCACAGCTGTGCAGCTGCGGATTTTTATATTTTTGTGGACCGATTTTATGACTTGGATGGGCATAATTTATGTATCTAAAACTCCTTTTTAGTAAAAGAAAGTGGCAAAAATGTTTTATAGGCTAGAGGAGGTGGAAGAGGCAATGATTCATTCTTGCAAAAAAAGTAGATCTTGAAGACTTTTAGAGAGAGAAAATAGATCTTAGAGAGTTTTTGGAGAAGAGTTCTTGGAGAAAAGCTTCATCTTCTCAAAGTTGTATTCTTCCAATCCTCCATTGTTGAACATGAGTAATTTTATGTTTATGCAATTTATTTCTTGTTTTTCTTTGATTATGAATAGCTAAATTATTTTTTAGGGTTTAAGATGTAGTCTTGTGTATTGATTTGGATTATTGATGATTTATGGATGTAATTTCTTGTTTGGTTTATCTATTGATGAGTGTTTAATGCTTGTAATTGCTTGATCACCAATTGCATGATTTAAGATAAATTAAGAAGTACCGGGAGGTGAATTAGCTTATTGGTTCAGATTTAATAGACATGTGTAAATTGCTTAATAGGGATATTGGTAATTTTGCATGAGACTAGTTAAACAATATTCATAGAACTTAATGGATTCATCTAAATTGGTTTTTGATCATGGGAGTGACGTTAATTAATTTAGGTGGGTACTCATGAAGATCTCGGGAGAGTATTCATGTAATTAAGGAAATTGGGTCTTTAATTTAAACAAGAATGATAATCCATTGAAAATCAATAATCCATAGAAATACCTTGATGAAATCTTAATCCCTAGGCTTTTCGTTAATTGATTGTTCGTTTTAATTATATTTGTGTTTATTATTTATAATTAATTCTGTTTTTATAAATTTCTGCTTTTAATTAATTAAAATCTAAAATCTTTGATAATCGATAGTCTAAATAATAAGATAAACTTTGTTTGGTACTTGATAATCTTCCCTGTGGAGACGATCTTACTTTCACTATATTATTTGTTCGATTCCGTGTTGTTACGGACGGTTAACAGGTATCTCCAAGGCATCAGCATTGAACCTTCTTATATACCTTCCTAAGGGCTCAGTGACTCCTAGGCATATGTTGAACAGACTCAGGGAGGTCTTTTAATACCTCTTGCTACTAGCGAACTGATGTAGGAACATCGCGCTAAACTCCTTAAATGAATTAATCGAATTCGGAGCTAGCTAATTGAACCACTGCTGGGCAGCTTTCGTCAAGGTAGTTAAGAATACTCGACATTTAACCCCATCAGTATACTGATGAAGCAAAGTGCTATTTTCAAACTTCGATAAGTGCTCAGTGGGATCCGTTCATCCATAGTATTCAACAATATTGGGGACACAAAAATTATTGGGAAGCTCTTCGGCTAAGACTCGTTGCCCAAATGGTATCCCTCGTAGAAGGGGTTGGAAACCTCCTCCTAGGCATTGCCTCATCTCTCTCATTTCTGCTCTTAGGTCCTCGAATCCTTCTATCGCCTCTGGACGTCTTACGTTATTACCAACAGGATTCATGGGTGGTTGTCTCCAGGGCATATTACCCATTTCACTAGGGTGATGGTAAATCCATCTTTTTTGGTTTCCATCTAAGGCCTCCTCGTAAGGATGAGGTCCCACAGCATATGTTTGGTGAGGATGGAACGGTGGCACATGAAATGTCGTTACCCTTGAAGCTTGAACTATAGGGATCGCCATTGGGACAGCTGGCCGAGGTGGCAATGGAATGCTCACCGGGATCTCCCTTTTTGGTTGTGTATATCCTCCTTGCAAAACAGAGGCCATTGCTGCAGCAAATGCTCGTCCCCATTTATCCGCGGGAGGGAACTCACTCCCTGTTGGCAGAGCACCTGATGGGATAGCACATGCTACTTGGTGAGCATGCTCTTCATCACCTCCTTCCATTTGTTGGCCTCCTTCACCTATAAACCATTGTCCATGCATTGGCGGATTTGGAGTTTTGTTCTCATTGGCCAGTGGTGGATGAATTGGCTCTTGTACGTCTCGAGTTTTTCACCGGATAGGCCCTTCCAAGTTAGGAGAGGTCGTGTATTCTCCTTCATGGCGGCGTGTGTATACACGCATTATTCCCAGCACAACCTCCTGTTGCGAGGGTAAACTTCCTTGAGGTGGTGATTAAGTGAATCCTGATACAACGGTGGTGTTTCCTGGACCGATTAACACGAAAACCAAAGCATGTGCGGGATTGCCCCGTCAGTGATTGCCCCGGTGCAACACCTGGCAACATGGTGGTCGCGCACTTTTCTTCCACCGCCGGCCCGATGGCGGGCTGTCAGTGCACGGTGGCATCCGGCTGATGCACGGCGGCGCTCCTTCTCTCCGAATGCCTTAATCCTTGAATTTCTTCCATTTCAATGCAACAACTCACGTCTTAAACTCCTTTTCCCATAGACAGCGCCACTTGATGTGGTTCGGATTTTCACACCAAGAAAATCGGAGAACCAAACAAGGTCTTCGACTGATTGTTGTAATTTAATGTATCTAAACTCTTGATTCTCACTCAAATAGTAAATATTGAAAAACTCGAAATGTGTAAAGGAAAATGAGAAAGAATGACTTCTTTATTGATTTTGAGCATTCAAGAACATAAACCTTAATTTCTGTAGTATTTTCTCTAATAATACATAAGTTGAAACAATAATACCTAAGTTACAAAAAATGAAGTCAAAACCTATATATAAAGGCCTAGTGGCCGATTTTACTAGGGTTTGGGGAGTCTTGGATTGCTCCAACTTGTTCTCGGATATTGAGGGATATGATGAGCTATATCCCTCTTTTTTGGATTTGGTAGTTTAGGATGAGATTTACCCAAATATCCATTTATTTGAGCTTTCTCATAAGCATTTCCATGAGCTTCCCTTTGGACTTTCCTCTTAGCATCCTTCCAAGCATATACTCGGGCTTTTCACGAGCTTTCCATTCATAAGCCTTCTTCATTTATTCATTTTGACATGAGCCCACTCCATGTTAGCCCATTTAGGAGAAGTAAAAATTATGACCCATATCAAAAATATTTATTATTAAAGCATAGAATTCGTATTTTATGATTTCTGAATATGAAAAAATCTAAAAACAAAAAAAAATTGATTGAAAAACCAAAATTTATTAATTCTTAACTTAAGAAATGAAGGGTATAAAACCACCATGTTAGCGCATTTAGGAGAAGTAAAAATTATGACCTATATCAAAAATATTTATTATTAAAGCATAGAATTCGTATTTTATGATTTCTGAATTTGAAAAAATCTAAAAACAAAAAAAAATTGATTGAAAAACCAAAATTTATTAATTCTTAACTTAAGAAATGAAGGGTATAAAACCAGAATTTTAAATTAAAAAAGTTTGTACAAGAATGAATTCTTTAGAGTGAAAAATTATCTTCATTGATTTCTGAGATATAAAAATTTAATTTAGGGGGATTTTAGTAAATTTTCCGACTTTACATCAAAATTAGTCAATTTAAAATGAAGTGCATCGTCTACAAAACACAATATATAATATGTTAGATTTAAAATAGAATATTACACTACAAACCAAAAAAAAAATTGAATTCAAACTTAAATTCTCTTCACTGTGTGTGCATATTAACATCGAGTAATCAACTCTAAATCTTTCTTCCTTCAATAAAATACATTAATAATTTCTTTATGGTGATTTAATGTTCAAGTTGTATAATTTTATGTTTGAATAAAAACATATATTTCACACTAGTGTAAACTTCATAAACATATTTTATAAAGATAAGTCCAATATTACTCCAATCTTAATACAAGTTCACGGTGAAAAATGAAAATATATAAAGTTAAAAATTTGATAATGTGAAATAAAAATATATGAGGTACAAAGATTTAATTAATTGAAATTTATGTTTGTTTTTGTATTGTTGTCATTTCATTATAGAGAAAAATAACAGTGAAGCTCCTATAGCAATTTGTGAAGCTCCAATATCAACTCCCAACTTATATATAGTGTTCAATTATATATGCCCGTATATGGAAAGCCAAAATTTACTTGTCCCACTTAAGAAAAGCGAGCTATTAGATGTCACTTGATATAGCCCAAGTTGACTATATGGTTTGAACCCTTAGGCATCCAGAATTTTATGGACATGCTTGTAGGATTGCAACAAAGGACCATAAGTGTGTTGCCTGTTGCGCGTACGAGCTGGCCGGGGCTAGTCATGAGCTTGGACTTTGCGCAACCTGTCTTTATCTTCTTAGACAAAATAAATCATTTAACTTAATTATTTTCTTTCATTAGAATTCAAATAAGTGATATGGTTGGATGAGCGAGGCGATCAAGAGATCATATCGCTTCTAGGCGAACGAATGCAGTCATTTGACCGAGTTCAGTACGTGGTCCTAACTTGTAAGAACGTGTCTCAATGAAGTAATCACTCTCTAGCAGTCAATTAGCTTGCAAAAGTGCTCCTTTCCATTTTCTGTTGAGTGCCAACCCTACTGACTTAGTCCTCAATTCTAAACAATCTGAGTGATTGTTTTAACTTTTAGATATACCTCAACTTACGCTTGAACACGGTTTCTCGATCAAAATTCCATGGATCACAGATAGCGCCTATTCGGTTCAACCAAGGCAGGCGTCCATGACTTTGTGTAAGACTATATAACAATTTACACCATCAAATATTCTAACCAAATATTTATAGAGATATATACATGAAAGTACGAGGTATTCATTATATTAATATATAATGATTCATAACAATAGGCACAGCACAAACTTATTTTTAATACACATGGAATTTTTGTGAAATATCGTCGTAACAAAGAGCGGGTTTGTAGTTAACCCATATATATTATTTAAAGAAATCGTTCACGCACTAGATAATCCAGAGAAACAAAACTTTGCTCCAATAAAGTATATAATTGATCTAACTTGAATTCGGGGACTCGAACCTACCAGTCTGGAAGGATTCGAACCGTACCATGAGTAAGGAGATAATGATTATAGACTCCACTCAATAATGACTGAGCTACCTACGTACCTAATCAAGATCAAGTCAACGTAGTTCTATAGTAGTATGTATAGTCAGGGTCGTACTCGGTAGACGATCCAAACTTCCAAATTTATATATATAGGAACATACTTCTCAGTCTATAAACTCGTTACTCAGGAGATACGAGGCTAAAACTAAAGAGAATATTTTCAATATTCCAACCCACAATAAATATTATGAGGAGGTATTTATAGGACATACACCTTGTCAGGGTGGTTGTTGGTCATTTGTAAGATAGCGACAAGTAGCACCATTGGACGGTAGATGACTTGGACTGCGGGGTCAGGTCAGGATACGACCCGATCCATTATTGTTACTTAGCGCGGATCTTTGGCCTCATACTGAATTTTGTCTTTGTGTTGGGCCTAGGACCTTGTATTGGTACTTGTTGGCTTTGTGTTGGGCCTAGGACCTTAGTATTGGTACTAAGGTCCTAGGCCCAACACAAAGCCCAAAAATTCAGTAAGAGGCCAAAGATCGGCGCTAAGTAACAGTAAAGGGTCGGGTCGTACCTTGACCCGACCCCGCACTCCAAGTCATCTACTGTCCAATGGTGCTACATGTCGCTATCTTACAAATGGCCACCAACCACCCTGATAAGGTGTGTGTGCTATAAATGCCCCCTCATAACATTTATTGAGTTGGAATATTGAAAATATTCTCTCAAGTTTAGCCTCGTATCTCCTGAGTAACGAGCCTAAAGACTGAGAAGTACGTTCCTATATATATAAATTTGGAAGTTTGGATCGTCTACGGAGAACGACCCTGGCTATACATACTACTATAGAACTACGTTGACTTGATCCTGATTAAGTTCGTAGGTAGCTCAGTCATTATTGAGTGCAGTCTATAATCATTATCTCCTTACTCATGGTACGGTTCGAATCCTTCCAAACTGGTAGGTTCGAGTCCCCGGATTCGAATTAGAGCAATAATAATAAGATTTTTCCAAATGATTGAATATCTAAAAGGAAATTATATATAGTTCCTTAACTTCCATAGAATTTGAAGTAAAACAAAAGGAGTGCAAATTAATTTGTGGTATATTATTTATCGAGAAAAGGAAAAGGGCATAGGAAAAGTTCCATCAGTTTCCTTTGGGCAGAAGACTAGACCTCCTTGTAGGAGACAATTGGATGTTACGGTTTCATCTTTACATAGTCCCATTATAATCACATTTTGACTCACAATATCATTTGAATTAATAATGTAGTATTATTTTGCTTCTAGCTCTCTTTCTCATCATCACTTTCTTTTCCTTTACTCCATTCCAATTCCCATTCCCCTCAAAGACATCAATTCTTTAACATTACCTGGAAAAAAAAAAAAAGTAGATCCTGTCGAAAACTACACCTATCTATACACCAATTCCAATCTCATCATTCTGTCACTATCTCTTTCTCTATATAAGTATACATACAAAACACAATTGGCCTTGCTATATATAATTTCAAATAATTTACAGCACTACATCATGAGTCAAACATATTCATATGATGTCTGGAGATCAAGAATTCTGATACCATCCCTGATGAGCCAAAATTAAATAATAATATTTAGGGTCGAATTTACCCTTGATATTGACTAGAATTACAAAACTACCAAGGAATCTGCGCTTCTTGAATGGCGGGTCGGGTCAGTTGTACGCCCCGACCCGACGACGCTATCCATCTGGACCATTGGTTAAAGGATATGTAGCACCATTTGAGTAGCCCAGATGTCACATCATTAATGTGTACTTTCTGGTAATATAAATTTCCTTCAGAAAATTCTAGTCCAAACTCGGTTTGGCCGAACCTCAGTGCAATTCACCAGGAGAGTGAATTACACTTATCATATAATTGGTCACAGATTAAGTGAATTACACTTGGGTTCGACCACACCAGGTCTGGACTAAAATTTCCCGTAGCCCTCCCCTATTCATTTGTGGAAGACCAAACATTTATTACCACCATGAATTATGTTGATCAAACTTACGAACAAACAAAAAATGCAAGAGATGATGAGGAATTTTTTAGGCGAGAATTAACTTTATCCTTAACACGAAATTGCCTTGGCTATATGTGCTACCGGGTTTAATAAAATGTGTCCCAAGATACAATGAAAACTTTCTGAAAAATTGAACCACTTCAATATCAGAAAACAACAAACTTATATTATCTGCTGAAATCTCGAGAGGAAGAAAAGAGATGAACACAAGAGAGAATGTGAATGTGGTGGTGTGAATTTCTGATTGCAGGAGATGGCTTTTTATAGCCACTGAAATCAGACGGAATTAAAAATCGAAATTAAATCTGCCATAAAAAATTTCTGTAACAGCAAAATAATTTCAGTTGTTAGTTGTTACAAATATTGTGACTGTTGGACTGTTGACTGTTGACTACTGACTGCTGGCAATGGCCCTTCTAGAAGGCAGGTTTAAAAATTCGAATTAAAAAATGTGGCCAGCATTTTTAATTCAAATTATTTTTAATTAAATCAGATTTCTGTTGTTGGATTTTCTGGAGAGACCCAATTAAAATTTGTCTAAAAAGATTAACAGGTCATTAGACTTGACTCAAGTTGAGTTCTTGACTTAACTCAGGGTGAGTTGACTAAGTTCAATTTAGTTCTTGACTCAACTCTCAACACTTGACTCACCTCACGGGGAGTTCCCAACTCTCAGCACTTGACTCACCTCAAGGTGAGTTTCCAAGCTCAGACCCACGGCCCACGGACCTAAACCCGGACCGCGTCTCGGTCTCCAGCGAGCGGGCGAACTGACGAACGGCAGCATGGTGAAACGAACCATGGTTAGGTCCTCTCCCCCCTACAAAACTTACAAAGGTGATATGACCCGAAGGGCCAACCCTTTACCTTACGACATGGAATTATAAACACACTACAAATGTGGTTTTATTCTAATATGGGATAAACTCTTTCAGATACCCTACTTTAACATTTAATTTCTCATTCGTTACAAGTCCGATTTGAGAAATTCGAAATGCTAAACTCATCTACTCGGAACGTAGATTAATATTATCCAATAATATTTAGTATCCCCAATATTTATGGTATTCACATTTATTATGCAAAAGTCATGTAAACACACTTTTCATAATTCAAATTATCCAACAAATTCTCTCGATCCACCTCGTGTTTTCCTAATAGTATTCACCTCATAATACGAGCTCACCTAAAATAGCTCTAACCATCTAATTTGAACTACATTCTATTTAATTTGATACATAGACAGTTTGACTTAATCAAGTCCAATCTATATTCTATATTATTTAAGTTCTTGTTCAACTCATCCAGTAGGTCGTAGACTCGGCTCAGATTGTTCCAGCAAAATTCGAGCTAAATCAATCCCATCGAAAATTGAAGGAGTACGGATTGGATTTGATTCCTATTATAGACCGATATATTATTTATAATACCAAATCTTATCAAAGTTTTGTAGTTTACTTAAAAGAATTCTATAGAAACTTAACTATATGTATCACTTTCGAAAAATCTATGCCACATCATGTCCTATATATCTCACACAGTAAGTTATATTGTGTGTTGTTCACATACGCACATGTGTGAAAGAAAGTAATACTTAATACACACTCGGACCATTATTGAACTCGATCTGACATAATATGCATCACTTCCGAAACTATGAATTCTGGCTCTATGTTCTTTGTTTTTATTTGTTTTGGCAAGTAACTCTATGTTCGTTGTACACTATAGTTACTGTGGATATCAAGTGTATATATTTATGCATGATGGGTTGATATAAAGAACAGAGCTAGCGAAGTGGGAAACTGGGATATATTCACTTATTTCCAGTTGTATCTCGTTGCTTTTGAGGAATGTTTATTTAGAAGTTCAACACTGTTTTGTTTCGTAACTTGTAATATTAATTTAACATATGGTTGTGTAACACATTTGCATATTAATCTGCATGGCGTGCATGGATGAGTCCCTTGAACGCCACGTGGCACGTGGATTAATGGCAATGATTAGACCTTTTCTTTTTGGGTTAGTGTTAAAGAAGATCTGATACGATATGAAAATATTTTGAGAATTGATTCCTTATGTGGGTCCCACCAAATCCAAGGAGCTAGGCACTCCCTTAGTTGACATGATGATGGTGCATATGCACTGAAGACAGGGGGTTTGAATTCCTAGAGATTTTGTTTTGTTATGTTTTTATTAACGATGATGATGGCGTACGTTTCGTGGGGGTTTGCATGCATCATTATAATATTTCAAATCCATTCAGTGTTTCATTAAATAGGGCGGGTATAAACAACCTTTTTTTTTTTGATAGAAACGGGTATAAACAAACTGATCATTGCATTTAATGACCTAAAATTCTTATTCTTATCGACATTTGTGACCCGGGAATCTTCCTGCTTTCACCCCGAGTGGTTCGAAGCTAAACCCGGGTCAAATGCAAGTATTATTTTCTAGTAACCCTATCAAATGTAGGGGATTATAAGGTGCGGGTCGGGGTAGTTTTTTTTTTTTTTTTTATCCGATCCAATGTTTGTGATTTTGGAACAATTTAGCCTGAATCCGGTCCGACAAGTTTCGAATCAGAACCTTGCGATTTACTTGGGTTGGTGTAGTTTTTGCGGTTCCTAACAATTCAATTGTCTAAACTAATATATACAATACATATTACTTGTTTATTTAAATAAAATATTTATACACATGACATGTATATAAATAAGTGGAATAAAAGATATATAAAATACGATTTGAAATAGATGATCCAATTTGACGGGTGGGGGAATTATTAATTGAAGTCTCTAAAGTAGTGATAACATTGGGTTAATCGCATTTTAGTTTACAAGAGAGCATCTTTTGAAAAGTGGAGCTCTTCCCGTTTGTCCAACTCCATAACTCCAATCTCAAGACAATCCCATATTCTCCCTCTCTCTCTCACACACACACACACTACTTTCTCTCTCTTGTTTTATTTTAGTTTGAATCTTTTGATCATCGAATCGATCGATGATGTTCCAGAGGGGATTTTTGTTTGTTGGTTCGGGTTTGTGCCATGATGAGTGTTGTGTGGGGTCTCCTTTTTTCCTGTTTTGTTTTTGTCCCTCGCAACTTGTCGTTTTTAATTAATTTGATTTGTTTTCTAAATCCTTCTTTGAAATTAAATACTAGTCTTTCTTTTTCCAAGTTTCCATCTTTGGGTCAAAGATTTTATCCATGCTCAGAGGAACATTTCTGTTGCTTTGATCATTGTAGACCATCTCTTTCACTTACTTTCTTTTTTTTCCTTTCTCTTTATTGTATATTGCCATCGAGTAGATCTAAAGATCTTCTACCACCTTGCTATATTGTAGAGTGCTACATTTGAGATAACCTTTTTTTTTTTTTTGTCCTAGGTATAATCAATTGAATCAAGAATGGATTGAGTGGTGTATGTCATGTTATTGTTTTGAAAACTCAAGGGTAATTAATATATAGTGTAATATTTGATTTCTTTTTATTTTATTTTGCTTGGATTTATGACTTTACGGTGTTCCCGAATTGAATTATAACTACTGAATTGTTGACGTGTATCCAAATTGAATGGAACTACTTCTAGAGGGCAAGAAGGTGATTATAATTTTACAACTCAACTAAACAGATTCTCCATTACATATGTGAGGTAGATTGCTCTCATTATCACTACAACAAAAAGTAACATTAGTGACAAAAATTTGAAGTGATAATGTCAAAATTGTCACTATATATACATAATGAGTGACAATAATTTTTACCTCGTCACAATAATGATAACAAAAGGTTTTTTAAAGTTATCACTTCTGAGTTATGATAATTACACTCTGTTTCGTTCAAGGAAATTTGTAGTGAAAGAAAAAGAAAACAATTTTCCATTGTTTGGTTATTAGAGAGAAAAAATCTAATACTAATTTGAGTCTATACTTTTTCCTCACCATTTGGTGAGAAAAATGGTGGGAAAAGGAAAATTGTTTCCTTTGATTTTATTTTCTTTCTTACCAACTTTCTTGTACCAAATAGAATGTTAGTGACAACTTAATGGCAATACAAATAAAGTGACAATTACATTTATTGTCACTAAAGATGTGTCGGTAGTGATAACAATTTTCTTGTCACAAATTATCAAAAGTAATAACTTGTATTTAACTCTTGTCACTAATAAACTTGTGAAAACTATTTTTTTTAACAAAACAAAAACTCTTGTCACTTAATATATATAATTAGTGACAACTTTAACATTATCACTTGACCTTTTGTCATTAATATATTTTTAAAAAAAATTTATGCGAATATGCGGCATTTTTGTGAGAAGCAATTAACATAATCAGATGGGCAAGTGTGAGAAGCAATTAACATAATCAGATGGGGGAAAAATTGCAATTTTAGTCCCATAACTTAGCTCATGTGCGCTTTTGGTCCCAATATTTTTTACTTTTGCATTATACGTCTCATAACTCCAAAAAATGTGCATTTTTGGTCTCAACATACGAATACATCATGTATTTATACGGAATTGGCGCATGTGGCTCACGCGGGATCACAAAAATGTGCGTTTTTGGTCCCATAACTCCAAAAACGTGCGTTTTTGGTCCCATAACTCCAAAAACATGAAATGCAAGCGCCAATTCCGTATAAATACATGATGTATTCGTATGGTGGGACCAAAAATGCACATATTTTGAAGTTATGGGACGTATAATGCTAAAGTAAAAAATATTGGGACCAAAAGTGCACATGAGCTAAGTTATGGGACCAAAATTGCAATTTTCCCATCAGATGGGCAAGTGCCAAGTGCTACTGATGATCATTTTGCTTAGATATTATATTTTATAATTGTCTTTTTTTTTGGCTAAGGTTTATAATTGTTTTTATCAATGTTTAGGGAATAAATATATATATATATATATATATATATATATATATATATATATATATATAAAAGCTAATAATTAAGGAATGGATTGATGGAGTATAAAGGTAGGGTTTTGGATTCGGGAGATGAGGTATTATGATTGCGAATTGAATTGGTTATGTATGTTCACGTGATTCCAGGGGTACGTACGGCTACTGATTGTAATGTGAGCTGAAACTGTTTGTTTTTATAGAAATCTCGCTATCTATCCTCTCCCAATCTATGTATCTCCCATCTGCTTTGATTGAAGACGGATTGGACGGCCTATAATGGTAGAAATATGATTGAGGAAGACCGGTCATTGCTCTCTAAAATTTTAGCTTAACTTAGAATAAAATCTCACTCCCACAGGACCTACACCTTAACTAATTCTTGGGTGTGGATGCATGTCCATTGGAGATCTTTACAACACCATTGATAGTAAGAGATGGATCAAACTCAATGATCTAGGTACACCATATAACGAACACACACCCTTCTTGTGTTTGAAATGTTGTGTTACTTGCGTATTATTTTCAAATCTTGAGATGATCACGTGTGAGATCACAAGACTCCCGTTATGCGTTTCCACATAATGGTCGGTGCAGATCACCCACTATTTGAAGTCTCGAATCTCTCAAGAACAACCTGCTTATCATTGATCAATCTAACTCAACCAATAAGATTGTTTAAAACGACTTAGTACAATTAAATTTCACTAATTACATAACAAGTGTTATTATATATCATCCTACAAGGAAAACTAACCTAAAGACTTAAATACCTTATCAACATTCTAGATTCTTCTTCTTATGAGGAAAAATTCTAGCTCGAACCCAATTCAGTCGTTCACAAACATAATTCACATGACATCTTTTGCGAATGCATAAGCGAGCATATTTCTCGAAAAATTCTAGTGCAGACTCGGTTTGACAGCACCCAAAGCATTCAGAGGGCAAATGCATTACACTTGTATTGTGATTAATGTAAACTTCAAGGAGAGTGACCAATTATGAAACAAATATTTTTAACACTTGCCGTGTGATTGGTGAGGTGCGATCAAATCGGGTCTGAATTAGAACTTTCTCGTCTTATTGTATATGTTTAGAGAACAGATTACTTTTATAAGTTGTGGTCAATTCATATGTATTTTTATTATATAATCAGTTGTGGTCAATTGGCATTTAACTAAGAAATCCATTGTTGCCCCTAAGTCAATTAAGCTTGCAAGATCTAGAGAATTACTTTAATTTAAAACAAAGGGAGTAATATAGTAGTAAAGTGTAAAATAAACACAGACAGATATATAAAACCGCATAATTCCAATTCCAACATGCGTGTCTAGCTAGATCACATAAATTAATTAATGATCATCAACAAAGAATTTTAATTAAAGAAGAAGGAACGTAGCCGAATCAAGGTGGTTAGCCCCGTGAGGCGTATGAAGGGAGGAGGCAAAGATACACATACGGACATTACAAGTCTGATGATGCATTGGGTTCGAGACTGTACATATATGTTACCTCGTGATCGGCGAAAGGGCAGATAGACTGTTCCCGCTAGTCACGTGGCCTCTTTTGACTGCCCGATGACCAATGGAATCTGTATCTATACCTGTATCTATTGGTACCTCTCCTCATCACCTCCTCTCTATATAAATAACATGCACCTTAGCTTGTGAGTTGTCATATATAGTATCATATATTGTCTTTGCATGCATACATAATTTTACCCAAGTTATACTGTGAGTTTTGGTTTTGCATAAATATATATATATATATATATATATATAAATTGTGAACGTGGAGAAGTGCAGGTGGTGCCGACTGCTGACTAGTATTTTGCCATTTTCTTACAAGAGACAACCACTGATAAAATTACCAGCTCTCTATCCTATGTTGTTGTTCAAACATTTAATTATTATTACACATACATCGCTCTCAATTTACTATTTCCTAGTACCTTTCTTTTGCTACCCGGCCTTTTAATTACTCTATCTATCTATCTATATTTATATTTCTTATTAATTACTTATAAACTTCAGATAGATCATATATATATATATCCCTCTCTTCTTCATTGATCTCTTCAAATTTGTAGATTAATTAATGATGCAGAG
This sequence comes from Buddleja alternifolia, assembly GCA_019426215.1. Taxonomy (NCBI): domain Eukaryota; kingdom Viridiplantae; phylum Streptophyta; class Magnoliopsida; order Lamiales; family Scrophulariaceae; genus Buddleja; species Buddleja alternifolia. The sequence goes on from CM033393.1 coordinate 35,877,259, forward strand.
GTACCATAACCAAAATAATTCATACTCAATGCTCTTCTCCATGTCCAATGGCCAGTATAGAGAAGGGGAAATGTACTCTTTTACTACAACGACGTCGTCTCCCTCGTCTTCTGTTGATTGTACTCTTTCTTTAGGCACGCCTGCAACTCGCCTAACCAATCATGACAACAACAATAATAATCATCATCAAGAGAAGAAGCGCTCTTCTTGCATCTCTAACTTCGGCTGGAATATACTGCCTTCCAAACACACCTCGCCGCCTTCCGCCGCCAAGACCCACCGTGCCGGAAACGCCCCCTCCGGCGGCGACCCTTTATTGGCTCGCCGCTGTGCTAATTGCGACACCACTTCTACTCCGCTATGGAGGAACGGACCAAGAGGCCCAAAGGTAATGCATCAATTTCTTTTTTTATGCATGCATGATTAAATATTTGATGCTAGTGTATACACACACGCACTAATGGTGGTGATAATGTGTTAACTAATTAATAACGTACAGTCACTATGCAATGCTTGTGGAATTCGTTTCAAGAAGGAAGAGAGGAGGGCGACGGCGGCTGCCTCCACCGGCAACGGCGGCCATGACACACAACAAATGATGAACAGTTCTTGGATTCAACCCCAGAAAATGGCTTGCTATTCTTCAGCCTACGGGAATGAATTCCGATTCATAGAAGACGACGATCATCATCGCGACTCATCATCATCAGATACTAGCATTAATCCTTTTCTTTCATGGCGTTTCAATGTGGCTGACAGGCCAAGCCTTGTTCATGATTTCACCAGATAAAAATTAAAGAAAAGCCAAACTTTCAGTTCGATTTCGGTTTGGTCCGAATTTTCAGTTTTTGGTTCGGGCACTTAACTGAACCGTGAACAACCCCTAACTATGTATCACAAAAAAATGAAATCCCATTTGATGGCATGAGATATCCTTTTCTTTCAAATGTTAGATTTCTCCTTTTGGGTTTCATGGATGATCATAAGTAGATCGGTAGATGGAGTGAAAATGAGTTAATTCTATGTTTGTTAGATTTGCTTTTCTTTTTTTCAGCTTTCGCCTTCTTTCTTTTCTTTTTTTTTTTTTTTTTTTTTTTTGCTGTTGTTCAATTATATAGTACGTAGTACTAGAACGAGTATAGGACTAGCAACTTTTTGATGTTAGTATGTTTGATATAGTTACTTTATTAATATGACTGCAACAAATTAAATAGGTTAGCTTTATGATCAGCACCTGATGTTTTCTGTGTAATCAGATCATGTCCCCCCAAAAAAAATTAGTTTATGAATTTGTGGTTGTTTAATTGGGAGGTTACTTCGTCACTTAATCTTTATCCTTTTTTTTATTTTTTATTTTTTGTATTTTATAGCCTAAATGTGGTTGAATTAGAGTTGACAATACATTAATTTTCAAATAATGTTAATATAAGAAATAAGTCTCCATTTTAATAATTGAGAAATGTTATGTATCAGTATCACCCGCTATTACGAGTCTGCAATCGGTTAGAATCGAATCAAAATTATGGAAATCATTGTTTTCTCTGATTTCATATTTTTATGAAATAAAATCAATGTTTAATCAATTTTTATTTTGGATAAATACGTTTAATCGATGTTTAAAATTGAAATCAAATCAAAAATCATTTTTTTCTAAAACCAATTCACAACACCAAACGGAAAAATATTTCGGACCAATTACAATTTAAACTGAATTGTGGTCAATTGATCCGATTTGTTATCTGAATTGTGCATAACCCTAGCTACCTCCTACGTACCAACTGTTAAATACTTCCTCTAGTTATTTTTTGAAACTTTTCTATGTAAATAAAATATGCCATGACTAATTCCTCAGTACCAAAAAATGGAAGACTGGAAGAAAGGAAGAAAAATAAAAAACCAGTGTGATGCATATATATTGTATTGCTATTTCATGTTATCATCTTGTAATAATCATGATATGGATGACTGGGAGTTCTTTAATTAGAGTAGTTCATAAAAATATAGAGGAAGATCTAGCTAGGGCCAAACCTTTTTATATATATATTTTTTTGAATTAAATTCAGAGTCAAATTTAAGGTGTTTGTCAACACAACTGATTATAGAAATTAGAAAATTAATTATAAATGAAAATAATTAGAAATGATAATAAAATCAAAAGTGAGTAGTGTTTGAACACATAAGTGAAAAGTGGAAAAAAATCTCCATATGATTGTTTGTTTGCAAAAGAAAGTGATGAAAAGTAAAATAAAACTATTTTAATTACAAAAATACCACAATTAATTTTAAACATCATTAACCAACTTAGAGATTATAAATTTTTATCACTTAAGTAGGAGAGAATTAGAATCAGAATTAATGACTTCTATAAATAATAGTAATAGTAATTGTGTAGTTGCGGTGATCTAGTGAGTCGTGACAATCACTACAAGAAAAGATAAAATACGAAACATAACCTTGCCCAATGAACATTTAAGTTTTTCAGCACGATTATATTTGTCGCCAATTGTATTATTTTTCGCAATGAAATAAAAATCGTTGTCCATAGACAACGAATATGATTTTTCGTAGCCATGAACATTTAGCAACGTGGATTGGCTCACGAAGCACCCAACGAATGTTTTTCGTTGCGGATACCTTTAGCAACGAAAAAATTAATTTTTCGCATTGTTAAAATCTAAATTTCTTGTAGTGAATATATATATATATATACATCATTTTAAAAATTAGATATCATACGAGAACAAATATAGGTACAATGACTTTATTATTTACTGAATATCAACATGCATGCATGTATAACGAACTGTCTATAGTGTGAAATTGTTTACATAATCTTTTACTACTGTTAAGTTCGTGGGAAATGTGATTTTGGGGGAAAAAATATGTCATTACTTAATACATATGATCATCAAGTTACTTAACATTCTGTTGTTAATTCAGCTAAGAATTGAAAGATACATTCAGACATTGTGCAAGCATGGATTTATTTCTTCGGCTAACTTTAAAGGTAATCCTAGCCTAGCGAGTAAGTTCGGGGTTCATATGGGGACTTGGCGTGACTTGCGGGTCATGCAAGTCAAGTGGTCTCTTCCGGAGGAGGATTGGGTTAAATTGAATTTGGATGGTGCTTCTCGGGGCAATCCTGGTTTGGCAAGTGCAAGAGGGGTTATACGGGATCACAAAGGAGATTTTTTGATGGCATACACAGAACATATTGAGATGGCTACTAACACTATGGCCGAACTAGTAGGGGTGTGTAAAGGGATTGAGCCATTCTTTAATCATGGTTTTTGAAGGGCTTGGGTGGAACTAGATGCTCAAGCATTTATTTTGATAATTGCTAGTACCACCCCGGGAAGTTGGGAACTCCAAAAATTTCTTCAGCGTATTAGAATTTTATATATAGAGAAGGAAATAAACCGGCTAACTTACTTGCAAACAGGTTTGAGATGAAAAAACCTCCTCGGTAATCCTTGGGTTAGAGGCTGCTTCTTGCCTTCTTCTTGCTCACTTGATGATGGATTTAATGTTTCCTAGTTTCAGTATTAGATGGCAATAATTTTTCGTTGTAAGGGCTTTCATAGATTTTGGCCGTGTCTAAAAACATGGCAGGGCCATGTTTCTAGCTGGAAAATTGTTTGGAAAAGCATGGGTTGTCATGGAAAGCATGCCCCCCCCCCCCCCCCCCCCCCCATGTTATGCACTGTTTTTCAACAGTAGAAGATTGTTTTGAAGATTCATGGTTTAGTCTAATTTTTTGTAAGGGAGTATTACTTATTTACTTTCTTGTTTACTTTTTTTACACTTGTTTGTAAGGGAGTTAGTACTCCTTTTTTATTCGCTTTCTAGACTTTTTATGAGGGAGTCGGATTTCCTTATTTACAACTTTATTTTGAGTGAAATAAAAAAGGGATGAGGGGCCCGATCACGCCCTCCCCGAAAAGACGGTTTCTTAAAACAAATTAAAAAAATTTGTTGTTAATATCATTGTTTACATAGTGACAAGACAATAGAGTTTCACTGCAAAAAAAAAAAAAAAAGATAATAGTGACAAAATATTAAGTGGCAATATCAAAGTTGTCACTAATTGTAAATTTTTTGTTACAATAATTTTTGTTTTGTCACAAGAATAGGTTTTACATATTTAATAGTGACAATATCTGTATAAAAATTGTCAGTCTTGATAATTAATAACAAGAAAATTATTGTCAGCATTGACAATTAATGACACATGTATAGTGACAACAATTATAGTTATCATCTTATTTGTGTTGTCAATAAATTGTCACCTATACATATGTCTAAATTATTATTAGGAAAAAAAATTAAAAATTCTTGTCACAAATAATCCTTATTGTGACAAATAAAAAATTATTGTCACAAATGTTGTATATTAAGTGACAATTTTAAAACGACCACTTCAAATTTTATCTCTAATATTACTTTTTATTGTAGTGTGTTTACATAAATTTGGTGCATTTTTTAAATATACCCTACTATTAAGTTGATAGTGTTGGGTTTTGTTTTTTTTATGAAAATATTTATTATGCATAACTGATAAAAGTTATATGTTTAAAAAAACCAATTGAAACCCTATGAGGAGATTCACAATTTTCTTGAGCAAGATAGAGTTGGTATGATTTGGATTAGATACAAAACCTTAGACTCGAGTTTGTCGAGTTAGGTCTCTAGGTAACACCCTCTCTTTGATTAAAAAATTAGGAAAATTTATATGAACCACTATAAACGGGCCCAAAAGTGTTGAGGCCGGGGCATTTTTTAGGTCCATCTTATGACCCAATTGGCCCATTAATTCACCCGGTCTGGGGTTTAAGACATAGTTCAATTGCAGGGTTTTAGCAAACGCCCTAAAACCCACACACGCAGAGTTCTTTTTCAGGTCAGCAAGAGAACTCGCAAAAGGCTATCTATGGCGTCAGTAGCAGAAACGTCCCCGGACTCCACGAATTTGAAGTTGACAGAGCTGTTAAAGGAGGTCAAGCTTGATTACTCTGCAGCCAATACTAAAATCGTCAACGACGTCGTTTCCTCCATTAGAGACGCCATCGACGAGATTTCGGACGGCCTCCAGGTACGTGCTCCAGTATTTATATTACGTGTTTCGTGTCAAGATGAGATTTGTATCCTAAAATGAAAACTTGTAAGGCATTGTTTTCGCTGCGTGATCGAGTTTTTTACTGATTTGTTTTGATTATATTGCTGCGAATTTGTTTATTAGGTTACAGCTGATGTTGCGCCTGGATTTGTTCGAGATGTCGGCGCGGATAAAGTTGAATTCAAGTTTAGGAAGCCCAAGTCTGTAGAGATTGGGGGAAGTTACTCATTTCAGTGTGTTGCGAGGCCGGACGTGAATGTGGATATTTTCTTGAGGATGCCTAAGGTATTTCTTCAGTGTTCTAGCTGAATTAAGAAAAATTTAGTGAAGCTTTAAGTAAGTAATAATACCGATCGGTGACCTAGTTTTGGCTGGCTGAGAGTTAAGACAGTGATTGAACCTATGTGTATGTCTCATTTTATTGGACACGAGGTGATGATAATCCTGAAAAGTCTGCACTTTAGGTAATAGACGGGAGCCGGAGGGACCTTTTGGAAGAATAGTGTTGCTTTTGGTTTAGATGGTGAGGAGTAGGTGAGCTTCTGTAGAATACTTGTAAAAATTTTGACTGGAAAAAAATTGTTGTTTTGTTGCTTCAAGAATCCAATGTCTGTTATCTGAGGGCTTCTGGGTTTACATGCATCAGTGGTTCGCCCTGGGGTGATTTTTTGGTGATATGACATCTTTCATCTTACTAGACGTAAGTGTAGGTCTAGACAATCATAGTAATGTTGTTTAGAACTTTCAACTCATGCAATTACACAGCACCTTAAAATTGAATTATTTTACTTTTCTTGGCAGGAGTGCTTCCATGAAAAAGACTATCTAAATTACCGTTACCATGCGAAAAGATTCCTTTATCTATGCATAATCAAGAACCATCTGAAATCTTCTTCTTTAGTTCAAGATGTGAGGTGGTCAGCTTTGCATAACGAGGCACGCAAGCCTGTACTGGTTGTTTATCCAGGTCTAGTTTATACATAGTATATGTTCTCTGTCTTTGTACATTTAGTTGGTGATTTTCCTTCAAGTGACTTATCTATCATTTATTTGACAATTTTTCAGCTGCACGGTTATCAGACAATTCCGTATTTTCCCTGAAAATAATTCCCACAGCACCTTCTCTGTTCACTGTGTCAAAGTTGAACTTAGAAAGGAACAATATCCGCTCCCTGAGTCAAGGTACTATATGTCACCTGTTTGTTATGTTTTCCCTCAACAAGTGTTGCCTTCCAACTGAAACTTAGATGTGCAATCCTAAATTTCTATCTTTACAAGCTACGCCGAAGTACAACAGCAGTATTTTGGAGGACATGTTTATTGAGGATAATGCAGAGATCATTAAGAGAACTTTTATGGGATGCAAGGAACTGGGAGAGGCTTTGTTACTTTTGAAAGTATGACAACAGTATGGTTCATCTCTTCATTATAATTGTTGTTTCTCTTAAATCTCTCATTCCCTTTGGCATGGAGTACTATATTTGGTTTGATGATGTAGGTTTGGGCTCGGAAGAGTTCTCTATGTGTTCATGATTGCTTAAGTGGATTCCTGATCACTGTCATTGTGGCATACCTTGCATCAAAGTCTGGAAAAAACCGAATCAACAGTTCAATGAATCCCATGCAGATTTTGCGCTTCACACTGGACTTTATTGGTATGTGTGAATTTCATTACATCTCCCTGTAAATTTATTACACTCTGATAAAAGTATTGCAAATGTAGCTTTCCTTTTGCATGGAAATGGTAATGGCACATCAATTCTTTCCGACACTTATACTACACTTGCCACCATTTCTAAGTCTAAGTTGAGCGTGGTTAATAAAATTTGATTGGTCTGGAGTACTTGATAATTGTGAGTGTATTCATGTCTTGTTCATGATCTACATGTTTGGTTGCATGTTATGGTAGCAACATCTTTTACTGTCATCTTGGGATCTCAAACTACAACATATATTTGGTTAGTGGCTCTATATTTCGCTAACATGCTCGTGGCTGAATTGCAATTTTCCCACTATTGATACCTTGTTGAGATGTCTTTGCTGGGTTTAGTTTTTAAATTTTTGAGTACGTGCCCTGTGAGTCATCACAAATTGTCAGCCTTATTTTTAAGAGATGTTTTTTCATTTTTTATTTCATCAAGTTGTGTTTTATCAGGTGTTTTGATTGTAAATCTGTTTAGCAAAATGCTAGGCAATAGTCAGTTTATTCATTTTCATTTGTTTAAGATGTGGTCAGTCTCCTTCCAGACACTCTTATAGTGATTGTGAGCCTTCTTGGTTTAGGCAATTTTCAATATTTACGTGTGGGGAGCTACAGGTATGTGAGCTGTAAATAACTAAAGGCTTTATGGGATGACTACAGTCATTTAATGCATATCTGGGTACTTGATTATACAGAGTCATGTTAATAGTCAGCCACACATTTCATGTTGCTTGATTTGTTAAATGTTTCAGCAGTTGTTTAACTGTACTTCTGTCTATCAAGATTCTTCACAATGTAAGATTCAGCAAATATTGTCCATATGAATGTTTATTATTTGAACAACTATGCGTCTTTTGCAGCCAATTCTAAGGTATGGGACAGTGGACTCTTCTTCCATCCTGAAGGTGAAAGAAAAATTTCAAATAAGGTATTTTTTTCATATGGCTTCCTGTTTCTTTTAGTTTCTTATGTTTTGGATTATACCCATTTTTCTAATGATCCTTTTCATTGCATTGAGCTAATCACCCTTGACAAGGCTATCCGCTATTTCACTTAACTCTAGAAGTAGAACTGATCGGTAATGACCTCAGCTAGACATCCAGAGCATTTAAAGCATCGTATGAACTTTGATCTTCAAGTGATATAGTGCAGTTCTCCGTTTAGATGCATACTTGTGCCAAGGAGACTCGCTCTTCAGATATATCCACTCCTTCTACTTTAAAAGAATGGGTTGTCTCATTCCTTTAACTTAAGTGCTAATTACTGATTTGCCTTTACTTCAGGATGAACGTTTTTCCTGTACAATGGCTTGTCGTTTGCAATTCCTTATCTTCAGTGCTAGTTATCGAGTTTGAGTCTCCTTAAATAATGCTGGCAATATGTTTCTTGTCTATATGAGTATTGATGTCCAATTATGGGGTTGCAGGACAGGATGGCAAAATTAGAGTCATTTCCAATTATCATTTGTGATTCATTTGCCGACTACAATATGGCATTTCGAATGTCACCAAGTGGTTTCCAAGAGGTAGGATCATTGAATATCTTCCTTCACGCATGAGAATGGTTATAGATACCAGTCTAGCCTCCCCTGGTTTGATCATAATATGCTAACAAGATAGTTAATAATTCTGTATTTAGCTCCGAGATGAGGCTGCTCTGGTGCTTACATGCATGGATAAATGTAAAGGTGGAGGTTTTGATGAAATCTTTATGACCAAGATTGATTATCCTGCCAAATATGACTATTGCATAAGGTAAATCTTAATGATATGAAGATATCTGATACTTTTGTCGATGGTTTTTTGGACAACTTAATAGCTTGGTCTAGTCAATTGCAGAGTATGGTTTTTGATCACATTCCTATGTTCACAAAAGCTGATATTATCTGTTTATACAGAAAATGCAGGTTGTGCATTAGCACACAATAATGTAAAGTGTGCTTCTATCTCTTTTGAAGACTAGAAGCATGTGTTAATATAAAAGAACAAAATTTAATAAGTGGTGTGAATACAAGTACAATGTCAGATGCATGGTGGTGTCACCTTATGCTTCGTCAGGGTAAGGATGAAAGATTAGGCAGAAAACAATTTAGAATAAAAGCTGGCATTTTCATCACATGTAGATAATGGAGGAAGAACTAATTGAAATGATGATGTTAAATCTACTAAATGAATTTACAGGTTACTTCATTAGCACCAATCTGCTTGCTGCTTGTCTCACATATTGGCTTTTCAGATTGAACTTGAAGGAAAGTCATGATTTCCATGATTCTGGATTTTGCTTGGACGATGAGTGTTGGAGGTCTTATGAGCAGAAGGTACTATCTGTCATCGATCAAGCATTGAGAGGAAGAACTAAGCTCATTCGTGTAATCTGGAGAAACACTTCTTCTGAATGCAACTTTGAAAATGTATGATATTTGCGTATAGTTAGCGTATGATAGTTGAAGTATCATTCCTTAGGAGGATATATCTAACTTCAACTTGTAATGCATCTCTTCAAACTTTAGGGCTTATCTATGCTGGATGAAGAAGCTTTGTTTATTGGGATAACAATTGGCTCTATGGAAGAAGCCTTCAAACAAGCTGTCATGGGCCCTAGTCCTGAAGACAAAGAAAAGGTGGTTTACTTTTACTTACCTCATCTTTTGGAGGGTATAATTTGTATATTTTGTGTATCCCTCAAATCTATTTTTCACTGGTTTCCTGTTTTGCAATAGGCTCTGGAATTCAGAAAGTTCTGGGGAGATAAATCTACACTGAGATGGTTCCGTGATGGTAAAATTGCTGAAGTTGCAGGTTAGGATTCACACTATTCCCATCTTTTACTGATGTGTGGCACAAATTGAAGTGATATACCTCACAAACTACCTCTAACTAATAGTGTGGGAGCATGAGGAATGGGAAAAACATCTTATCATAAAGGAAATAACTGAGCATGTTCTAATGCGTCATCTATCCCTTCCAAAGCAAAATATCATTCCCATTGTAGATCAACTTGATTTCGTGCTTCGCCATGGCAATGGAGGTATGGTTTTTTACATTTTTCTTGATTATTCTGGCATTTGTTTTAGAGGCTTGGATAAAATCGATTTCACTGATATGAGGTTATGTGTTCAGATCCTATATCCTTTTCTAAGAATTTGTTGAAGGCATATGACGACCTGTCAAAGCATTTGCGCCTTCTCGATGACATTCCTCTCAGGATATCCAGCGTGCAGCCCCTCGATTCAGGTTTCTTTAAAAAATGAAGTGCCCCCCACCCTGACCCTGAACCTGACCGCACTTAGAACTCACACACTCACATGTTTGCCAAATCTCTGCCTCCATTTACTGGACTTGTTTAATTTTCCATCAATGCATCATTTTCACAATTGGAGCTTGATTTCATAAATGAAATTAGATAGTGTAAAAGAGTAACGGAAATAAGCTAACTAGTATGGTTCTTTGTAGATTTCTTTATTACCATGTTGAATATAGGGGGTGGGGGGACTTTAAGTCAATGGGAATCTGCAGTTCTGAAGCTGAATCTATAGCTTCTGCCAGCATTATATGCCCAGATCACACCCCATGTTTAGCTGTTGTCAGGCTTTATGCTCCCCAAGCTGTACTGACAATCACAATGCAATCACAATGGTCGCCCCATATTTGTCTTTTTGACAAATGCAGGGCGAGCAATTTCATTATGATTATTGTATTATGAGTGAATGCTTTATGCTTACCAATACTACAGCTTTTAGGTTGACGTCTGTCTTTCCTCCTGCACCACATCCATTAGCCCATGAAGAAGGCATTCGAGTAAAACTGGAGAAACCTACTGCGACATGTATACAACCGCTAGAAGTTATGATTCAGGCAAGAAAAGTTGAATAAAGATTGTAACTTGTTCATCAATAATTTTAAAGAACCACTTCTTACTCCCTTGTAGCTTGAAGGTTCTGGAAACTGGCCATTGGATGAGCTTGCTATGGAAAAGACTAAGTCTGCATTTCTCCTCAAAATTGCGGAAAGGTTGGTTCTATTTTGGTTTTTGTCAAAATACCAGCATATGAATGAATTATCTGATTGTATTGCTTGGCAGCCTTCGCAACAAACAGGGGATTGCATGTACAGCTACAGAGGATGATGTAGATGTTTTCATGTCTGGATATGCATTTCGTCTTAAAATTTTGCACGAGAGAGGTTTGAGCTTGGTGAAAAAACAGGGTAATTGATTTATTTTTCTGGCCATTTACCACAAATCACGCTGTGTTGCAGCTGCTATCAACATCTGGACTTTCAACACCATACTTATTAGGAATGAACTTTTGATTCGTAGGAGGTGCTCAAACGAAGCATGTTCTGTCTTCGGACAAAAGGGTTTTTCTTCGTGGTCAACATTCTAGCATGATTAATGGTTTACGAGGCCGTTATCCAGTATACGGGCCCGTGGTTAGGTGGGAATTTGATTCATTCTTCCTCTGCATCCCCCTGCCTATGAAAATACCCAGAAAAGCACCTCCAGACTCGGTTTTAACTTACATTTTTGTTCATTTTCTTAAGGCTTGCGAAACGCTGGGTATCTGCACATCTATTTTCAAACTCATTGACAGAAGAGGCAATTGAGCTACTGGTGGCACACTTGTTTTTAAAGCCTTTGCCATTCAGACCCCCATGCTCCAGGATAACTGGATTTCTAAGGTTGATTCTTATTGACATAGACGGCATTTATTTTACTGAATTTTCTGTTTGTCATGCAAGAGCATGTAGCCTTGATGGATTCATGTTCAATTCTTTGCAAAGTCTTCGCTTGATTAAATATGACAGTGCGATTTTACGATTTTTGATGAAGTTGCGGCCAAATTTGTTTCAGATATTTGTGGAGATATTGTCTCTTGCCTTTACTCATTGTTTGTAGCATAAAGGCATTGCATGAGATGTTTCTGCTGTTTGAAAGTTTACTCATACCATGATGTGCTGACAACCTCTGGTTGACTCGTATTGAGATTCTAGCATGCCTGCGATTTAATCACTTTTATAAGATATTTCGATTGTGTATATTTCCATATAACTCTGCTACGGGTTTGTAGACATGTTTGTTGTCTGATATGCAGCACTTTTCTATTGGAATAGATGATTGTAAAATGTAGGGAAAGAAATTGAAAAAGGTATTAAGGGGGGATGAATCGTTTTATTTTAGTATGGTGCAAGGGAAAGCAGCCAAGTGGAGAACAGGAAGACTTTGCCTTGTAGATTATAGTTCCATCCTTGTGAGAGAATACAATTTAGAGATCCGCTTGTAATTGAGAAACAGAGCAAGAAAATGAAAATGGAGATTGCCTCTGTTTTCTGGCATAACCTTTAATAATACAGGCACCCTTGATTCTTTAATTACATCTTTGCTATTGGTAAAGGAGCATTATGGTTTGATGAAAGAAAACCAGACAACAAATTTATATTAAGATTTGTACGGTAGGAGAAGGATGCGACCACTTGAATCCAAACATTGAACCAAGGGCAAATCAAGAAGAAAATCAGTTCGCACAAACCGCAGAGAAAAACGAATAGACATACATAAGACTTTTTAATTGAAAATACCAAACTCAACCAAGATAGTGAGACAAAACTTTCTTTGATTTTAGGATTGGTATGACATCATAATTATTAGGCGCTACAAAACCATTATGGCTTTTAATTAGTCTACAGTATAGCCCACTGTATTACCTCTGCGTCCAGTATTCTAAATACTTAAACTAGGAGTTTCTTGAGCTTAACATTCCAGTGGAGATTTTCAAGGACAGAAAGATTGGATTCTATTTGGTAGAAGGATATGGAGGGTGGATTTCAATTGATGAGGATTTCATATCCACCATGATGATTGAAGAGATATTTTAAAAAGGTTACTACACGACTTGAAATCCGTAGTAGTCTTCAGCTAACCAAATAAGTGCAAGGGTTTTTTGTTATGGTTTGAAATCTTTAGGGTATCTTTTGATGTGTATTTGGGAACACGTTCTCTTTTTCAACTCATTTTGAAAATGAAAATAAACGCGTTAAGTCATTTTCAAATTGAAATGGCTACTACACTTGAAATCCATAGTACTAGCTCCCCTGTTTTCCAATCCAATGGCAATCAAATGGAACAACTAACAGATGCTGCGATCTCTAAGAGAATAACCTACTGAAGAAATTGACATTTGAAAGACAACCTTCCCAATTATAGATACTATATATACGAATAAGCAAGACACTAATCTTAAAGAACTAATTCTAGACAGATACTTCCTCGGCGTGGTCTTGTTTGCCGTCCATTTCATGTGTTGAATACTTTGCTTTGCCTTCCATTTACGTGCGTTGAACACTTTTTTATGTTTTCCATTGACTAGTTAGTTTGAAATGTAGAAACTTTAAGTTTCAATTTATTTTAAGACATAGTTCAGATATTCAAATACGTACTTGGTAATTTCGTAAATTTGGGGACTTTTCTTGTTTATCTTGTCGTTTTTCACCCTTAAGCGTAATTACTTGTGTGCAGATTCCTAAGATTGTTGTCAGAGTATGGTTGGACTTTTTCTCCTTTAATTGTTGACATCAATGGGGATTTGACTCCTGATGATGACAGAGAAATCAATGTAAGTGCTGCAACTCAAGTTTCAAGAGTTTTTAGTTTATATCTCAACTTTCGTACAGCAGAATTCTATATTGAATGAAGCTCTGTTCATATTATGTTGAACAGGAGAATTTCATGTCAAATAGAAAAGAGTACGAACAGAATCTGCAGAATGTCAAACCTGCTATGTTTCTGGCAACTACTTATGACAAGGAATCTGAAGCTTGGACCAGGCAATCACCGACAGCAGCAGTAAGTAGTCTTTAAGTTCTCGCATATGTTATAATTAGTTTAAGGGTAAAATGCTAATCCTCCCCACCCTCCCACCCCCAAAAAAAAACCCATGTCATGTTTCGCACTTTGCCCGCTATTCGTGGAATCTTCCTCCGGAAATGGAGCCAGGGCACATTTTGCAACAGAATTAAAGGTTGGGGTGTCGTTAGAATAGGGGGCAATGTGCTCAATGCGATATAGTTTGGGGAAAACGATTTTTACCCTTGTTTTAATGATTCAGGAGTTGAAATCTTTTGTTATATGTTAGTCCAACTCTTGGCAAAGGGTCAGGCCAGTAGTGAGATCTTTATCAAACACTAAAGACGTGCTTTAATGTGAAACCTTCTTTCAAATCTTTCTTCAGTCGTTTCCTTTCTGTTTAAAAAATTGTTTCTCAGACTTCATAAGAAATGTAAGAAGAAAGGAACATCCTTTTTTTATTTTGAATGCAATTGAAAATTTAGGTTTGGTTCAAATGGTTGTTGGCATTAACTAAGGGATTGATGTAACAGGATCTTAGGAGATTGGCTGTGTATGCAACCAGCAGTGCTAATTTTTTGAGCAACATCATTATGAAGAATCAGATTGATTCTTATGGATGGGAAGTGAGTGAAGGCCCTTTACTTCCTGATTATTTTGGTTTTATTGTGCAAATTTTGGTTACACCCTCCATTTATTTATCCTGCAGTGCCTTTTCCGGACACCTCTGAACAACTACAATGCTGTTATTCTTCTTCATCGCGATAAACTGCCTTATCCACAGCATCTTCTGTTCCCCTCTGAAGTCAAACTAGGTTTGGTGACTTCTTGTCCTTTTTTCGTGCTTATGGAGTAAAATGCCGCTCTTTTTATATGCATTGCCACACACGTATAAAGTTTAACTGTTATTATTTCCTTTTACTAGACATCTTATTCTATTTGCTTCCTCTAGGGAAACACGTGATACGTGGGAATGCTAGCAAAACTTTCCACCCCTTCTTACTGCCTGGAGACATGAAAGAGAACTTGGAGGTACTGAAGAATAAGCTGATGGTGAATTTTGATCCACTGAGATATTTTGTCACTGACATTGAGGCAAGTAGCAAATTTCCATTTAGTTTGTGTTTCAATTGAATGGATTTCAAATCCATAGTAATGATTGAGAAATGACACAGAATGATTACTATAGAAGTTTGCTGCAAGGAATTTGTTATCATGAATTATAAATCCTTATCTTCCGAGTGCAACCTCAAATATTTGTCAACTTATCTGATTGCCACGACTATTGAGATGTTTTTCTGGCGTCATATGTGCAGAGGGAGTTCCCCGACATGTTTAAGGTGTGGTATGATTCTTTTGGAGGTGATGCTATTGGTCTTACATGTGGAGGTAAAATTTCAAAGGTAAGAGTGGTTTTCTATCTCATTCTCGAGGCTTTGATAACATGCATTGCTTTCTTTGTTAACGCCTCTTCCACTATGGTTTCAGAAACGAGGGAGAGATGATATTGGTGAGGACAACGATCTACTTGATGTGCTGAAAACTGTGGGTGAACTCGGGAAAGGATTCGTGAAAAGTGTATATTTCGTCAAAGCCCCAAAATTAAGCAATTAGCTTTTCCATCCTGATAATTCTATATTTACAAGGTTGCCCTGGCCAGTGAAGTTGGTGAAGGGATAAAAAGATCAATTGGTTATGATTAGAAGTTAGAAATAGGTTACAGGTCTGAAGAAGCATTTTGTGTTGTAATTTTACGGTTTCATTCTTACATGATCTGTATTTTATTGGTTAATATGACTTGTGTAATATTTGATTTGTTCTATGTTCAAGTTATTATAAATATAGCTTTTGTTACGCTTTTTAATTCATGGTCCTTTTATCCAATAATTGGTTTTAAATTTGTTTTGATGACTAGTTGAGTCGGGTTGAACGGGTTTTAATCGAATTGAATATAAATAGTTTTGAACGAGCATAACAACTAAATTGTCTTTTCAAAATTTCGTCAAGAGAGTAAGAACAAAAATTAGGCAACTCCAAAGGTGATGAAATTTCAGTTCAGTGGTGCATTTTCGGAGATATGGAAGAATTAAAAAAAAATGGAAATAGATGTCACACCTATTTACTATGGGTCTTTCATATTTCAGACAGAAGAATGATAAGCAGACGCAAGCAAATTGAGGATGGAAAGAAAAATAAAATCTGAAAGAGGTTAGAATATACGCATGCAATTATTATTCAATAAAGCCTGGAGTTTAGCTTGAGTATCTGACTCAATTAGTTAAATAATAATGAAATATGAGGTGTTAATGAAGTCGAATTGAATTTGGGATTAATTTGAATAATTTTTAATTAACGTAGGGCAATGGGCAGTATTAAATTGAATGACCCATTACTCTGAGCGGGGACCCGCCCCATTTGGCTTTGGTTTTGGATTAGTTAAATGGGTCTTTTAATTGTTTCATTTTTCAGAACTGAGGTTAAATTTCTTAATAATCACAGCATCGAGTGATTCCCATTTTCACACGCCATTCCACCGGCTGTACGAATCCGGCTTGCGTTGGTTTGAAGAAATTCCAAATCAGAGTGAGTTATTAGTTACTTTAACTCTTCTTTAATTTAAATAAATATCTTCCAATGCACATTTGATGTTGAACACTACTGTCCAATGCCAATGCTGCCTTCTCTCTTAATTCTTATATAAAATGAATGATATTTGCAGGGTCACAATGTCCGCAAATATCATTCATTTTAGAATGAACGTTTTGTACTGACTTTATGTTTCACTTGATTCAAACAATCATCCCACATCTTTCCTGAAAAGCACTCTCTCTGGTTGCCCAACAAATGGGGCTTCTCAGCATCATCCGGAAAATTAAGCGCAAGGAAAAGGAGATGCGCATTCTCATGGTGTATGACCTCTGAACCCACTACCCACTTCGCTGTTTCTCTTATCTTTATCGTTTATTTTTGTCTCTACAAAATATTAGATTATTTAAATGCATATCCTTGTGAGTAATTCACGTATTTTCCTTGCGTTATTGTTGAAGGGGCCTTGATAATTCTGGAAAGACCACAATAGTGATGAAGATCAATGGTGAAGATACCAGTGTAATCAGCCCCACACTTGGTTTCAACATTAAAACCATCTCCTACCAGAAGTAATGATGCTCTTTTTCATTTCTTGCTATTTTGGGATTTACTAAAACTATAGGGTTAGCCAGCTCCTTTTATCTTGTGTCAGTTGAATACATTCGGAGTTAATGAAGAAAATAAAAAAATGAACTAGTTTCTTCGTGAAGTTGCATGTGCTTATGGATGAACCTGGCATAATTGTTAGGTACACATTGAACATATGGGATGTTGGTGGGCAGAAAACGATAAGGTCGTATTGGAGGAACTATTTTGAGCAAACTGATGGGTTGGTCTGGGTGGTGGATAGTTCTGATCGCAGGAGACTGGATGATTGCAAGTATGAGTTGGATAATCTTCTCAAAGAAGAGGTACATTCTACGTATTCAGTGTAGTATCTTCGACATTTTGATATAATTATGGCATCAGATGGACAAAATGGCCCTTCTAAAATTGTAATGCGGTGGAGTTTTGTGGATTTGATAGTTGTGAGTTCCCTTCGCTTAATTTGATGACTTGTTTAATTGACTTTTCCATGAATGCCCATGAGTGTAACTGTCTAACTGCAGGTGGGTAGTTTTAGCATATGCTTTGATTTTGTACTTCGTTAAGTAAATTAATTGCTTTTGGATCTCATTGTTGCTGTTTGTCTACTGAGGTGATAGCACTTTTCTGTGCAGCGTGCTTTTCACATCATATCAAAGTTAACAAAGAAATGTTCCACTGTTAATAGCCATATGTAGCCCTCTAGTACTCTTTGTTTAATAATTTCATCTTCTGCTGTCATAGGATGGAGACATAGTTGTTAATGGCGAATGGCGCGGCGAGGCGCAAAGGGTCCCATACCGTGCGCCACACGCCTTACTGAAGCGCGGCGCATAATTACGAAAATAAATTAATATATATATTAATACAATTAACAATATACTAACTTCTTTTACCAATAATAACCATAATATAGATAAGAAGTTTTTAGGAAACAACTACAAATAAAGCGAGCTAATGTCAAGCATTAAAGTAAACATAAGATAAATTCTGAAAAGTACGAAGTAACGAGAAACACAACAATCTAAAACAATACTCTATTCATCTAAATCTTCAAACTTGGCTCCATTTTCCTCATCCTCATCCCCATCCCCATCCTCACTCTCACTCTCTTCACCAATGATATCATCATTGTCTTCTTCATAACCGACATTATCTTCTTCATCTTCATCGACTAGATGACATACTCCACGACTTGATGAAGTAGATTTTTTCGTTTTGGTCTTTGATGTTGATGCTTTTGATGAATATGCCTTTCTTGTATAAACTTGTGGAGTTCTTGGAGGCCGTGATCTAAAAGCATACGCATCTTCATTCACTCCAGCTGCTTCTGCAGTGACACCCCAAGTTAAACCCTCGAGACCCCGTACAAGATTGTCCTCATCTTCATCCATCTCCCCCACCAACCACTTGGTGGATTCATCTATCTCCTCTAGAGAAATAGGATCAATTGTATCACACATATCATAACGGCGCAACAGAGATCGATTGTATTTGATGAATACCAAATCACTCATGTTTTCGTGCAACTTGTTTCTCTTCTTGGTATGAACCTGTATAAATTTATGTTTAGAAAATTTTAATTTATATATTATAATTACTTTAACAATATAAGTATCTTAATATGTAAAGTTGTAAATTATACTTACAAGATCAAAAATACTGCAGTTACGCTCACATCCAGATGAGCTACAAGTGAGACTGAGTACTTTGATGGCAAATTTTTGTAAATTTGGACACGATGATCCAAAAGAGAACCACCAATCAGCTAAATTTGACAAAGAATTAGAAATCCAAATGTTAAGCGGACAAAAATAAGTAATAAAGAAAAATAATTTGTTAATTTAACTTGTAAAATATAAATAAAAAATGCTTATTACCGGGTCCTTTTAAGGTTCTTTGTCTAATAGCCGAGGGTAATGCAAAAAGATGTTCGGCTTTCATGTATGAAGAAAGCTCCGAGATAATCTTATCCTCGGTCTCAGTATCTGGAGCTAACCTTCCTACGCAATCATAGAACCCCTTCATAATGTCTGGACTTTGCAC
The DNA here is from genome assembly GCA_019426215.1 of Buddleja alternifolia. NCBI lineage: Eukaryota > Viridiplantae > Streptophyta > Magnoliopsida > Lamiales > Scrophulariaceae > Buddleja > Buddleja alternifolia. Next base: position 35,896,137 of record CM033393.1, read on the forward strand.
TTCACTTTCCTTTGCATAAAAGAACTCTGGATTAAGGATATAACCCGTTGCATGTAAAGGCCTGTGGAGCTGGACTTCCCATCGTCTATCAATGATTTTGAAAACATCTGCATACTTCTCTTCATTTCCTTCAAAAGAAGCCTTTATTGTTTCTTTAGCCCTATCCATTGCCTCGTATATATACCCCATTGGAGGCTTCTTCTCTCCATCAACTAATCGAAGAACTTTCACTAATGGACCGGCAATTTTAATTGCATAAAGGACACTGTTCCAAAAAGAAGACATCAATATCTGTAGTTTTTAGGGAGAAAACCCATTTTCTATATATTTTATTGTCAATAGAAGTACAAGATTTATAAGAAGAGATACAACCTAATATGGTATGAGAATCCCTTGATTGACTAAGATCCTTAAATCAGGGACTAAATATCTACTATCCTAATACAAACCTAATTCATATTTTACAACCCTAATAATCTGCTGAATGATTTCTTTCCATAATCCAACACTCCCCCTCAAGTTGGTGCATAGATATCAATCATGCCCAACTTGGTAACGAGAAACTCAAAGTTTGGTTTAACAGCCCCTTCGTAAGAATGTCTGCCACTTGTTGCGATGTCGGGACAAATGGCATACAAATAGTTCCAACTTCAATCTTATCCTTTATGAAATGTCTGTCAATCTCGACATGCTATGTTCTATCATGTTGGACTGGATTGTGGGCAATGCTAATAGCTACCTTGTTGTCACAATAAAGTTTCATAGGCATGGTGATAGGTCTTTGCAGTTCTTCCAAAATTTTGTTCAGCCACACCATTTCGCAAATTCCATGAGCCATCGATCTATATTCTGCTTCAGCACTACTACGAGCCACCAAATTTTGCTTTTTACTTCTCCAAGTTACTAGGTTCCCCCACACAAACGTACAATAACCGGATGTTGACTTCCTATCCACAATAGAACCTGCCCAGTCTGCATCTGTGTAGGCTTCAATTGTTCGTTGTTCGCTCTTCCCAAAAAACAGTCCTTTCCCCGGAGTGCTCTTTAAGTATCTAAGGATGCGGCAAACAGCTTCAAGATGTTCTTCACGAGGGGAATGCATAAATTGACTTACCAAACTCACTGCAAATGCAATGTCTGGTCGTGTGTGTGACAAATAAATTAGCTTCCCAACCAATTTCTGGTATCGGGATATGTCCACTGGGCCGCCTTTGTTACTTCCAAGTTTCAGATTTGGATCAATGGGAGTTTCTGCGGGTCGGCAACCATTCATACCTGTTTCTTTGAGTAGATCAATCACATATTTCCTTTGTGACGCTGCAATCCCTTTCCTTGATCGAGCTACCTCCATACCAAGAAAGTATTTCAATGATCCCAAATCTTTGATTTCAAACTCGGAAGCTAGGCACTGCTTTAACCGCTCCATTTCAATTGTGTCATCCCCAGTTAGGATAATGTCGTCAACATACACTATGAGAACAACTATCTTCCCATCGGTTGAATGCCTCGTGAACATGGTGTGATCTGCCTGTCCATGAGTATATCCTTGTTTCTTTACAAACTGAGTGAATCTTTCAAACCAAGCCCTTGGTGACTGCTTCAGCCCATATAGGGACTTTTTGCAGTTTACATACCTTTGATCCATACTTTATTTCAAAACCTGGGGGCGGGTCCATGTAAATTTCTTCTTCTAAGTCACCGTTGAGGAATGCATTTTTCACATCTAGCTGTTGAAGTGGCCAATCTAGGTTGGCTGCAATTGTTAGTAACACTCTAACTGTATTTAATTTTGCCACGGGTGCAAAAGTTTCAAGATAATCAATACTGTATGTTTGAGTGAACCCTTTGGCTACTAGGCGTGCCTTGTATCTTTCAAGGGATCCATATGATCTGTACTTTGGGGTGAACACCCATTTGCAGCCAACTGTCTTCTTTGCCTTTGGCAACTCCATTACTTCCCATGTCCCATTTTTCTCAAGAGCCTTCATTTCCTCAAGAATAGCCTCCTTCCATTCAGGAATCTGTAAAACATCCTGTACATTCTTCGGAATCTCCACACTTGACAAATGAGAGGTAAAAACAGAAAAAGCTGAAGACAAATTTTTGTAGGATACAAAGTTGGACATAGGATACTTGACACAGTTTCTGATGGCTTTACGTTTAGCTATGGGAAGATTAAGATCAGATATGCAAGGCTCATGGTTAGGTAAACTCACATGGAATGGTTCTATATGAAAATTACCTGAAGTATCGATAGAGTTTTGAATAGTCTGAGGTAAAGATTCTTGACAGTGTTGAGAAGCTTCAGCCTCATTTCTTTGAGTTCGGTTCCTCCTTGAATAAACAAGAAGTTCTTTTGTACTTGCCTTATCTCCATTTTTATCATAAGATGGCTTTATAGACTTGGAGTCCAAATTTTCATTAGATAAATCACTTGGTCCCGTGTTTATTAAAAAATTTGGGGTATCAGTTATAGTCTTCACCGGATTATTATTATAAAAAAGATATGAATCTTCATCTCTTGTCTCCCCTTGAAGATGATTTGCAAAGAAAGGTGTAGATTCAAAAAAGGTGACATCCATGGTGACAAACATCTTTTTTAAAACCGGATCGTAACATTTATACCCTTTTTTAGTTGAAGCATATCCAACAAAAACACATTTCCTAGCATGAGGATCTAACTTGCCACGTTTTTGGTCATGTATATGAACAAAAGCACTACAGCCTAATACTTTCAATGGTAAGTCCGAGGCCAACATAGAAATGGGAAAAACATCTTTTAAAACATTTAAAGGGGTTTTAAAATTTAGGATCTTTGTAGGCATACGATTTATAAGGTATGTAGCAGTTAAAAGAGCATCTCCCCAAAGACACTTTGGAACATTGTTGGTGAACAACAATGCCCTAGTGACCTCCAAAAGATGTTTATTTTTTCGTTCGGCTAGGCCATTTTGTTGGGGAGTGTCACTACATGTACTCTGATGTACTATGCCCTTTTTTAAAAAGAAATCTCCTAATACCTTATTAAAGTATTCTCTGCCATTATCACTTCTAAACATTTTGATCTTTTCCTGAAATTGTGTCTCAATCATGCTATAAAAAACCTTAAAAATCTCTGTCACTTCAGATTTATCTTTTAACAAGTATACCCAACTCAATCGTGTATGATTGTCGATAAACGTGACAAACCATTTCTTTCCAAACATAGTCGAAGTCCTAGATGGTCCCCAAACATCACTATGGATTAACATAACTGGTTTTGATGTTTGATATGGCCTAGAAGGGAAAGATGAACGATGATGCTTAGCCAATTCACAAATCTCACATTGAAATGAAGATAAACTTTTATTTTTAAATAAATCGGGAATCAGATGTTTTAAATAGTGAAAACTTGGATGTTGATGGGTGATGAAATAATTAACAAAAAAAAATTATACAATCAACAAACAAGAATACGCACCTTCTTGCCCACTCTCAAATTCATTCATACATACCCATAATGTTACACCATCACCCGTACTTAAACCTTTCACAAAGCTTACCAAACTAGGACCCCTCACAATTCTTTACACAACCACTTTAATAATCACTCCACAATATTAATTATTAAACAACAACTTTAAACATTATAATGACACCACTAACAATATTCCATCAGCCACTAACACTATAATGACACCACTAACATACTTTAAACACTATAATGACACCACTAACAATATTCCATCAGCCACGCTCCAGTAAACAATATTCCATCAGCCACGCTGGTTCCCGACTAGCTTCTTGCGGCGCACATACACCTTCAAAGGACCCGAGCCGCTCGAATCACCCCTCAAACCTGGATCAATAATAAACCGCTCCATATCAATACCCTCCCTCTCGAAAACAGCCTTGTCCTCAAGGCGGAAAGTGGGAAACTGCTGGTGTAACTCATCCACTTCAATCCACGTTGCCTCATCAACAGATTTTCCCGTCCATGCAACTAAGACTTCACGTAAATTCCTCCCCTGAACCTGGCGAATGCGAGCCTTCAATACTTCAGATGGCGTGAAGAATTCGGTTTCCTCCACTTCCAAGGTCGGTGGTAAAACGGGTTCTGCCGTATGAGCTCCCTTGACTCGTTTTAATTGTGACACGTGAAACACCGGATGTATGCGACTCGATTCGGGCAGTTTTAACTCATATGCAACTGAACCAACCCGTCGAATAACCTCAAAAGGCCCGTAAAACTTGGCAGCTAGTTTCGAATAACCACGGGCAGCTAAGGTGTTTTGGCGATACGGACGAACCTTAATGAAAACCAACTCCCCAATCGCAAACTCCAAATCCCGTCTATGCTTATTTGCGTATTTCACCATCAACTCTCTAGCCCGTATCAAGTTGGATTTCAAATTTTTTAAGATGACATCTCGATCTCGCAACATGGTGGCAACCGATTCTACTCGGCACTCACCAGGAAGGTAACGATGAAGAGTTGGTGGAGAACGGCCATACACAACTTCGAATGGAGTGATTTTGGCTGCAGTCTGGTATGATGTAATGTACCAAAATTCCGCCCAAGGCAACCACCCCGCCCACTTCCTCGGTTGCTCCGACGTAAAACATCGCAAATATGTCTCCAAGACCCGATTCAATACCTCCGTTTGCCCATCCGTTTCCGGATGATACGCCGTACTATGCTTTAATTTTGTTCCTTGCATTCGAAATAACTCTTGCCAAAATGTACTCATAAAAATAACATCACGATCACTTACAATCGAACGGGGAATACCGTGTAGTCGAACCACGTCTTGAACAAAACGTTCGGCCACTGAACGCGCTGAAATTGGTGTCTTTAATGCAATAAAATGACCATACTTAGATAATCGATCCACCACAACGAAGATGCATGAGTACCCTTGCGACTTGGGAAGTCCGGTTACAAAATCCATTGATATATCCTCCCATATCATATTGGGAATGGGCAGCGGCTGGAGAAGACCCGCCGGAACTTGTGCCTCGTACTTCGATTTTTGACATACTAAACATTGCGCCACTTAATCCTTCACCGCCCGAAACATTCCCCTCCAATGAACACTTGCCGCTACTCGCCTGTAAGTCCGTAACACCCCCGCATGACCCCCTGTGGGCGTATCATGGAACTCGTGAAGCAAACGAGGAATCCATACTGAATTTTCTGGTAGCACAATTCGGCCTTTATACAGCAACCGTCCTTCCACAATTGAAAATCCCGGCTTACTAGCCAGATCTTGTTGAATCGCCGTGACAATGCCCCGGACATAAGGGTCTTGCTGCTGCTCCGCCCAAACTTCGGGTAATGACGTCCAAACTGTTCCGCTTAACGCCGCGCAGCTGCCATCAACTTCTTCACGTCTGGATAACGAGTCAGCCGCTTTATTCATTGCCCCCGCCTTATATACTATCTCGAAGTCATACCCCAAGAGCTTCGCGACCCAATTTTGTTGCGCAAGAGTTACAATTTTTTGACTCAGAAGATGCTTAAGACTGTGATGATCCGTCTTAACCACAAACCTACGGCCAATCAAATAAGGTCGCCAATGTTGAATGGCGAGAACGAGCCCCATTAATTCTCTCTCATAAGCCGACTTAGACAAATTTCGATCCACTAAGGCCTTACTGAAATACGCAATAGGCCTCCTATCTTGCATTAAAACCGCGCCTAGGCCCTTTCCTGAAGCATCACATTCAATAATAAATGGTTTTGTAAAATCCGGCATCGCCAATACCGGAGCTGATGTCAACGCATTTTTCAGCTCGCGGAAGGCCAAATCTGCCAGGTCCGTCCACTCAAACCGTGATGGCGCGTCCTTTTTGAGCAATTGAGTTAAAGGACGTGCTATCAACCCATAATCCTTCACGAACCGTCTATAGTAGCTCGTAAGCCCCAAAAACCCTCGCACCGCCTTAACGGAGTTGGGGGTGGACCAATTTACCACTGCCGAGACCTTTTTCGGATCCATGGACACCCCCTCTGAGGATACAATATGCCCCAAATATTCAACCTTCGAACAACCAAATGCACACTTCTTTCGGTTAGCCTTAAAGAGGTTCGCCCGCAATAGACCCAATATCAACGAAAGCTGCTCTACATGTTCCAATTCGGTACGACTATATATAAGAATGTCATCAAAAAAAACCAATACAAACTTACGGAGATATGGTCGGAAAATGTCATTCATGGTAGCCTGAAATGTCGCGGGGGCGTTGGATAACCCGAACGGCATGACAAGGAACTCGTAGTGACCGCTATGAGTGCGAAAGGCTGTTTTAGGAACGTCGGCTACCTTCACCCGAATTTGGTGGTACCCTGAGCGCAAATCAATTTTAGAAAATACCGTGGCCCCTGCTAATTCATCCAGCATCTCTTGTATCACGGGAATCGGGTACTTATCAGGAACGGTCACTTTATTTAGCTCGCGATAGTCCACGCAAAATCGCCAACTACCGTCTTTTTTCTTCACTAATAAAACGGGACTCGAAAAAGGACTATAACTCGACTGGATAATGCCACTCGCAAGCATGTCCCCAACCAAACGCTCGATTTCATCTTTTTGCATGTGACCATACCGATATGGCCGAACCGACACCGGTCCAGCCCCCTCAACGAGCTCAATCCGATGATCCGAATCTCGTGTCGGTGGCAGCCCCTCTAGTTCGCCAAATATGTCCTTATAATCATCCAATACTCGTGCCAAGGGCCCACTCTCAAGCCACGGTAATTGCTCCTCCCCCGACACTGCCCAACATGCGACCTCCTCAACTAGCACAGCGAAGAATTCTGGTTCCTCCGTATTCCACAAGGACTTAAGGGTCACCTTTGTGCGCCCCGCAGCCACGTCGCCTTGAAGAAAAATGTGCTTTCCTGAATTCTGAAATTCCATGGTCATATCACCCCAATCCACCTGAATCTTCCCCAATGTCGAGAGCCAAGCCACCCCAAGAATCATGTCCACGCCCCCTAATGGAAACACATAACAATCCGCGCGTATCACTATCGCCTCTAAATTGATGACAAGGTCCTGACATACCCCCGCGGATTCTGTCCTCCTTCCATCGCCCAATTGGACCCCAAACTTACTAGTTGTTGACACATGCAAGCCCATTTGGTCCACCAATTTCGAAGATATGAAATTGTGGCTAGCCCCGCTATCCACTAAAATAGTTACGATTCGCCCCTCCACACTTCCCTTCAGGCGCAAGGTTCGCGGACCCGAAATTCCTGCAGCTGAGCACAAAGATAATGCAGCCACCTCAAATGGCTCCTCACCCGTGGCTTCCAATTGCAAGTTAGGTTCCTCATCTAGTGCTATTTCTTCCAATTCCAAGAGTGGTGCTTCGTCGTCGGTCACCAATAGGATGCGTAAGTGGCGCATAGGACATTCATGCGTGGGTGTGTAAGGTGTCTTACACCTAAAGCATAAACCTTTGCGCCGTAGCTCGTCCCATTCCGAATCCGTCAAACGCCGAAACGGGGCTTTCGTTTGTACTTGACCCCCCATAACTCGACTGTTTACTTGACTCCCCATAACTCGGTTGTTTCCTTGCCCTCGGCCCGCGACCCCGTTGGGTGGAGCCGGTAAGGCCAAGCGCGGTGGTGGTCCCGCAATACGATTTCCCGGTGGTTGGTTTCGAAAATTTTGTCCTCCGACACGCCCCCATGCTATCATGCCCCGTTGTACTCGCATCGCCGCTTCAATATTTCTAGCCATTTTCATAGCCGAATCCAAGTCACCCGGGTCCAATATCCGTACTTGACAACGAATTTCATCCTGTAATCCATTCATGAAGTACCCTAGATAGTGCTCATCTGAAAGTCCCGGAACTTGATTCACCAATTGAGTGAATAAGTTCACATAAGCCACTACCCCCTCGGTTTGTTTCGTGGCTGCCAATCGCTCGTAAGGGTTCCCATCTCCCCTTTCATCAAATCGGGTAATTAGCGCGTGAGAGAATTCTTGCCATGAGAACTTCGGTTTACGATGCTTCAACCACCGAAACCAATGAAGGGCAGCACCCTCCATAGCCACCATGACTAGTTGGAACTTCACACCTTCGACACACGGGTAAATTTCAAAGTGTTGTTCCGTGCGCGCCAACCAACCCATAGGGTCTTCTCCATCAAAAGTGGGCAAACCCGGGATCGCCTGCCCCTGGCCCGCCTCTAATCCTCTGTCTCCCGTCGCCTGAGAGCCTTCTGTCTGCCCCGTGGCCGCGCCTTCTCCAGCGACTTGTGGCGCCGCGGTATGACCCGCGGTCAGGAGGGCTATCCCCTTCAAAACTTCCGCCATTTGCTCTTGTAGTCCAGCGATGCTATGCTTCATCTGTGATTGCTCCTCGGTTAGTATGCTAATGGATTCTTCAATTGCCAAGAAACGTGCGTCACTCGCTCCGGTACGTGTTTCAACCATCGTGACGTAGAATCCGGCAGGTCGGACCAAATTGATGGGTGATGAAATAATTAACAAAAAAAAATTATACAATCAACAAACAAGAATACGCAGCTTCTTGCCCACTCTCAAATTCATTCATACATACCCATAATGTTACACCATCACCCGTACTTAAACCTTTCACAAAGCTTACCAAACTAGGACCCCTCACAATTCTTTACACAACCACTTTAATAATCACTCCACAATATTAATTATTAAACAACAACTTTAAACATTATAATGACACCACTAACAATATTCCATCAGCCACTAACACTATAATGACACCACTAACATACTTTAAACACTATAATGACACCACTAACAATATTCCATCAGCCACGCTCCAGTAAACAATATTCCATCAGCCACGCTGGTTCCCGACTAGCTTCTTGCGGCGCACATACACCTTCAAAGGACCCGAGCCGCTCGAATCACCCCTCAAACCTGGATCAATAATAAACCGCTCCATATCAGATGTCCTAGTCTATAATGCCAAAGCATAACATCATCAAAAACAGAAAGAGATTTAAAGCATGTATTTTGAACTTGTTGTCCTGAGTCAGTTCCGTCTTCAAAGAAATAGAGGCCTCCACTTTCCCTAGCACTGCCAATCGTCCTCCCCGAGACCAAATCCTGAAACTCACAATGAGAAGAAGAAAAAATAGCGCGACATTTGAGATCATTAGTTATTTTACTAATGGACAAAAGATTACACGAGAGTTTAGGAACATGAAGGACATCATGCAGGGTTATAGATGAAGAAATTCTAATAGTTCCCGTCCCAGCAATTGCTGAGAGAGAGCCATCGGCAATTTTGATTTTTTTATTCCCTGCACATGGAGTATAAGTGGAGAAAGATTGAGAGCAACATGTCATATGATCAGTTGCTCCATAATCTATGACCCAACGACTGCGATTCACACTTAAAAAAGCAGAAACAATGTTACCTTGATGAGCTAAAGAGCAAGAGGGATCTTTTTCAGAATTAACTCGGATTTGTGGAGATTGGAACAGTTTGTACAGGTGTTCTAATTGTTCCTTTGTGAAAGGAGACAATTCTGGAGTACTTTGCTGCCCTTGATCTTCAATGGATGCTTGGAAGGCACGATTATCAGAACCATTTTTCTTTTTCCAGTTTGGAGGTTTCCCCTGAATTTTCCAGCAGGTTTCTCTTGTATGCCAATGCCTTCTACAGTGGTCACATCAGGGTTTTTTCGTCCTGTCACTATCAGATTCATTTCCTTTTGAAATAAGAGCAGAATTTTCTATATCCACAGCAGGTTTCAGATCAATTTTTAACATAACCTTCCTCCTGGTCTCTTCTCTTCTTATTTCAGAAAAGGCCTCGCGAAGAGAGGGTAAAGGTTTTTTTCCAAGAACCCGAGACCTAACCTCATCAAAATCTTTATTTAGTCCCGCTAAAAAAAGATAAACCCGATCACTCTCTTCTTTTTTTCTAATTTTCACACTATCTGTTGGACAGTCCCACTCATCATTGTAACATTGATCTAACTCTTGCCATAGGGAAACCATTTCATTATAATATATAGTTACCTCATGCTCTCCTTGTCTAAACTTCCATAACTTAGTTTTCAAATCAAATATTTGAAAGGGATTTTCAACATCAGAATATGTTTCTCGAATTGCCTCCCAAACATCTTTTGCAGTAGGAAGGAAAAGATATGGTTTACCTATGGTCGGTTCCATGGAGTTGATTAGCCAAGTAATGACTAGTGAGTTTTCTGAACTCCATGCCTGCTCCTTAGAGTCTCCTGCTTTCGGTTGTTTAATATCTCCTGTCAGATGCCCAAGCTTACCTCTGTCATTAATTGCCAACTTCACGGATTGTGCCCATTCTAGGTAGTTCTTCCCGTTCAATTTGTGAGAGGTAAGCTGGAAGGACTGATGAGATGAATCCCCACCTTGACTCATGGTGATTCTGTGTGTTTCACCAAGGCTAGAGTCTTCTACGGAAGCGAATGAGTGATTTTTAATGGTCGTGTCAACCATGAAAGCAGGTTAAGGTTAAGACTGCTCTGGTACCATGTAGTTTTTAGGGAGAAAACCCATTTTCTATATATTTTATTGTCAATAGAAGTACAAGATTTATAAGAAGAGATACAGCCTAATATGGTATGAGAATCCCTTGATTGACTAAGATCCTTAAATCAGTGACTAAATATCTACTTTCCTAATACAAACCTAATTCATATTTTACAGCCCTAATAATCTGCCGAATGATTTCTTTCCATAATCCAACAATATCACTTTCACCGTTGCCTTACCTTTCTCCTCTTTCGCATACTTGCTTTGATTCCATGTATCAGAAGTAAACATCTTTTTCAAATTTGCCTTCTCTTCGTGAAAGCGCTTCAAAGTTAGAAAGGCGGTTGCGAATCGGGTCTTCGCCGCCCTAACCATTTCTTTGTCACCTGTGAAATCCCGCATCATACTCAACAATTGTAGTCTTCCATAAATATAGCCACTAACTTTGATTGCTCGATCAATTGTTTTCTTCAACATAGGGATTTTGAAGATGTCTTCAAGCATTAAATCTAAGCAATGAGCGGCACACGGCGTCCAATACAAATGTCTATATTTAGCCTCCAATAATCTTCCTATTAAATAAATAATAGGACAAATTCTCTATATTAAATATTATTAAAATATTTATAACTAAAATATATTAATATTTATACTTTCTTTAATTTAGAATTTAACAAACTAAAATGACTTCAAACCTGCTAAGACATTTGAACTCACGCTATCTGTGACTACTTGAATCACGTCTTTCTCCCCAACTTGTTGCGCAACTCTATCCAATAAACTGAATAGAAACTCACCCGTGTGAGACACACTCGATGCATCAACTAATTCAATAAACCTGCTTCCTCTTGGTGTGTTCACAAGGAAGTTAATCAATGACCTCCCTTTTTTATCCGACCAACCATCGGCCATAATTGAGCAACTGTATTTAGCTTGCTCTTCCATGTGACTTTTTTAAAAGGCTCAATGTGTGCTCCTTTTCCTTCTTCAAATAAACCACTCTAATCTCATGATATGTAGGAGGTTTATATTAGCTCGGAATTGGCCAATGGCTTGAATCCAAGGAGCAAAGCTGTCCGAGTTTACCGTATTAAATGGAATAGCGTTATCATACATCCACCTCGCAAACTTATGCACTACATAATCCCTCATTTCCTTCTTGCTTTCATTAAATGGAGGAGCACATGCACTATTCCTCTTTCTCTCGACACAAATTTCATCGGCATCTTGTCGGTAGTATATATCTAGAGGACCAATTTGCCTTGGAGTTTTAGGCTTTGGGAATGATGATTGAACAAACGAGCTTGAAGCTTGTTTACCTTTACTACCATGATCTAAGTTTCGTCGTTCCATTTCTTGTTCCTCAGCCACTTCATCGAAATGAGGCATTGCATTCATTTGCTCTTTTAACTCTTTCTTTTTTGCAAATAGAGTTATCATCTCTTCTCGAACATGCTCCGGAGCATTTGGACAAGGGCCTTTTATATTCCGATAGCCTCATGGAGAGCTGAGATATTTTACACAAAGAATTTAACCATGTGTCATATGTACACGCCCTTTAGCATGATAATTGAATCCAAAACCTTCAAAATTTATCATAGTATATCCTAATGGTTTGCATTTATTAGATGCTTGCTGCGACCCAACTACATAAGCATCATCTTGTACATTATCTGAGAATTGGTTTTGCAGGCATGGAACTGTGACCATGGTGTACTTATTCAGATCAGATGTGTAACTATTAGTATGATCTAGTTTTTAAATTATGTTTACATGTGAAGAATCAAAATTGAACTGTTTCGATATGTTTCACTTTTCTACTATTTTACTATTTTATGTTTTTACAGAAATGAAAAGATAATTTGCTGTTGTTACTTTTTCCTCTGAGACTTCTATGTTGTCATTTTGTGATATGTGGAAGCATGCATGACCCTGATTGTATTATATGCTTCTTTCTAGAGTTGCTTAATTTGAGTTTAGTTACTCTTGTTACTGTGCTGGAAAATCACTTCTCCCTTCAAATTTGATACTGCTATCTGAAGATGCATCTTAACTAGTAGGTAACAAATATGATTCATTTTCCCTAAACATATAGCTCTGTAGTGCTTGTTTAGTTTGAGAATCCAGTCCGGAGATTGATATTTGAGAAGCAACATTCAAAACATTGAGCAAAATTTCTTCTCAAAGGTAGACATTTGGATATCTCCAAAAATGAAAACTAAAAAGTAACTTCTGTAGTATAAGTGTGTGGCCAACCAGTTAAAGAATATACAGACTTTGTTATGATATATTGGATAATATTTCTTGTTTACAAACAGGTTGTGGAAAGCTAAGAAAAACCTTGGACGAAAAGTTTCGTTTACTTTCCCTGTTTACTTGTTTGCCTTGTTCCCCATCTTTAACACGGGGATTTACTTCTTTTCCGCAGAGGCTATCAGGGGCATCATTATTAATTTTTGCAAATAAACAGGACATACAAGGTTCTCTCTCACCTGATGAGATTGCAAAGGTAGGGGCTTGATATTAGTTCATTATTCTACTAGCTCGTTCTTTTACAATGGTGAATTTCTGTTTTGTCAAAATGTGAGTAGGGGGCTAATTTTTCTGGTAAAATCTCTGAAAGAATTCATTTCATTTGCAACATCGAGTTTAATGTTGATGCACTCAAGCAGATGAAGCCACTTACATGAATGAAGCTCTGAGAAAGGATTTATCTTTCTCATGACACAATAGATACTCTTTTTCTCGGATTCTTCTACGATTATCTTCCTTGCTATATCATGTCATCCTTGTTCTTCACTATGACAGAATAAATATTATTTCAAAGGAAAAAATGGCTCTTTAACAGCCAGGATGGTGATAGTTTATCTCTGACCGCATTGGTTTGGGGTTAGTTTTATTGTATTCTTTGGTATGTTAATTATTGTACTTTGGCAGGGGCAGTCTTTTCGATGAACAAGTGTTGGTGGTGTCCTTTTATTCAACTGTCTACCTGGCGCTGATGTTTATTACAGCATATTAGTAACTTCAACCACCTATTCATTGGCATTCTCTCACTATACATGCATGCTGGTCATTATTTTGTCTATTAAGTAGTATGCCAGGTCACTTTTTTCATCCTAGTGTTTGTGATGTGTGGTTCTACATTAAGGTACTCGGTTGAGTGAAAACGAAGGTAAAAGGTCAACCATCTTCCGGTCAAGCCAATAGCTGATTTTGGTTTTAACTTCTATAGCTCTATTAGGGGACCCAAATTATTATACACGCTCAAACCTATCATACCTATGATTCGTTTTTCTCGCAATGATGGAATAATAATCATACTTTTTAATCTATCTCTTTTACATGGTGTGTTGCTATTTTTCATTGTCTATCTCTGATATAAGTAAGTACTCGTGCCATATCCAGTTTTTCAGAATTTATATAAATTCTAATGGAATTAAGGTTCTATTCTGTTGATTCAGGTGCTCAACTTGGAATCGATGGACAAAAGCAGACATTGGAGAATTGTGGGATGTAGTGCGTATACTGGGGAGGGGCTGCTTGAAGGGTTCGACTGGTTGGTCCAAGACATTGCCTCCAGAATTTACATGCTTGACTAAGCTCCACTTACAAGGGGTTGGATGCCCCTAAGATACATCCACATTCTTGCATGGTGCTAAATGTAGCTCTTTTCTTTTGTTTGGTAATGCCCCTAGGTGTTTGAATTCAACTTTAGCAGCAACTGGAACTGTATGATATATGGAAAAAAAAAAAACCATATGGACTTTCACTTGCTTTAGTACTTGTGGTGTCACCTATGCACTATTTAGGAGTGGCAAATGGATGGGTCGGGTCCATAATGGGTCCAAGTTCATGGGTCCAATATGGGTTGGATTGGGTCTGACTGGGTCTTATATAAGGACCCAGAGTGGACCCAACTTGAACCCAGAGTAGACACAAAATGGAACCAAGTCAAATAGAGTTTAGCACACATTTATACATACTTTCTACACACATAATATATTTTTTACACACACAACACACTTTTTACACAAATTAAACATTTTTGACACACACAAAACACACTTTCTACACACACAACACATTTTTTACACACACAACACATATTTTACACACATTACTCATATTTTCACACACACATCACATATTACACACCACATATTTTCACATACACTATACACATTTTCACACACTACACATATTTTCACACACATTACACACAATTTCACATATTACACATATTTTCACACACATCATACATTTTCACACACTACACATGTTTTCACACACACTACACACAATTTTAAACACTACACATATTTTCACATACTACACATATTTTCGTGCACTACACATTTTCACACACACACATTACACATTTTTCACACACTTCACACATTTTCACGAACTACACACATTTTCACGAACTACACACATTTTCAAACACACTACATATATTTTACGCACACTACACATTTTCACACACAAATTACACATTTTACACACAATACACATTTTCACACACACATTACACATTTGACACACACTACACATGTTTTCACACACACATCACATATTTTACACACACTACACATATTTTACACTCATTACACATAATTTCACACATACTACTCATATTTTACACACACTACACATATTTTCAAACACACATCATATATTTTTCACACACTACACATATTTTCACACACCACACACATTTTCACATACACTACACATTTTACACACACTACACATTTTACACATATTTCACACACACTACACATATTTTCACACAACACACATTTTCACACACACATCACTCATTTTCGCACACACTACACGTGTGTAAAATTATATGGTGTGTGTAAAATAGGAGACGTGTGTGTGAAAATATGTGTGGTGTGCGTAAATTATATGTAGTGTGTGTAAGATGTGTGTAGCATGTGTAAAATGTATGTAATATGTGTGAAAATATGTGTAGTATGTATAAAATGTGTCTATTTGCAACTATTAGTACACTTCTAATTAGAAGCTTTTGCTACATTGTAATTTTGTCGTGCTAATTTTAAGACAATGCATCATCTTTTCCAGATTTGGAAATTTAAAATGTCACCTGAGGCTCCGCTCCACCGATGAACAATTCGGGATAGATTAACATGCGACATGTCTCATTGTGTTGTTTTTAGTCAGTTGCTTGTAAGATGGCATTTTCACAATGTGTACTCATTATAATTGATTATTTATTTCTTGTGAAAAAATCAAAATATAAAACAAAAGAATGAAAATTTGTCACACGTGCTGCAAAACCTGGAAAGAACCACTTTTGAGCTTCTTTTGTTTTTTTAGCAAGTTTTTAAACAAATCAAACTCTAGTTTTTTTTTTATATTGTTATAATTTTTTGTAAAATTCAGCATTTTTTCAAAAGCACAAATTTTGAGAACAGGCTTAATGTCAGATTATTGAATAAATTAACTTGGATTATCAATTTTCAACTCTAGTGGGTTCCAAATTTTCATGTGATTAGATCATTTTCCTCTCTTGAGCATGAATGATCAAGTATATGACAGCCATATAAAAATATTAAAGATTCTAAATAAAGGATACAGTTTAATGAAAGGAATATCTATTAAAGTATATAAATCTTTGTACTTAGCTGTGTTACCACTAATGAGTAATGATCACTAAATAACACTAGAACAATGAGTTTCTTATAGCAAAAAGACTATTGTATTGTTCTTAATAAGTTTGATATGATTTTCTCAACACATTTTGTTATGCTGAATCAAATGGAAAATTGAATCTTTTCTAGTATTTATATATTGATGTGGTGTGAAAAGTGATCTCAGGGTAGTCAATCCTGACCAAAATATTTTGAGAAATGAGTTAAAGTTGAATGGATTTGACCTACGATACGATCAATCAACTCTATCTGATAGCGATACTTCGTAGAAATCGTAAGTGAATAGATATTTCTCCCTATAATCTGACTGTCTTAAAATATATATATATATATATACACATATATATAGATGCCTATTAGGCTTTGGTCTCCAGGCTTCTTTTAACCTTTAATTTTATCAACGGGGTTAATGGATCAAGCCTGATAATTCATAATCCATTTATAATAATCCCACATGTACATAGTATTTAAGACTAAAATGTCCAAATTGCCCTTGATCAAAATTATGTCACAACATATATATATATATATACTAGTTGGTAAGAGCACAGTTTATGCATGTGCAGAAACATAAAAATCAATACAGAATATTTTGACAAAATTCTAAGTTTAAATAAAAGATGAGAAAAAAAAATAAAAAATAGCAAAAGAAAAACAAATAAAAAAATAAATATAAGGAGTAACGTGATAAAGTTGAAAATTATGAATAATAATCCACCACACTTGTTCTTATATACCATGCAGTTATTATTATAATACATCGCCAAAACAAATGAATGGGATTATTATAATTGTTCATAGTGTATAAACACCCAAGTCATGTAATAATCTCCATATTTTTCACCAAAATTGTTGCCCGTCAAAGAACAGTTAATTTAAACCCCTCTTGCTTTCTTATACTACTGTATAGATATTGCATCAATAAGAATCAACTGGTAGTGGAAAACAACAATTGTCCAAATTCCAAAAGGAAGCAGACCAAAATAGAAAGTTCAAAAGCGCGGGACTACCGCCCTTCCCATCAGCAACAACAACAGTACACAACTGCCCCAAATCACAAACGCCCACCCGGGAGAAATTCTTTCACTGCTGACTTTCCCTTCTCCTTTCCCTTCTCCTTTCCCTGCAAAATCTTCCCCCCCCCCCCCCCCCAACCCCCCAAAAACATAACATACATACATACATACATATATCATCAAAATCAGAAACAAACAGAAAACTCAGAAAACAAAAATGGTGCACAGCGCCTACGATTCGTTTCAACTGGTCAGCAATTCCTCGACCAGAATCGACGCAATCGAATCCTACGCCTCCACTCTTCTCCTCTCTTGCTCCGACGGCTCCCTCCGAATCTACGCTCCTGATTCCTCCGCCCGATCTCCCCCATCTCCATCGGAATACAACTATTCCCAAACCCTAGAGCTGAAGAAGGAGCCCTATGTCCTCGAGCGGACCATTAATGGCTTCTCCAAAAAGCCCATGCTCGCAATGGAGGTCCTCAACTCCAGGGAGCTCCTCCTCTCCCTCTCCGAGTCGATCGCCTTCCACAGGCTCCCCAATTTGGAGACTTTGGCCGTTATTACGAAAGCAAAAGGCGCGAATGCCTACTCCTGGGACGACAGACGAGGGTTTCTGTGCTTTGCCAGGCAGAAGAGGGTTTGCATTTTCAGACACGATGGTAATCCATCGTATCTTTTGAGATGAAATTTAGCTTGTTCTGTGCTTCTTCTGTTTTTCCTTCTTAAAAGTAAAATGTACTAGTGTTTTGCTCATGGGTTGATGGCGTCAGAGCGAGTACAATCACGTCGAGTGGATAACAGGATATTAGAAGTCGAATTTTATGTAAATTTGATTTCCCGGTCTTGGCAAACAACCTTTTTTTCAATTTATTTGCCAAAATCATAATTCCAGTATACATAAATCTGACTCACAATAATTGTACTGGTTTTTCAGGGGGGCGGGGGTTTGTGGAGGTGAAAGAATTTGGTATTCCAGACACGGTGAAATCAATGTCATGGTGTGGTGAGAATATATGTCTGGGGATCCGAAGAGAGTATGTAATCTTGAATTCAACAAATGGTGCATTATCTGAGGTGTTTCCGTCGGGGAGGACTGCCCCACCTTTGGTTGTGTCCCTTCCATCAGGAGAGCTTCTTTTGGGGAAGGTAATATACTTTTCCTTATCATTGGATTGCTTTTTTTTTTTTTTTGGTAATTCTTGATCAGTGGATTCAACTTAGTGGCCTTTTGTGCTTACTGGTTATCTCCCTTCCTGATTGTCAAGCCAAGGCTTAAATAATAGGTAGAGTAAGTCTTGAATGCACCTTGAAAGTTCAAAATACAGGATGCGTTTGGAAACACTTTTCAAATGGACTTTTGGAGATGGTAAGAATGTTACTTGTTTGGTAATGAAATTTAAATGGACTTTTGAAATAAGTCACTTCTCCAAAAGACCATTTTGAAGAAGTGCATATTAATCGCTTTTGGACTTTTTTTCCCAGCACTTCTATAAGAAGTTACTTTAATTGTAATTTTGCCAAACAATTTACATTTTTAAAAGCACTTATTTGAAATGCCCATTTTGAATAGTCCATCCTACAAATGGACTTATTAATTAAGAAGTGGATCCAAACACGATCAAAAACTTTTATTCTGTATCTCTGAGTTATTTATCATCATTCAATTCTAGACATTGTATAAATAGAATGTTGATAACCAACTAACTGATATTCTTTCTTTCTGTTATCTTTCTCCCTTTCCTTATCTATCATTAACTAAATGACTTTTCCAGTTTGCGAATTGAAATTCCAGTGGCTTTGGCTACCCTAATCTTCCCCCACCATTATTTTTCTTCTTTATAGGTATTTTACTGAATGACAGAATAGTATAGCAAAAATGTCGTCTGCTAAGTGCCATAAATTTTTTGAATGGAAAAATAAGTTAATGGAGAAATGTACATACCAGCACTTCTTTTGATATCTCTTTTTTCCTCAAGAAATTTAACTTGATATGCACTTATTAAAACCTACAGAGAATTGGCGAAGCTAAATCTGGAAGACATAAAATATAAATCTTGTTAGTCTGTAAGTTATGCTCGCAAAGTACCAGAACATAAATTCTTTTCTGTATCAATGTTTGAGTGACAGCCTACAAGTATATGTGCCCATCCCTAAGTGAGAGTTTTCTTACAATGAACTTTTGTGGTGGTCTACTGGTGTTTGTTTCTAAATGGTGGATCAATCTGCTCATTTATTTACCCAGTATTTGTGACTGAAGTTATCGACAGCTTGATACTCCCTCATGTAATAGAAATACTGCACAATAGTCCTTTCTTATCTTTCATTCCACGCCGTGGATGTATTGAAGTTTGTTTTTATAATTTGGAAATAAACTGGGAAGTTGAGGTATTCATCGAGTTTCTAGGTTTAATTGAGCAGTAGATGGACATGGTTGCACTCTGATTAACTCTATAAGATGGTAATTGTTTTTCCCTGTCACAATTCGGCCATTATATGTCTGGGAAAAACTCTTAGAAAGTCAAACATTTTAGTAACTTTTTCTTGGAGGAAGGCACCAAAAGCCAATTCGATTACTCCTCATCCATTTATATTTAAAAGTTAAAACGAGGTCTTTTCATGGCTACTCCTGTCTACTGTGGTCTGAGGAACCGAACTTGGCTCATCCTTATTTTACCACAATTATTGCACTTCTTAATTTATTGGATTGTCATTAATTCCTACATGTGCGTAGATTGACCACTATGAGCAGATTGTTGCTGCCAAGTATGGGTTTACCATGAGAGAACAAAAGTTTGAAGATAATGGTATTTCAGTTCTTTTTAATTTATGCGCTCGAACTGGTGTTAGCATTTAAAATAGTTTCTGCTTTTGTCTTTGAGGTCCTTATTACGTGGTTTGGCTGCCTCTCAAGGAGTCACTTTTAGCATACCTTAGCCTGTAAAATTTGGGTTTGCCTGGGCAACTGTATGGGATAAAACAAAATATTGAGGGCAATTGCCTCCAAAAATAGCTGGAATCTCTTGTATATGTGGTACTTCTTAGATTCTATTCCCTTTGATGAACTAATACTACATAACTGTCAGGTATGTTAAGCCTAAGTTCGTTATGAAAAATCTTATTGGGATATGAGATATGTTTGTGGTTTTAAGACAATGCTGCTTTTATCTTTTTAACATGAAGTGTATTACATATGGACATAAAGACCTTCTCCTGCTGATAGTTCTTTTATCATAGGTTCATGAATCTACTTCATTTTCTTTTTAGCTAGTTTGGTTTCTTGCTATCTTTTTACCTTTACCTTGGACATTGTCTATTATTATCATCCATTTATTTACCTTTAGAATTTTTTATCAGGATAATATTGGAGTATTTGTCGACCAAAACGGTAAACTTCTTCAGGAAGGCAGGATTTGCTGGTCAGAGGCTCCTGCAGCAATACTTGTTCAGAAGCCATATGCAGTAGGCCTCTTACCAAGACACGTTGAGGTATCTTTTACCATAATTGACCATTTCTCTATTTTACAACTTTTCCAATGGATTAACAGAAAACTGGGTTAGAACATTCTTTCAGTTCTGATTCTTTTTATGCATAGATACGCTCTCTTCGAGATCCTTATCCACTGATCCAGACAGTCGTTCTACGCAATGTTCGCCGACTCCTTCAAAGTGCCCATGTTATTATTGTAGCGCTAGAGAATTCTGTTTATGGCTTGTTTCCTGTTCCTCTTGGTGCACAGGTATATTTCGTTTATTCAAAATCATTACTTCCATCTAATTAAGAGTTTGTAGTATACGCCATCTTAATTTTTGCAACCTAATACATTCTGTTAGTCTTGTCAATCTTAACCATTCTTATATGTAATGATTGTATGGCGTAGTTGAAGGAATGTGATATATCATACGACTAATTGTGATATATATATAATTGCTAGTTGCTGTCGTGATATATTATCTAAAACTACTCAGTATGTGAAATGATTAGGATTAACAAGATCTGAACACGTTGATAGAAAAATATGTGCAGTGAGTTTCTTCATATGATTTTACCAGAAATAGTAAGTTTTAACTTTCCTGCTTACTTATGGGGCTTTTTAAAACGAAAGATCAAAGACCCTACATTGATAATGTAAAATTAAGAAAGATAAAACACTCTAGAATGGATAATAACTGGTTGAGAAAGTTCTAAATTCTTTTGTTCAACATGAATGTTTAACCGAGCAGATAAGACCACCATGACTTTGTAATATTGCAGTGACTATTTTGTATTTCATCATCCAGATTGTACAACTGACAGCTTCAGGAAATTTTGAGGAAGCACTGTCTTTGTGCAAGTTACTTCCTCCAGAAGATTCAAGCCTTCGAGCTGCGAAGGAGCAGTCAATTCATATTAGGTAGTTATGTGTACTTGTTCCAATATGTTTTTCTTTTCTTACTTTTTCCAGCTGCGCTTTATTGAAAGGAAAACAGCAAAAGAAAAAGGCTACAAATTAATTTGATGATCAAGGTATATCTCACTCCTTACACTAAAAAATTCATATCGAGATCCTGAACAGTTGTATACAAGTGACTGGAACATCCGAGTGAATGACATAGCGTACAAACACTTGCAGACTGTGCAAGACTTCGGAGGTCGAAAGCTTTCATATAAATTTAGACAACTTCCAGATCTTCATCTAGGAAAATGTATTAACAGAATTGTTGTTTCATGTTAATTCAAGCATATGAAGTTATCTGAATTCTCAAGCCTAATATGTATTGGCATACTGGGCCATAGAAATCTCAGCCATAGCACATAATTGTATATGGAGCCAGTGGACGAGAGACCAACAATATCAGAAATTCAGGAAACAGATAAAATCTTTTGAGAGTAGTCCCATTGGAATGCTAAGACTGACATTAGCAAAGAAATGTGGCATTGTGTTGCTGAAAGGAATTTCCTTGGACCAATTGGAATGAGATTTTATGAGTTGTGGGGTGGAGAACCAATATTTCGTTAAAATAAACTCATGTTCAAATGACTGCTTATAAAAGTTTGCAGAAAGTAACTTGTCATGTTTTCTGTCCAATAAAGTTAGTACCCTTTCATTGATTTAGATGATTCCCGACTATCTGCATACAAACCAATGTTTGATGGCTTCTGATTTTAAAAAGGTTGAACTGAGGCCAATTACTGTAAGGACCCTAGGCCCGTCTCCAATTCAGCATTAAAGTGCATATTTACTTTTAGAGTAGAAGATGTCGAAGTCTGAGCTATCTCAAAGCTTATTATGAACTTTGATCTTTCAATCATGGTTATCTGCAATCGAAGGAGCAAATGGGCATAATGATGCTAACTGTACAATGATATCCTTTGATTTAATTTAATAAACTCCATCTCTTCCTTGTGATGCATAATTGTCCTTTCAAGATAAAACCTCTTATAAAGACGCTTAAATTTTGCTAACGTGTTAGATTCAACTCCAAACTCCTCAACACACTGCATCAGTCATGAGCTATTACCCTCAACATGAAGGTTGCATAAAAGATGCTCTACTAATACTGCAATTCAGTCTTAAATTTTTCTTTCTAGATTGGCTATCACCTTATAAGTTGGGGGGTTGATCCTAGAGAATTTCTTCAACATGTTGCTTTGATTTTGGCTATCTGGAATAGCTCCAGCTACATTCTGCAATAAGTCAGCTACTCCCTTCTTTGGTTCTCAATTAACCTGTTTCCATTTTATTTCTCAACTGTCCTCACTTCTCTTAAGAAGATTACATTGAGTGATATGTCCCCAAAGTGGAAAAAACTTAAGAGAGATAAAGTACAGTGTTGAGCATAATATCTCTTGTACGACCTTGGAATTGCTATAAAGTACAGTGTTGAGCATAATATCTCTTGTACGACCTTGGAATTGCTAGCAACATGGCTTAAGATACAAGTTGACAGACCTTGTGTCACTTTTGTGACTTGATTCGGGATTGCCTTGGAATTTTAGATATTTTGATGGTTAAATGGCGTTAGAATTTGGTTGAAGCTACATATAATTTTATCCATAACTTATTTCATGACAAAAATCGTAACGTTGAGTATTTTTATATACAGATATGCTCACTATTTGTTTGAAAATGGGAGCTATGAGGAGGCCATGGAACATTTTTTGGCATCTCAAGTTGAAATCAATTATGTGCTTTCTCTGTATCCATCTATCGTTCTTCCCAAGTCGTCTGTCATACCTGAACCAGAGAAATACATGGATATCAGTGGAGATGATCCAGATCTCCCAAGAGGCTCCTCTGGCATGTCAGATGATATGGAGCCTCCACATACATCGTATTCTGAGGAAAGTGCAGATCTTGAATCCAGGAAAATGAGCCATAATACTCTGATGGCTCTAATAAAGTTCTTGCAGAGGAAGAGATATGGTGTTGTCGAAAAAGCTGCTGCTGAGGGAACAGAGGAGGCTGTTTCAGATGCTGTAGGGAACAATTTTGTTGCTTATGGGAATAGTCGGATGAAGAAACCGAGCAAGGTAAAGATTTTACTTATTTATGTTTATACCTTGTGAATTTAAGATGCTAGAATCTTAAACCTGGGGACACAAGTCGGATTAGTTAATATTGTAGACATTTCTAAAAGTCTTCATTCTTTATTATGGACTATGATACTCTAACTGAAGTATGTGAATTGTGTGTTGATTTGGACTAAAGTGTGAACATATATTTCTCAAATTCATAAACTGGGAACTTGAAAAAACAGGTTATTCCTACTGATAGAGTTATATGCATGTTTTTTTGGTTTGTCATGTATAGTCTCTTACATACTTGTTAAGCTACTACCATGAATACAATTTTGAGAAGAGTATACAAAGAGAAAAAATAAGAAATGTAGTCAAAGTGGTGAAAGAATGCATGCTTGGTTGCAGTATCACTATATTCTGTTTGTGGGTTGATGAGATTTGCATTTTCTGAAAATTCTAGAGGAGATGAGATTAAGGATGTTATATGTGACAAAAATGGCAAAAATATATTATTTGCCTTAATTTCAATGTTTCAGCGTATATCAATTCCATGAGATTGCAGATATATATTTCGCACGTTGAACAGTTCAGATGTATTTTAGCTTTATAGACCTGGTATAGATAGTAAATACTAAATGTCTCTTCTCTCCAACAGTTTTAGCTTTCCCATGAGGTGGTCATTTAAGATTGGTATCAGATCCAGACCAAGCAATAGGTTTTGGATTTGAATCTCTCTGCCATTCTCTTATGAAAAAGAGTTACACGTGCTAGGCTTCAAAAAAGTATTAGGTCTAAAAGTGAGAAGGCATGTCTGGGATATTATATATTAAATGTCTCTCGTCTCTGATATTTAAGCATTTCAATGAAGTGGTCGTTCAATGCAGTCAAAGCATATTACTTGGCCAAAAGTTGTTGATCTTACTAGGTCTTAGTCATTGATCATTGTTCTATTCTTCATCAAAGTCATGCTCTCTCCATCTCTACTGACAATGCATGCCACGGGATAACCTACAGTAAAAGCACTGCAGTTGACCCACTACCTTATCCGTTTGTCATGTATTCTTTGGCAGATGATGTAGGCTCGGTTGATTTGTCGAACGCACTAGAAGAACTTCCATAGGTTTGCAACTTTTATGTAAAACTTTAGATAAATTTAAACTGACTGACCAAATATTATCTTGTTGAGCAAAGTGCAGCCTTATCTGATAATAAATGGAGTTTTACTTTCAATGGGTACTATGAACCTAATGAAGTGTTTAACAAATTTAGCTGGTAACTTTCGGCGTCAGACATCCAAAATATCATATGTTAAACATCTTGTTGGCCAGAAAAGTGCAGTGCTTTTTGTTTGTTTCTTACTCTTTTTGAAGACTTGGCTCCTGTGTAGTGAAATGGACGATTGTGTTCTTGGCTGAGGTCTTTTATTATGAGTTGGTGTTTTCATAGTGATACCTGGATCTTACAAATCGTTAAGAGTCTTAAGAACTTTCAAAAGTTGTAGGAAAGGCCAATTCTACCTTATAATCTTGATTTGATTTACATAAATTAAGCTAAGCTATATCCAGCCAATACTGTGCAATACCCCATACATTCATGCTTGCATGCACGCAGTTGTGTCCATGTGTCTTAGTACATTGCATATAGCATGTAAATTCTGGAATGTCTTAAGTTGTGGAAGTTTATGCTATCAAAGTTCTTCTGCATGTATTACGGAAGCAGTGGTATCCAGAATGCTTCCCTCGAAACAATGGGGACAGTGCAAATTATAACTTCCATCATGGTGTTTCTAAATTTTAGCATGCCTGTTATGATCAAATAAGTCAAGTGATTATTTGATGTTTATCATTATCGACCAATTGTCATTTGCTGGGTCTCACAGGGTAGAGCCAATACACCTATCAGCTCAATTGCTCGGGACATTGCAACAATACTTGACACGGCGTTACTTCAGGCACTTTTATTGACAGGCCAACCTTCAGCTGCTCTGGAACTACTGAAGGGTCTTAATTATTGTGATGTAAGAATATGCGAGGAGTTTTTGCTGGAAAGAAATCAGTATGCTTGTCTGCTAGAACTTTATAAATGCAATGCAATGCATCGTGAAGCACTCCAACTTCTTCACAAATTAGTTGAAGAGTCAAACTCAAACAATCCACCAGCTGACCTCACCCACAAGTTCAAACCTGAAATGATTATCGAGTATCTCAAAGTAAGTCTTCTTTTATCATCAATATGTTATTTATGCTTTTATATAAACATCCGAACATATATGAATAGTGCTCTAGAGTGATTGAAGTAGACATTATAATGAAGTATTGTGTGCTATAGATTTATTGATAAAACAAGCGGACATCTGGGTAAAGTTTCAACTTCTTGTTCTGACTTTCCCATCATATTTCTTATACAGCCTTAACTAAGATATGAAGATTTTAAAGAAATTATGTGGTCGGTTTTGTTTTTAAAGGGCCTGCTGAAGGCTTATGGTAACACAGCTTTTGTTTTTCTAGTCTTCGATGGATTAACTGCTAATGTTTCTGTTACCAATCACAGCAGTGTGATAATATAAAATGGCTATATACAATTATTCACTGAAGGCATCTGATCCAGTATATTCTCGAGGAAAGAGAGAGATTAGGAGTTCCAAAACAACTGGTATTTTTGAAACTTTATTGATTCAAATCATTTTGAATTAGCTCCTGAATTTTTTGACTGAAGTTGTGAGTGAGGGATTGTCCATTAGAGTTTATGCAAAACCAATAGGATCGCCTTTTTAACTTACTAGTAGAGTGTACGTGCATTGCACGCAGAATACAAATTTATATGCTAAAGAATTTCAATATTCAAGTACTATATCTAGAAATATAAAGAAAAAATTTAATTCAAACTTGTTTATATGAAACATGTTAATATAGAATGTATTTAACTATAGTATAAAACTAAAAAAAAGAAGATAGATTTAGAGTCTAAGTTGCACGAGAATTGACAGTTGATCGGTTGATCCTGTTCAGACCATAGTAGTGCATCTCTAAAAGAAATTTTGCAGTTGCAACCTGTTCGCGAGCGCCGTCATAGTTAACTTGTACACATTATTGATTGCGTTTGCAGCCTTCTTATCAATGACGTCATAGTTATGTATGTATGCAACTAAACAGAGCACAATTTTGAAAGAACCATTTAACAATTGGTATCTATACTAAATCGGCATGGCCAATGAAAGTGAGTGCTTGCTACTAGTTTCCACCTTATATAGAATTCAAATATGGATAGTAATGGCTATTAATTTAGTGTAAGGTGACCATTCAGTTTCTCTTTTATAACCATTCATTTTTTTAGGTTTTGTGGTGGAATAAATATGGGCTAATTTGTACTCTTTTTCAATACATAGTTGAGGGTAGAAGTGTAAAATCACAATTGGAACAAACACTAAGATATCCACACTTTTAGTATAGTATAGATATAGATATTGAGTATAGATAAGAATTGCATCATGTTGCTGCATATGCTTCTGGCGCAATTTAAAGAAACCTCTCTCACAGTTCCACATTTCAAATTACGTAAGGATCCCTGAGAACCATTAAATATACACCCTGGATAAATATTGTGGAGGCTGAGAATATTTCAAGCAGCAAGTTGCTGCTAGAGTATTATGAGTTTATATTCCTCGAACCTTGGGACACAGATGACCTATTTCTACTAATATTTCTGAATCTTTTATTCATTTTCAGCCTCTCTGTGGGACAGATCCAATGCTTGTCCTGGAGTTCTCGATGCTTGTTCTTGAAAGCTGTCCGTCGCAAACTATTGAACTCTTCTTGTCCGGGAACATTCCAGCCGATCTGGTCAACTCTTACCTAAAACAGCATGCTCCAAATATGCAGACTACATATTTGGAGCTTATGCTTGCAATGAATGAAAATGGCATCTCCGGAAATCTCCAGAATGAAATGGTAAAGATTTTCCACATTCTTTAACAGCTTCAAAAGTTGTGTTTAATGGTCAGGAAAGTTAAAAGGTGTTGGTTTAGTTGTCAAATATCTATATTATGCTTTCGTGAATGAAAATCGTCTCCATGAAACTTCCAATTTCATTTTGTTTCATGATATTTAGATGGTGCCATAAATAAAAGAATTTGGTTAAGGGTTGCTTTTCATATTACTACAACATGCAAGATTGTTATCTACTAAATATGATTTTTTCTTCCGTATAATTTTTTCGTTTAATTGCTCATGCTAGGTGCAAATATATCTGTCAGAAGTACTTGATTGGTACACAGATCTAAATTCTCAGAAAGAGTGGGATGAGAAAACTTATTCTCCGACAAGGAAGAAACTGTTGTCTGCTTTGGATAGTATCTCTGGCTACAATCCAGAAGTCTTGTTGAAGCGTCTTCCACCGGATGCCTTGTATGAAGAACGTGCAATTCTGTTGGGGAAGATGAACCAACATGAGCTTGCTCTTTCCATATATGTTCATAAGGTACTTTGATGAAACATACATATTTATTGAACTTTTTCTTTTACTAGGATGCAGTGTTTTAAAAGGCAGTCTCGGGGCGCCCGGGGCGTACGCCCGGGGCTGGGCATTGCTAAAACGCCCGGGGCAATATGAGGGGGGCGTAACCCCTCATGGGCGTACGCCCAATCAATTGGGGCATACGCCCCGAGCAAAAATGCACCCAGTCCTTGGGCATATGCCCAATGTATTTCATGTCCATACGATATGATTTTAGGCCTAAATTATTTTTTTTCCCAATTTCCAATCTAAAACCCACTTAAACTTTTTACATGTTTTATTCTTTTAGTAAAAACCCATGGCAGCTCACTTATTCAATTAAATCAAACATTAGAAAAAAAATAAGCTGCAAGAGCAACACAACTTAATGCTCGAGTATTGAGAGCCGAAGATGAAGATAATGATCTTAATGATGAGACTTTTGATAGTGATTGAGTAAATTAGTGCTCGTTAACTATTATTTTAAATCTTTATTTTGCGTAACGCTAGAATTTGAAACAATTATTTGTCTATCTTGATTGTTTTCTGCAAGAGTTGAACTTGGACTTTTAGTTTGCATGGTTTAATATATTATTATTTTTAACTTTCTCTATCTTATTTTTTACTTAATTTTATCCTTCAATTTTATAAATTTTCGCTAATTTAAATTAATTCTTAACATTATATTATATTTTTTTAATACTAAAAAAGCAAAATTCGTGGGGCGTAATGGGACATAAAATGTCCCGCCTTTTAAAACACTGCTAGGATGTCTGTTATTTTTCTTGTTTTGTTTACGCCCAAAATATTTCTGAAAGTTTCCTGGAACTCATTTTTGAGTAATATCAGGTAGTTGTCCAGCAAATTAGAAAGACAATGACACAATGTAGCTTTTCAGCCAGATAAATTTACCTGTCAACTCAATTTGGAGATTTTCATCTGATCAATTCACCAATACTACCTATTTTTGGTGCTTTATTGCCCCTTGGCTTTGTGGTTGCTCTTGATGGAAGATATTGTAGCATCTAAAAGCATCCTTCTTGGGCTGTTTTTTGTTATTATGTGTTACGTATTTATATGTTACCTTATGGGTCCAAGAAGCAAGATGCTAATGTATCATCATGCATGTCACACGAACACTTAATGTAGCTCATACTTTTCATTTGCAAGAATATCCTGCTCATCTTTTCCTTTCTTGCATAAACTCCTCTAATTTCCATGTGTCCTAATCTCTCTCTCTTTATAGCTTAATGTTCCCGATCTGGCGCTGTCCTATTGTGATCGGGTTTATGAGTCTGGACTTCAGCAGTCAGCAAAATCTTTTGGCAACATATACCTCACACTACTCCAAATATACTTGAATCCCCAGAAGACGACAAAAAACTTTGAAAAGAGAATCACTAACTTGATATCCACCCAGAGCCCTGGGATTCCAAAGGTTGGTCCAGGAATTGGAAAAACTAAAATTCGCCTATCCAAGAAAATTGCAGAAATTGAGGGCGCTGAGGAGACCCGCATAAGCCAAAGTGGTACTGACAGTGGAAAGAGTGATGGTGATACTGACGATGTAATTGAGGAAGGATCTTCTACCATTATGCTTGATAAGGTCCTTGATTTGTTGGGCCGAAGATGGGACCGAATAAATGGAGCACAGGCCTTAAGGCTGCTTCCTAGGGAAACTAAGCTGAAGGTAATTCCGTGTTGTATAGAGTACTTACAAAGTAAGAAGTTTGAAATACGTGCTTTTTTGTGAATGCTTATTGCGCTCTTTCTCTCTCTCTCTCTCTCTCTCTCTCTCTCTCTCATATTCGTGGTGATAGTTTCTTTTTTTGTTCACTGCAGAACTTACTTCCTTTTCTTGGACCTCTTTTAAGAAAATCCAGCGAAGCATACCGAAACTTCTCAGTAATAAAGAGTTTAAGAGAGAGTGAGAACCTACAGGTATGTTTCTTTCAGATGTTTGTGAATACATTGGAAAATATACGTTCAAGCCTAATCGAAAACATATTGTTTACAATTCTTATTCTGTCTCTATAATCAGTTCTGTGAAATATGTCATCCCAGCTAAAATGTCAACTACTTTCATTTCTCATATTAATGTGTTTCAAGTTTCAACAAACAATTCCTACATTAGTTTTTATGTTAATAGTTGGTGTTGCAAAAACAGGTAAAAGATGAACTGTATAGCCAAAGGAAAAATGTCGTAAAGATTAGCGGTGATAGCATGTGCTCTCTTTGCAACAAAAAGATAGGAACTAGCGTGTTTGCAGTTTATCCAAACGGAAAGACAATTGTTCACTTTGTTTGCTTCAAAGATTCACAGAATATGAAGGCTGTGTCGAAAAACACACCATTACGGAAAAGATAGCACTTAATATACAAGATAGGAGTGGCGAAGATATGGAGCCCACTTGAATATGGCAAGTTTTATCGTGTGGTTTGAGAGCTGTCGAAAGCGAAGGCCAGAATTTGTTGCTATTATATTCTGGGTTTTGCTATTTGGCAGGAATTTGTGTGAGGAGGAGAGACTGTTGTTTACATGTAGAAAAACGATGTCATCGGCCTCTACGTCTTGTTTATGTGAGTTTCGTTTGATGAGAGATTCTTATACGTTAAGTGGGTTTTAGATTGGTGGTGAAATTGCATTCCTTGTAAAATATTGTAATGTACTCGGTTGAAGAAATATATTATTCAGAGGAGCAAATCATTCTATGTATGGTACGTTTTGTTCTAGAGTTTCCAATTGAACTTTGGGAAAATTACACAGACCCCCTATTTTATTGTGTAATTACCAAAATTTCCCCACTTATTGAAAATTATCAACACACCCCCCTCAAGGGGTGTATTCGTAAGGTTTACGAGGATAAAATTGTAAGAATTTTTAAACGTACAAAGGGTGTGATTGTAAGAAATTATTAACATAAGGGGGTGTGTTGGTAATTTTCAACAAGTCAGGGGAGGTTTTGGTAATTACACAATAAGTGAGGGGGTTGTGTGTAATTTTTCCATAGAACTTTCTATTCAATTTCATTTGTTAGTTGAATCTCACAGGCAACGGTGTGTAAACTATTTTTGAAAGCACTGGGTATATAATTGATATATAGTATATACACTTTAACATGTAATTTACATATCTAACGTGGAATAAAAAATTGAATTAAAATTATTTATAGTGAGATTGGGTTGAACTTAAATTTGTCATATTTAAGGACCCCCGGAATTTATAAATTACGGAAGATCCCACCTTCATGTATGGGCCTTAATTAGTTGTTAGATGTTTGTGATAGTATTAATTGATTATAATTTGTTGCAATTTGATATTTATAAGTTATAACATGTATTTTGTAATCGATTCATTAAAAAAAAAAAAAAAGTGTTCAATAATTGATTGACTCTAAGAATCTGGTACT
The DNA here is from genome assembly GCA_019426215.1 of Buddleja alternifolia. Classification (NCBI taxonomy): domain Eukaryota; kingdom Viridiplantae; phylum Streptophyta; class Magnoliopsida; order Lamiales; family Scrophulariaceae; genus Buddleja; species Buddleja alternifolia. The sequence continues at coordinate 35,927,742 of CM033393.1, forward strand.
GTAATCCGCTTTATTTAAGGAATATTTTTTAATTTAGACCAAATTTAGTTGAACTTTGTCGTGTAATTAGTTACAAAGTTGATATACCTAAAATAGGGTATATGCCATGTAATTACATACCGATATCCTCGCATTTACAAAGATCCCGGATACTTTGATATTTGCATCACATTACTAAACCTATGTGTTTTTATTAATCGTGTCGGGTCTTCTGTACGACCCAACCTTACAACCCATCATTTGGTCCGTGCTTCAACCCCACGTCGCATTATCCAAATAAATCATGTGTAAGACTTGGGTCCGTACAACGCGAAAAACATTTATAAATACCCTTTCTCATTACTAATCAAGAGCATCAATCTCTATTTCTTAGGTCTTCTGAGCCAACACCGTATTCTCTAGATTTCTCAAAGTAAATTCTTGACATATAAATTTGGGCTCTCGTTGTCGTAAGCATACAAACCACCTGAATGGATATAGTAAACTTCGACAGACTTGATCTTCAATGATAATCAACTTGATTCCATCCCAAGTGTTGTCCCAACATTCTATCACCCGTCATGTATGTCATACGAAGCATATCAGACTGAGATAATATGGTTACCGTAATCCACCTAAATCACGCGTGTTACATTTAGATTAGAATTTTCGATGTTTAAGTTGTCAAGTCCAATTAAACTGATGAAGTCAAATTCAGTTATCCGAGTTCCCATTTCAAGACATGAAAATTGATTGACAAATGAAATTTTTTTTTAGCTTCCAAAGTTTTGTATTTAAGAAGCATTTCGTTAAGCATCGACAAATTGCTCGATCTCAGGTATTCAATTTATCAGCAGGTTTGCTTACAAATTGATAGACAGTGACACCAATTCTGGAACCATCAAAAGGGGCATCATTATATACAACCTCAACATCAAATAACTTGTTAGCCTTCTTAAAAAATGCCGATTCCTTCTTCCATCTCTTCAAATGACCCATCACAAACACCACTTTCTTCTCACTTCTTCCCAGTCCCACCAACAAAAACTTCAAAGTTTCAAGCAATGGCTCGTACAAATTATCGTTGTACACTAAATCAGACCCTATTATCAAATCATACTCTCTCCCAATGGCTTCCATGTCTTTACTCTCCCCCCACGACAGCGCCGCCACGTCGACTGCCCCGCCGTGGACCTCCAAGATCCCTGCATTGGCGTCGACGTTGAACTGCAGGTTGGGCAGCACGTGGGGGAGGTCTGTGACAGTGACATTAGCACCGAGTAAAGCAGCTGCGGCGATTCCGACGACACCAGTGCCGGAGCCTAGCTCTAGAATGCGGGGGCGGCGGCCGCAGATGTTGAAGGAGGAGGAGAGGGGGGTGGTATTGGTAGGGTGACGGTCGAGGAGGGTGAGGAGCGTGGTGGCGGCGGGCCAGAGCTGGAAGGAGATGCCTTGGGTGGGGAATTGGCGTATGAGTATGGTTGAGTTGATGGAGTGGAGGCGGAAGGTTTGGTGGTGGGTGGGTGTAGGGTCATCCAACAACGGCATTGTGGCGGAGGAGGTTGGGGGTGAAGCGATTGGCGGTGCTTCAGGGTTATGACATTTGCCCAATTGCATCGCTGAGGGAGAGAGGGAGACAAATTATGTCTTTATTTGGATTTTACTTCGAATCTAGACTGCTTTATTTGTTGGGACAACTTTTTGATTGGCCGTGGGGCGTGGAACTGTGGATGGGATTATGAGATCCTAACCAAGTTTTTTTTTTTTTTTTTAATATCTATATCTATTCTAAAAATATGATTTACATTTTTAACTTTTTTGTTAAGATCAAAATGATCCTAAAATAATTTATTAATTTTATTCTCTAATTAAAATTTTTATTATTATTATTACCAAATAGATGTGCATTAACTTGAAATTAATACTTCTTAATTGTGTTCAATGTATATGATAGGTGGAGTTTGATACTAATTAAAATGATTTTTATAAATAGAATAGTTCAATTCAAAGAATTTAACCAAAATCTCATGTATATGCAAATAATGAAAACTTATAACTTTGTTTGAAATAGTATTCAAGAACGATAGATAAGTCATTATGGTCTTCATGTCACTTGAAAAGTAAACTTCATCTAACACAACGAATTCAAGTGTATAAATTGCGGAGTACATCAAAAAATACATGTTCCTAATAATGATGCTAATTTTTGCCACTTTTCAATAGTATAGCCCCAAAATATGGTGACCTTTTGAAGGGAGGGATACATTGATGTATTAAAAATGGTATCTCTTTCTTAACTTGATCGGGAGAGCTTTGTACTTCATTGGCAGTACATTGGTTCCAAAAATAAAGGATTTGAGGGTTATAATTAATTAAAGGAAAAATTACACACAGACTACCTAACTTATTGTGTAATTACCAAAATTTCCCCTCACTTATTGAAAATTACCAACACATTCCTTCAAGGGATCTATTTGTAAGGTTTATAAGTGTAAATTTGTAAGAATTATTAATCACGCAGAAGTTGTAATTGTAAGAAATCTTAACACGAGGGAGTGTGTTGGTAATTTTCAATAAGTGAGTGGGAGTTTTGGTAATTACACAATAAGTGAGGGGGCTTGTGTGTAATTTTCACTTATTTAAGTTTGTTTATGCTGTATAGATTTGTCATATAGCATACTTATTTATTTCTTATACTCATTTTAAAATCATACTATAAAAAAGATTATTCACGATGCAGAAGCACCTAATGGCTCATGTGGATATATTTACAATAGAAACAAAAATCTAAATTCATGAAAACTACGATTGTATGATAATCCAATTAATAAAACAAGACTTTAACTTAAAATTAAATTAATAAGATAATAAAAAATTACTAGAGTAGAAAAAATGAAAAGTTATAAGCGTGTGCAATAATTTACTATTTAATTGCAAACTTAACACCACCGTAATTAGGAAGAAAATTAGTCAAAATGTGACAATAATAGAAATGTAATTAGCTGTTGCAAGGATTTTTTTTTAAAAAAAAATGGTAAACTAAGATACAGTTTTTTTGTTTGGATCTTTTTTATCATATATGGTAGATAATTGAGTTACAATATCTTTCAAGTAAAAGAATATTAGGTATAAATAGTTTGACTGAATGACACAATTTTTAAGTCAAATTAGACATGGACCATATAATTATTATTTGATGAATGTTATGTTTTGTATAGTTGATTACAAAATAACTTTCAAGTCAAATGTCCTATATTTTTCTAATAACACAAATATAAAATAAAAGTTAGGTATCTATATCATTGAATAATTAATTAAGAATATATATTAGAATAGTGCATACTTCAATATTATATTTGATTGTGGTTTACCATCAAATTACCTATTTATATTCACATAAAGATGTATAGTTCAAAGAATATGAGGATTAGAAGTGAACTAACTTCAGTGAGTTGTTATTGAGAGTTGGGAACAATGATGAACCAACTGATAATGAAGGAAACATTAAAATTTTACATTAATGATTAATGAGTATGACAATGAAGATGAATTAATATACCGTCTTATTAGAGTTGTTCTAGCAGGGTTTTTAGCATATGAATGACACTACTAGGAATTTCACGAACACCTACCCTTTTACTAAAGGTGCAAGCTGGATTTCCGTAAGTTTGATGGGAACAATCCAAAGAGTTGGATCCGTAAATGTAACAAATACTTCTTAGTAAATCCATTAACAGACTATGAACGTATCATCCTAGGTGCTCTTAACATGGAGAGAATGGCAGACAACTGGTACCTGGATTGCATTGAAGGAAGGGAGAATATGTCATGGGGAAGGTTCACTAAGCTGGTTATGGATAGGTATATGGATTCTGGACCAGGGAGCATTATTGGAGATTTCAACAAATTGAAGCAATCTGGATCTGTGACTATGTATCAGGAACAATTTGATGAGCTAAAATCCTTTATGGTAGGTATGAATCGAAACCTTACTGATGAATACTTTATGCACAACTTTATAAGTAGACTTAAAGAGGAAATTAAAGTGACACGAAAAATCCTTACGTGTATTAAACAATAAGTGGACTTGTCATGTGCAATAATAAAGTGGACTTTATGTCCGAGTTATCGATCCCACAGAGACATGATTATTAAACTAAGGATTCAAAAGTAATTAAAATTAAATTAAAAGATTTTGATTAAAGAAAATTGATTGAGATTCTTATGTGAGAAAGTAACTAAGGCACATGCTTCAGCGGGATTACTTATTTAGATATACGAATTATTCTTTGAATTATTAGATTACTTTTGCTTTGGTGGAAAAAACCTTAAATATTTACTACCCGATGTCTCGAAAGTAATAATCCTTGATTAATTGATGGTTCCCAAAATATCTCTATCCGAGAATCTAACCAACAATCATGCATTAAAGTTCTACAATTTCCCCATATTAATACAGCTAACTGTATCTGGGAGTCTCTACTTATGTCTAGGGCAACTCCTTATTGTTTACGGATTATGTATTGATTCCTTTGCACCTAACTTATATTCTCTCGAACTATTAAGCTAGGCAATATGACAAACATATAGTGATCAAGCATATGCAAGTAATTTAAACACAAAATCAATACACAAAGCAAATGTATAATTAATACGAAGAACAATATCATATATATAAAATCATAATCTGGCCTTCACGTGGCCTTAGTTTGATGAAATTAGTTTATAATCGTAATGCGAAAAATAAATAATGACATAGAATTATTCATAGACAAATAAACTAAATTTAAAAATCTCCCTATTACGGATTGATGAATAATCTCGGTGTAGAATCGTCGTTCTCCTCGTCTTGGTTCGAAAGTCTCTCAAAGTGTTGAAAATTCGAACCTTTTTGCTGTTGGAAGAAGTGGTATTTATAAGAGAGGCTCCCCAAGTCTTCTACTTGCATTAGGTATCAAGACTTTTCAAAATTTCTCTAGCCATGTGCAAAGTTGGAACTTGATGTTCCACACTTTCGTACTTGGTGACGTGGCATAAGTGGATTGACTGGGAGCTGACAATGCTGACGTTCGAACTCCACAAGCCTCACAGTTGAACTTGGTGACTTGGCACGTTCGTACTTGACATGCTCCACGTTCGTACTTGGCATGCACTTTCTTCTGAAATGATACGGCAGTGTTTGATTCTATTTTCAAACCTGTTTTGGCTAGTTTTTTTTTGCCAAAACTTGTTTGGTTCATCTCTTTTTGATCAAAAATAATTTTTTGGCCAAATAATATGTCAGCTTCAGCCTGCACCTTTTACAGACGTACCTACCCCCAACCCTACCCCCTACACTCCATCCCTTTTTTTGCTACTTCACTTTTTCAAATTCTTCAACATTTTTCGTTCTTATTTTTCTTATAATGCACTAAAAAAGACAAACATAAACATGCTTAACATATTCTTTTACTCTAAATGAAATTAATGCTAATAATAATTTTTAAGACTGAAATGTATTAGTTTAAAATATTACTTAATATATATATGATCAAGCTCAAATTTCGTTGAACTAACTCGAACAGAATCAACGACCCAAATGGGCTGAACCAATATAACATTCAGATGAGATTATGGACTGGACTTGACAAAGTCAAGCTGCCTACGTACCTAATTGGATAAGATCAAGTTTAACGTAATTTTTATGAGTAATTAGTTGGTAAATACGTGTTTGCTTCATATATAACGAGGCAAGATATCTGACTAAGTATGACTAACAGTGATATAAAATGAACTAAATTTAGAGAGTATCGTGTGAGAATCTATTGTTGCTCCCTTCATAAATGAGTTGGAGAGACTATTTATAGTGGTAAGTCGGTCACTATTCCTGATGTGGCATTTGGGCCAAATGGGACTGGACACGTGTTGATTGTTTAATTGACCTTTTAAATTCGGGTTGTCGGGTTGGTATATCTGGTCGGGTCGTAACCCGACCCGAATTAAAAAAACAAGCGGATACACCAATAATACTGTAATAAATACAGATTATCATGGTACACTAAATCAGACCCTATTATCAAATCATACTCTCTCCCAATGGCTTCCATGTCTTTACTCTCCCCCCACGACAGCGCCGCCACGTCGACTGCCCCGCCGTGGAGCTCCAAGATCCCGGCATTGGCGTCGACGTTGAACTGCAGGTTGGGCAGCACGTGGGGGAGGTCTGTGACAGTGACATTAGCACCGAGTAAAGCAGCTGCGGCGATTCCGACGACACCAGTGCCGGAGCCTAGCTCTAGAATGCGGGGGCGGCGGCCGCAGATGTTGAAGGAGGAGGAGAGGGGGGTGGTATTGGTAGGGTGACGGTCGAGGAGGGTGAGGAGCGTGGTGGCGGCGGGCCAGAGCTGGAAGGAGATGCCTTGGGTGGGGAATTGGCGTATGAGTATGGTTGAGTTGATGGAGTGGAGGCGGAAGGTTTGGTGGTGGGTGGGTGTAGGGTCGTCCAACAACGGCATTGTGGCGGAGGAGGTTGGGGGTGAAGCGATTGGCGGCGCTTCAGGCTTATGACATTTGCCCAATTGCATCGCTGAGGGAGAGAGGGAGACAAATTATGTCTTTATTTGGATTTTACTTCGGATCTAGACTGCTTTATTTGTTGGGACAACTTTTTGATTGGCCAGTGGGGTGTGGAACTGTGGATGGGATTATGAGATCCTAACCAAGTTTTTTTTTTTTTTTCAAGCATCTATATCTATTCTAAAAGTATGATTTACATTTTTAACGTTTTTGTTAAGATTAAAATGACCCTAAAATAATTTATTAATTTTATTCTCTAGTTAAATTTTTTTTTATTATTATTACCAAATAGATGTGCATTAACTTGAAATTAATACTTCTTAATTGTGTTCAATGTAAATGATAGGTGAAGTTTAATACTAATTAAAATGATTCTTATAACTATGAATATAAATAGTTCAATTCAAAGAATCTATTTCAAAATCTCATGTATATGCAAATAATGAAAACTTAAATTTTGTTTGAAATAGTATTCAAGAACGATAGATAAGTCATTATGGTTTTCATGCCACTTGAAAAGTAAAATTCATCTAACACAACGAATTCAAGTGTATAAAATTGCGGAATACATCAAAAAATACATGTTCCTAATAATGATGCTGATTTTTGCCACTTTTCAATAGTATAGCCCCAAAATATGGTGACCTTTTGAAGGGAGGGATACATTAATGTATTAAAAATGGTATATCTTTCTTAACTTGATCGGGAGAGCTTTGTACTTCATTGGCAGTACATTGGTTCCAAAAATAAAGGATTTGAGGGTTATAATTAATTAAAGGAAAAATTACACACAGACTACCTCACTTATTGTGTAATTACCAAAACTTCTCATCACTTATTGAAAATTACCAACACATTCCTTCAAGGGATCTATTTGTAAGGTTTATAAGTGTAAATTTGTAAGAATTATTACTCACGCAGAAGTTGTAATTGTAAGAAATCTTAACACGAGGGAGTGTGTTGGTAATTTTCAATAAGTGAATGGGAGTTTTGGTAATTACATAATAAGTGAGGGGGTCTGTGTGTAATTTTCACTTATTTAAGTTTGTTTATGCTGTATAGATTTGTCATATAGCATACTTATTTATTTCTTATACTCATTTTAAAATCATACTATAAAAAAGATTGTTCACGATACAAAAGCACCTAATGGCTCATGTGGATATATTTACAATAGAAAAAAAAATCTAAATTCATGAAAACTACGATTGTATGATAATCCAATTAATAAAACAAGACTTTAACTTAAAATTAAATTAATAAGATAATAAAAAATTACTAGAGTAGAAAAAAAATGAAAAGTTATAAGCGCGTGCAATAATTTACTATTTAATTGCAAACTTAACACCACCGTAATTAGGAAGAAAATTAGTCAAAATGTGACAATAATAGAAATGTAATTAGCTGTTGCAAGGATTTTTTTTTAAAAAAAAATTGGTAAACTAAGATACAGTTTTTTTGTTTGGATCTTTTTTATCATATATGGTAGATAATTGAGTTACAATATCTTTCAAGTAAAAGAATATTAGGTATAAATAGTTTGACTGAATGACACAATTTTTAAGTCAAATTAGACATGGACCATATAATTATTATTTGATGAATGTTATGTTTTGTATAGTTGATTACAAAATAACTTTCAAGTCAAATGTCCTATATTTTTCTAATAACACAAATATAAAATAAAAGTTAGGTATCTATATCATTGAATAATTAATTAAGATGTTAGGAATCAATGCACATAAAAGAACTTAAAAGTAAGAATCAAAGCAAGAAAACGAGACAACAGATTTACGTGGTTCGGCAATTTGCCTACGTCCACCAGAGTTTCCGTTCTTCCACCAAGAGAGAATTTTACCGGTACAAAATACACACTTGAGTTTATGAGACAAAACTCAAGAAAAACTACTTTTGTACAACCACTCTCTAAGTTATATAGAACACTCTCCCAACCCCTTTGTATTACCCCAAGAGAAAAAACCCACAAGTGTTTCCGTAACCCACAATTTATCACTCACAATAAATTGCTCTCTAGCTCACAACACTATGCTATTCTCTTTCTTTTGCTCTCTCTCTCTCTCTCTCGGTTGGTGTACAATGAGCATGAAGTGTTTGCCTATTTATAGGCAAAACTCATGGTCATAAGAATGAATCTTAGCCATTCATGCAATGGGTGCAATCTAGACCCCCCAAATTGCCCATTAACTCCACTAGACAAAGTGGCCACTTTGAAAGGCTATTATCATTCCTTTTCCTTTGATTTGTACTTCCACTCAAAACCCATCAATCTCCCACTTGGAGAACAAACTCAAAGTTGAAGGCACAATCTCTTTGTGAACTTTGTTCCCCTTCTTTGAACCTTCGCCACTACCCTATTCTTTTGGTGATCAACCAACTCCTGAATACTGTGACTTATCTATCTCGGTCCAACTGACCCTTCGATATAGGTTACTCCCAAGATCCGGAACATGTCTCACAACCCCGCAACTTTCGTTGCCATCCTCCTCACTAGAGGATAACCACCTTGGTCAACCCGTCTCACGACATCCTTACACCAAGGACTTTTCTGCTTTGGTCAACCTGTCTCACGACATCCTTACACCAAAGACTTTCCCGCTTTGGTCAACCTGTCTCGCGACACCCTTACACCAAAGACTTTCCCGCTTTGGTCAACCTGTCTCGCGACACCCTTACACCAAAGACTTTCCCGTTGACTATCTCGGATCTTCCCACATATCTGCTCCCTGCCAACTGCATGAGCTATGTCTTGATCCATCCGCCAACACTTTTGGTTTTTCAATGGCAACTCGGATCCCCCACATATCTGCATAATGCTCCCACTACACTAGCTATGTCTGATCTATCCGCCAACAAAACCCCGGCTCCGCAAATCTGCCTTCCCGGCTTCGCTTTCTGCCTCGGCTCCACGAATCTGCCTACCCGGTTTCGCATCCTGCCCCCATGACTTCCGGCTCCACAGTCAACCCCTCTCGGCCCCATTTTCTGCCTTCATGGTTTATCCACGTGGTCATGCCTCCGTAACTCTGCCTCCCCCTGGTCCCTGTCTTGCTCGTTCTTCCGCCCTCTTGGCAACACGAGTCTGCCCACTTGACCTCGGACTATACGGATCTGCCCCCAGCAATGCAACTGCTCCCACTGGCTTCATGTCTACCCAACCCGGCAACATAAACCTGCCTTCGCTGCTACGACTCTGCCCCTGCATTTTGCACCACGATTTTCCTCGTAGTATACAAAGTCCCCGACTTCTTACCACAAGCCACCACCAGATTTTCTTTAGTGATCTGCCATGCACCACCACCAAACACTGTGGTAAAACCATCACTATCAATTTGACCCATCGAGATCAAATTCTTCCTCAACCCAGGAACATGCCTGACATTCTCCAGTTTTAACTGTATTCCCTGTGTCGTCGTTATCATGACATCACCCTTTCCCTCAATTTCCAAGGGCACGTCATCTGCAAGAAATATCTTTCCAAATTTTCCACAAGTATAATTTGTTAGATAATTCTTACACGAAGTAACATGGAACGACGCACCTGAATCCAGTACCCATTGGTCAACTAGACTATCAACACAACAAACCAAAGCATCTACGATATCTTCTGTGGCTGCGTTTGCTTGATGTTCGCGGTTATGACTGTGACCCGCCTTTTCTGGACAGTCCCTCTTGTATTGGCCTTCCTTACCGCAGCCCCAGCATTCAGCATCCTTGCCCAGTTTTGATTTCCCTTGCCCCTTTGATTTGGATCGACCACTGCCATTCTGACCACCTCGTTGAAAATCTCTCCCTCTGCTTTCCGCACTCAATGCAGCAGATGTGAGTTCTCCTAATTCCCTCCGGCGAATATCCTCGCTAAGAATCAGATCCCGAATCTCTTGAAGTTTCAGCTTCCTCTGGCCAGACGAACTGCTCACAGCAGTTACCGTCGCACTCCAACTTTCTGGCAATGAAGACAATAAAATCAAGGCCTTTACCTCGTCCTCAAAGTTGATATCAACCGAGCTCAACTGAGTGATGATCACGTTGAACTCGTTGATATGATTGGCCACCGATCCTCCCTCCGTCATCCTCAAATTGAATAAACGTCTCATCAAGTAGACTTTATTCGACGCGGATGGCTTCTCATACATGTTGGACAGCGCCTTCATCAAACCCGCCGTGGTTTTCTCTTCCAGGATGTTAAACGCTACGTTCTCGCCCAACGTCAGCCGAATAACCCCAAGAGCTTGCCTATCCAACAAACCCCAGTCTGCCTCCATCATCTTTTCAGGCTTTTCCCCCGACAACGGTTCATGGAGTTTCTTCTGGTACAGATAGTCCTCTATCTGCATCCGCCAGAATCCGAAATCCTTTCCATCGAACTTGTCTATCCTTACTTTACCATCTTCAGACGCCATTGATTCGTACACGGATCGCTGTAACCCGTGCTTTGATACCAGTTGTTAGGAATCAATGCACATAAAAGAACTTAAAAGTAAGAATCAAAGCAAGAAAACGAGACAACAGATTTACGTGGTTCGGCAATTTGCCTACGTCCACCAGAGTTTCCGTTCTTCCACCAAGAGAGAATTTTACCGGTACAAAATACACACTTGAGTTTATGAGACAAAACTCAAGAAAAACTACTTTTGTACAACCACTCTCTAAGTTATATAGAACACTCTCCCAACCCCTTTGTATTACCCCAAGAGAAAAAACCCACAAGTGTTTCCCGTAGCCCACAATTTATCACTCACAATAAATTGCTCTCTAGCTCACAACACTATGCTATTCTCTTTCTTTTGCTCTCTCTCTCTCTCGGTTGGTGTACAATGAGCATGAAGTGTTTGCCTATTTATAGGCAAAACTCATGGTCATAAGAATGAATCTTAGCCATTCATGCAATGGGTGCAATCTAGACCCCCCAAATTGCCCATTAACTCCACTAGACAAAGTGGCCACTTTGAAAGGCTATTATCATTCCTTTTCCTTTGATTTGTACCTCCACTCAAAACCCATCATAAGAATATATATTTGAATAGTGGATACTTCAATAATATATTTGATTGTGGTTTACCATCAAATTACCTATTTATATTCACATAAAGATGTATAGTTCAAAGAATATGAGGATTAGAAGTGAACTAACTTCAGTGAGTTGTTATTGAGAGTTGGGAACAATGATGAATCAACTGATAATGAAGGTAACATTAAAATTTTACTTTAATGATTAATGAGTATGACAATGAAGATGAATTAATATACCGACTTATTAGAGTTGTTCTAGTAGGGTTTTTAAAAAAAATACCCTCTTAGTTGACTACTTGAAAAATCGAGCAATATTAACAGCTAAGAGTAAGAATGTTGACAGACTGGAATTTTTAGAGAGAATATTAATTAAAGTATTATAAATCGAAAGGCCTACAAGTATCAAATGAGCTCAGCTTTCTCATCACACTTACTAGAAAACCGAAAACTATTAAGGCCAAACTTAGTATCATAGCGGATTTAATTTAAAGAGTAAAACCACAAATTACGGAGAGAAAAGAAAAAAGAAAAACAAAATGGTCGGGAGATGAATGCAAGTGGAACTCTTTAAGAAGTTTCTATATCGAAAGAACTTCAAATAAACACACCACAAACTCTGAAGAAAGTGATGCAAACAAGACAAAGCAATTGGTAATGATCTATAAGGAATGAGACATCATAACACAATTTCAAGTGATGATGAAGACAAGTGAGTAACTTGAAGAAACAAATATAAAAATAAATTCATGAAGTCACGTAAAAACAAGATTGCAACGTTCATCAAGATCAAACAAGAAAAAGACTGATTAGACCTAACATAACAGTAAACAGGGTAGGAGCCAGGATTTTGGTCCCGGTGGGTTGAATACAAAAAAAGGGGGGAAATTTTAATATTTTTTCACCTATAAATTTTAATATTTTTAGGTTTTGGGAGAGGGGGGCAAAATTAAAATTTTAAAAAATTTATAGGTGAAATATAATTTTTAAGAGTCGGGGGTGGGCTGCCACCACCAGCCCTCCTAGCTCCGTCACTGACAGTTAATCGTATTACTTAGATTTCATGTTATTTATCATTTTAATTTTTTTTTATTGTATGTGTAAGAACTACCACGGAGGATTTCAATTTCCTTCGTTACAATATTTAAATTATGATTGCTATCATAACTTGATTGATGAGAAGAAACGAAAAAGTAGCCAATATGTTAATAAATTACCGAAGCAGTGAAAGATGTGTGCATGCTCTACGAGTACATGCTAGAAAAATCGAATTGCCTTTGAAGATAATCTAGAACTTATCCATATGAAACATTTCAATGTATAATTTTTAGTAAGGATGTTATGTCTTCTGTTCAAATTAATTTTACATATTAATATTAATCTGTATCTAATTTTTGCAATTATTTTAGTAAACTCTTATGAACCACGTGCAATGCACGTGCTCTTTACTGGTACAATTAAAATTTATGCATTAATACAGTAGAAAGTGATTACAAAAGTCAGCCTAAGGTCATACTTTCTGCTTATCGACACAAATGACATACATGTCAGAAAACAAATAAGATTTAAAGATGGAAGTACTAAAAATTCACAATCACTGCTAGAACAACAAGTGCCAGAATGGAGGTTTAATTCTTGTCTATGCCAAGAGACCCCATCTACCAAGAGCTTCCAATCCCCAAAAAAGGAGGTATCGAGTTGAGACAAAAACCATGTTCTCCACTATGGAATGGCTCAAATGAAAACCTTCATTTGAGAATCTTTTTTTCAAGATCAACATGAAAAGTCTTCTTTTCACATTCTAAATGAAAGTGTCCTAGAGAACCTATCACACTTTTCCACATAATATGCAACAAGAACATACAAAAGAAAACCAAAAACTACAAATAACAAAGAAATATAATGTAGTAACAAAAATAAAAGCAAACACACAATGACCCCATTTATTTGCTCGGAGAAATTGCGGGGAAAATTATGTAAGTGGTTATAACCAACTCAACCATAAGAGGGTAGTCATTAATGGCTTTCCTCTTTTTGTTCTAGACAATGAAGGTGGCGGATCGACAGGAGATGCAATGGAGGACGCTGGTGGGTGCCGGGAATGGGCACTCTCCACCTTCGGGCTCTCCATAGAGCCAATTCAGCCACACTTTGGCTTGGTGGAGGCGCCACAGATGTGGGTCGTTGTTGAGGGCTATTGAGGTGGAAAGACTATGAGTTCTTGACCTATTTTTATCAGGCGAGGTGGTGTGTCAGGATTCGAACCCTGGCATGAAAAAACGTAACACATGGAATAACATTTTTATGTTCAACAAATAAAGGGAACAACGTCATTTAATCGGAATTAGGGTTTTGACTAAGTTTTCCCCAAATTAATGTTAATTAATGCCGATTAGGGCTAATTTGGATTTCTGCATTTCGAGTCGCCATTGGTCCACATGGTAGGAATAATTATGAGAGGTTAGTTATGGAGCGGCACGCAGAGGAGGAGGTCAGATTTTGGTTATTGGAATTGACACGCTAAAAGCTAACGTGCTATGATAGCAAGTGCACTAGACGTGTGTAGTAATAAAAGTGGACGAGAAGTCCGGATTGTCGAACCACAAGGACTTGAATTCTAGTTAATGATTTTTGATAAAAGATAAGACAATTAAAGTAAAGTGCAAGAAAAAGATTAAACAAACGAAGAACCAAAGAGAAACGTACTATAGATTTAATCTCACGTATGATAAAATGACTAAGGCACATGCTACAACCGAATCTACTCGTCAATCTATATGAGCTACTCTTCGAATTATTAGACTCCTATTGCTTTGGTGGAAACTCCTAAATTAACTATTACCCGATGTCTCGGCACATAATAATCCTATGATTAATTGACGGTTCTCTAAATATGTCTATCCGAGAATCTAATCAAAAATCACGCATTAACGTTCTAGAGCTTCCCCGAACGAATCCGGCTAACAACACCCGGAATCTTTACCTATTTCTAGGGCAATCCCTCATTTGTTTCGGATGATGTGTTAATTCTCTTGCACCCTAATCTATTTTCTCTCGAACAACTAGATTAGGCAAGATAGCAAGCATATGGTGATCAAACACATGATTGGAATAAAAGCATAGAATTAACACACAAAGCAATAGGAGAATTAATACAAAGAGCAACTTCACATATATTGATTCATAAATTTGGCCTTCACATGGCCTTAGTTCTACAATATTAGCCTCTCATCAAAGCCTTAAGAAAATCTAATACAAACATATACATACTCATGGAAATAAACATGTAAATGCAAATAATTAAAACTCCCTCAATTGATTGATGATGGATCTTTGCTCTCTTGATCTTCAATCCTTAGCTCCTCTCTCTTTGTTCCCTCCAAAAGTGATGAAGAAATGGTGATGAATGATGATGAGTGAAAAGTGATGGACAAAATGCCTCTCTCTCTCTCCTCCTCCAAGATGTCTCGGTCAATTGCCCAAAAAATGCCTTAAGAAGACCACACAAATCAGCTCCTAGTGTGTGCCTCCCCTAGTGTGTCCTCCACTACTCTTAAAGTGAGTAGTATAAATTCCCTAAAGTAGATCTAGTAAGAAACATACTTATGACATCCCTCCCATACATGTGATGACCTCTTGGCTTTAAATGTTCCATTCCCCATCAAATGATGATCTTTTGGCTGAAAGGAATCAAATCTCGGATGTGGCCACGCCTAGGCGCGGGAATTATGGCGCTCGGGCGCCGTCATCAGAATGTTGGGAGTATTTGCCTCTGTCTGGCGCAGTAATTGTATTTCCTTCATAACTCTCTCCACAAAACTCCGATTTGGATGATTCAAGTCCTCATTTGAAGCTAACACATAGTTCTACAACTTTGTAGAAGGAAACTTCATCCAATTCGGTCTCTAAACATACGGAAAAGCGCTCGAACGTGGAAAGTGGTGTAGATACGGCGCCCGGGCGTGGGCAAGATGGCGCCTAGGCGTAGGGGTGCATAGCAATTGGCCTAAACTTGTTTTATACGTCATTTTTCATCCCGTTCTTTGATTGTATCCATTTAAGACCTGAAATCACTTAATGCACGAATTAAACGCACATGTGGCAAGAATCAAGCGATAAATGAACCTAAGACATAAACGCAAAGGGGCTTAAAAACACGTAAAAATGCCTCTTATCAACACCCCCACACTTATCAATTGATCGTCCTCGAGCAATAAGAGTTTTAAGATAAGGAAACATCATCAATCAAAGAGAGAAACAAAAAGAAAACTACCTAACTCACTTTCGTGGAGTAAACGGTTGCATTTAGCGAATGCAACAAGCCTTTGAACCTTTTAGTTACCTCAAAGGACGAGTTATAGTCTCGTGAGGGTTTGCAGACGATATACCCACAAAATCGAAAGATTTTCAACCCCGATCACTCAACGTAAATTACAATGATTAATAGCACACAATGGTATGAATTCATCTGTTTAAGCTCATATTACAAATATATACACATCACACATTTGCTCATGTTACGCCTTAACATTGAAAAGATCATCCTAAGGGTGTAGTGTAATAAATCTCAAGTATTATAGTCAAGTGGCATTCTTACCACTTTTCAAACATTAACCCCATATTTATCAACTTTTGATTATTCACATGGTACGAGAATTGAATACAACTTCATAGCCACTTAAAAATTCATCACTTCATTCCACTTTCGGATTTATCTTATGCACTTTCAACTCGAAACATTAGAGGCTAGACCATGTGCAATGTTTGATCCTCTTAGGCTTTCTATGACACCCGTGTAACGAGTTTTAGGCCAATAACTCCTAAACCAGATGGCTTTAGGGTATCAAATGTGGAGACATTCCTAAGGGCTTAATCGCTCGAGTGTCAAAGGCCACAAAATCAAACTAGGTCCTTATTCACTTAACACTTGCATTGGCTTGAGCTTAGCTCAAATTAGCAAAATAGTACAGTATTCTAGGCATGGTGCTCTTCGCCCCCAGTATCTATTAAGCCTGACTTTTTCAGTCATACCAATGTTCAACCTCTTTTTATTATTATTAAGCACACGAAGTTAACGTTCTCAACTCATAACACATGTGAAAATTCTAAGTTGATATTTCCGGGATCAAGCCTTTAAGTGTTTCAAAATGATTGCCCACTCAACTCCTCTACCTTCGATTTAGGTGCATATGTGAATCATCTTAAGGTTAATCTAGTCTAGTTAGGATCCCATAAGCAAGGAACGATGTGTATAGCCATTAAAAACCAAATTGATAGAGAAAACATACCATGTATTCAATTAACCATACTCAATGCCTCAAGTGAAGGGTTGAAATTCTATCCAAAAAAAAAAAATTAAATTGCACACATTTCACATGTAGAGGTACAGCACCCCCCAAACTTGGACCGAAATATGTAAAACATGAATCAACATGACTATAATGGATCTAGTATACCCCCCCACACTTATCATGAACATTGTCCCCAATGTTTGAAAAAGAGAAGGGCAAAGTACACGTCACCATAGGGAAGCTGAAAAGCAAACCCGAGTCCACTTAAGGCAATCAAGTCCACGGATGGCAATCACTGTGTCGATCACTACATAGGTAAACAAATGCTAGCCATACAGAGCATCAAACATTGGATAGAATAGAATAAAACAAAACGAGACAAACAAAAATGAGAAACATGCATGGAAAGAAAACATCAAGCATCCAAACATAAAACATAAAATATCCAACAACCCAACAAAAGATATCCAAAAACAAAAGCATGGAAATAAAACAAGATAAGCCTAATCGGTGGTGCCAAAACGGTCAATGTAATCCTCATCCTCTCCGCCGAGATCATCCAAATCAATCAACGGGCTACCCTCATCATTATGAGCCTCATCATCACCTCCTTCAGGAACGAGAGCACCTGACTCGTGCATATCTGCGGGCTGCTGAGGCGGGGGTGCGGGTAAGGTGGAGGAGCAGAATAATCAAACGGCCCCCAACCGACAAACGCATCATGCTCTACAAAAAGCTGACGGAAATAAGCACAAGTGTCGGACATGACCACCCTCATCTCATCTCGCAACTCATCCCTCAATTCATCCTTTAATTGTCTAATGGCGGCGGCATCCATAGGTGGAAACTGTGGGGAGCTAGTAGACCGGGATGAAGACGGGCGAGGCCTCTTGGAAGTAGCTGGTGGTGGAGGAGCCTGGGAGTCGTCATCTACCACGGTGAGATAAGAACCAGGAAGCTCAGTACGCTCCATAGGAAATGTGGGAACCTTAGCCGCCTTGCATAAAGCTGTGATCAGTGACGGGAGAATGATGGGAATCTTCCGAGTGGGACCTTCTCCCTTTTGCTTAGCCAATTCTTTGTTAATCAACGGCCCTAACTCATTCTTCAACTTCCTAAAGTGGTCCGTCAAAGACTTGTGGATTACCCGGGCAAAGTCCACAGCTTTCTTGGACATAATAGCGTAGATGAGGGTGGCCCGTTCCTTGTTTGCCTCTGATCGATTGGTACTCGGTATTAAATTGAATCGGATGAAGTCGAGCCAGAAAGCAGCCTCGGGTAATAGAGCCCTACGGGGGACATGAGCTTCTCCGGGTACCCATTCCCACCCCTCTCGGCCAATAACCCGCAAAATATCCGACAGGCTAACTCGGAGGCGCCCTGCATTGTAAAGAGTGGTGAACTCGCATGTCTGAGGGGTCGGGGTGCCTATGCTCTCCCTAATCTGTCTCAACTCATAATTGACATGTTTGCCCCGGACCAAAAGGGTAGTCCCCAGCCATCCTCGTGTCTCAATCTCATCATAAACCCCGGAGCTGAAGAATTCCAGGACCCAAGGAAGATGAATGGCCTCGGGCTTTTGACAGAAAAACTGTAAGCGATGAAACTGTATCAATTCGTGCACAGAGGGCTGTCCCCGGGTGGTTAAATAGTGCTCCTTAATAAGGGTGCGGGGGGTGCTCAAACTCTGACACATAATTTGGACTTGGGGGTTTTCAAAACGGGTATTATCGGGAGTCTCGGGCTCATTAGAGGAACCCTCACCCACTTTTTTCTTACCCTTGGACGGTCTGTTGGTAGTTCTCGTCATTTGCAACAACAATATCAACTTCTCAACTACTCAAATCAACCCAAATGCAACCAACCCAACACAACAATCGTCAACGCCCAACAACACACCAAAATCAGAGAGCAACCCACAATCTAGCAACAATCCACGGATTTAAAGATTCCTCAATTTTTAAGCAATAATCCACAGATTTAATCAACAATATAGCATCCAATTTCAACAACAACAACCCACAAATTCAATTTCAACCCACAAATTGATAACAACCCACGGATTTAGCAACAATAGACCATCCAATTCAACAACAACAACCCCCAATTTTTGATTACAACCCACAAATCCAATAAAAGTCCTTAAATGCAATAACAAAAAAAATCAATCTACAATCGGACAATGCCCCAATTAATCCTCAAAATATAACGCAAGGCACCTACTCGTCGGCTATGAATCGGAAATGGAAGAAGGGTAAAGCCAAAACTCACCTTTTATCCCCAAAATTTTCGCACCGAGTCGATGTGAAAGAAGAGCCTCTTGTGCAACGAATTATGTTGATGGAAAGTGGCGGTGAAATACGGTGGAAATGGCCGGAAATGGTGAGAGAGTCGCCGGAAATCGCGTGGGAGAGGAGTTGTGAAGATTTTGGGAGAATTTTGACCGTTTTGACCCACATATGTGTTTAAATCAGAATCGGGCGCCTAGGCGCGCGACACAGCGTACCTGGATTTTTGAGTGGTAATGCCCGCGCCTAGGCGGGCGTTTTTTCGGCGCTTGGGCGCCCCTTTCAGAACCGGGCGCCTAGGCGGAAGTTGTTTCGGCGCTTGGGCGCCCCTTTCAGAATCGGGCGCCTAGGCGCCTGTTTTCTCGGCGCTTGGGCGCCCCTTTCGGAAATATTTTGTAAAGAATTTCATTTCCTGTTTCAAAAGGGAAGAGACAAAACACTTAAAACACAAACTAACAAAGATGTAAGACTAGAAAATAAAGCAACAAACGGGATAATAAGGGAAAAAGAAAAGGAAACGGAAAGAAAACATGGGTTGCCTCCCAAGAAGCGCTAGTTTAGAGTCATTAGCTCGACTGAAAGCGAAGAATCACGAAGGGTCCGCGAGGATGAAGGACTCTTTGTCTCTTGGTCCATCCATCCCTAAGTAAGGTTTTAGACGTTGAGCGTTGACCAAGAAAGTATGTCCTTTATCTGTTGTAAGCTCGACGGCGCCGGATGGATAGACCTGGGAAATCAAAAATGGGCCCGACCATCGAGACTTAAGCTTCCCGGGGAAGAGTCGGAGTCGAGAGTTGTATAGCAACACCCGCTCTCCCTTGTGGAATTCCCGGGGGAGAATATGTTTGTCATGCCACATTTTGGTCCGCTCCTTATAGAGTTTTGCGTTCTCATAGGCAAGATGACGCCATTCTTCGAGCTCGTTGAGTTGTAGCAAACGTTGTGTACCTACACTTTGAGAGTCAAAATTTAGAAACTTAATGGCCCAATAAGCACGATGCTCGAGTTCAACGGGCAAGTGACATGTTTTACCAAAAACAAGACGATACGGGGACATGCCAATTGGGGTTTTATAGGCGGTCCGATAAGCCCAAAGAGCATCATCCAATTTAAGGGACCAATCCTTTCTTGATGCGTTGACAGTTTTTTCTAAAATACGCTTAATCTCCCTATTCGAGACCTCCACTTGGCCACTAGTTTGTGGGTGGTATGGGGTCGAAATTTTATGCTTCACCCCGTACTTGGTCAATAAAAGTTCAAACTGCCTGTTGCAGAAGTGGGTGCCCCCGTCACTAATGATGGCTCGGGGAGTTCCAAATCGAGTAAAAATATGCTTCTTCAGAAAACGAGTGACAACCCGAGCATCATTAGTAGGCAAGGCCACGGCTTCCACCCATTTGGAGACATAGTCTACCGCAACAAGGATATATTTATTTGAACAAGAACTGGGGAAAGGGCCCATGAAATCCACACCCCATACATCAAACAACTCACACTCTAACATGCTATTTAAGGGCGTTTCATGATGTTTAGAGATGTTCCCCATTCGTTGACAGCGATCACAAGATTTGACATAATGATGTGCATCTTTAACAAGAGTAGGCCAGAAGAAACCTGATTGGAGGATCTTAGCTACCGTTTTGGAAGGCCCAAAATGGCCACCTACCGCCATATCATGACAATGAGATAGGATAGCATGCACGTCCGTTTCGGGTATGCAACGTCGAATTAAACCATCTGCACAAACTTTGAATAAAAAGGGTTCGTCCCAAAGATATTGCTTTACATCAGATAGAAATTTCTTCTTTTGATGAAAAGTGATATCCGGGGGAAGACGGCCCGTAACAATGTAATTGGCAAAGTTAGCATACCAAGGTGAAATTTTTTCAGAAATAGCAAGGAGGTGTTCATCTGGGAATTCCTCACGAATTGGTGTCTCATCTAACGGATCATTCACTAGCTCTAATCGTGAGAGGTGGTCGGCTACTACATTTTCGGTGCCTTTCTTGTCTTTTATCTCTAAATCAAATTCTTGGAGTAACAAAATCCACCTAAGAAGTCTTGGTTTAGCATCTTTCTTGGCAAGCAAATATTTTAAAGCCGAATGATCGGTGTAAACTATCACTTTGTTTAGCACGAGGTAAGAGTGGAATTTATCGAATGCAAAGACTATGGCGAGTAATTCTTTTTCCGTGGTGGCATAATTCAATTGTGCATCGTTAAGAGTTTTACTAGCATAGTAAATGGTTCGAAATACCTTTTCCTTCCTTTGGCCAAGGACCGCTCCAACCGCGGTGTCACTCGCATCACACATCAATTCGAATGGTAAGCTCCAATCGGGGGATGACATGATAGGGGCGGAAACCTAAGCGTTCCTTCAAATCAAGAAAGGCCTGCATACAAGAAGAATTGAAATCAAAAGGTGCATCTTTAACAAGCAAATTAGACAACGGTTTCGCAATTTTAGAGAAATTCAAGATGAATCGCCTATAGAAACCAGCATGCCCGAGGAAAACTCCTAACAGCTTTTACCGATGTGGGCGGGGGAAGTTTTTCAATGACCTCAATCTTGGCTTGGTCCACTTCGATCCCTTTTTGAGAGATCTTGTGGCCAAGTACAATCCCCTCCCGGACCATTAAATGGCATTTTTCCCAATTCAAAACAAGGTTGGTTTCTTCACAACGTTTAAGCACAACATTTAGATGAGCAAGACAGATATCAAAAGTTGTTCCGAAAACAGAAAAGTCATCCATAAAAATTTCAAGGAAATCTTCAACCATATCATGAAAAATAGCCATCATGCATCTTTGAAAAGTGGCCGGGGCATTACACAAGCCAAATGGCATCCTTCTATAAGCAAATGTGCCATAAGGACAAGTGAAAGTGGTTTTCTCTTGGTCCTCAGGATCTATGGCAATTTGATTATAGCCGGAGTAACCATCTAGAAAACAATAGAAATCATGCCCGGCTAATCGTTCAAGCATTTGGTCAATAAAGGGGAGGGGGAAATGATCCTTACGTGTGGCATCATTCAACTTACGGTAATCTATACATACACGCCACCCACTAATTATACGAGTTGGGATAAGCTCATTATTCGCATTCTCAATTACCGTTATCCCCCCTTTCTTAGGCACCACTTGGGTAGGGCTCACCCACGCACTATCAGAAATAGGATAGATTATACCTGAGTCGAGCAGTTTAATCACTTCCTTCTTTACTACCTCTTGGATTTGTGGGTTTGATCTCCTTTGGGGTTGGCGTGTAGGCTTGGTGGAGTCCTCCATAAGTATTTTGTGCATACATATCGCTGGACTAATGCCTTTGATGTCCGCAAGTTTCCACCCAAAAGCCCGTTTGTGAGATCTCAACACCGTCATTAATTGCTCTTCTTGTGATCCTGAAAGAGATGAGGAAATGATCAATGGGAGTGTTTCGTCGTCGTTCAAGTACACATATTTAAGGTGGGAGGGGAGGGGTTTGAGTTCGAGAGAGGGGGGTTCTTCAATAGATGGGCGAGGTGATCCTGACAATGATCTATCAACTTTGATGAATCCTCCCGAATGAGAGGAAGATTTGTACTCCAAGCTTAGAACCTTTTCCACTAGATCATCTTTCTCCGAGTCCACTTGCATGGATTTCATAAGATTCTGTTCGAGAGAATTTTCAATTGTATTGTCCTGTAAATACTCAACAATCAAATGGTCAAATGTATCAATTCGATAACACGAGTCATGATCAATAGGATGTTTAAGGACTTTGTAAACATCAAAGGTAACTTTGTCATCGCCCACATTCAAGGTAAGCTTACCATTAGCAATGTCAATTACCGCCTTACCCGTGGCTAGGAATGGTCTCCCTAGGATTAATGGTACCTCCACATCTTCTTCCATGTCGAGTACTACGAAATCAACGGGAAAATAAAACTTGTCGACTTGGACAATAACGTCTTCGATTATCCCCTTGGGCCTCTTGATCGATCGGTCGGCTAGTTGAAGGCTCATTGAGGTCGGCTTGGGATTTCCAAGGCCTAGCTTTTTAAACAGTGAGTATGGAAGAAGATTGATGCTGGCCCCCGAGTCACATAACACCTTCTTGAATGATAGGGATCCAATTGTGCATGGGATTGTGAGACTCCCGGGATCTTGGAGCTTAGTTGGCAATTTATTGAGTAATACGGCGGAGCATTCTTCCGTGAGGCACACCGTCTCATTCTCTTCCCACTTCTGCTTGTTGGAGAGTATGTCCTTGAAGAACTTCACATAATTCGGCATTTGGAGAATGGCGTCAATAAACGGAATATTAATTCTCACTTCCCTAAGGATTGCCAAAATTCGAAGAAAGCTCGGATCCATCTCCTTTTTCTTCTTTTTGTGAGCATTTGGGAAGGGGAGACGAACTTCGATAGGGGGAGAAAGCGTTGGATTAGACGGATGAAAACCCGCTGAAACAGTTGGCGGCGCCTGGGCGCGTATATCGGCGCCTACGCGCGGATCTGTTGGCGCCTAGGCGTGCATTTCTGGGCGCTCGGGCGCGGGATGCAGAACATATGCATCTGGCAGGTTTGTGGGTGGCGCCTGGGCGCGTATATTGGCGCCTAGGCGCGTATCTGTAGGCGCCTGGGCGTGCAGGTTGGGGCGCTCGGGCGCCGTCAGCAGAGAGTTTTGTCCAGAACAGGTTAGATCAGGCGCCTGGGCGTGCATGTCGGGGCGCTCGGGCGCGGATGTACTGGTAGTGTCATTCTCCAATTGTTTGCCACTTCTCAAGGCTATGGCATTGCATTGGGCCTTCGGGTTCTTTTCCGTGTCGCTTGGGAGAGTCCCCGGGGCTCTACCGTTAACCGCATTAGAAAGTTGCCCTACTTGTGTTCGTAAATCCTTCATCTCCATACACATATCCTTTATCATACTCCGAAGTTCGTTGAAAGATGTATCGGACTTTTTCATGTGAGCATCCAGTTTCTCATCGATTGTGGGAGGTCGCATTTGCACTTGACCTTGACCTTGTCCATTGAAATTGCCTTGCCTCGGGGGTGGGTTATTGAAGGGTGGTCGTGGAGCTTGATAGATCCCCGTTGATAGATCCCCGGTTGTGCGTTCTGTGCGGGGTTGGGCCTTTTTGGAAAATTCTCGGGTATATGAAAGTTCACCCGAGGTTTATTTTGATTCCCCACATAATTAACATTGCCAACCTCCGGTTCCAAGACTACTACTTCCTCAACTACTTCCTCAATACAAGCAACCTTTTTAGAGGATGAGGCCTCTTCATCGTCGGGGTAAAGCTCGTCTTCTCGGGCCAACTGTTCGACTTTGTCCCATACACTTTGACAGTCTAACCCAAGGAGATCTCCTCCCGCACCCGCGTTGAGTCTATGCCGAATACGTGACCTAACCCCATCATAGAAATGGAGTACTTGTTCATTCAACCCAAAATTATGATCGGGACATTTACGGAGCATGCCCTTATATCTAGCCCAAGCCTCGGCTAAAGATTCATTGCTCCTTTGCCTAAACCCTTTTATATTACTCCGTAGCTCATTGATTTTTGAGGGTGGAAAGAATTTATTTAAAAAGGCATCGACCAACTCACTCCATGTTGTAATAGATTGTGGAGGTAAGGATTTGTACCATGTTGTCGCCCTATCCTTCAATGAGAAATGGAAGACTCTTAGACGAATCGCATCAAGATCTCGTGGGTGATATTGAATGGTCACAAGAGCCTCATCTATGGTTTCCAAATGAGCGTGTGGTGATTCGTGCGGTTCTCCATAGAAAGGATCTCCTTGCACCATATTAAAAATGTGAGCCGGAATGTGGTAGTTTGGTGTGAAGAAATTAGGCACGACTACGGGCCCCGGAATGGTATGGACCCTAGGTGGTAAGCTACCCCGAACCGACGGGAGTTGTGGAGGAGGTACCGCTTGCATGGCTTGTAGAACACCTTGTAACCACTCCCTAGTTTCCGGTGAGTTCATGTCCGGGAAATTTCCATTTGGGTTTTGGTTGAGATTATTGGCCATTTCTCTTGCTCGCCTACTAGTCCTAAGAACTCGTTCAATTTCGGGCTCCAACTCGTATAGAGGCTTGTTTGAGGAGCGGGTCATGCACCTCAAGAACCTAACAATTAAATACAAGAACAAAATTAGACTAATCACAAAAATAAAAGAAAATCAAGAAATGAACGAAAACTAAGAATTATAAAAAATGTAAACGAAAATAAAAAAAACTAAAATAAACAAGTCCCCGGCAACGGCGCCAAAAACTTGACACGCTAAAAGCTAACGTGCTATGATAGCAAGTGCACTAGACGTGTGTAGTAATAAAAGTGGACGAGAAGTCCGGATTGTCGAACCACAAGGACTTGAATTCTAGTTAATGATTTTCGATAAAAGATAAGACAATTAAAGTAAAGTGCAAGAAAAAGATTAAACAAACGAAGAACCAAAGAGAAACGTACTATAGATTTAATCTCACGTATGATAAAATGACTAAGGCACATGCTACAACCGAATCTACTCGTCAATATATATGAGCTACTCTTCGAATTATTAGACTCCTATTGCTTTGGTGGAAACTCCTAAATTAACTATTACCCGATGTCTCGGCACATAATAATCCTATGATTAATTGACGGTTCTCTAAATATGTCTATCCGAGAATCTAATCAAAAATCACGCATTAACGTTCTAGAGCTTCCCCGAACGAATCCGGCTAACAACACCCGGGAATCTTTACCTATTTCTAGGGCAATCCCTCATTTGTTTCGGATGATGTGTTAATTCTCTTGCACCCTAATCTATTTTCTCTCGAACAACTAGATTAGGCAAGATAGCAAGCATATGGTGATCAAACACATGATTGGAATAAAAGCATAGAATTAACACACAAAGCAATAGGAGAATTAATACAAAGAGCAACTTCACATATATTGATTCATAAATTTGGCCTTCACATGGCCTTAGTTCTACAATATTAGCCTCTCATCAAAGCCTTAAGAAAATCTAATACAAACATATACATACTCATGGAAATAAACATGTAAATGCAAATAATTAAAACTCCCTCAATTGATTGATGATGGATCTTTGCTCTCTTGATCTTCAATCCTTAGCTCCTCTCTCTTTGTTCCCCTCCAAAAGTGATGAAGAAATGGTGATGAATGATGATGAGTGAAAAGTGATGGCCAAAATGCCTCTCTCTCTCTCCTCCTCCAAGATCTCTCGGTCAATTGCCCAAAAAATGCCTTAAGAAGACCACAACAAATCAGCTCCTAGTGTGTGCCCCCCCTAGTGTGTCCTCCACTACTCTTAAAGTGAGTAGTATAAAATTCCCTAAAGTAGATCTAGTAAGAAACATACTTATGACATCCCTCTCATACATGTGATGACCTCTTGGCTTTAAATGTTCCATTCCCCCATCAAATGATGATCTTTTGGCTGAAAGGAATCAAATCTCGGATGTGGCCACGCCTAGGCGCGGGAATTATGGCGCTCGGGCGCCGTCAGCAGAATGTTGGGAGTATTTGCCTCTGTCTGGCGCAGTAATTGTATTTCCTTCATAACTCTCTCCACAAAACTCCGATTTGGATGATTCAAGTCCTCATTTGAAGCTAACACATAGTTCTACAACTTTGTAGAAGGAAACTTCATCCAATTCGGTCTCTAAACATACGGAAAAAGCGCTCGAACGTGGAAAGTGGTGTAGATACGGCGCCCGGGCGTGGGCAAGATGGCGCCTAGGCGTAGGGGTGCATAGCAATTTGGCCTAAACTTGTTTTATACGTCATTTTTCATCCCGTTCTTTGATTGTATCCATTTAAGACCTGAAATCACTTAATGCACGAATTAAACGCACATGTGGCAAGAATCAAGCGATAAATGAACCTAAGACATACACGCAAAGGGGCTTAAAAACACGTAAAAATGCCTCTTATCAGGAATCCTCTCACTCCCGTATGTTTCTCTCTCCTCTCAAACTTGATCTTTTTCCTCTTTTCTGGATTTGAGAATTCACCATTAATCTCACATCCTTCTTGCATTAAATTGCAGATTTCAGCTGGAGTTCAATTGGAATTTATATTGTTTGCAATTTGGGTTTTTTAATTGTAAGTTTTCCACATTAATATAGTTACAGAAAATTTTGGTCCATTCATATCATTTGGCCATCAGAGCATTCTATCCTGGGCACAGAAATGACGAAGACAAACAATACTCGCATGGATGAGATAGAAACAAAGGTACAAGAACTCACGGACTCCATTGATGCAAAGTTGGCTAGACAGAGGGAAGAGATGTTAGTGGAGATGAAGCACCTGCTACACTTACAGATGGAGACTCTAATGAAGAATCTGGAAAATGTTAAAGGGAAAGAACCAACTAGTTCTTGTTCACCATAGATCTCCTCACCTCTACTGCCTAACACTCCCAGAAACGCATCTAATGACTCAAACATAGCTGAATTTCAGCATATGAATGACACTACTAGGAATTTCACGAACACCTACCCTTTTACTAAAGGTGCAAGCTGGATTTCCCTAAGTTTGATGGGAACAATCCAAAGAGTTGGATCCGTAAATGTAACAAATACTTCTTAGTAAATCCATTAAAAGACTATGAACGTATCATCCTAGATGCTCTTAACATGGAGAGAATGGCAGACAACTGGTACCTGGATTGCATTGAAGGAAGGGAAAATATGTCATGGGGAAGGTTCACTAAGCTGGTTATGGAGAGGTATATGGATTCTGGACCAGGGAGCATTATTGGAGATTTCAACAAATTGAAGCAATCTGGATCTGTGACTATGTATCAGGAACAATTTGATGAGCTAAAATCCTTAATGGTAGGTATGAATCGAAACCTTACTGATGAATACTTTATGCACGGCTTTATAAGTAGACTTAAAGAGGAAATTAAAGTGACACAAAAAATCCTTACGTGTATTAAACAATAAGTGGACTTGTCATGTGCAATAATAAAGTGGACTTTAAGTCTGAGTTATTGATTCCACAGAGACAAGATTATTAAAGTAAGGACTCAAAAGTAATTAAAATTAAATTAAAATCTTGTGATTAATTAACGGTAAGAAGGTGAAAACGAGACTTAGCAAATTGATTGAGATTCTTATGTGAGAAAGTAACTAAGGCACATGCTTCAGCCGAATTACTTATTTAGATATACGAATTATTCTTCGAATTATTAGACTACTTTTGCTTTGGTGGAAAAAACCTTAAATATTTACTACCCGATGTCTCGAAAGTAATAATCCTTGATTAATTGATGGTTCCCAAAATATCTCTATCCGAGAATCTAACCAATAATCATGCATTAAAGTTCTACAACTTCCCCATATTAATACAGCTAACTGTATCCGGAGTCTCTACTTATGTCTAGGGCAACTCCTTATTGTTTACGGATTATGTATTGATTCCTTTGCACCTAACTTATATTCTCTCGAACTATTAAGCTAGGCAATATGACAAACATATAGTGATCAAGCATATGCAAGTAATTTATACACAAAGCAAATGTATAATTAATACGAAGAACAATATCATATATATAAAATCATAATCTAGCCTTCATGTGGCCTTAGTTTGATGAAATTAGTTTATAATCGTAATGCGAAAAATAAATAATGACATAGAATTATTCATAGACAAATAAACTAAATTTAAAAATCTCCCTATTACGGATTGATGAATAATCTCGGTGTAGAATCGTCGTTCTCCTTGCCTTGGCTCGTCTTCTTGCTCGAAAGTCTCTCGAAGTGTTGAAAATTCGAACCTTTTTGTTGTTGGATGAAGTGGTATTTATAAGAGAGGCTCCCCAAGTCTTCTACTTGCATTAGGTATCAAGACTTTTCAAAATTTCTCCATCCATGTGTAAAGTTCGAACTTGATGTTCCACACGTTCGTACTTAGTGACGTGGCATAAGTGGATTGACTGGGAGCTGACTGTGCTGACGTTCGAACTCCACAAGCCTCACAATTGAACTTGGTGACGTGGCACGTTCGTACTTGATATGCTCCACGTTCGTACTTGGCATGCACTTTCTTCTAAAATGATACGGCAGTGTTCGATTCTATTTTCAAACTTGTTTTAGCTAGTTTTTTTTTGCCAAAACTTGTTTGGTTCATCTCTTTTTGACCAAAAATAATTTTTTGGCCAAATAATATGTCAGCTTCAGCCTGCACCTTTTACAGACGTACCTAGCCCCAACCCTACCCCCTACACTCCATCCCTTTTTTTGCTACTTCACTTTTTCAAATTCTTCAACATTTTTTTGTTCTTATTTTTCTTATAATGCACTACAAAAGACAAACATAAACATGCTTAACATATTCTTTTACTCTAAATGAAATTAATGCTAATAATAATTTTTTAGACTGAAATGTATTAGTTTAAAATATTACTTAATATATATATGATCAAGCTCGAATTTCGTTGGACTAACTTGAACAGAATCAACGACCCAAATGGGCCGAACCAATATAACTATCAGATGAGATTATGGACTGGACTTGACAAAGTCAAGCTGCCTACGTACCTAATTGGATAAGATCAAGTTTAACGTAATTTTTATGAGTAATTAGTTGGTAAATACGTGTTTGCTTCATATATAACGAGGCAAGATATCTGACTAAGTATGACTAACAGTGATATAAAATGAACTAAATTTAGAGAGTATCGTGTGAAAATTTATTGCTGCTCCCTTCATAAATGAGTTAGAGATACTATTTATAGTGGTAAGTCGGTCACTATTCCTGATGTGACATTTGGGCCAAATGGGACTGGACACGTGTTGATTGTTTAATTGACCTTTTAAATTCGGGTCGTCGAGTTGGTATATCTGGTCGGGTCGTAACCCGACCCGAATTAAAAAAACACACGGATCCGCCAATAATATTGTAATAAATTATCTTTTTTAAGGGCATGTTTGTCATTAGTGTTTAAAGCGGGTTTATGCCCTATCAATATAATATATATATATATATATATATATACACTTATATATCTTACGTGTGTGTGACATTTTTTGAGGGGGTTTGAGGAGAGTGAGATTTGGTTTATAAGTGAAATTTGTGAAATGGATCTGGCTAAGAAAGTGGGACTTTGTCAAAAAGGGTTTCGGAGATGGAAAGAAGATGTTTGATTTTCTGTTGAGAAGGGTCGAGCAGGCTCGCGAGCTTAGTGAGCCAGCTCCATTAAAGCTCGAGATGTTTTGAGCTTGAGCCGAGCTTTGCGAGTTCGAGCTTATTCATGAAGCGAGCTCAAGCTTTCATTTGAGTGTTCATAAACTCATGAACCGGCTCACGAGCTTTTACTAATATATATATACATATATATACTCATATATAAATATATATTTAATTACATCAACTACAATATATAAATATATATACATTCATAAATATTATAATCACTTAAAACTTATATTACTATATACTTTAATCATTGTTACAAATTTTTTCAGACAAAAACTTACATGATTTGACTGTTTCAGTAAGTTTTATCCGTTTTGTAAAAAAAGTTCAATACACAACCAAACACATTCTCATCAAAATATACATCTCCCAATAAATTTTTTCACCAAAATTTCCACCAAAAATGCCCTCCAAAATAGAAACAAACACAGCCTATGTTTTTCGCCCCTTTTCCTCAATTGTTATGATTATCACCCTATACTCATTTAAAACACAAATCAAAGCCACAAGTGGTAAAAATCATACATATTCGACCCTGAACCATACGAATATCAGCCTCTCAATTACGTAAAATTCACACTTATCATAAAGTTGTAGTGCAAATGTTTAATCCCATTTCACTGAGCCACTGCACATTATGTTAAATTGCAAGAAGTATCACTAGAAGCAGTATCTAAAGTCCAGAAAATGTGGCGTAAGAACATCTCTAGTAATACTCAAGTAAGCCCGAAGAGTAACAAATTCATGCCTGCTACTGCTAACCATTGGAATATAGGGAGCAAAAACAATCCAGAGATAAACATGACCTTTAAAAGATTGAGCCCAGAAGAGATAGAGTCTAGAAGAAAAAAGGGCATGTGTTTCAATTTTGATGAACCCTACACTTGTGGACACAAATGTAAGAGATTATTTACTATTATAGCTGAAGAAGAAGAAGAATGGAAGGCGGAAGGGGTAATCGCTAAGGATGAGAGTGGAGATGATGGGGATCTGTTGATATCAGTGCATGCATTAGCAAGAAAACAAGTGCAGGATACCACTAAGTTGTTAGGTCATGTCAAGAACAACACTATCTCCATTTTGGTAGACACTAGGAGTACCCATTGTTTCCTGGATCCAAATATTGCTAAGAGGACAGGGTTTGAAATTGAATACACCAACCCTCTACTACTAGTCACTGCTGCAGATGGAAACAAGTTGGAATGCAACACCAAGTGTCCAAAATTTACTTGGAAAATCGGAGATAATGATTTCCAGGCAGATATGAGGATGCTCAAGCTTGGTGGTTGTGACATAGTTTTGGGGGTAGATATGATGAAAAGGTTTGGGCCAGTGACCTTGATTTTGAGAATCAGAAAGTCTCAATGGTCAAAGAGGGTAGATATGTGTCACTACAAGGGATACAAGTGGAATTGTTGCTCAAAATGATCACTGGAGAGAAGCTTAGGAAAATTCTGGACAAAGAATCTTATTTATCAATGTGCCAGTTGTATGTTGTATCTGAATCAGAGGAGTCAGTACATGTACCACCCATGGAACAAGAAGAAAAAGTAGAATCCCTACTAAAGGAATATGAAGGAGTATTTGTTGAGCCCACAGGCCTCCTCCAGTAAGATCACATGATCACAGTATAGCTTTGAAATCTGGTGCACAACCCATTAAACAGCAACCATATAGGTAATCCTATGTACAAAGGGTAGAAATTGAGAAGATGGTGGATGGAATGCTTAAATCAGGGGTTATACAGCCTAGCCACAACCCTTTTGCATCACCAGTTCTATTAGTTAAAAAGAAGGATAACAACTAGAGGTTTTGTGTAGATTACAGAATGCTAAACAACATTAACATCAAAGATGGGTTCCCTATACCTATCATAGATGATCTCTTAGATGAGCTAAGGGGAGCAGTTATATTTTCCAAGATAGATTTAAGGGCTGGATACCACCAAATCAGAGTTAAAGAGGAGGACATACACAAGACTGTTTTTGTAACTATATCTAGTTTGTATAAGTTCTTAGTCATGCTTTTTGGCTTGACTAATGCCCCAGCAACTTCCCAGTCCTTAATGAATGTGATATTTAAAGAGCACTTAAGAACTTTTGTCTTAGTATTCTTTGATGACATATTGATTTACATCCCAAATTGTGAGGCTCATTCGAAGCATTTGCAATTGGTATTTGACAAGTTGATAGAGCACCAGTTATATGCTAAGAAGATTAAATGCTCTTTTGCACAGAGCCAAATTAAATACTTGGGTCATGTGATAAATATTGAAGGAGTACCTGCAGATAAAGGAAAGATTTAGTGCATGCTAGACTGGCCAGTACTAAAATCAGTAAAGGAATTAAGGGGGTTTTTGGGCTTGACAGGTTACTACGGAAAGTTTGTCAAGAACTATGGTATCTTAGCAAAAGCCTTGACTACTTTACTCAAGAAGGGGCAGTTCAAGTGGAGTAAAGATGTTAAAAAGGCCTTTACAGAATTAAAAGCAGCCATGGCCAGTACACATGTACTAGTCGTACCAGATTACTCTAAGGGATTTGTTCTTAAGACAGATGCATGTTATGGGGGTATAGGGGTTGTTTTAATGTAAGATAGGCATCTTATAGCTTATCTTAGCAAAGCCTTGGCACTAAGAGCATGCTTATCAATATATGAAGAGGAATTTCTGGCTATTATCATGGATGTTACTAAGTGGATGCATTATTTGATGGGAATGGAGTTTTTGATGAGAACAGATCAGCGGAGCTTTAAACACTTATTGGAGAAAAAGATCACCACTGTACTTCATCAGAAATACTTAGCCAAATTAGTGCGCTTCAATTATAAAATTGAATACAAGAGGGGTTTGGAGAATAGAGTTGCATATGCACTCTCAAGGAGGAGTATGGAGGATCATCTAGTGAGTAATCATGTATCTCAATGTGCTAATGTGACTGCTATTCAACCTATATGGATTCAACAGCTTATTGACTCTTATGAAGGTGATTTCTATGCTAAAGAAGCCATGGAAGAATGTATTCTGAGACCATGGGATGTCTCTTTATTCTCATTTCAAGGAGGATCTTTGAGTTACAAAGGGAAACTATATGTGGGGAACAATACTGATTTGAGGCAACAGATCATAGAGTCTATGCACAACTCTTATGTTGGGGGTCACTCTGGCGTAAGGGCTACTTTTAAAAGGTTACAATTGGTTTTCTTTTGGCCAGGAGCAATAGAACATGTGAAGAAGTTTATAGAGTCTTGTATGGTGTGTCAACTTTGTAAAGGGGAACATGTAACTTACCCTGGGCTATTGAACCCTTTGCAAGTACCTGAACAAGCATGGCAGCACATTTGTATGGATTTCATAGAGAAACTACCAAACTCAGAAGGGAAAAACACTATACTTGTAGTGGTGGACAGGTTCACCAAGTATAGTTACTTCTTTCCTTTATCACACCCACTGTCAGTCTCTAAAGTAATATTCATGGAGGGGGTGTATAAACTCCATGGACTACCTACTGTGATCACTAGTGATAGAGCTAAACTATTTCGGAGCCACTTTTGGAAGGAGTTGATGGGGATATTGGGGATTCAACTGACTATGTCCACAGCTTACCATCCACAAAGTGATGGACAAGCAGAAAGAGTGAACCAATATCTGGAGTCAATTGTGAGTGAAGAGGAGGAGGTAAATCTCACCAAGGAAGATGTTGCAACTGAAATGGCTTATTGGCAGTTTTCTCTTTGTGCATAGATCCTCAGTCAAGACGTTCCCACCCACATAATGGTGAATTTTTTGAAGACGCAGTGGCAGAAGCAGGTGATGCTCCATGTTATTAAGCACGAAGGGGGGTATTTTGTGCTCCGGTTTGAAAATGAAGTGGATATGAATGCTGCTCTGAACCATGCTATGCAGTTCTTCTTTTCCAAACCATTGATTTTGAGGAGATGGTATGCTGATATAGAGAAGGAAGTTGAGGTAACTTCAATACCTATATGGATTCGGCTTCCTGGGCTGCCATTAGGTATGTGGGGTGCAAAAAGTTTAAGCAAAATCGTGAGTAAAATTGGATTCCCAATGTACACAAATGAAATGACGACACAAAAACTCAAATTGGAGTATGCTAGGATTCTTGTCCAAGTTGAAGTGGGAAAGGAGCTGCTACGGGAGCTGAGTATCAGGAATGAAATGGATGGTTAGGTGGTTACACAGAGGGTGAAATATGAATGGATCCCATTGTATTGTCACAGGTGCCATAAATAGGGGCATAAGGAAGGAAATTGCAGTAAAACATTAACTCAACAGTGGCAGGTAAAGAAAAGGCCAGAAGTTGTGGACGCAGAAAATGCGAATGTGGGGAGAACAGAGGAGAATCCAATCTCCCAGGGATCCCAGGTGGGAAGGAGGGTTCAGGGACCAGCAACAACTTCCTCAATAGTGGCACTACCATTACAAACTATTGTCAAGGGTAAATCTAAGATGAATGAATGGCAGGAAATGTGAGCTTCAAAACAAAAGAAATGCATAGGTTGGGCAGACAGGACAAGCAGTCTAGAGGTACAAAATGGTCTAACAAATCTCTTCCAGGTTTTGAGCCATGTGGGTAATAGTGTAGAGCATCCTAATATTCCACCCCACATCCCCCCAGATATATGAAGCTTGGCACGTGGAATATTAGGGCCTCAATACCTCTGAACAACAGCATGCTGTTAAACAGTTGACTGGGGAGAATAATTTGGATGTGATGGGTATAGTGGAGACAAGGGTTAGGCCAAATAAATTTAGTAAAGTACGGAGAAGTTTTGGAGATGACTGGACTTGTGTGAATAATTATGTGGTAGCTACAAATGGTCGCATTTGGCTGTTGTGGAGGAATAGTAGAGTAAAAGGCAAGGTGATTCATGTTACTGACCAGGTGGTGACTTGTAGCCTGGAAGTTCAGTAGTATAAGATTACTCTGTCAGTTGTGTATGCTGCCAATGATGAAAATGGTAGGAAAGCTTTATGGAAGGACCTTGGTAGTATAAAGTGCCAGGGCCCTTGGATCCTAATGGGGGACTAGAATGCTACAATGTATCAGAATGAAAAACTTCTGAGTGATGGTACTTATGCAGGAGGGAATGAGGACATGGTACAGTGTATTGAGGAGATAGGTTTAACTGACATCCCATTTACTGGTAAGTTTTATACATGGTGTAACTATCATTAGGGAGGGACTAGGCTATATTGTAAATTGGACAGGGTTTTGGCCAATGCAGATTGGATGGTACAGATGGAAGGAAGTAGTGCTAGCTTCAAGGACAATGGAATCTCTGACCATAGTCCTATGATTGTAACACTTACAGATAGGAGGTTAAGGAATACACCATTCAAGTTCCTTAATGATTGGTGGAAGCATCCTGGTTTTCAGACCCTGGTACAAGAAACATGGAATCAGGAGGTTCAGGGATGCCCCATGTTCAGACTTGTACAAAAATGTAAGCAAGTCAAAGGCATATTGAAGCTTATGCACAAGAACTGTCATTCTAATATATCAGAGAGAGTTAATGGAGAAAGGGCAGCTTTACAACAGATTAAAGAGGCATTGATGCAGAGTCCCTTTAATGAGGAGTTAATACATCAGGAGAAGGAAAAAAATGTAGTGTTGAGAAATTTGTTAAAAATGGAAGTGGAATTCATCCATCAGAGAGCTAAGATAGAGTTTACACAACAAGGTGATGAATTTAGGAAGTACTTCTTTGCCAGATTAAAAGCCAAGAGGGCACAGGAGACTATTCAGAGTATCACAACATGTACAAGAGAAGTTTTGCAGGACCCTCAAACAGTCCAAGAGGAAATTCTGGGGTTTTATCAAGACTCATTGGGCACTGGTAGCAAAGATGCTGTTGAGCTTAATCAGGAAGTGGTTAAACAGGGATACATCTTAAATCAGGAGGATAAGGAGGTGTTACTACATGAAGTGACGGAAGAGGACGTGAAAAATGCATTATTTTCAATACCAAATGATAAAAGCCCGGGGTTAGATGGGATGAATTCATGTTTCTTCAAGAGTACATGGCACACAGTAGGAAAGGAATTTTCCACAGCAGTGATAGACAGTATGAAAAGGAGGAGAAACCTAACAGAGATAAATCACACTCTATTACACTTGATACCAAAATGCAAGAATCCAACAACAGTAGGGGACTTTAGGCCAATAGCTTGTTGCACAGTGGTGTATAAGACCATCTCCAAATTGATATGCAATAGGCTAAAGAAGGTTCTGGGTAAGCTGGTTGACCAGGCACAGGGTGCATTTATTGAGGGGAGGTCTATTGTAGATAATGTAGTACTTTGCCATGAATTGGTTAAAGGTTACAAAAGAAAAGGAATTTCCCCATGAGTGGTAATGAAGGTGGATGTCAAGAAGCCTTATGACACAGTATCATGGGCTTTCTTGGAAAAATTGCTTGTGGCTTATGGAGTGCCATCAGAGTTCACTGATCTTATTATGCAGTGTGTCATCACAGCTAAATATTCAATTATGCTCAATGGATCAATTTTTGGAAACTGCAAAGGGAAGAGGGGGCTTACACAAGGGGATCCTATGTCCCCTTATCTATTTTTGATTGTGATGGATTACTTATCCCGGAGCTTTAAGATGTTATATCAGAGTACAGGGTTCAAGTTTCATCCAAGGTGTGGGCGAGTAGGGCTCATCAACCTCTGCTTTGCAGATGATTTGCTGATGTTTTGTAGAGGTGATCTCATATCTCTAAATCTGGTGAAGAGCACTTTTGACAATTTCTCTGAGTTGTCAGGTTTACAAGCTAATCTGGGGAAGAGTCAAGTTCTATGTGAAGGAATAGATGAACAGTTGAAAAGGCAGATTCTTAGTAGTACAAGATTTGTGGAAGGAAGTATGCCTATGAGATACTTGGGGGTTCCCCTAATATCTTCTAGGCTAACTGTCAAAAAATTGCAAACCACTCATTGAGAAGATTATGAGTAAAATCACCTCTTGGACTACTGAGTTCCTTACATTTGCAGGCAGAGTTCTCCTTATTAAAGTAGTCCTGTTTGGAGTGCAATTATGTTGGAGTCAGATATTTCCCCTCCCAATAGCAGTGGTGCATGAGATAGAAAAGTTGTGTAGAGCTTATCTGTGGAGTGGTAAAGCAAGTGGAGGGGGTTATGCAACAATTAAATGGGAGAAAGTGTGTTTGCCAATGAGTGAGGGTGGACTGGGGATCACCTCTCTAGGAAAATGGAACAGTGCAGCTGTGTTCAAGCACATATGGAATCTGGCTCAGAAAACTGATTCCATGTGGATCAAATGGATTCATTCCTATTATATAAAGGAAGGAAGTATTTGGACAGTGGGGGTCAAGAGTACGAGCTCGTGGTTTTAAAAGAAGTTAATACAATCAAGGATACATTCATTGAAGTAGTTGACACTGTCCAGAATGCATGGAGAGATGGTAAGTTCACACTTCAAAAAGCCTACAATCACTCAATGGAACACTTTGAACAAGTGGAATGGAAAAGTATTGTCTGGGGGAAAGGGCCCGTGCCTAAGCATAGGTTTATTTTGTGGTTGGTAGTACAAGATTAATTAAAAACTAGAGATAGCATTGGTGTGTGGAAGGAAATTGAGGACACAACTTGTTTGCTATGCCAGGTAGAGGATGAGAGCAGAAACCACCTATTCTTTCAATGCCCATACTCAAAAGATGAATGCAAAAATGTTGGGAGAAGCTAGGAATTAAATGCAGAAGAACGGCCTGGGGAGAAGTTGTGCAATGGATTCAGAAAATTTGTAGAGGCAAGACTTTATTATGTTCTAAGAAAAGAGCCTTGTTTGTTGCTGTTGTGTATTGTTTGCGGACTGAAAGAAATAATAGGCTGTTTGGAGTCAGTAGTAATAGTGTAGATGTTAGTGTAGCCAAAATCTGGAATATTATGGTCTGTAAATTTGCTGAGTTGTGACCAGGTATGCCTGGTATTTTTGTAAAGTTTTGAGTTAATGAAATACGCTTACTTGTTCCAAAAAAAATATCTGGAGTCATACTTGAGGTGTATGTGTGCTCAGAATCCAAAGCAGTGGGCTAAGTGGATGGGTTTAGCGAAGTGGTGGTATAACACCAGTATCCATACCACCCTCAACATGACCCCGTTTGAAGCTTTGTATGGATATAAACCTAACCATCTTAGTTTAGGTCCATATCCAACCATGGTAGTTACTGGAGTAGAGGAGTTGATCACACAGAATCAGCTCAAGATAAAAACACTCAAAGAATATTTGGTGGCAACACATAGTAGAATGAAGCAATATGTAGACAGAAACACGAGTGAGAGGGAGTTTCAAGTAGGAGACTCAGTGTTTCTCAAGATTCAACCCTACAAACAATACACTTTGAGGGACAAGAGACTATGGAAGTTGAGTGCTAAATATTGTGGACCCTTTAAAGTGATAAAAAAGATAGGAAGGGTGGCTTATAGACTTGAATTATCAGCAAGTGCCAAGGTGCATCCGGTGTTTCATGTTTCACTCTTGAAGAAGTCCATATTCCCTCACTCCACTGTGACTGCAGACTTTCCAACTTTAACTGATGATGGCAACTCAATCCTTGTTCCAATGGCTATCTTAGGAAAAAGGATGGTAAAGCGCAACGTGGGAGCATTGGAGAGTCATTCTCCAACAATTTCCTCAAGTTGAGACTTAGGGACAAGTTTCTTAAGGAGGGGGCAGTGTCAGGATTCAAACCCTGGCATGAAAAAACGTAACACAAGGAATAACATTTTTATTTTTAGTAAATAAAGGAAACGGTGTCGTTTAGTCAGAATTAGGGTTTTGACTAAGTTTTCCCC
Source organism: Buddleja alternifolia (assembly GCA_019426215.1). NCBI lineage: Eukaryota > Viridiplantae > Streptophyta > Magnoliopsida > Lamiales > Scrophulariaceae > Buddleja > Buddleja alternifolia. The sequence goes on from CM033393.1 coordinate 35,966,928, forward strand.
AAATTAATGTTAATTAATGCCGAGGGTTAATTCAGGCTTCTGCATTTCGAGTCGCCATTGGTCCATGTGGCAGGAATAATTCTAAGAGGTTAGTTGTGGAGCAGCACACAGAGGAGGAGGTCTGATTTTGGTTACTGGAATGCTCTCATTTCCGTACGTTTCTCTCTCCGCTCAAACTTCATCTTCTTCCTCTTTTCTGGATTTGAGAATTCACCATTAATCTCACATCCTTCTTGCTTTAAATTGCAGATTTCAGCTGGAGTTCAGCTAGGATTTATATTGTTTGCAATTTGTATTTTTATATTGTAAGATTTCCAGATTAATACAATTACAGAAAATTTTGGTCCATTCATATCATGGGGGGAAAATCCATCGAGGCTAAGGTACAATTGAAATAAGAAGAGGGGATGATGACCCGAAAAAACCGATGGATGACAGGTCACTACCGTAGCAGCAACGACAAAAACCCTAGGCACACTACTATCTTAAGGGAGAAGAGTGCGGAGGAGGAAGCGATTTTTTAGAAAGGGAAGCTCTTGTGTAAGCCTAGACCCTAACCAAGTAGTCAGTAGAAGTTTTGTATGGTTAAATTATACAATAAATTGTTTTTGTTTTACATTATTTAAAAGGGCAATAAAATACTTAGTTCAAATTCGATTTGATCGTGCCCAAAAATAATTTGCATAATGAACGAGGTATATTTGTCAATTGTCATGTAATTGATCACTCACCTTGTGCATTACATTTAAATTCAATCAAATCAAGTTCACTCCAAAATTTTTATAATTGGGTATTATGAGATTTCGTCCTTGGTCTCTTAACATTTATGAATCCATTGATGAACCATTTACCATAATGAATTACAGGATCCTTTTATAAGTCGTGGGAATTTATGATACGTGTAATATCGAATGGGAGATTTCACACCAAACTCCTTGAGGGTTGAAACACTGAATCAACCCTGGAAGAAGCTCAATACACTCACACTTCAAGTTTAGAACTAAGAAGAAGAAGAAGACATACTTGGCACAAAAAACTTGCTACCATTTTCATTAATAAAACCCGGATATATACAAGGAAAAAGAGGAGAGAGAGAGAAAAAGATTCCCTCACTCCCATGTGCACCCTTCACGTGCTGCATAACAGAAAATTCAGAAAAACAAGACATAAAACAAAAAAGGAAAAGAAAAAAGAAATACATAGCTGACTTTTTAAAAGGAGATTAACCCTAATATAACCCTAATTTATCTATTTAATGTTGATTGCCCTTGACACGCGTCCACGTTCTGTTGACCGAAACAACCCTGCACTTTTACTTATAAAGTTGCTATTTCATATTACGTTTTTGTATGGTATATCTATGTATATATTTATATTTAATATGTATGAATATATTTGCTATAAATTGTATTGTATTTGTATCTGATTGAGTATAATTGTATGGTATGTGTATGAGTGTATATTAATATGTATATTTGTACATATTTATATATGTATTATGTATGAATTTAATTAAGAACGTATCAAATACTCCCCCTCTAGAAGAATCCTTGTCCTCAAGGATTGAAAGCTGGGAACCAAAGACGAAGTTCATGAAGATTTTCCCATGTGCTATCCTCCTCAGCCGCATTGAACCATTTAACAAGAACTTGTGTAATGGCCCTGTTGTTCCTTTGAGCTAACCTGCGATCCAAATTTTTTTCAAGAGATAATAAAACGTGCCCGTGTGCAGTGATATATAGTGGTAAATGTGTATTGCAAGTTGTTGAGCCAAGCTTCTTCTTTAGAGTTGACACATGAAATGTGGGGTGTATTTTGCTCTCCCGGGGAAGATCCAAAGTGTATGCAACTCTCCCCACCCTTTTGATTATGAGAAAGGGACCAAAAAATCTTGGAGCTAACTTTTGACAGGAATGTTTCTTGAGGGATAATTGTCTATACGGATGTAACTTAACATAAACCTAATCACCAACTTCAAACTCCCTTTCAGTTCTTGATTTGTCAGCCTGCACCTTCATCCTGTTTTGTGCTTGAGCTAAGTGGAATTTGATAAGCCTCAAGGTAGATTCCCTTTGTTGCAAACTCCTGTCAACTGTCTCTACATTGGAATCAAAGGGTGTGTAAGGAAAATGATCAGGCGGTTTCTATCCATACACAACCTCATAAGAAGTGGTCTTAGTTGAAGAATGGTGGGATGTGTTGTACCACCATTCAGCAAGGGGTAGCCAATGCATCCACTCCTTAGGCCTATCTCCAGTCATACACCTCAAGTAATTCTCTAGTGTTCTATTGACCACTTCAGTCTGTCCATCGGTTTGTGGATGATAAGATGTGGAAGTTAATAATTGAACCCTTTGTAACTTAAAAAACTCTTGCCAAAACTTACTCAGGAAAATGGTATCTCTATCACTCACAATTGTTTTGGGAATACCATGCAGCTTAAAAATGTTATCCATGAAGACTTGAGCCACTGTGAGTGCAGTGTAAGGATGTTTAAGAGCAACAAAATGAGCATACTTACTTAGCCTATCAACCACCACCAAAATTGAGTCCTTACCATTAGAAAGGGGTAACCCATCCACAAAACCCATAGAGATATCCTCCCATATCTTATCAGGGATAGGGAGGGGTTGGAGCAATCCTGGTGAAGCAACATTTTCCCCTTTGTACCTTTGACAAGTTTCACATTCCCTCACATGCTTATGAACATCATGCTTAAGACCTCTCCAGTACAGTGTCTGTTTGATCCTTTTAGCAGTATTGTTAATACCTGAGTGACCCCCCACAGAACTGTTGTGGTAGTGAGCAAGGATCTCTTGCTTTAGGGCAGAATCATTAGCCACTACTAACCTCCCTTTTCTGGTCAGTAATCCCTCCTTCCATTCATACTTAGGTTTGCTATCAGGGTCATCAATTAGTTTATGGATTATTCCCTGAAGTTTTTCATCATTTAACCACCCTTGTTTGATTTTCAGCAACAACTCAGAATTAACTCTTGTCATTGCCCACAAGTAAGCCCCATCAGTTAAATCCTTATCATGTTGCACCCTTGACAATGCATCAGCCACCACATTCTCACAACCCTTCTTGTAGATGATATCATAGTCATATCCTGCCAATTTAGCCAACCATTTATGTTGGCTAGGAATAGAAACTCTTTGCTCCAAAAGATACTTCAAACTCTGGTGATCAGTTTTAATCACAAAGTGCCTGCCTATGAGATAAGCCCGCCACTTCTGCACTGCAGCTACAATTGCTAACATTTCTTTTTCATATACAGATAAAGCAGCAGTTCTTGGAGCCAAACCCTTACTCATGAATGCCATAGGTTTACCCTGCTGCATTAACACAGCCTCAATACCATATCCAGATGCATCAGTCTCAATATTGAATTCCTTTGTGAAGTCAGGCAGTGCTAGTACAGGAGCTTCACACATAGCTCTCTTGAGATCACTAAAAGCTCGAGTAGCCTTCTCATTCCATTGAAAGTTATCCTTTTTTAGAAAATCAGTTAGATGCCTAGCTATCTTGCCATAATCTTTTATGAACCTTCTGTAGTATCCTGTTAACCCCAAGAAACCCCTCAAGCCCTTCAAAGTTGTGGGTTGCTTCCATTCTGTCATGGCTTGAAGTTTGCTTGGATCAGCTGCTACCCCTTCATGATTGATGATATGACCCAAATATTCCACTTTATCCTCCCTCAAGTGTGAAGTATGATCATTCCAGTTCTTGCTGTATATTAGAATGTCATCAAAAAATACCAGAATAAATCTCCTCAAATACTTTTGAAACACCTTATTCATTAAACTCTGAAAGGTGGAAGGAGCATTTGTGAGCCCAAATGGCATCACAAGAAATTCATAGTGGTCATGATGTGTCCTGGAGGCAATTTTATACACATCCATATCCCTCATTCTTATCTAGTGATAACCAGCTCTCAAATCCAATTTGGTAAACAACCTTGCACCACTTAACTCATCCAACAATTCTTCAATTAAAGGAATGGGAAACCTATCTTTAACAGTGTGTTTGTTCAACTCCCTATAGTCAATACACAGCCTCCAACTCCCATCTTTTTTCTTAACTAGCACCACTGGTGATGAAAATGGGCTATTGCTGTCCCTAATCACACCACTATCCAGCATTTCTTGCACAATTTTTTCAATTTCATTTTTCTGAACAGCAGGGTATTTGTAAGGCTTAACCTTAATAGCATCAGTCCCTTCCTTCAAGGTAATGGCATGATCATGTAACCTAGGGGGTGGAAGAGATGTTGGTTCCTCAAAAACATCTCTAAACTCATACAACAAACTATCTAAATCAAAATTACCAGTAGTGGTGTTTTCATATTCTTCAATTTGAAGACAAGAGCTCTTTCCCTCCTGTGCAGTTGTAAACACCTGCATCATTGCCACCTGTGCTGGATTTTGGAGATGTTTTCCCATTTGCTTGTTGCTCACAGTTTCTATAACTGGAGGTTGCTTTCCCCTTAAAGATACCTTCTGCCCTCCCATATAAAATACCATTTTCAACTCCTTCAGGTTCCAATTGATATCACCAAGTGTCACTAACCACTGAATCCCCAACACTACTTCACAACCTCCTAAAGGTAAAATCATCATATCAGTGGTGAAAGATGTGCCCTGCATTTTCCAGCTAAAATCCTTACAAACATGTGAACTATATATCCTTGAACCATCAGCTACAGCCACAGGGAAAGGATTGGAGGATTCAAGTCTACATCCCAATCTTTGTGCAACATGTAAATCAAGGAAGTTATGTGTGCTTCCTGTGTCAATATGTGCATTGGCTTACCCTTACAAGTCCCGGTAACTCTCATAGTCCTAAAATCATGAATGCCAGTCATGGCATTCATAGAAACATGGTAACTGCTAGTGTGATCCCCTTCCTGTTCACTGTTCTTCCCCTTATTCCCTCCTGCTAACTCTTCTGATTGCTCCAATTCATCTTCCTCCCCTTCATCTTCAGTTACCTCCATGATGTACAATTGTTTCCTCCTACTACATTGGTGCCCTGGTGTGAACTTTTCATCACACCAAAAACACAATTCCCTTGCTCTTTTATCATCTAATTCTTGAGGACTCAATCTGCGGGAAGGTATTACAGGTGATAAAGAGGGTTTGAATGGTTGAGAAGGTGGTCTGTTAGGTGTAGGTGTATGGGGTTGGGGTGAGGGAGAAAATGGTGAGTTATTGAATCGAGATGGTTGTTGAGGGTGAGATGATTTGGATGGTAGTGGTGAGAATCTGGTAAGAGTGGGTAGAGAAGGCTTTTTGTGAAATAGGCTATTAGCATGCTCCTGTAATTTGGCTAAACTGATAGCATCCTGCAATGACCTGGGCTTAAACATCCTTACATGAATGGCAACTTCACTCTTAAGGCTCCCTAAAAAGCAGCTTATGGCATAAGGCTCAGATAGGTCTACACAATTCATTAACTCATCAAACCTATCCAAGTAGTCTTGTATACTTCCGATTTGCTTCAAATTCACCAATTCTGACATCGGATCCTCATACAAAAGGGCTCCAAACCTATCATTCAGTGCTCTTACATACTCCCCCCACTGTGGTACCTCCCTAGTCAACCTATTTTTCATAAAAATTTGATGCCATTGGAGGGCCTTTCCTACTGTTGCAATTTTAACCTTAGCATCGGGAGGGGTGTCATCTACCTCAAAAAATTGCTCACAACGATAAATCCAACCTCTTAAATCCTCACCTCTGAATTTGGGGAATTCAATCTGTGAAAACCGAGTAGGAGCCTGGTAATTCTGAAACCACTGGTTTGGTCCTCTAACATGAACATTCTCCCCTCCTGGTTCCTCCGCCATGTCATCCCCTATGTTAGCAGCTTCGCTGGTTCCACCTTGGTTGTTTTGAACCGAGTTGGCCACAACAGCAATCATATCCTTCAGATTCGCAATCGACTTTTCCATCTGCTCCTGAAATCCATCCAACTCTCTGCGCATCTCCATAGACCGAGTTCCATCTGCCATTGCAATGGTCAACGCCGCCAATCCGAGGATCGACGGCTTTGATACCACTGATACGTGTAGTATCGAATGGGAGATTTCACACCAAACTCCTTGAGCGTTGAAACACTGAATCAGCCCTAGAAGAAGCTCAATACACTCACACTTCAAGTTCAGAACTAAGAAGAAGAAGACATACTTGGCACAAAAAACTTGCTACCATTTTCATTAATAAAACCCGGATATATACAAGGAAAAAGAGGAGAGAGAGAAAAAGATTCCCTCACTCCCATGTGCACCCTTCACGTGCTGCATAACAGAAAATTCAGAAAAACAAGACATAAAACAAAAAAGGAAAAGAAAAAAGAAATACATAACTGACTTTCTAAAAGGAGATTAACCCTAATATAACCCTAATTTATCTATTTAATGCTGATTGTGCTTGCCATGCGTCCACGTCCTGTTGACAGAAACGACCCTGCACTTTTACTTATAAAGTTGCTATTTCATATTACGTTTTTGTATGGTATATCTATGTATATATTTATATTTAATATGTATGAATATATTTGCTATAAATTGTATTGTATTTGTATCTGATTGAGTATAATTTGTATGGTATGTGTATGAGTGTATATTAATATGTATATTTGTATATATTTATATATGTATTATGTATGAATTTAATTAAGAACGTATCAAATTATGTATTTGAATATGATTCAACATACAATGTCGAAGTATTCAAAAGATAACAATGGATGGGGATTTATTCAAGAGAAAACGAACATGTCCGCACACTAGACTGCTAGTGGGCCTTATAGACCAGATGAAGTAGAATCTCCGTTTTTTATCAAAAAAGGATTTCCTCTGCCATGACTGGTACGAATTTTCTGTATCCATTCAGGCAAACAAAATAGCAACGAGTCATTCTTAAGAGTTTTCGGCACTTAAAGAATCATCACATGGTAGGACCCACTTGGGTTCACCACGCGAATGTAATTGTAATTATGTTGAGACTCCATATGCCTTAGTTTCATACGAATGAATCATTGTGATAGCAACAGCAAAACTTAGTCACATTAATACTGTTCTTTTTCCACTCCCCAACAAGAGCATGGCATTATAGTGCCACTTCGCTCGTACTGGATGTTAAGTACTGTACTCTTAACAAGTGAAAAACAACTTGTATAACTTGAATATCAGAAGGATACAGGTTTCAAGACATCATCGGCCTATTTAAGAAGACCAGAAAAAGGAGAAAGCAGAAGTCACTACCATCAGTTCACCGCAAATACAAGACAAGGGAGATTAATTCCATTCGTGCGAAAACAAGACGAACAAGATGATGGGGCATACTCAGACATATTGCCTCAATGAACTTCTGCAACTACGATTTTGCTGTTTGGATATCAAGGCACTTTCCGTGATGCTTCTATTGTACATAGGACTAGCATATATAGATATACATTGCTGGATTGCTTGACTAGAAAATCGAAAACCCACGATTTTCATTCAGGATTGCACAAGGATACTTGTAACACAACTATGCTGAAGCGAAGACAAACATAAGCTATAACTACAAGGGGTCCTTGATATCTTGAATGACCACATGTGCAGCATTACGTCCCGGGCCGCCCATTACCCCGCCCCCAGGATGGGCCCCGCTCCCGCACAGATACAATCCTTTTAGAGGAGTCCTATAATTTGACCTGCATCAATCACAAAAATGGAATACTATTGTTTTCCATCCATAGAAGAACATGAGGTAAGCATATATATGTGTGTGTGTGTGTGTGTGAACGCGCCATTCGGTATTACCATCCTTTCACAGGCCGCATTAGAAACAAGGAATCTAATCCCATAGCACCATGAAAGATATTTCCACCTGTCAAAGTTAGGAACTGGAGATAATCAGCATTAACCAAATCCATAGAGCTAAAATCACTTGCGCATGATAATAATTTCGATTGCATTGAAATCGTGTTCATTATCTCCTAAATGGACCTAAATGTGACTTGACACGGTCCGTTTATCCCTATCCGCTGATAATTATGTTCTTTAAAAGCTTAACAATTGGAAAACTTAGCTGCAGCTGTGACATGAACTAATATAACGTAGCACCATAGGCAAATTTTGAAAAAGTTAAAAATAATGTGTGCTGGTGTTTTACAGGTGTCGTATCTACTGAAAAATATTACTACCAAGAAAAGCATCCCATAATTTCTGATCCTAGGATGACTATAGAGGAATCAATCAGTGTTCACCCAAGAGATCACAATATTCAGTGAAGCTAAACGAAGATTATGGACTAATCCAGGTGAATCCAAAATTAAATAGCAAAATGCAGATTTGTTGTAAACACATGTACATTTCACAGGAATCAAACAGTGTTCACCCAAGAGATCACGATATTCAATGAGGCTAAACGAAGATTATGGACTAATCCAGGTGAATCCAAAATTAAATAGCAAAATGCAGAATTGTTTTAAACACCAGTACATGTCCAACAATATCAAGCATGTTTTGAAACTATATATTTGGCTTTGTATAGAGGGTGAATATGCTGAAGTAAACCGTGGCACATTTACCTGTCAAACCAATTTCTCTTTCAAGGTCTGGTGGAGTCAACATGTCATAGCCAACAATTGATGATTTAAACCCAGGGGCATATTCCTCGATTAAGTTGAAGCATTTCTGGGCAAATGATTCCTGTGCCACAAGATCAGTGTTATGAGAAACATTTTCACCAGAAAAGAGAGTGTTGAAAAGACACATTGTTATAAGCAAGTAATCATAATTCCAATGCAAAAGACACATTATTATAAGCAAGTAATCACAATTCCAATGCAAAACAGATGTAGTAGTTCAAACACGAAATTTGTATGTTAAATCCACTCACTCTGTACGCAGGATCTCCCCAGCTACCTTCAATTGGTTTATAAGGCGTGTACTGAATAAATAGGTTAATGACATGCTTCCCTGTATAAAATTACTAAAATGGAATTATTACAATGCTAAGAGGCCAGAAGATTCAGAAAAGAATGTGACAATAGTATCGAGAAGCAAAAAGCTACTTCTAACTTTTCTGTAGTAGAGAACGGAAAATATCAGTCCTACTCTTAAAATGAGCAAGCATAGATGATCAAAGCAATTCTGCGTAATTAAGTATATGTCCTGTTCGAAGTTGGTAAAAGAAAGACCAACATGCTATAAACCCTATAAACACCAAGATAAAACATAGTTATAATTCCCTTGAAAAGTTGTATGCTCTTTTTTCTTAACTCCATTTTGAGGACTTCCGGAAACTTGCTCTGCATATTGAGTACTAAGTTTTGGAAGAATAGGTGAAATAAAAAGAAGTCTGCGGAAACCAGAATGATTATTTTTGGAAAAGAACACTGAATATGAATGATATGCATATACATATATTTCCATGAACATTCAAGTACCAGGTGGAGAAATAGTCTGGTCCAATACAGAAGGAATTGTCATCTCAATTACAGGTCTCCGAGATGGTATCCCATTTGCAGAATCCTGGCAAGCAGAGTCAATCTCCTCCATACTGATTGAGACAGAACAAATATCATGACACTTAGTTCTTTCATCAACCAAAACTACAAGAACAAATTGTATTTAGTATTCAATGTTTGTAATAAAAAAGATGGGGACATAAAGAAGACATGAAGCCTTGGTTTCAACACTACAGAAATACCCATCCAGTAAGTTTTAGTTGAAGGCTTTTCTTTGAGTGGTTAAGCAAATTCTCTTTGAAACTCCATGTTGCGTAATTTATGTGGGAAATTCCCCATTTCTTGATGTACATTGCTCTAAGATTGACTTTATCCCAGAAAAAATATGATAGAAAATGTGAACCAGACTGCACATAGAGAAAGAACTTATGAAATACCTCTCCGAACCAATGTGAATAGTGCCCATATGCTGAGGACCAGCATGGGGACCGTTCAACTTGCAGCATTGAAACTGAGGCAATTTGTCAACAGCCAAATTGATTTTCGTAGTTGCCTGTCCAGGAAATAATGACCCTTGAATTTCAGTTAAGTTTCATTAATGATCTCGAAAAGTCGAAAAAATAATAGGGAAAAACAATTACATGGAAAAAAAAGTATTTGGACATTTTAGGAAAGGGCTTTAAGATAAATACTTCCTAGAGTGGTATATTGCTTAGTTGCCATATTATGAGGTAATGGCTCTATATAACAGACTTACAGAGCTGTAATCAGAGTTTTTGACAGCACGAACAAAATCGTCAGGAAGTACATTACCAGGCACAAATTCCTGTGTCAATAAATGGCTATCTATGTTATTATTCACCATAGCGAATGGTAATTCGTGACTGTATCCAATATTTATATTTCAAATTTCTATAATAAGTTTACTAGCCAGAACATATGCAAAACAAGAGTAGAATTAAAACTTCACCATGAATGTCTTGTATGGGGTTGCATTTGACAAAACAACAGAAGATCGCACTTGTGTACCATCAGCCAGCAAAACCTAAACAAGTCAATTATCTAAATTGGTAGGATCTAGGCTTGTAATCCGGCAACTTAAAGCTCGTCTATCACACTTACCCCGGACACTCTGCCTGATTCCTCAATCAACAATTTTGATACCTATGGAAGAAAACTTTTGATTTTTAAAAAGAATAATTCCTAACATAGAAAAACATAATGATCCTACAATAGTGAACAAGTAAAGAATTTGATAAATAACAGCTGGAGCTTAACTTAGTTGTGGATCAGTGTAAAGGTTAGTAAAAGAAAATTCGGACATAGCATATGTTAATTTCTCCAATCTAGCAACACTATAATGAGTCTCAGAATCATTCAATTACAAAAAAATAAAAAAGATGACTAGCAGTTATAATCGCTGATAGCAAAGACTATGCTAATGAGAAAGATGAGTCTCCTGCTTGCAGGCCATCATATTGATTGTTCATTTAGTGTTTCTGTTAGTGTGCATTTTATGCACATTTTACATATAGTTCTTTTATTCTTTTATTAGTATTTGAGTTTAAATTATAGATATTTATTATGATTTTCTATTTTGATAGGTGAAAGTTCATAAAAGAAGAAAAGGAAGAAAAAGATGGAGAAAAAAAGAAGACAAGTGAAGTGGTAGGATTCTTCCTATTTTTTAGGAGCTTTTCTATTTCTTTTAGGATTCTTATTAATTAATTTCCTTATTCCATTAGAATTAGATTTTTATTTAGTTAGGAGTCTTTTGGCTAGACATATATAATAGAATTGTGGAAATGACTTCTTCTAGACTTTAATCACTATTCACGTTTTGTACATGGAGAAGAAGAAAAATTCTGCGTTTTTATTTCTTTCAAGATGTATTGCTAAAAACTCAAGTTCTAGCCATTCTACAAAAGTTGTGAGTATATTTATTCCTTCTTTTTCTTGAGTATTTGCATATTTTCTGTGTTTGTTGAAATTATTATTTTGATTAATTAAATAATCGTTATTTAGCGGAATAGTAAATAGCCATTTAGAATCTCAATCCGTAATTGTTTGGATTTGTCTAACATTGATTATGGACAAGTTTTCGATTGTTGTTATGGGAATATGTGATTATCTAAATGAAAGCTTGGGAGTTTGTTGGTTAAATTGGTGTTTCTCTATTTCTTAAGCTATTGTTAAATTAAATCCTAAGAGCTTATTTAGGGTTGTTTAATCAATATAATCAAAGAGCTTGTTTTGGTTATCGATAAATTAAGGAGCTAGGTTGTTAGAGCTTGTTAATAACTATAGCATTGAAGTATCTTTGCATCAAGGATCAACGAAAGATAACTCCTTAGGCTAGAATCTCACCACTCCTACTTGTTTAATTTTGCATCGACTTTTATTTTATTCGTTTATTTGAGAAATAGTCTGAACCAATCTCTGTGGATTCGACCCTGCTCATCGCTATCTACAAATTTAGGAGTAGGAATTATTTTTGTTTGGATTCGACACCCAGCAGTTTCCGTCATTTAAGTACGATGTGAGCAAAGAGGAAAGATCTCAAATTGATCTAGTCTTCTAATCAGACAAATAAGAAGGAAAAGATCAGACAGGGTTGAAGTTCATTGGAGGAACTGAACAAAGCATCATTTGACTCGGTGTGCTATGAACATAAGTGTATGCTGAGATTATTTTCTGTTTTTATGTTGCATTACATTTAGAAAAACTTTCAATTTTCACACAATGTTGAGACCTCTTTTCTTTTGGGTTTGATAATGAACCTGTCTATACATTGATCCTTTTCACCTCTTCATTTTCACATTGAATCATTCTCTAGGTGATTACGAAAATTTACCTGTTCAACAATGTTATTCTATTATTGAGCAAGCCAAGCCAAGCCCAATTACGGCTTCATTTGTTTCACTTATAGACCCGATGTCCAAAGTCCCAAGTGTTGCCCCCCAATCAGTTGCCAAATGCCAGGTGGTTTAACACATAGGAGTGGAAAGCTTGAAGCTTACATGAGTTAGAAATTTGGATTTTAGAAAATATAAGCTCAAGCTGTTATTTCTCAGCCATATGTTGACTTTCAACTGGCACGGCCAGTTGTGAGCACATGCCATGCTAAAAAGAGCACATATGATAGTAATTAACTCCTTTTTCAGACATCTGAAAAGGATGCACTTATCAAGTAAACAAAAGATTTACTCATTTCAAAGCAAATAACATACTAGTTAATTTGGTGTCTGGTTTTGATGCATATCGAGATGTACAATCCAACATGATTAATCTCCAGAAACTTACTTCAACTTCTGTAATTATGCTAGCACCAGCTTCTCTAGCAGCGCTACCAATGGCCAAGGAAACTGAGCCCATCCCACCTTCAACATACCTGAAAATTATATCGTTTAAGAAGTGAAGCAGACTGAACGATGAAAAAATGCAGCTGTCGGAAAGAAAAATGAGTTTAAAATGTTATTTCTTATGTCTCTTGGCAGGTCAATAGATATCCTTCTTCACTAAAAAAGGTCTAGTGACTAAGTAATTTAAATGCTTGTCCTTCGTACAAGATTAACTCTAAGTTGGCATACAGGATCTCAATTTTTCTGCTAACAAGTCACGGAAAACTTGATATACAATACTGCGCTACCTGAAAAAGCAAACTAGAAACATGAATCTTAACATACAGACACACATAAAAAGAAGAAAAGACAACGCTCATCTGCAGAAATTAATTTATGAACACCTTCGAGTGACCTTGTCCTATCTTTAAAAGAGATACTCACGACCAAATTCCACGATCACCATCAGTTTCCCCCATCACATGATGCAACAAAACGTATCCACTGCCAGGTGTGCTTACACTTCCCTAGCATACAAAAGGAGCATAAGCTCAATGACAAACAATTTTTTTACAGGTTAAGTTATAATACATACATACAGCAGGTCTAACATGTAGACAGCATCATGTGCATAAGTGGCCCAACATACCATGATGGTGGAGTAGAGGGGAAGTACAAAAATAATGAAGACCAAAAGAAGGAAAAAGGAAGCAAAGTAGCACTGCAACAAGAATCCCATCTGGATTCTGGAGAATACAATTGCCAGATGGTATAGATCTTTCTACAGGAAAAAATTGTTATCATCTATTTTTCAAAATTAAATCTGCCTGACATATTATACAATGAGAATATCACGCATCAAATTACTCAAGAAAAGCTAAAGGGATCCTTGAACCAAAAAACATTATTACATAACAACCCATCATTAAAGTACAATGTTAGAAATATAACACAAGCTACAGAAATATCAATTCTTACCGTAGTCCCTATAACCGCATCTGTAGCAAGTGTTGCCTTCAGGACATCACTCTGTAAATTATGATGACAGGAAGCTAATAAGCAGTTCACAAATAAAAAAAAAACAAATTGCAAATTATTAAATTTCCAAATTGTAATCATTAAAAGCTCTGCAAAACATTTAAGACATGGAATCTATTGGTAGGATTCAACAAGTACGGCATTGTTATTGGCACATCAGTGGGAAGAGCAAGAAATAAACAATACTACTAAATCAATGAGCAGAGGTCCATTTCGGTCTTAGGCCAAAATAAATGGAGGAAGAAATGATAGATCAAGAACACTTCTCAAAAACAGCTTCAACCAAGGGTATCCTGCAAGTTAGTGTAGCTGCCTAACCATAACCCCAGTATTTCATCTTCAACCACCAAAATCCCCGCTTAGAATTCCAAGTGATATTAAATCACCATTTTCTAACTTTATTCAGCTAAATACTAATCACTAATCATCACATATTTCAGTGTCTAGCAAACTCTTAACTGGATTTAGGGGAAACTAATTGAACATGTTTGCTTGATTATGTAGTACTGAAAAGCTTGAAAGTTATCCAGACTTCTCTATTCTCTATAACAATTATAGCACCAGTTTTAATTATGCAGTTGAAGTAGGAGTAGAACAAACAGCATCTATTGTGACTCCAAAGAAAGTAGAATTAGTGATCCAAATGTATTGTCTTTTCTTGGTTGAGTGAGCAATAAAGCAGTGAAGCTTCAACCAATTTGCACTAGTTTATCCCCTAATTTGGCAAACTAGGACCCTCTGGAAATTCATTCACACAAAATCCTCTTACATGTAAAGAGATCTATAGCATCTAAGTCAGAGCTAGTATCCAAGTTCCAAATAAAAGCTCAAAGATGCAAATGGGTTCAACTTTTGTGAGAAAGGCTCGTGGAATCATCCGCTGAGTAATCATATGGAGACTCGGCGAGAGAGAGGAGAAACGACTTATCAAAAGAATACTTTTACCAGTTTGACGGTTTACACTCAGAAGTAAAACTCTAGAAAAAGAAAATTCCTCAACATCGCAAAAAGTGGTATGCTAAGTAAATTTTCAGGCTTTCAGTTTTTTTTTCAAATGAAAGTTCAAGGAGCAAAACTGTAGAGCACAATCTTTCACGAATACATGCAGAGATGCACATATACACCTCATATAGAAACAATTAGAACATTGTAATCATAGATATTGTGTATTACCTCAAACCAGTTGTTTAAGACCTTCGATGCAGGGGACAGTAAAAGGTCCAAAAATTCCCTGAAAAGTTAAATGAATGTGCATAAAGAAGGCAAGCCACCAGATGGATTCGGTATTGTCTTATTGAGTTGGAGCAGCTTCTACATTGAGCTAAACTGCTAAAGTGAAACCTATACAGGGATCTTGTGTTGAACTGCAGCAATATAAGAGAACAAAAAACTCAAAAGATGAAAGGAACTCTTACAGAAGCTCTTTTTGCCCCATGGCAACAGCTCGTTGCAGCAAATTAGCCCAGAAAACTGACTTTTTTAGATTGTCCTTCATACGAGCATTAAAAGATGAAATATCTTGCGTTTTTTCAGGAGGAGATGAGTCCAGAAGTGGATCCATGAATTTACAGAAGTTCTCTAAAAGATTCTCATACCTGCATAAAGGTACCAAGTCCAGGAATAAGTATATGTCCCTTATACTAAACCCAAATAAACAGAAAAGAGAGAAGCTTGCAGGTCATGGAATATAATTTGCAGTCAAATAAAAACACATGAAAAGCGTAACTTGATTGCTTTTACAATAGCCCATCTCGAAAAAGTTAATAGTGGTTTACCGCTTCTAGACCATATTCTACTGGAGGATTACACCAAACAGGCTAGTAGCTCAGAGCCTTAGCATATATTTTGGGATTAAAATCAGCAGTCCTGCCTATTTGTACTGCACCGTAAAGCAGTTTTCCAGTGAATTCCTACTATTACCTCCTCCCTTAGCTGTCTTCTTTAATTTGTACAAGTGAATCTTTAATTTGTACAAGTGAAGCTTAGCCTAAAAATTATTCATCTCTCAAATAAAGTAAATCTACTGGAGTTCAAATCTCAATGGCACATGATAGCAAGCAGATTATTGACACACATTTTTTGGAGAACTCTCCTATCACTGATCACATTATCAATTTTTTGAATTCTCGAGGATGATGTGCTCAACAGACATTATTGATTTCGTTTCTAACTTATAAAGCTTAGAATGTATTTCCTTTTTCTTACACTTTGTAGCATTTTAGATGTCAAACAGAAGGCGAATGTACCTTGGATAAGCCTCGGCATCGAGTTTCGAGAACTTAGAAATCTCAGAATGGTTAAGCTCCTTATCAGGACCAAGCAGCAGGTAACGTCCATCAAGACATGGAGTGAACGACGATGGACTCCTCTTCAACATCTTCAAACCATGCCTTGCTAACTCCAATTCCCTATTTGATTCCACCAAAAAGAAGAACAATAAATCAACCAATCAATAACAAAATCAAATCAGCAATTAAAACAACTCCATCTCAATTAGTGAAATCATAGTTAAGAGAATGAAAGACAGACTTAATCACGGCGGGGCGGAGGAGGCTCTGGAGGTAGCTACAGCGTGAAAACTTGAATCCAGGTATGAGTTCCTCGGTGACGGCTGCTCCGCCGATTACGTGGCGGCGCTCAAGGACGGCGACTGAGAGGCCGGAACGGGCAAGGTATGCGGCGGCGGTGAGGCCGTTGTGGCCACCGCCAATGACGAGCGCGTCCCATTTTTTCTCCGTCAAGGCGCGTGTGGACGACGCAGTAGAGGTGTTCAGGTACCGGAGGCTATGCTGTCGCCACATTCTTCTGTCTAGCTGACCTGAGGACGTCAGCTAATACACTGTTGCTCAAATGGCATCGAATGCATGAAGAGTAAATTTGAATAATAATGGAAAGGAAAATTTATATACCACCGTTTTTATACCACCAATTTTACGCCGTCCCTTAATTTAGAAAGTATGGATACATTAAATTCATTAAAATCAATTAATTGCAAGTAATTTCTTACCAAAATTAGGGGAGGTGAAAAATCGGTGGTATATAGCATTACTCTAATGGAAATAGATAGGATCAGAAAAGATTCTCTTCCGGAGAAAACAAGAAAAAGAAAAATTTTGCTTAGCCCCCAAACTATTGAATATATATACACTTACCCCCCTTAACTCACCATTTCATACACTTATCCCCTTAATGTTCCCTACTATTCCACTCATCATTTTCCACTATGTTTCTCCCATTCTTATTTATGGCTCTCGATTAGATATTCATTTTGTATATTTATATCGAATTAAGTTGGTAAGTCTTTTTTTAAAAAATATTTTAATTTTAATCATATTTTTTATTGACATAGTTATTCAAGCCATAATCGCATTGGTTTTCCCAAAACAAAATTGCATCTCCTAGAAACACTGATTGAAAACTGTGAAATGTTGAGATCAATAGTATCGGATTTAACTTATAATGAAATTTAAAAATATCTTGTAAATTGGTGAAATGAAAATATCAATCATCATTGTGACAATATTCAATTTAGATAAAGTTTCATAACATATATTTCAAATATATTGACATATGTATAATAATAGTAATAAAAGAACAATATTGAAAAAGTTCAAGTAAGTGTCATAATTGCGTACATTTGATAGTCGTATTGAATCATCTTACCACGTAAGTGTTTTTTTATTTTTTGATAAGAATGTTTACCACGTAAGTAATTATATACATTTATTTAATAAATTTAGATACAAAAGATTCAATTTTTTATTCAGTATAAATAAATTTAAATTTATTTACTATATTTAGATAAACAAAAGATTCAATTTTTATTCAGTATAAATAAATTTTAAATTCAAGATAAGGTAATCAAGAGTTTTATTCAAACTTAAATAACAAACTAATTGTTTCATGTCTTTATGTTTTATTTATATAGTTATCCATCACTTTAAATAATTATTAAATTTACTTATCATGTGTTATTATACACATGTTTAATTTAATGAAACTTAACATTTATATATATAAATTTCTAGACGATGTTCATAAAAATTCTAACCCACTCTTCTAATTTTCACAGATTGCAGACTGCAATTAAGTAAATTATATAATAGTAAGTACATAATTCCGATTCCAAGTTATTAGACCGAAATAAAGAATCAAATTTATGAATGCATAAGTTAGATTGTCAAGGAAAATGTGAATAAATATGAAATATTTGAATTAGGCTATTAGCTTATAAATGTACTTTGTTTAAATTCATGATATCCAATTATATTTTCACCTTTTCTTATGTTCAAAAGAAAGTTTTGATCATGAAGAGCTTTAATGCTTTTCATCATTCACTTTCGTTCCCCATCAAGAAGGTACTGTTTGAGTAACCTTATAAATTATCAATAAGGTACTGTTTGAATAACCTTGATAAAATGTAATTCATGATAAAAATTTATAGATTCCCATAATAAGATATTAGAGGTCCTAAATTTATAAAAGCATAAGTTAGATTCAAAGAAAATGTGAATAAATATGAAATGTTTGTATTAGCTTACAAATGTCCTTAAATTGAATTCATGATATCCAATCATATTCTCTCACTTTTTCTTATGTTCAAAAGAAAATTTTGATCGTGAAGAGCTTCTAATGCTTTTCATTATTCATTTTGCTTCTCCATCAAAAGATATTGTTTGAGTAATATTATAACTTCTTTAAAAATTTGTTATAAGATGTTAATGAGTGTTTCATAAATAATTTATAATAAAATTCTAAAAATTTCTTAATTAGTTTGAATATCTTGATTTTATATTGTCATCACTGATATCTTAGAAGTTACATAAATTTATTTTAGGGTTAATTTCATCCACACCCTCTAACTGTTGTCATAATAACAAATTAACCCCCTTTTTCAAAGATTACTTGTACCTCCCGATGATTACAAATATTTACATCTGTGTTAGTGTTTGTTAGGGCTACCATAAGCATCTGTAAAAAAAAATCTTGGATATGACTAGAATGCCCTTTTAATTAATATTTTAAGTTTAAAACTAAAATTTTGAAAAAAGAAAATTAAAAATATATAAATACATAAACAAATGTTAAAATTATTATAAACTATTTCCAAAAACTTTGAAAAATATTAAATAAACATAAAATTGCTATAATAACATTGAAAATATCTAAAAACATAAAACAATATTAAAATGTCTAAGAAATAAAAACTATTACCAACTATATATTTTATACTATTTTTTAAAAATAACCATATATAAAAAATATTAACAACTATAAATTTTAAATATTTTAGAAAAAACATTAAGAATTATCAAAAATTGTAGAAGATATAAAATAAAGGGATAATAGCAGACACCCCCCTCAGTTATGGGGTGATGTGCACTTTGCCCCCTAACTTATTGAAATGTGCACTTTGCCCCCTCACTTATCATAAAATGTGCACATCACCCCCTCGGGCAGTTCGGGCAGATTCGGGCACCACACTTATCATAAAAATTGGACTTTTGCCGCCTGACTTATGTGTCTTTGTAGCACTTTGCCCCCTTACTTATGTGTTTTTGTAGCATTTTGCCCCCTCACTTATGTGTTTTGTAGCACTTTGCCCCTGCCCGAGTTGCCCGAGGGGGTGAAGTGCACATTTTATGATAAGAGAGGGGGCAAAGTGCACATTTCAATAAGTTAAGAGGCAAAGTGCACATCACCCCATAATTGAGGGGGGGTGTCTGCGATTATCCCTAAAATAAATGTGATAAAATTGTGATCTAAAAATAATAAATCATTAAATAAATGATAAAAGTGTTGTAAGGATATTATAGGAAACATCCACAAATATAAAAAATATATTATATAAATGTTGAGAATATTAAAAAAGCTAAAAAATAGAAAAATGTCAAGTAAATGCTAATATTGTTATAAAAGCATCTAAAGATATCTACAAAACATAAAGTAATCAATAAATATTGATAATATCATAAAAATATTAAATGCATACAAGAAATATTTAAAACATTAAGTTTATTTTAAATCATTATAAAAATATTATCTAAAAGAAGTCCAAAATCAGAGAATATTAAAAGTACATATTTTAAAATTATTTTTAAAATGAAAAAAATAATTTTTGTAAATATTATCTAATAGAAGTCTAAAATTATAAAATACTAAAAAATACATATTCTAAATTAATTTTTATTAATAAAAATATATTAATTTAATTATAGATTTCTATATTTCAAATTTAAAATTATAATTCTGGAAAAAAAATTAGCATCAGAGGTCTCATTCTATCACCGTCTCCACTGCCATCTCCCAGCCACCTCATCGCCCCCGAACCCTGAGGTCTATTAGCAGACCATTCAATTATTAGCAATAGATCAATTTGAACAGAGGAGTATCGGTGGACAAACGGTGGTTATACGAGGTTGAGATGTTTGGTGGTGGTCTCCTTGGTGGGGGCTTGGCGATTGGCAGTGATTGTGTGGTAAAGAAGTTTTGCGAGGTTGTGCCAGGATATATGTATATATATATTCTTATTTTCAATTTTTTTATTTCAATTTTTTTTTAATTTCTTTCTTTATTTAGGTTTTAGTCAAGGTAGTTTGGACTTTTTGACAATTCCGCTAGGAATTTTTCGGTCGTTTAAGTTTTTGTAATCGCCAGAGTACAGTAATTTACCCTTTATTTTATCTACAAACTTCAAAAGACGTACTTTTTAAACAAAATCATAAAATGTGTTAAATAAGATGGGCCAAATACACTATAAAATGCAAATCACTAAATCCCAGCGGAGTAAAAACATAGAGTGCTCATCCTTAGTGGAGTAATAAAAGCGCTCAGTAAAGACTGTTATTTTGTTTAGTAATAAAACTGAACAGCAAGAGGTCCCATGGTCTAGTGGTTAGTACATTGGACTCTGAATCCAGTAGCCCGAGTTCACGTCTCGATGGGACCATAATTTCATATTTTGCACATTCAACTGAATAATCATCATATTTTTCTTTTTCCTGAAAAATGAAAAAAATCCTATTGGCCAGCACACGCTTTGTGAACTTATTAAGTTTCTGTGCAACACTTAACCGGGGGGAAATACCATTTCATCAAGTAATTCATATAAATATGTACCAAGCAATGTTTAGGAATCCCTCGTTCAAAATCAAAAGCACATTTGTGTTAGATTGTGAGTTCTTCTTGAAGCAATAAAACAACTATGTAGTTATGGAATTTACTCATTCTTAAGCGATCAAAACTCTTCATTTAACTTTTCAAACAATACACATTTAATTTAAATAAATTGATCCAAGTTGATGTTGTCTAAGTTCGACATAATGTTAGATAGTATTTTTGTTCTTCGGATGTTGGTGACAGCTCCCTTTGAAATGATCTTATTGTGATGTTGAATTGTTGGGTTTGATCTGAACATGTCATAGGTGATGAGGAAACTAACTTGATACATGAAGTTTGTAATAAGGGATCAGATCTTACATAGTTAATTTTTAACATGCACCTCTAGTTATATATTGTTTTGAAAGATAAAAATTATTGACTATAAGTGAACATAGAGTGCAAAGAAATGTATAGAAACTATGAAGACTATAAAGTGTGAATAAATGTATCGTTCACATTTGTGTATGAGTGTGTTTTATGCGTTTATTTATTTATAGAAGATTTGATGGACTTATGAGTCTCCTCTAAAATTAGGTCTATTGGCCATCTGTGTACTTATCTCTTTTCACAAGAGTGTAAGTGCAATATTGCCATGTCATGTAGACAATGATAATTGTTAGGTGTCGAACCTACAAAAATATTTTTTACTCCTAAATTTGCAAATAGCGATAATAAATCCACAATGGTATAAAAGAGGGGGATTTTTAATAATCGATTAAACTAAACTTAAAATAAATAACAAAAATTATTAAAATCAAGAGATGCAAAATTAAACAAGGACAATATGTAATGAAATTCTTGTCCTATAATTTGATCATCGATGCAAAGATAATATATATAAATTGGCTATAGTTGTTAACAAGCTCTAACAACCTCGTTTCTCCTTATTTTATCGATAATCAAAACAAGCTCACAACCCTAAACAAGCTCACAATTAAGAATGAGAAACACCAATTCTAATTAACAAACTCGCAAGTTCGGTAAATTAGATTCCATATCCCCATAATAACAATCGAAAACTTGTCCATAATCAATGTTGCTACCAATATTAGAATTGACGGATTGATTCTAATTAGCTATATATTATTTCAACAATTAAATAATCGGCCGAATTACTCAATTAATTGAAGCAATAATATCAACAAGCATAAAGAATATGTAAATATTCTCTCACAAATTTTTGTAGAATTAAAACAAGAACTTGAGTTTTTAGCAAGACATCTGGAACAAAACGCAGAATTTTTCTTCTTCTCTTCTTGTATAGAATGATTGGGAAGAGAGAATGAAATTCCAGCAATAACTAATTATCTAAGCCTAGCCAAAAGTCTAATTCTAAAGGAATAAGGAAAATACTAATAAGACCCAGCTCCTACGACTCTACAACTTCATGTGTCTTCTTCTCTTTCTTTCTTTTCTTCATCTTTTTTCTTCATTTTCCTTCTTCTTTAAAGTTTCACCTATCAAAAATAAAAACCATAATAAAATCTATTATGTAAACTCATATACCAATAAAAGAATAAAGAAAATATATGAAAAATATGCATAAAATGCACACTAACAATAATAAATAAATGGTATATTAATAATAAAGTCAAAAAAGACAAGAATTGTCCTTAATTAATATATATATATATATATATATATTGACCCATCACAATTCACAATTAATGAGACACATACCTAAAATTAAAGTAAGTTTAGCTATACAATAGAAAATGTTGATTAGAGGATGAATATATATCAGTTGGCACATCCCAACTCTCATCAACAAGTTGTTTTTGGACCTAAGAGTTGAATATGTTGGAAGTCTTGATTGAATAAATTGTGCTTTAGCACTTTAGCACGATTTTGATTAGAAATTTAAGTGAATTTCGTGTATTGAAAGCGGAATGTTTTGCCTTAAATTTATTTACGTTTCAAGAAGATATATTTAGAGTATTTAATTACTCAAATTCGATTTCGGGTAAATGAGAAATTAATCAACAAAGTGTGTCACTTAAAACGTGATTTTTAATTGAAATCAATTGTTTCATATGAAAATATGCGATTAAATATTCACAATTATACGATCGACGGTCGCAATTGCATGAGAAATGGTTGATTTAGTTTGGGTAGGAAAGTGTTGAAGTCAAAAGATTGACGGACCATTGAAAGGACTTAATTGATTAAGATTCAAAATTTTGGGATTGATTTGAAATTTTCAAAAAATTAGGGGCTGAGTTGCACAGCAGAGAGCTTGATTGGCTGGGTATGTTACACCACTTGTACCCGATCATCCGCATTGACTTCGCGTTGTATTGGCTAGTAAGCGGGTGCGTGATGCACCCTATGATACCTGATCAGCGCTTGTGCCAGGGGGTGTTTTGCAATAGATGCCACTTATGGGGCTGGTTTGAACATTCCGAAAAGCTTCTTTTAAAGGGTTTTTCGCCCAAAAGTCACAACTTTTGGTCCCTTTTGCAGATGTCTGAAAAGTTGCATCTTTTGACCTAAAACTCTTCATTTTTTTATAAATAGACCCTCTTATTTTTTAAATTAACACACCAAAATCATATTCTCTTCTCTTAAATACTAATTTGAGTATTTTTTAGAATTCTTTTATTTCTTAAAAAATATTTTAATATTTTAAGAATAATATTGAATATTAAATACTAAATTGAGCATTTAAATTATTCTTGGACTTTTTAAATATTATTTTAAGAACTTTTTTGGTACTAAGTACTTTGAATATTCTTAAATATTATTTTAATTTATAAGAATATGTTTGCATATTAAATGCTTAGATATGCATTTAATTCATACGTGTCCATCGATAGAGTTTGAAACAAGTATTTTGTTCGCAAGACTCAGAAATTTATAGTGGTATTATTTCCGAAACGTTGTCGTTGTATTCTGGGAGACATTTGTTCATTTCGCAATAGTGTTTCCCAACAAATCCTTCCTTTTATATTTTAGACAAGATTTGAAATGAGTTTACTATTTATTATTCAAAAATATATACGACGTGTTCCAATTTTCATAATTAGTTGGCCGTCGAAAGACGAACTAAGTTACTCAATACTCGACTTGAGATTGTCAGTAAAAGCTTGTTTGAGCTCTGTTCGTTAATATATAAACCAAACTTGAATAACATTTTGTGTGTTAGATAAGCTCAAAGCTAAGCTCGAGCTTGACTCGACTAATAAAAAATCGATAAAATATGTGCAAAAAATAAGGCTACTCGAGCTCGACTCAATTAAAACTTTTTTGAGCTCGACTGAATTAACAATCAACCAAATTCAAACACAAAATCTGAAATTCGATAATCATTGAACATCAATTAATTCTACTCGACTTTCCCACAAGGTTATGAAACCCGGACCGGACCGGCCGGTCGAACCGGTAAAAACCGGAACCGGTCACTAGGCCGGTCCGGTTATGCCAAAAAAACGTTCGGAGCTCAAAACCGGTCAAACCCGATCAAACCCGGCCAGAACCGGTCAGACCCGCGGTTCAACCGGTCAGAACCGGTTGAACCGGACAATTTTAAAAATAATGCAATTCAACCCTTTAATTTCTAAAAATCTGAAATTGACCCCTTTAAAATCTAAAAATATGCAATTGGCCCCCCAAATATAGGAAATACAATTATTTTTTTCATATTTTCATATATATATATAGAAAATACATTTTTTTTTCATATTTTCATATTTTATATATTTAATAGTATATTAATTATTATTTATTGCATAATTATGACATCACCGGTTCGACCCCGGTTGACCCGACGGTTGAACCGGTGACCCGTGACCCGACCACTTTTCCAATTCACTGTCCGGTCCGGTTTTCAGAACATTGCTTTCCCACTAACCTCAAAATGTAGTCAAAGGAGAATTAGTATTGAATAGTACTAGTAGGGGCCAAAAATGGAACAGGGTTAAAAGCCAAGGCGTAAATAACATCACATGTCAAAAGTCATCTATATATCTAGCTCTTGATGAAAACGAATTGGAGCCGTTGATCCATTCTTGGCGGCCTTTTTTCTTTCACTTTAGTCTCTTTCATTCCCTCTCGCTCAGCTTATCTTCAAAGCTAACCCACCGTGAAGCCACCGCCGGAAGAGAAAATACAATACAGTCCGGCAGCGGCAGCTATTACATTATATGGCTCCGAAGAACCAGAGTTTTGAGGTTTTTCCTTGCACTCTCCATATTCACAGTTTATGCTATATATATGGTATATTGTTTGGAAATTATTTGTTGATGTTTTTGGTTTGTTTTCTGCATTGTGAAAGATAATATTAGGCTCATCTTCAATGGCGCGTCGCGAGATTCTGGCTGAGATGGGCTATGAATTTACCATTATGGTACGTTCGTAGTCTGAATTTCTTTCACGATTGGTTAACGTAGAAACCGCTAATCAGTGCAGTTAAATTTCGTAACTGAGGGTTTTTAGTGCAACCAAAATGGTCTCTTCTCTTTGTAGGTGTACGTGTACCTATATCTTGTTGTAAATTTTTTTTTTGAGTATTTTCTTAAGATCGAACAACTCTTTTTTTTTCGTTGTTGATTTCACAATTTTAACTAATTTACAAATGTTCAAGCCGATCCATGAACAAGTTAACATTGTTTCATAAACAAATTAGGTGATTGAATTGGAATGAGTAGATTTAAGCTGATTGATTCTGTCTCTTATAGTATCCAAGCAGGTACCATACTAGTTCTCATGTGCAGCTACTTGTGTAAGCATTATAAGCACTTGCATTAGGATGCTAAGAGCATCAATTCTCAACACTCGAGCATCGTGATAAAGAATTCCTACTCAAGGTGGAAATTGTTAGAACTAGTATTGTTACAAAAATATCCTTCCCTTCCTCTAAGTTAAAGACATTGTTTGAAATCTCTACGTCATTCAACATATTTTCCATACTCTGATAGTAACAATTTGCATAAATCATAACTCTGGACATATATAATCTGACTTTGGTATTTCAACTACTGTCTACATAAATGGTAGGACAAGATGATCAAATATGGATATATAACTCAATTAACTTTATTACTATCGCATTTTCATATTCTCTGTAGTCATAATATAACTAATTTTTGAATTGTTTGGGCTTTTAGACTGCAGATATAGACGAGAAAAGTATCAGGAAGGAAAAACCAGAAGACCTTGTGATGGCCCTAGCAGAGGCAAAGGTATTATCCGCTTATTCATATCAATCTAGTTGAAATTAGTGTATGATGCATAAACTTCTGTCATGTATTTTATGTCTTTTAAAAATCTAATTTTGTTTTATGGTCATCATTATTCATAATTCGCTGTTTAGAACTTCTGTTCTTGTAGTAGAATCTGAGATATGAAACACTTGTTAAGTACTTCTCATACATTTGATTACTTAAAAATTTTGTTCTCACTATAGCTTCAGAAGCTAAGATGTCGTTAGATTGATTATTAATGGTTTAGGTCTCTAATGACCAGTTGTTTGTCATATGAAAAAATCCTGTATTTCTCTTTGTTACCATTTTTTTGAGACCAAAACTTGTATTTTAGCTGCTTGTACTATGTTGCTACATTATATTCAGTTTGATGGATTTAAATTGAAGATGAGTATGACATATAGTTAGATACATAAAACCACATGTTTAATAATTGGGATTTAGAATTCATGTGAAAGACAAATTTCTCTCTCAGCACTGGTTGTTATCATACCATGAAACTTTTGATTACCTGAAATCCTAGAATTGCCAATTCACATATATCAGATCAGAATGCCTAACAGTAAAAGTTCTGGTATTCTGATTCCAAAATGCTGAATGTCCAATTTTAGACATTGTCAACCATAATGGGCTAGCTTTTAGCGCTTGCTTTGCTTTGCATTTCATGTAATTTGCAAATAGGCAGCAAAACTATATTGGGAGCGGAAGCTACAAATATCAAGCAACTTACAATCATGGAAGGGATCTCTGTCCAGTGTTTTTATTTTGCTTGACCTTGATTATGTAGAGAATTAAATTAACTTGTTCTGACCCTGCAAAAGTTTCATTTAGTGTATGTTGGCCATTCAATTGAATAATGGTTTTAATATTTTTACTTCTTAGGCTGATGCTATTATGATGAGGCTCAAGGGTAGTTCCGAATTGGAGGAAAAATTGCGCCCCACGCTGCTAATTACTGCAGATACAGTATGCTTACATATGGCTTTCCATTCTCTGTTCCTTTTACTTATATTTATTTAATTAATTTTTGGTCCACAAAAGTATTTGCTAAATCATAAGGCATCATGCAAAGGCTGGAGAGTCGAGTTTCTTGATCGAAATCAATGTTAGACAAGGTTCCATAGTATTACTTACAATTCTTTGGCGTCAAGAATGGATGTCCAAATGTTGCTTCAGATTATACATTGCACATTAGAGGATATCTATTTAGAGGGTGAAACAAAAGGAAATGGAAGTGCAAAATACCAACTTGTTCTGAATCACAAGTACAAGATACCAACTCGTTCTAAATGACTGCACTGGAATCTTGAATTAAGAATCCTGTCATTAGCTTCGATAAGATCTGTTTAATTTTCTAAATCCCAGTTTTTGGATTTGAAGATATGGTCTCCTAATATGAAAGTGTAAGAAACTGATTCTGCATGTATGATCATCTTGCATTTTGGTTGTGATATAGAAAATAAATTAGACGACACCATTTTAACGTGTGCTATGGGACATGCAATAGTCCCATCAGAAGTTCCAAAGTTCGCTAACTTCAAGCAAATCATTTCATTCGGCTGGAAATTTTTACTACCACTTAAACTGCAAGAAATTGGTGTATAGCCGGAATTTTTGGTCTCTAAATAGTTCGCTCATTGAAGATTGAGGGCCATTCTTAGGAGCCTCACAACTCTCTCGGGGTAATAACAACTGTCCATGTGGTGGGACCCACATGGAGTATAGTATAGATGAATGATTGTAATTATCCCGAGACTTTGAGTCTCAGGATTATCTAAGAATCATTCAAGAATGAGCATCAAATGTACATTTATAAGGAATTTTAAGTTTACAAGCCAACTTTAGTTGTTTCATTTCTTTCAGTCTAACGGACCTTATATTTTTAGTACTGCATGAACTTGCTTTTGTGTTTTTATATGTTCATGTCATAAAGTGTGGTTGTATTAGAAGGTTGACCTTTCATACATCCCTTATTGAAACAAATTCATTTCTTCAAAAGTAAGACATAATTCAGCCTTAGGTGCAGGATATGTTCCCCGTAAATTTGTCTTTCCCCCAACATTTGTGCTCTGTATCCTTTGTCCTCTTGTTCGACATTGTGGAAATACTGAATAAGATATAGCCAGTAACATGACAGTAATTTCTATTCTGTTGGTTGGGAATAAATTATTTGAAGTCTTATCTGCATCTAATTCGTATCGAGGTGGTGGTGTATGAAGGGATTATTAGAGAAAAGCCATCAAGCAAGGAAGAAGCCCGCCAGTTTATCAGAGGTTTGCGGTATTAAATCTCTTACCAGCATTTCCAGCTATACAAATTAGCTAATCCTGCCAGTCACATTATTCTACAGATTATTCTGGTGGTTCCGCTAGAGTTGTGGGATCAGTACTTGTAACCAACCTTGTGACTGGTATTAGGAAAGGAGGATGGGAGAGCGCAGAGGTATGCGACTATTACTATTCCATGAAAAATTTCTCCAGGATATATACGGGGTGTTTCAATAGTGTTCTTGGCCTTCATGACAACTGTGCATCATCTTATATTCCATGTAGAACTATTTTTTTTTTACTAATGAATAAAATTTTCAAATGAGATAATTACATGTAGTATATTGTCGTAAATTTAGTATTTAATAACTAAGTTTCTTTCCTATTTGTATTTTTCTTGTTCTACTATTTTCAATTTCATTTTTATTTAGTTAATTCTCTTTATTTCTCCATTTTCTGTGATGTAAATTATAACTACTGGAAATGGATGCAGTATCCAGTTGCTGAGATTTCATGTTTCACGTTTCCACTCCAAACCATCAAAAAAGTAATAGGACAAGTTCATAACTACTTGTATACAGTTAAACCTGGAAAGCTAATGTTGGATTTTACTTGTACTGCAGGTTTATTTTCTAGACATACCGGATGAAGTTGTCGACAGCCTGGTAACTTACTTCCGAAACGAAATGCTGATTACTCTGTTTCAATCTATAGCCTTAATCAATTACATGAAATTTGGTTAGATTGAGGATGGAATAATTCAGAATGTTGCTGGTGGTTTGATGCTTGAGCATCCACTGACTTTGCCGTTGATAGACACCGTGGTTAATTCTCTCTCTCTCACACAAAATCATAATAGAATTGCCTGCCTGATTGAGCATCTCTTACTTTGAAAAATGAAACATATCATATCATCAACATCGTGAAGCGCATGATTATGGATTTCTTTCTTTCTTTTGTTTCAGATAGGAACTGGTGATTGTGTAATGGGACTTTCAAAAACTTTGACGGAGAAGCTCATTCAGGAATCTCTGTAGCAGCTGCTATGGTTTCATTACTCAAAAAAAAAAAGAAAAGAAAAAGGACAATCACCTTACCTCCCCTTTGAGTAAAAAATTTTACTTCTGATCGGGTTTGACTATACATAACTAATCGTATGACAAGTGTATGACAAGTGAAACAATATGTGCTTATGGCTCTGCTCACTCTTCTTATAATGTGAGGTAACACTTGTCTTGTGATTGGTCAATCTTCTTAAAATATGATTTTTTTTTTTTAATTTATAGATTGTATCAATGATGACTTTAGCTTTCTTATATGTTTATTATTAAATTTAAGGGTGTAAGGTGAGTCAAGCCGGCTCGACTGGAGATCAACTTGAGCTCGAGCTATTTCGAGCTTCAGCTCAATTATAGTTGTTTACTTGTTCATAAGCTCGTGAGTCTGTTCGCGAGCTTTTATTATTATTTAATAATTATTTTTATATATAACTAAAACTACTCAAATTTCATAAAAATAATATTAAAAATTTTATATACAAGATATTTTAATGATACTTAAGTAATTGTTTTCCTATTTTGTCTTGCAAAACAACAACAATTATAAAATATTTATTTTAGTTTATATTTTATGATATATTTTTCTATAAATTAATTTGATGAAATCATGTTTTCACGACATCCTCCTATTTTTTCTAAATACTTATTGAATATAAATCTCTTATTTATCTTAATAATATATGCTATACATTATTAACATATTGTGATAAATTAAAAAATTAGAATTTATTTTATTTTCTAAAAAATAAAAATTAAATTAATTTCATTTTTACTTCAAGCTTGAGCTTGACTCCTTTATTTCGAGCTTGAGCTCGCCCTAGAAAATTAGGCTTGTCGAGGTCGAGCCTGAAAATTTCGTTAAGCTCGGCTCGAGCTTGACTCGTTTACACCCCTAATTAAATTATTTTGTTTGAAACATATAATTTTGATTCTTTTATGAGCTTAAAATTAATATGTTGATTAACTTGAATATAATTTTTATTTTGTGGGAGATTAAAATCTAGTAAAATTATGTTCGAACTGTATTATAATAATTTAAAACTAAATAACTAAATTTAGGGTTAACTATTTTTTAATCTAGTTATTTAAATTAAAACTGAACGCAATATTATTGTTTAATGTTATGTTAAATGGATTATAATATAGAAAAAGTAATCTCTAAAAATATATTGTAAACCTTCTTGCATGCAATTGTTTTCAAAATGATAATTATATAAATTATTCTAAAAAATATTCTATAAAAAACAATTTAGGGTCTAAAAGTAAAACTAAGAGACTAGAGAGTTATCGTTTTACCCAAAAAAGATGTCATGTGTAGCGCTCATGCTAGCTTTTCCGACAAAAAATCAACAGAAAGTGGACCATTCCGAAGATTATACTGTAACAGAAATAAAACTTGAGGGATGATAGTGTAATATTTTAAACTTTAAGAACAAATGTCATACAAACGTCAAATTAGACTGGCTAATACTACTATTAGCCCTATGTTTTTTCTAAAAAACATAATCTCTCCTTTTATATTAACAAGAAAACTTCATGCTGTTCTTTATCGTGGAGAAATCATTTGATTGATTATTCAGTTGGTTTTTTGGGCGCTCACTTGATACTATCAAATTCAGAAATTCCTCATAAAGTTTGATTTATCGGTGAACCCAAACTCGATTCTAAGGACTCGTTTGGTTGGGAGGTTGGATTTATACGTGTCTGGGTAGTTTATGGGTTTCAAATCATAGACTATTCAAACCACATGTCCAAAAAAGTGTTTGGTTTCTTTTTTCGGCTCACTTAAAATAATGGATTAAAAATTTTAATTTTTGTTTGGTTGGGTGGTTTAGATGAGTTGAATTAAGAGTAAAATACTATTTTAACTTCCCTCTTATAACCAACTTTGCCCTTTTATCAAAAAGATTCCAAATCCACTGAGCAGCTGCAATAATAATTAGTGAGATCTTTTATAATTTCCTAAATTGAAAGAAATCCCCAATTCGATTTAGGCACAAGCAATAATTTCCTCTTGTATTGAAGTTCTAGATTTAATTAAACAATAAGCCTAATTAGATCATTGACAACTAAAACTACTGATTAAATAATAATAAATGAATTAATCCAAGTTTGAGCATTTTTCTTGGACATTTCATTTTCTCAGCAGCCAAAGAATTATGAATTGATAAATTCAAGGTTTAAGCCTACCAATCCAAAAACAAAAAAGAAAAACACAATATTGTTTCTTTAATTGAATCAATTCAACCGAGTAGACATGCAAATCCCACTATGAAGTATGCAACAATTAGAAAACGATCTTTATGTTTGTGCAGCAGTCATTTGTACTCTATGCTTGTTTCCTCCCAGAACAAAATAATTCACAAATAATTAAATATAAGAGTCTGAAACATGAAAACCCCTCTTTCAAAACAGTTTTGACATGAATTCCAGAAAACATACAAACAATAGTTATAAATAAAAAAATCTCTTTATCCATAAAAAAGAATTATACCAACGAATTTCCATTCAATAATACCATGTTCTACATCACTCTACCAATAACATATCAGGATGAAATAATAAGGCAATATCTCTCACAAAGAATACACTTCAAAACAGTTTTGACATGAATTCCAGAAAACATACAAACAATAGTTATAAATAAAAAAATCTCTTTATCCATAAAAAAGAATTATACCAACGAATTTCCATTCAATAATACCATTTTCTACATCACTCTACCAATAACATATCAGGATGAAATAATAAGGCAATATCTCTCACAAAGAATACGGCTCAGCCACTTCATCGCTCCCAAGTTTCTTGGGTGGTGAATTGTACAAGGTCGAGCTTAGGACCACTCCTAAGATGTTTAACGCCTACACAAGCCACATATGTACTGAGAGAGATACATAAGGGAAGCTGTGGCAACCATTCAGCTGGACGATCATTGGCGCAGAAAATAACGCAACAAGGATATTTTTGGCCCATAATGATTAAAGATGCCTACGAATTTGTTAAGAAATGCAGAGAGTGTCAACTCCACTCAAATGAGATACACCAACCAAGGAATCCTATGGAAGTGATAAAAATTGCATACCCGTTCGATCAATGGGGTATCGACATACTAGGTTAATACCTATCTAAATTTAACCAATAAGTCCATTCTATTGAACACGTCACAAAACTTAGTATATACTCATACCCGCTTGCAGGTCCATTCCCTCCGGTTCAAAATCAAAAGAAATTCATCATTGTAGCTGTGGAACATTTTACGAAGTGGGTGGAAGCCGAAGCAGTGGCTCGTATCACAGAAAATGTTGTTATTGATTTTGTTTGGAAGAATATTATTTGCAGGTTGATTCTTAAAACGGCCGAACATGCACTACATTGATGACAATAACGCTCATTTACAAAAAATATTGTTTGCAGGTTTGGTATTCCCAGAATTCTGATTTCTGATAATGGAACCCAATTCAACGAGAAGGCTATTACATCATGGTGTAATGAGTTGAAAATTCAACAGAACTTCACCTCCGTCGGACACCCGCAAGCGAATGGATTAACTGAAGTGGTAAATCGAATACTACTTCAACACTTGAAGACGAGACTTGATGGGATACGATCCGCATGGGCCGATGAATTGCCAGAAGTGCTATGGGCGTATAGAACAACTCCTAGATCGTCAACAGGAGAAACACTGTTTTGCCTCATATATGGTTCCGAAGCCGTAATCACTTCTGAAATTGGCATGATGACTCACAGAGTAGCAGCATACGATCTGGAGGAGAATCGAAAGAACAGAGAATTTGAACTCGAAGTAGTGGAAGAAGAAAGGGAAAAGGCGTATGCTAATATTCTATGGTAAAAGAACACCATGGCGAGGGCCTACAACAAACGAGTTAAGCAAAGAATATTTCAGGTGGGAGATCTAGTGTTGAAAAAAGTTGAAGTGTCCAAGCACGTGAAAAAATTGGAAGCAAAGTGGGAAGGCCCGTATAAAGTGACGAAGATAACAAAAAGAATGACGTATCGCCTTCATGACTTGAACGGAAAGGATTTGCCTCGACCATGGAGTATCGACAACTTGAGAAAGTTCTATGCTTAATGTGATTGATAAAATTTGTTGTGTTGTAACTTTTTTTCCATGATGTCCCTTGTCTTTTGAGATAAATGAACATCTTTTGGCATGTGCGAAAAAATATGAACCAACGCTTAGCATGCGAAGAAAAATACAAACCAACGCTTAGTATGCGAAGAAAAATACGAACCAACATTTACTATGTGAAAATAAAAACGAACCTACACTTGCGTTTCATGCCAAAAATACAAACTCGCTTACAACACTAATCCGAAGTGTAAATTCCATCTGAAGTGTAAAAACTAAAACACTTCACCAGTGTACGAAGCAAGATCATTTACAGAAAAAACAAAACAAATCCACAAAGCACCATGCAAGAAATGAAAATTACATCGTCACAGATGTACGAATTAAAACTTCATAGCAATTCTTGCATCTCGACAAAACATATGTACGACCTTGAATTACTCTTCAACGTTAGGATTCTCCGCCACCTCTTCACCCTCGGCATTGGGCTCGACATGAAACTGAGACGCGGGGTTCGTGGGAGGTATGTAGTCAGGGGCTAAGATCGCAAATTCTGGGAATTCAATGGGGTCAACATCGGTCTCGTTCGCCAAAAACGACTCTCGCAACAACGGTGCACTAACATACGACTCAAGAGTTGTCATATTAAACTCAGATTTAGCACCCTCCAATTTCTTCAGATAGTCGATAGCCTTAAAAAACCCATCCTTCTCATCGTTAATAGCCCTTGAAATTAAAATATCATCAAAGATTGTCGAATTCATGAAGTCGCGAGCCCCTTCGAAATGACTCTTCGCTATGGCATCCTGATACTCATCGGACGACGGATACTCTCGTCGTCCGGCTATACGACCATCTCCATAAGCCTTTTCTCTCTCTCTCTGCAGAAGTTGAATGCGATCCACATACTTGCTAGCATCCATCTCAAATTGGTCTTTTTCTTTCTTCAAATTTGATATCACTGCTCCATTGTTCTCTCTCTCTCTCTCTTCTTTTAACAACCTGCGGGCGACGATTAACTCGTCCTTAAGGCTTGCATAGGCTGCTTGTTCCTCAGTGACATTTTGACGATATTCGCCGAACTCACTCTCGAGTGCAACTCGTTCATTCCTAAAAGAAGATGAAGAAAGAGCCACACTTCTCAATGAAAGGATGCGGATGTCGAGCAACAAGAGCCTTATCCTCGGGAAGTTGTATTTTTTGATAAAGTTCTGCTGCCACCTCAGCACTATTAGAACCACTAAATACTGAGCTTTGAGGGTAAATCCTCCAATCGGGCATCATGGGGAGAGAATCAACTTCCGGCTCGTTCCTATCCGCGACCCCATACTCGCCATAATCGCTCAACAGAAGAGCTTCCATCTTACTAATGATTTCGTATGATAAGGGATCACTTCCGACTAGAACCGGATCACATTCAACAGGAGACTCTTCAACTCGACGTTTCAAACGATGACTACTCTCTGCGAGTGGGGGAAGAGGTACGTTGAAGCGAGAAGATGGGAATCGAGTTCCCATCACGGGCCCTCGCTCAGCCTCCGCGTTATCCACGACGTCCTCAGCTACTGGTTCTGGAACGGACTGGGAGGAAGGAACTCTCTCAAAAATGGGTGTTGAAGACCTGTTGATTGTCTTATCACCTGGCTGAATGATTTAGATCCGAGGAGCCGAACGACCTGAACATTTGATGGCTGCTTACTACCACCAGATGCAACTCGCTTACCCTTAAGCGGAGTATCACATTGGTCACTTCCACCAGCTTCAACTGAATGTTTCTTATCAATCCGAGCGAGACGAGTAGACATCTCTGATAAAAAAAAAACAAACATAATCAGAAAACCTATAATAAAGATTGCACAGGGATAAAAACGAAGAAACCTTACCAAGTGACTTCACTCCTGGAATGGGAGCTGCACTTAGTCCACAAGAAACCAATATGGACTCTTCCATGAGTTTTGTAGCATCGTAGGGCCACTCAACTAAGTCCTTAAGAAATCCCCGACCCCAGTTCGGATTTCCAATTCCAGAGAGAGAAGGTGACCTTAAGGACCACCGCCTAGACACACCCCAACTCGTACCCCTAGGTGGAGAAATATAGAAATACTTGTCTTTCCAGTTACCAAACGAATCACGCGTCGTCTCTTGAACCCTAGCATCTTTTCTAGGTGATAAATAAAAAAACCCTTTTTGGTCGGGTTTCGAACCACGACAGAGGAAGAACATCCTATGGAAGTTTACAAAATTTGTTCTCTTGCCAAAAGCAGTCATTAAAGCAATAAAAAGGATAATATGCCTATATGCATTGGGTAATAATTGAGTAGGAGATAATCTATAAGTATTTAGAATACTCTCGATCACCGGATACAATGGGAACCTCACACCAGACATTAAATGAGCTACATGAAAAGTACGATACCCATCAGGAGGACGGTGCATTCTATCATTTGGAGAAGGCACAAGCACATCATAGTCTAATGGGATGAAATACTTAACTCTAACTTCATTAATTTTAGCGCGAGTTAAAGTTGAGGAAACATTCAACCCAGTAATATTCGAGTTAGTATCCTCATCACCCTCGAGATCCCCATATTCGGGAACCTCGGCCTTATCGGAACTATGATGAGGTGATTCGACCTCTTCTGAGTCGATTGAATCCTCGACTTGCTCTCTACCTACGGACCCAGAAGGAAAATTATTTGTTTCATTCGAGTCACTAATTTCATTATTATTTACAGATGTGGATGACCTAGTTCGAACCATTGTATGAATAAAATAAATAAGATACACAAAGGAAACTACAACTATACCTAGACGAGTGTACGAGAGGAGAACTTCGATTGAAGAATCGAACGACCCTTGCCTTCGAACTCAGAGACGAACTCGGAAACGAGGATAGCTCTCAAACTCGGACACGAGGAAGGGGATGCCTTTATCTCTTTTTATTTACGATATTTCTCTCTCTAAAGTGAAGGTAGGTAAGAGTGAAAAGTCAATATGACAAGCCTCATTTATAGGCAAAGTGAAACTAGGAGGCAGCGGTTGAGATTGAAAGTAAAAAACACATATGAATGTATCCAATGGTGCAAAGCTTATACCGATGCGGATCCCAAGAAGAAAAAACTCCTAGTGAATTAAAGTGACATTTGTCCAAGTCGAAGGCCAGGCTCCCTTAACGATTAGAGTCGAAGGCCAGGCTCCCTCAATGATTAGAGTCGAAGGCCAGGCTCTCTCAACGATTAGAGTCGAAGGCCGGACTCTCTCCACAATTCGAGTTGAAGGCCGAACTCTCTCCAACGATTCGAGTCGAAGGCCGGGCTCTCTCAAACTTTTGAATCGAAGGCCCGGTTCTCTCAAAATATCGAGTCGAAGGCCGGTCCCTCTCGAAATTTCAAGTGCCAGGCCAGGTTCTCTCCAACTTTTGAGTCGAAGGCCGGACTCTCTCCAACTTTCGAGTCGAAGGCCAGGCTCTCTCAAGCTTTTGAGTCGAAGGCCAGGTTCTCTTAAAATGTCGAGTCGAAAGCCCGGCCCTCTCAAAATTTTGAGTGAAAGGTCAGGTTCTCTCCAACTTTCGAGTCGAAGGCCAGGCTCTCTCAACAATTCGAGTCGAAGGCCGGATTCTCTCAACAATTCGAGTCGAAAGTTGAGGTTCTCTCCAACGTTCGAGTTGAAGGCCAGGCTTTCTCAAC
This sequence comes from Buddleja alternifolia, assembly GCA_019426215.1. Classification (NCBI taxonomy): domain Eukaryota; kingdom Viridiplantae; phylum Streptophyta; class Magnoliopsida; order Lamiales; family Scrophulariaceae; genus Buddleja; species Buddleja alternifolia. The sequence continues at coordinate 36,004,235 of CM033393.1, forward strand.
ATTTCGAGTCAAGGCCAGCTTCTTTCAAAAATTCGAGTGAAAGGTGAGGCTCACTCAAACATTCGAGTCCAAGGCTGGATACTCTCAGCAATTCGAGTCAAAGGCCGGATACTCTTAGCAATTCGAGTCAAAGGCCAGGCTCTCTCAAAATTCGAGTGAAAGGCCAAGTTCTCTGATACTTTCGAGCCAAAGGCCGGGTACTCTCAACGATTCGAGTCAAAGGCGAAGCTCTCTCAATATTTCGAGTCAAAGCCCAGACTCCCTCAAAAATTCGAATCAAATAATATAAATCAGTTCCGTTATAAATACGAAAAACAAGAACACGCACATTTGAAGGCTTAAACACTCCCAGAAGCTAAAATCACGAGACCGAATTGCAAAGCAATACGTCTTATCCAGAACGCAGTTTCACTATGACCATTTGAATTTCGTGTTATTTCGACACAGTGAATTCTCTTTCCCGTGTTTTCACTTATATCAACACACAGCCTTGTATTGTCTTACGAGTCAATCTCTCAAACTCATATTTTCATAAAGGCCATAATCACTTACGTCATATGATAATACGAAGAAGAATGACAACCACCCTATCATCTAGGTATTTACTTCATCAGTATAAAAATTCATACGCATAAATACGTCTTCTTAAATACTGAAGAAGTGGGGGACTTAATGATACACCAAACTTGGGTCCTGGGTCGTTCTCGCACACGAACCCGTCAATGTGGTCGATTTTCCTCGCCAAAACTCCCAGGTCAATCATTAATACGAGGCTAGTGATTAGTGAAAGTGAATACGAGTCTAGCCTTCATCAATTACAAATTATGCTCTGGTATTAGGTTCAAAGAATCCGCGTGTTTCTAAGTGGATCAAATAGGGTCGACCAGTAACCTTAAGTGTGACTCGAGATCAAGAACATCTATTAACTAAATGTGGTGTGATCTTAGGGCCCCAACTATCACCATCATATCCGTACGATACAACATCTATAAATATCACCTCAAAATAAGTATCAAAGGTGGACGATCTGATTTTCTACTATAAACTTGAGAGTAAGTTCCCTTTATACAAATTTGGGCTCTTCGTACGAAAATACGACTCTCCAACTGGAAGCATATCTCATACTTGAACTACGATAGACTTGATCCTCAAGTGGGTACGTAGGTAGCTTAGTATCATCTAAGTGCAGTCTATAATCTAACTTTCACCTCGTCTAGTTGTACGACTTGACCCAGACTGAGATAGGAAGGGTCCCCCCGGATCTGACCAAAATCAAAATAGGGTTGCAACTTTCGAGCCGCAGTTATTAGAGCAAGGGCCCATTTTTCGATCTCCATGTAGTTTAGCTCAGCACCTTGGATTAATTTACTCACGTAGTAAACCGGCCTGTGATTACCTTCGGTTTCACGTACATGGATAGCACTCAATGCAGCTAAGGAAACCGCCAGATATAGAAATTAAGGCTCTCCTATAACCGGTTTGGTCAATAACGGAGGCGACATCAAGTATGACTTTAAGCTCTGAAAAGCTTCCTCACATTCGTTTGTCCATACGAACTGTTTTACTTTCCTCAGGATTTTAAAGAAGTGTAAGCCCTTATCCGCGGATCATGATATAAACCGATTTAAGCTAGCCATTCGACCTGTCAGTTTTTGTACCTCCTTCACACTTTTTGGAGAAGTCATACCCATTGCTTCTATCTTTTCAGGGTTGGCTTCTATCCCACATTCTGAAACCATGTATCCCAAGAACTTCCCACCTCGTACACCGAAGGTGCACTTATGCGGATTCAGTTTCATTCCATATTGTTTCATTATTGCAAAAGATTTTTGTAAGTGAGATAGGTGTTTGTCCTCTTCGATACTTTTTACGAGCATATCATCCACGTAAACCTCCATTGTTTTCCCTATCTCTTCTACAAACATCAGATTCACTAACCTTTGATAGGTAGCTCCCGAATTTCGTAAGCCAAAAGGCATAACGTTGTAATAATAAACTCCTCGGGCTGTGACAAAGGAAGTTTTGTCTCTATCCTCTTCTGCCATCATTATTTGATTAAAGCCTTCGTAGGCATCCATCATACTAAGAAGTGCACATCCAGCAGTTGAATCAACTAGTAAATCTATACGAGGCAAGGGGTAAAGGTCTCAAGGACAAACTTTGTTCAAATCAGTAAAGTCGGTACACATTCTCCACTTGTTCCCCGACTTCGGAACATGGACTACATTAGCAAGCCAATTAGTGAATTGAATTTCATTTACACATCCAACATCTAAGAGTTTCTTCACTTCTTCTTCAATGATCATGGTGCGATCAGGACCGAAGTTCTTACGCTTCTGGCGAACTGGCTTCGCAGTTGGATCGACATTCAAGCGATGCACAATCACTGAAGGGTCGATTCCCTGAAAGTCCGCAGCTTTCCATGCAAAAATATCAGAGTTTTGCCTAAAAAAGTTTATCATGTTCAGCTCCATTTGTAGACTCATTTGTGCTCCGATCCTGGTTGTCTTCTCTGAGTCTCCTTCAAAAAGTTCTATAGTTTTATGCTCAATGGGCTGGACTCGAAGGTCATCTCTCTTGTGTTTCTTCTCTTGGTTCTGCATAAGAATATGAGCCTCCAGATCGAGTATCTCTACCCTGGTAGCCTCAAATTTCCGCTTCTTACCAGTATTGGGCTTTAGGGAAGTAGTGTAACATTGTCGAGCTTTGAGTTGATTGCCTCGGACTTCACCAATGCCATCCCGAGTTTTAAACTTCATCTTCAAATGCGGAGTAGAGACAATAGCTCCAAATAAGTTCAGCATCGGTTGGCCCACTATCATATTATAAGCAAACGGTGCATCCACCACCAGAAATACCACCCTCTTCGTTTTTCGCTTCGAAGCAGATCCCAATGATCCATCAAGCTCAATTGATCCCATCGGCATAATTTGTGCTCCGGTGAATCCGACCAATGGCGTACTCACCGGACGCAGTTTCGTCCGTCCCAAGTTCATTTGCTGCAACACATTCCAGAAAATTATATCAGCCGAACTCCCTGTGTCTACCAATACTTTGTAGACCGCAAAATTCGAAACATCCATCGTAATGACCATGGGATCATTATGTGGTTCCGTCATTCCATCAAAATCACAATCATCGAAGGTGATAGGTTCGTCCTTCGATGCGACGGAGAGTACACGTATAGGTTCACTTCGGTAGTACGAAGATCTAATTTCCCTAGCATGTCTCTTCCTGGCATTCGAAGAATCTCCGCACGTCGGACCTCCAGCTATCATATGAATTTCACCCCTTGTGGCCAGGTTTCTGGTTTCATCACCTTCTTGTCATCGATCATCACGACGAGGGTTGTCTTCCTTATGCTGATTATTGTGTCGAAAGTTATCATTCCGAGGTCGATCATTCCCTCCATAATATTCACGCCTCTGTTGATCCTCACGTCGTCCTTGGTAACCTCGATTGTACTCTCGATCCCTTGATCTGCTTCGTGAGCGTCTGGCCTCTTTCCTGCGGTCGGCCTTAGGGGCTCTTACGTCTGCTAGAGTGCGATCAATGAAGTCATTTAACATTCCACTCTTTATTAACCACACTATTTCATCCTTTAGCTGGAAGCAATCTTCAGTGTCGTGACCCGTGTCTTTGTGAAACTCACAGTACTTATGCGGATCTCTGTTAGGCCTTGCTCTCATTTGTTTTGGCCACTGAAGAACATTCATATGTTGAACTGCAATCAATGCTCTACGTCGCGTAGAGTTAAGAGGCGTGTACTGTTCATATTTTACAAATTGACGGGGTCGTTCGTGGTCTTTGTTGGACCCCGACCCTTCGTGTCGTTCATTGTTTACAAGTCGACGGGGCCGTTCGTGGTCTCGATTGAACCCCGACCCTTCGTGTCGTTCATTGTTCCTGTCCCTTCGATCTTTTCGATCGTTCCTGGGAGGGAAATTTTCAGCATCTTTTAACAAATTCATCTCCTCTTCGTTGATGTATTGCTCTGCCAACTCCATGAGACTTTCGTGGTCTCGAGGAGCGCCTCGCGCCAAGGCCGAAGCAAATGGTCCCTTCTGGAGACCCAACAACAAGAAAGTCACAATCAGTTCCTGCGTCAACTCAGGTATCTCCAAAACTTCTTGGTTGAACCGATGTATAAAATCTCGTAGGGTCTCCGATACATCTTGTTTCAGTCCCATTATTGCCGAGACTGATTTTTTTGCCTTTTTGTTAATCCCGAAGTGATTTTTAAATTTGCGAACTAGCTGTTCGTATGACACGATGGTTCCAGGCGCCTGGCTCGTAAATCATTCGAGCGCCCATCCCGTTAGAGTCGTGATAAATATCCGTGCTTTTACTGCCTCGGACTGTTCCTGCAAAGACATCATCAATTCATATGAGGTTAGATGAGGTCTAGGGTCGCCGGTACCATCGTACCTCATTAGTTCAGGCATCTTAAAGTTGGCTAGAGGCACTTCCCTCAAAATATCGACACAGAATGGGGAGTTTCTAGCCATCAATGGTGTCACGTGCCTAAACTTCCTCTTAGGCGCTTCCACCTTCTGACTAACCATATCCAGCTTCTCATACATATCTTCAATTTTTGCCCGGGAGAGAGTCGGTTTCTCCTTCGGGACCTCAGTCACAGGGGCTTGTCCCTTTCTTTCGCCCAACAGCCTGCGACTGTCCACTTCATCATCTGACAGATGCCTCTGCTCTCCATTTTTCTCATTATCACCTTCTTCGCCTCTTTGCCCGTGGAACAATCTCCTCCTCGGAGTTGGGGGCGAAGGATGCACTTGACCTATGTTTGGTGTCATCGGGGTCTGTGCCATAAACTTCCGCAGTATCTCATCCCCATGCTCCTTCAGCTTTCGGTTCAGCTCCTCCATCGTCGATCACCCCTGCACTCGTAGCTACATCTTCGCTGTCCGGGCCATCAGTGGACGACTCCTCTACCTGCACTTGCTTTAACTTTTGATTCGCAGTGTCCATACCTAAAATTCTACCCAGCAACTCAAAGTAAACGTTTCCACAAACGGCGCCAACTGATTTAGGTCAGATCCGGGGGGACCCTTCCTATCTCGGTCTGGGTCAAGTCGTACAACTAGACGAGGTGAAAGTTAGATTATAGACTGCACTTAGATGATACTAAGCTACCTACGTACCCACTTGAGGATCAAGTCTATCGTAGTTCAAGTATGAGATACGCTTCCAGTTGGAGAGTCGTATTTTCGTACGAAGAGCCCAAATTTGTATGGAGGGAACTTACTTTCAAGTTTATAGTAGAAAATTAGATCGTCCACCTTTGATACTTATTTTGAGGTGATATTTATAGATGTTGTATCGTACGGATATGATGGTGATAGTTGGGGCCCTAAGATCACACCACGTGTAGTTAATAGATGTTCTTGATATCGGGTCACATTTAAGGTTACGGGTCGACCCTATTTGATCCACTTAGAAACACGCGGATTCTTCGAACCTAATACTAGAGCATAATTTGTAATTGATGAAGGTTGGACTCGTATTCACTTTCACTAATCACTAGCCTCATATTAATGATTGACCTGGGAGTTTTGGCGAGGAAAATCGACCACACAGACGGGTTCGTGTGCGAGAACGACCCAGGACCCAAGTTTGGTGTATCAAATACATAAGAATCAGGTTGTGGGACTACATCCACCCACAAATGAATGTACGCAACTATCGAAGGAAAAAGTCCTAAATCGGCTTCATACATCCTCACCAATGAATTTATGTCAAATTGTGTTACATAACCGAGTAATTACACTTCATCAATAACCGGAAAAATGAAAATAACGAAGAAGTACTTGTATAAACAACAAACCCTAATTTTAAGAAAACTGAACATTAGCGTTTGTAAACAACAATAAAAACCAAAATATCTTCAGTGAAATCAATCAATAATCAACATACTTGCTCATTTTGTGTTTGGAGGTGAAGAAATAATCAGAGATGAGTCAAATCCCTATTTTTCCTTCGATGGCAGTTACAAGCTCAAGAGAGTGAAAAATGGCAGCTGAATTCGGGGGGGGGGGGTCGGATATATATAGGTGGGGGTTAAAATAGTAATTACACAACATGAGTAAATAAACCCAGCTGATGGGTTTGTTTTCACTCATCTAAATAGGTAGGTTGGAATACCCATGGTATATGGGTTCTAAGACCGCGCCTTGGGGTTTATTGGCTTATTGTGGCCAACCAACCAAACAAAGAAATACATGGATCAGAATAAAGAAACTCATGTAAACACTCCAACCAAACAAGGCCTAAAGGTTTGGATTGGGTATCAGATTGGAATATCCGACACGATAAAAACATGCCATAATTAAAATAAAAAATTAAACAATGGGAAAATTACCAATACTCACTGCTATAATAGGTAATTATAGAAACTTACCCTCTTATAATTGAAATTACAAATACCTAACCCACTATAATTGAAAATTACATTTACCCTCCAAGATTAGTTTTTTGATGATATCATCATGTGAACTTCGAAAAATGCGTAGAAAAAATTACACCAACCTCCCTTTTTTTTTGATATTACACAAACCTCCCCTATTATAATACTCTTCTTACAATTAGCCACCTATATATTAAAAGATTCTTATAATTTAATTCCTAAAAACCTTACAATTAGCCCTTTGTAGAGGGATGTTGGTAATTTCAAAAATAAGAGGGGGGTTTTGGTAATTACATATTATAAGAGGGGTATGACCGTAAAAAAATATTATTCTATTTTTTTTTAATAATTTAAGTGAAGGGCAAAAATGTCATTTAGCATTGTTTGACCATTGACCGAGGGTTTCCAGGGGTAAATATAATTTTCAATTATAGTGAGTTAAAGATTTATAATTTCAATTATAATAGGATAAATTTGTGTAATTACCTATTATAGCAGTGGGTGTTGGTGCTGAAAGAAATTCGACACGGTATGGGGGATACATACCACATATATTGACACAATGGTGCTCCTTGTGGCATTTTAAAAGGAATGGGGCCCAAAATGAAACGACTATTCTTTTGAGAATTCGTTTGGAAGGGGTGAAAATGTTATCAAACCCGGACCGGATATCAAACCGGAAAAGTTACCGGGTCACGGGTTACTGGTTCAACCGTCGGGTCAACCGCGATCGAACCGATGACGTCATAATTATGCAATAAATAATAATTAATGTACTAATAATTATACAAAATATAAAAATATGTATTTCCTCTATTTTTAAACCAATTTATTCAAAGAAGTTCAAGTTTCTATCCAACTAACATAGGTAACCGTGTAATTTACTATTTGATCAACAAATTAAAAGTCTAAGACTACAAAAAGTGAAAACAAAAAAAGCAAGAAGAAAATATAAAAGCAACATAAAAACTTATCCCTGTCAAACCCTTCTTTTGAGATCTCACGCCTCCAGCTCCCTTCTTCTCCTCATCTTTTTCTCCTATTTTCTTATGCATCTTTCGTTCTTTTGTGGTTCAAATTTCTTTTAATCTTGTCCTTTTCCTTTCCATTTCTTTCACCCACTTGTAATTAGGCACCCTTCATTCGATTTCTCTCTACCTAGAAACTAAATCTAAGAAATGGCCGTCTCTGTATTTCTACTCTCATGAACCGGTCGGTTCTCCCGACCCGTGAACGGGCCGTTCGATTTGGTGGTTCAACCACTGGTTCAAGCGGTTTTCAAGAAAGAGGCCGGTTTTGAGTTTCCAGCGATTTTTAGGTCTAATCGAACCGCTTTAATGGCCGGTCGACGGTCCAACCGGTCCAACCGGGCGGTCCGGGTCGATTTTCAAAACATTGGTGAAATGAAACCAAAAGGATAGATAGACTAAGTTATCCAATGAAATCACTCATTTGGTATGAAACCCATCCATGATAAGTAGAAGGCACAGTGTAACTCTAATCCCAGTTTCAATATATTTTCTTGCGCATTTTCTCTTTAACTCTCTTCTTCATCACCAGAAGAAAGCGCCGCCGCCACCGCCACCGCTGAGCAACTGGAGACATCATCTACTTTACTCTCATTTTTTCGGATTCATTCGCACACAATCAATTTCAACTTTAAACAGCACGGCCGACTCCCCCAACCTAACACCCGAGGTCAGAAATTTCAAATTAGGTTTATTTAACCCTAATTATATATTTTGCAATATATCTCTTTTCTTTGTCTATGGAATCATCTTTCTCTACAACTTAAAATGCTTGCTTTTTTTTTTATTAAAAGCGTTTTGAGGAATGAAATATTGAAAATTAGTGGTTTCCAGGAAAATTGGTTCAATACTCAAAAGGCCACCTCATTTAGAGCTTTAGAAACGATAAAAGCTAATGAGATTTAAGATGTCCAACAGAATCTGTAGAAATGAGCAACACTGACTCAGTAGGATGTTCGGATTCCAATGACTATGTATTTTTTTTTATTCTTTTCCTTTTTTTTTGGTGTATGGCATGCATTTGGATTTAAGATATGTTTATATATATAGGGCGGTTGTGCCGGAACCTTGACGTGTCATAAATCTTTTAAGAATTGCCTTGTTGTGTCCGTGCATCATAGCTTTGGGCCTGGCGGTGCCGTTTGAGCTAAAACCATGGTTTTCCCATTTCTTCAAAATTATAGATTGAAACTTGAAATTACTTGGAAGTCCCACTTCTCTCCACCTGCCTGATAAAGGCTAAGCTACACAATTTCTTCAAAAATTAAAGAATGGGAATTATCCAGAGAAACACCAGGAAGAAGAAGACTAGAATTGCTGTAAAAAAAATTCATTACCTTTTTTCACACGACACTCACATCTGTAAATAACAAACAAAACCCTAAATTCAAGGATCGGATGACACATGTCGTCATCTCCTGGACTGACTCAAACAAACTGATAATTAAAGATACTCAGTATATTCTTTGGACTAACAATTAACATTCATTTGGGCTCAATAAAATATCTAACAAAAATCATCAAAATGGGCTGGACGTTTAACTGCTCTTTTGGGCCTCCGCATAATTGTATTTTCATTTGGTCCACCTTCATAATTCGGTCCACTCGTATCAATTCCCACCCCATCCAGATCGACCTTGGCCTCAAGGTCAAAAGAAGGAAAAGCAGACAAGAAGGAAATTTTATCTTCCCAAGTAGCCTCTTGTGGTGTTTGCCCTTCCCACTGTACAAGAATTTCAGCACGCATGCCCACCTTAGTTTAAAGAGTACGGCGGCCCAAAATCAGCAGTGGCTTCAAGGTGGCAGGGGACGAGATGGCGTGAGTCGGTAAAGGGCAAATCTGATCGGTCGGTGGCGAAAGGCACGGTTTAAGTAGAGAGACGTGAAAAACGAGGTGGATGTGGGCAGCCGGAGAAAGTTCAAGTTCATAAGCACGGATCCGATACGTTTGAGTATGCGAAAGGGGCCGTAGAAACGTTTGGCCAATTTATGAGAAGACCGACGGTACACCGACAATTGACAATACGGTTGCAATTTCAGGTAAACCCAAGCACCTTCTTCGAAAGATTTGTCAAGACGTTTTCGATTAGCTTGTTGAAGCATCCGTTGTTGAGCTTTTTGCAGATTCCGTTTTAATAGTTGCAAGATCTGTTTTTTTTTTAGTTACAGTATCCTCTAAAGATCCAATCTTGGTGTGTGCAGGTTCAGGTAGGGGCAGATGAGGTGGGGGCCGGCCGTATAGTGCTTCAAACGGAGACATGCCAATGACCGAATGGAAAGACGAATTGTACCAATATTCGGCTAATGGCAAACACTTAGACCAACGTTGGGGTTCCTCACTGGTGAAGCAGCGCAGGTATGTTTCCAAACACCGATTGAGCACTTCGGTTTGTCCGTCAGTTTGGGGATGGTAAGAACTACTGAAAGTCAAAGTGGTACCGTAAAGGCAAAACAGCTCGCGCCAGAATTTACTCACAAAAATTTTATCATGGTCACTAATTATAACCTTGGGAATACCGTGCAGGCGAAGGATTTCAAAGACAAAAACCGAGGCGAGAGATGAGGCTGTAAATTGAGTAGGAAGAGAAACAAAGTGGGCGAACTTACTCAAGCGGTCGATGATGACCCAAATGACTTTCTTTCCAACAGAAGGCGGCAAATTTGTGATAAAGTCCATGGAAATCTCGTCCCAAACCCGACTCGGAATAGGTAATGGTTGTAGTAACCCATATGGTAAGTGAGTAGTGTATTTGTTTTGTAGGCAAACTGAACACCGGGGCAACGTAAGTTTTGATAGATTTGAACATTCCAGGCCAATAAAATGATGAGGATAGTCGGGTGAAAGTAGCTTGAGTACCTGAGTGGCCCCCAACAGGTGAGGCATGGAATTCGCGAATAAGGGCAGGGGTTAACTCGGATTCTGGTGGAATAAAGATGCGATCGCGAAAGTAGAGTAAGTCACCCCGGCGTGAAAAATTCTTTTGCATGCTGTCATCCCTCTGAAATTTGATAAGAAGTTGTTGACCAGCAGGTTTGGTGGTGTAAAAATGAGTCAAGTCATCAAAAATTTGAGTAGTGGAAGAGGAGGCGGCCAAGAAAAGAATTTCTGGAGTATCCGGTATCCGAGATAAGGCGTCGGCGACTACATTTTCGCGCCCAGGTTTGTAATAAATTTCATAGTTGTAGCCCAAAAGTTTTGTTAACCATTTCTGTTGTTCTGGAGTTTGAATAGTTGCTTCATCAAACTTTTCAAACTCTTATGATCCGTATAAATGCGAAAAGTCCGACCAATTAAATACTAACGCCACTTTTTTACTGCTTCAGTTATGGCATACATCTCGCGAGTATACGTGGAAGACGAGCGTAAACGATTGCACATTTTTTTGCTAAAGAAAGCAATGGGACGAGTACCTTGGGAGAGGACCGCGCCTACTGCCACACCGGCAGCATCGGTAGTCAAGTCAAATGGAAGGTTGAAATCCGGCAGGAGCAGAACTGGTAGTGATAGCATGGCTGATTTTAGTTGATTGAATGTTTGTTGGGCTTCTTGATTCCATGTGAAAGGACTAGATTTCAGTAGGTCTGTGAGAGGTGTAGCAATAGTAGCATAATGCTGTACAAATCGACGATAAAAGCCCGTGAGGCCCAAAAACCCACGGAGTGTGGTAAGAGAAGTTGGGTTGGGCCAATCTTGAATAGACTGCAAATTACTCGGGTCCACCTGAACACCCGAGGCCGACAAAATATGGCCCAAATAATCAACTGATTGCACTCCAAACTGACACTTCGAAAGTTTAGCATAAAATTGGTGTTTAAGTAGCAATTCTAGAACCTGCTGTAGATGGAACAAATGAGTAGACCAAGAAGGACTATAAACTAGAATATCATAAAAAAAAAAAAAAACAATCACAAACTGACGTAAAAACGGACGTAACAAATCATTCATTGCCGATTGAAAAGTAGAGGGTGCGTTTGTGAGTCCAAATGGCATCACAACAAATTCATAATGACCATCAAAACTGCGAAATGCTATTTTAGAAATGTCTTCCGGGGCCAACCTAATTTGGTGGTACCCGGAACGTAACTCAATTTTTGAAAAAAAAGAAGCCCCATTTAGCTCATCAACTGTGGGAATGGGGAAACGGTCCCTCACGGTAATAGCATTGAGTGCGCGATAGTCAAAGCAAAAACGCCATGAACCATCTTCTTTTTTTACAAGTAAAACGGGGGAAGAATAGGGACTAGTGCTAGGGCGGATAATCCCATCCTTAATCATATCCGAAATAAGTGTAGCCATAGCCTCTTTTTGGCAATAAGGGTAACGGTAGGGACGTATGTTGATTGGGGCCGAATTGGGAAGGAGGTGAATGTGATGATCGTGAGGGCGATGGGGAGGAAGGCCTAGAGGGGTAGAGAAGACATGGGTAAAGGATTGTAAAAGAGCAGCTAGATCCGATGGATATTGGGCCAAGGAATCCGTGTCTGATGGATCAATGGGCATCATTGTAATGGCATGAAATGAGGCAATAGAATTAGTGTGCATTAATCTTTTGAGTTGGTGAAAAGTGGTGGGGGTGAGAGAAGGAGAAGAGGCCCCTGTGAGTGTGATAAGAGTATTATTATGGTAAAATTGCATAGAAGGAGTCGAGAAGTCGGATAAAAAGGGGCTTAATGTTTGAAGCCATTGTACGCCTAGGACAATGTCGGCGCCATGTATAGGTAAGACATACAAGGGAATGGAGAATGTGTGAGATTGGATGGTGATAGGGACAGTGGGACAAAGGCCCGAACAATGTAACAAAGCACCGTTACCCACCATAACATCAAAAGCTTGCAAGGCATGAATAGGTAGTCGAAGATATTGAGCAATGCGGGGCTGAATTATGTTATGCGAACTGCCCGTATCCACTAAAATAGAAACCGAGTGGCCATTAATAAGGTCTGTTAAGCGTAAAGTGCGTGGAGAAAAATTGCCCGTAAGCGCATCCAAAGAGAGGTGAAAGGATGATGTATCATGACTAACATCAGGGTTTAATAAGGACATGGGAACAGGTGGAGAGAAATCAGGTGGTGGAGAAAGCTCATCAGTAGGGGAAAAAGGATTCGGATCTGGTGGATCATCGTCAGCTAGAAGAAGTAGGAATTGTTTGGGTTTACAACGATGACCGGGCTGAAAACGGTCATCGCAATTGAAACATAAGCATTTTGAACGGCGTTCTTGCATTTCTTTCGGGGAGAGACGGCGAACAGGTAACTGTTTTTGGGGTGGGGCTGGGAGTAAAAATTTAGATGGTGGAGTTGGAAGAAGAAGAGGGTTCGGTTTTGGTGTGTATGGACGGGAGGATGGAATTTGAACAAAACGCCGATCCTGAAGCTTGGATTCCAAGAGTTAAGCAAGACCCATTGCTTGCGAAATAGAAGCAGGGTGAAATATGGCCATTTCCCGTTGGATGTCCGGGCGCAGACCTGATAAAAAACAATCCAAAATAGCATCCGCTGACAAACCCACCACACGATTGCAAAGTTTTTCAAATTCCAATTGATAATCGGCTACTGATCCAATTTGAGTGAGTTTAAAGAGGGCTTGCTGGTGGTTTTCAAATGATGACGGGCCAAAGCGGAGCTCCAATGAGCGGACAAAGTCGTCCCAAGTAGAGAGCAGTTTGTTTGTGTGCATCCATTTGAACCATCCAAGCGTGGCACCCGACATATAGCAGGAAACGTGAGGGATGCGCATCGATGGGTGAATATTGTAAAAATCAAAAAATCGATCAGCCTGAAAAACCCAATCCATGGGGTTCGACCCATCGAATAGCTGGAGTTGAATTTTCTGCGGTTTAGGAAGAGCTGCCGAATCACAAGCTTGAGTAAAAGTGGGAAAAGAAGGCCCAGTGGTGGTGGCTGACTATTGTGGAGGCGGGGAAGAAGATGATGGGGTAAAATATGGGAGGCGATTTGATTTTGCAATTCAGAAAAATGAGCGTTGTAAGATTCATGGCGGACGTCGATGGTAGTGTGAATCGCATCAATTTTGGAGGTAAGAGCAACAATGGATTCCTGAAGCTGCTGCAATTCGGACATGGTATGTTGGGCTCGGGTATTCATGAAGGAAGAGAGATCGAAAATGAAAGCACCAAATGATAAAGGCTAAGCTACACAATTTCTTCAAAAATTAAAGAATGGGAATTATCCAGAGAAACACCAGGAAGAAGAAGACTAGAATTGCTGTAAAAAAAAATTCATTACCTTTTTTCACACGACACTCACATCTGTAAATAACAAACAAAACCCTAAATTCAAGGATCGGATGACACATGTCGTCATCTCCTGGACTGACTCAAACAAACTGATAATTAAAGATACTCAGTATATTCTTTGGACTAACAATTAACATTCATTTGGGCTCAATAAAATATCTAACAAAAATCATCAAAATGGGCTGGACATTTAACTGCTCTTTTGGGCCTCCGCATAATTGTATTTTCATTTGGTCCATCTTCATAATTCGGTCCCACTCGTATCACTGCCACAGGCAACCAACGTTCGCTTCTCTACGACGACGGTTAAGAATTTCTATTCTCATTGATAACTTTGAGATTTTGAATGAAAACTAAGTTTAAGTTGAAATTGAATTAGGAAAGGAGAAGCTAAGGCACTTTCAATGTGAATATCTTGAATAATTTGTTTTGTGTTAAGGTTTGTCCTCTCTTTTCTCTTAGTTACAGCCAAAACCACTGGATTTTTGGCATCATTGACACTTACTTTCTAGTTTAAATTTCCATCGAAGTAAATTGAGTCTTCTTCGAGACACTGTTATGTTGTTTACCATGCACGCAGTCCAAATAAAATGTACTAGTTAAAGCTAAATACAACTCCACAGGGTCAGAATCCAAGTTAAAGATCTGACCCAGACACTTTCTGAATTGGGCCTTTCTATTTGAGGTACCTCACTCAATCAGGGAGAGAGTTCTCAGCTAACACCTTCTCACCTTGATAGAACTGTCATTTTGTCAGGCTCGAAGATCAGCTTGTTAAGAGCATAGCTTGGGTAAAATAACAATGCTTGCTATTTTATGTTTGATGCTTGGAGACAGATAAGAAAGAAGGGTTGTGTTTGGTTTTGTTTTGGGCTGGGTTTTTCACCAAAACTCAGCCCAAAACTTGTTTGGTTGTTAATTTTTTGGCCAAATATGGGGCCCATGTTTGGCCAAATATTATCTCCAATTTTTTTTTTGTCTTCTCTCCCTCAACTCTTCTCTCTCTCTCCTCCCTCTTTTTCCTCTCTCTCTCTCTCTCCTCCCTCTCTCTGTCCTTTAGTTTTCGTGTGTGTGTGTGTTTGTGTGAGTATTGTTTTGTGTGTGTGTGTGCGTGCGTGTGTATTGTTGTGTGTGTGTGTTTTCGTGTGTATTGTTGTGTGTGTGTGTGAGTATTATTTTGTGTGTTTGTGTGTATTGTTGTGTGCGTGCGTATTGTTGTGTGTTTTCGTGTGTGTGTGTGTGTGCGTTTTCGTGTGTGTGTGTATTTGTGTGCGTGTGTGTGTGTAATTGTGTGTGTGTTTTTGTGTGTGGGGGTTGGGGAAGACGACACTGTTCCCCAACCCCCTTTTTTTTTTTTTTAAATATATTAATAAATAATTATTTTAGAAATTATATAATTATATAAAATAATTATTCATATATATTATAATAATTTCAAATTTATATTATAATATATTTTTCAATCATCAATTAATCACTAAAACAACTTTTTCAGACAAAAACTGATATGATTTGACTGTTACAGTGATTTTTGTTACCTTTGAAAATAAAACCAAACACATTTTCACCAAAAAATCACTCAAATGTTACTTCAAAATAGCTAATCCAAACACATTCTCACAAAAAATGATTAAAATATTAATTCTTCAAAACAAAACCAAATATATTTTCATCAAAATTCATAACTCCCAATAAAATGTTTCACCAAAATTTTCGCCAAAAACAATCTCGAAAATAAAACCAAACACAGCCAAGATGTTTTACTTCCGTGGAGGCATTCTGTGACGATGAAAATTTGAATTCTCGTGCTAGGCTCATTTTCTGATATCTTTTGTTTATAAACTCTGATATTCTCTCCAGAATTGTGGCCAATACAATTTTAGTTTGCTTCCATTTGTTCTTAACTATGGGATTCATAGAAAATTACCAGTATATCCGTTCAACGAATTGTCTGTCTGAGACACCATGGGGATTCATTTGCAGGAATTATTTATTATTGAAAATTTATGTTTTTTTTTCTTTGTTGTTACTTTCTTTTCCAATCAAGGCTAAGCACTTTTAGATATTGATATCCTCCTCCCTGCAGATATGGATCTGGTGACAGGCAAGATTCTCAAAGCATCATTTGGGGGTATTGGGGGAGTGAGAGAGGCTAAAATTTCAAAGCATTGGTCGTGTAGTATATATGTTTCACTGTTTATAGTGTTTATATGTAAACAAATCATAGACTTACTTAAGTTTTCATATTAGATAACCTAGAAATCTTACTTCTTTCCTAGTCTCAGTTATGGTTAAATCCAAATATGTTGACTCACCTCTTCCCATCAGCCCCATTTCTTTTCTGCTGATACGATGCTGCAGCTAGGCCAGAGTGGAGCTGAGTATGTATTACTGGGCATGAATTTGGTTCTTTTGCTATTGGGTTGTTATGAAGTGTTGTATTGGTATGTAAAAGAGATGGTGTCTAGTATGCAGTAATGGTGAAGGGATAAAAGTATTGTTTTGTTTGTGCTGTATTGCCGTTTACCCAGTGAGATCTAAGGTTGTTATTAAAGGCATTACCTAGTGTGAGTTAGGCACCTGGCACCGGTGCAATGGAGATGCCTGCTTTTAGTTCAAGTTGCAGTGTTTCACCGAGTTCTTACCCTCAGGTTTGCCTTGAGATTTTTGTTAAGGATCATTACTGCAGCGGGATACTGTTCCGTGCATTAATTAGTGCAGCTGCGGATTTGACTGCTTTCAATCCCTTATCTTTTTTTAACGAAGCTGCTAGTGGCACTTTGTCAATGAGCAGTCACTATCCACTGACAGCCTACAAAGCTTCAGCGAAAAAAATCATGACATATCACTACTTGCCTTTAATCTGGAATTTACAATGTCTCCTGTAGTTAGGTGCTGTAATTCATAATTATATAAAAAATTGTGCTGTAGTTCATGGATCTTCTGTAATCAAATTTTGTGTTTATGGAGTTTGCGGAGAGCCTGATATTAATAAGAATATGCTAAAAGTTGCTGGAATTTTTGTAATATTGCAATTTTTGTGTTTATGGAGTTTGCGGAGAGCCTGATATTAATAAGAATATGCTAAAAGTTGCTGGAATTTTTGTAATATTGCTTTGCTGAAATTGATAAAATGTTTCGAATAATAATAATCCTGAAATTAGTCGGAATTTGCTGAAATTAGCTTAGAATTTTCTGTAAAAGTTCTGCAATGTTGGACCTCGAACCAAGTAGTTCGAATTGGTTAGAACATGCTCATTATATGTTGAACTTGTTGTGAAACGTAAGTTAAATTTCATTTCTATCTCGAACTTTTGTTTCTTTGTGTTCTATACTTGTTGAAAATTGGCAATACTATTGGTACCAATGAAGGGTGTGCCCCATGCACCCAAGCCCTAAGGTCAGAACCTTTGCAACTTAACGCAGCTTGTGGATTTGACCACTATGGAATCTTCAAGTTGTTTATACTGGTTTACTGGATATTACTTGGTGTTATCATTTCATGAAATCTGTGCTTTCTTCCCTCTTTATTACTCTTCCAGGTTCAACATCAGGGGAAGGTTTGTGGGGCTTTGAAGGGTGAAATAAAAGTAGTTAACTCTCCTTTGAGATTGAAATGTTGAAATTTTCAATCAGTAGGAAACCTGAGATCTTTTGTGTATATTTACTGCATTTCTCCGACTTTATTTGTTTGGGACATGTGATAGAAGATCAGATGAAGGTCAGGAACTGAATTTTAGATGTAAGTTTTGCACTTACCCTTAAAATCGATAAAAGGTGATTTATGAGACATCTCCACTTGTTTCGTAATGTCATAATTCTGCTACTAGTTTTCCAATTTTTACCGACTCTATGAAGTATAAATATTGGTAGTTTGTGACTTTTTCTTATGCACTGGCTTATAATCAAAAGGCCCTGCATTAAAACACAGTTCAAGAATGCTCGTCACCTCTTGTCCATGCAGAAACTCAAATTTTGTCTACATAAATCCTTTTCTATATGTTCTGTTATGCAGACTCTTGACTTAGTTCTCTGTATTTCAGGTGATCAATAGTGTTCTTACCATGGAAGCCAAATCCTTCCTGAGATCTTAAAATTGTTGGAGTTGGTTTCAAAGCTAGAGCAGAAGCAGAAGGGCGTCTCTTGTACCTCAAACTCGGTTACAGCCACGAGGTTGAACTGACTGTACCACCCGCAGTTCGTGTGTTTTGCTTCAAAAACAATGTGGTTTGTTGCACCGGAATTGACAAGGAGAGGGTGCATCAATTTGCTGCTGCTGTTCGTAGTTGTAAGCCTCCAGAAGTTTATAAAGGCAAAGGCATTATGTACACTGATGAAGTTACAAAGAAAAAGGAGGGAAAGAGATCAAAATAATACACCAAATGCTTCAATTTCTGCAATTAACAAAGACTTCTAAGTACTGCAGACTGTTGATTTTGATGTTCTCTTCCATTCTGAGGAATTGTGTCGTGATTTGTTTATTTATTTATTGTGGAACGATGATCTCTTAAGCTTACGCCTAACGTTGAGCATAAAGGCATATCTGGGATGAATTGTTCCTTGTGCTTATGTTCTTTTACCAGTGAATAGCAGCATTCACTCTTCACTCTCTTCTCTTTTAGAAAAAATGTTCTGTATATCCATCTTGGATTCCTCCTAGGAATACAATAGAAGCTGATCGGACCTATAACTCTAGTTTAAGTTTAACTCTAGTCCTAGCTGGTCTAACACTAGGTTAGACTGACTTATTGAACAAAATTTGATTATATATTTTTTTTATATTATTCTTTTACATTATAAAAGGTCTTTGTTTTTTGAACAAATTAAAATTTTAGGTTATCAAAATATACCTTTGCATTTAATATAAGTTGATATATTTTTTATAAATAGATATAGATATTGATCTAACTCAAATCTGGGGACTCAAATCTATCCGTCTGGAAGAATTCGAATCCTACCATGAGTATGCTAATGAAAATTATAGACTGCATTCAATGATAATTAAGTTACCTACGTACCTAATTAGAATAAAGTTAACGTAATTCTATATTAAGATGAATAGTCAGGGTCGTATTCGAGGAACGATTCTAACTTCCAAATTTATATGTATATAGGAACGTACTTCTCAGTCTATAAACTCGTTACTAATGAATATACGAGGCTAAAACTGGAGAGAGTATTCTCCAGCCCCCCCTCAATAAGTGTTATGAGGGGGTATTTATAGATGCAAGTGTTGTACGGATCTGACAGCGATAAGTGGGTCGCACCGATGATGCCACGTGGTGCCTATGAACGGTCAGGATCTTGACTCGTATCTAGTGAACGACCCGACCCGGATCACTTAAAAACATGCGGATCTTCCATTATGGGCCGGTTTCTGGGTCTGTGTTGGGTCTCACATGCTATAACATTTCATTCTTGGGCTAAATACCACATTTTGATATATCAGATATGGAATTTATTGTCCCATGTTTCCAAAATAATTGGTCTAGTTTTTACAAGACATGAAGTTTTTAGTGGAAAAAAAAAAGTATGATCTGTGTTTTTTCAGTTAACAATAGTGTTTGAAATCTAACTTTGTCGGGTAATTGTTGTGGTCGAGTGTTTGGGAATAAAATTCGAGTTAGAAACCCTTGTCTCAATTTAGGGAATCCAAAAATTCAACTTAAGAAATACTAAAATCAAGTTTGGCACGAACTGCTACACCTAATCTAAGTGACATTTCTTTTCTTTTTCCTTTTAAAATTTCTCTACGTATCTTCATGTTGCTCAAGTCTAGTAGTTCGGGATATTATTAAACGTGATGGTTGAGCAAACTGAATCTTTTATTTTAATTCATATTGTACCTCCTATTATAAAATATGAGTGAGTGACACGTGTTTAATTTTTTCTAATTTAGTTGGTGTAAAATTAATTCTCACCATGTGACACTCACTCATACCATGCAATATAAGATGCTACAATAGAATTTCTATCCTTGAGACTTTTCTAAAAAAAATTCTATATACATGAGAATTCGAAGAGGGATTTTTTTAGTGACACTAGTCTGATTTCTTCTAATTTAGTTGGTTGTAAAATCAATTCTTAAATATGTGTCACAGTGTCACTCACTCATACCATGCAGTAGAAGATGCAATAGAATGATACAATATAAGATCTCATTTGATTGTTGAGATTTTTTCTAATAAAATTTTCTATATACACGAGAACTCAAAGCGGAATCTCTTTTTTGGTGACACGTGTCTGATTTTTTCTAATTTAGTTGGCGGTAAAATCAATTTTCAGACTATCAGATATGTGATACTCACTCATACCATGCAAGAGGAGATGTAATAGGATGCCACAATAGAAAATCTCATTTAATTGTTGAGACTTTTCTAACAATATTTTTTATATACATGAGAACTCGAAGCGGAATCTTTATTTTATTCAAATACCTTTTGTCCTAGTTAGTTAAGTACGAGAAGACAAAAATTTTGTATTTAATATCTACTAGTATATTACGAGTTTTTGATAAAAATTATGGTGAAAAAATTTGCCAAAAACTACGGGAACGGATTCGTACGTGTCGGGTACAATACGAATAAAATAAATTATTCGAGAGTAAAAATCAAGCTTATTTACATATTATTTTGTAAGGTATTTTGCTCGTATTCATTTTTAAATAATGAAAAAAAGAAAAAAGATTTTGTATGAATTATTACTTGACAATATTAATATTTTGATAAATTATTAATTTTCATATTTTTCAATTATATAATATTCAATTAATAACTATAACAATTTCAATATAAATTTTAAATTAAAAAAATAAAATATATATTTTTAATCAAAAATAAAGTATTATTTGTTAAGCATAATACGAAATACGTAAAATATGTTTATTAAATAATTAAACTCAAAAATATGAATATTATTTGTTATATGTTCAGAATACATACAAGAATAGAGAGTTTTTTTCAATTTTACTTACGTGCATATATTATAGAAATTTTAATTATGTACGTACATGTATGTATTATGCTGAGCTAACATTCCCCCTTGATAGTACAGGTAAGTAGAGTGAATAGTGCATAAATGAGTAATTTTGAGGAGTGAAGTGATTGCCCTTCTCCTAATTGATATATCTATATATATATATATATATGTATGTATTTGCTGACTAATCCGCAATTAGGGGGGAAAAAGAGACAAGAGACAACTCTCTAACACAGTAACACCATATAGCTAATGCTTTTTGCAAGCTGAGAATCAGTTGAAGAAGAAGAGACAAGTGGTGGTGGAGATGACTCTTGGTCTGATCAACGCCAACCCCGTCGTCCACGCTAAGAAGGAAAGAGTCGCACGCACCGACGACCCCCACGCCTGCGACGACGCCGTCGATCCCCTCGAAATCTATGATATCCTTTTATTCAATCAATCAAACCTTCACATTTCTTTCAAATATTTTCGATTAATTCTGTTTTTGAATTTGAAATGTGTTGGATCATTTTTTTTGGTGATCCTTGACTTGCGATGGATGGATGGATAGATACAGTATGTGAGGGATATAAGGGATCCGGAGCATCCGTATTCACTGGAGCAGCTGAGTGTGCTTTCGGAGGAATCTATTACTGTTGATGAGAAGCTGGGACGCATTCTGTTAGTTTTGTAGTTTCTACTTGCTTTTAATTGCTACCTATTTCAGTTCATCACGTTATAGCTGCGCCAAATTTTTAAGAGCTTGAACATTGTGTGATGATAGGTT
Organism: Buddleja alternifolia; assembly: GCA_019426215.1. Taxonomy (NCBI): domain Eukaryota; kingdom Viridiplantae; phylum Streptophyta; class Magnoliopsida; order Lamiales; family Scrophulariaceae; genus Buddleja; species Buddleja alternifolia. Next base: position 36,025,688 of record CM033393.1, read on the forward strand.
TTCTAACTCCTTTTATTTAATTGTTTGTGCTCTAATTATGCTACACTTTTTTGCTTCCAGCCAATTATGCTGTTGATGAGAATATTAAGTTAATTTTTTTGATTACTATTGTTGGAGTGAAATGGTGAAATGTTGTTGATTTGGGAGTACCTATTTGTCGTCTAACAAAAATGGATGTTGATTTGTTTTAGGATAACGTTTACCCCGACTATCCAACACTGCAGCATGGCTACAGTTATTGGTCTGTGCTTGAGAGAGAAATTGAAGGATCATTTTCCTCCACATTTCAAGGTTAGTTTTTAGCTGTAAATGGAATGAATTTTGTTTCGTTGATTGTCATAGTTTAGTGAAATTTTAAGGGAGGTGATTGGTGAAGTTTCTTTGTTTACTTTGTGAATCACTATGTTTTGCTATCTATCATACGTCCTTTATTGCGTGCAAGATTCGACAATTTATTTAAGAATGAAAACCAACTACATTTACAAGACCTGTGTATATCTCTTGTTGGAGTTGTATATCATTCACTTTTACTTTCCTTGTCTCTCTATATTAGTGAAGTAGCAGTTTGTGTCATACTAAAGATCATCTAAAGACATAGCTGAAGTGTTCTACGGATGGAGCAGTTAGATACAGCTAAATAGCTATTGGTTATTTACAGATTTGAACTTAATTCTATCTAAGTTTGCTTATTGGTTAATGAATGTGATTATACAGGTCGATATAAAGGTGGCTCCTGGATCACATGCAAATGAGGAATCAGGTGAAAGTTCTTGAAAACAATCTATAAATTACTGACGATGCTCATCGTTATCTTTAGTGAACTCGATATTAATATTCACAAAAAGCCAAGACTGGGATGGAGTTAACCCATCCTTCATGAGTTGTCATTTGATGGATCATTTATCATTTCTTCCAGGTGCAACATCATTCAGTCTCTAATTAATAATATTAGATTTCATGCAGCTACGCAAGATAGATTTGCATCTGAGATACACACACACACACACACATCTCTATATATACATACAAACATACGCATTGTTACACATGTCAAAACAGAAATGCATTAAGCAGGGTAGTTAATTTTTGCATGTTTAAAAATGAATTAGATAAAGATAAGTTTCAGACACCAAATAGCGGTTTCTCAATATTTTTTGTTTACTTCAAATGTTGCGATACAAATTTTTTTATTCACAGATCTCGCTAATTATAATGATAATTCCTTCTTCTAAGCTTTACTTTCTCCTTTTATTTTATGTACATCTTGAGCATTTTAACCTTTGTAATACATTTATAGTTGGACGTGTATGTACTGATACATGGATGCAAGTGTCTGTGTAAGCATTTAACAAATGATTTCTAGAAATAAGCAAGCCACCTCTTTAATCAGCTTAAAATAAGCTAGAGGCTAGTGGTGCACCTTTCGTGATGTGAAAAGTGATGGATATGCGCATCGACCTAGGGGTTGGGTGGTGGGAATTTATGTTCGATATTTCAGAATGATAAAATAATATATATATATATATATATATATATATATTGTATCATGTTAGTGTTTCGTCACAAGCAAGATGCACATGTTGTAGTCAAGGTTGATTCCATTGTTATGTTTTTTTTTTTTTTGGGGGGGAAAATTCTTCGTACAGAATGTTGTCAGAAAATGACTATCTAAAACAGTGAGGGCATCACTAATGTGATATATCTACTAACATCATATTCCTAATCAATTCTGAGCTCCGAAACACACTTTTTGTCTTGGCTGTATGCTATTGGTATCATTAGAAACGTTATGAGTTTGATCACATTGCAAGCCATTTGCAATCAAACTTTGCAACATCAAAGAGTAGAGCATTCCAGCAAACTCTACAGATTTTGTATTCATTCTTCTTTGAAATACTCCAAGCTAATTCAGATTTTTGTTATGTCTCCTTCATGCAGTTAATAAGCAGCTAAATGATAAAGAAAGAGTTGCTGCAGCTTTGGAGAATCCGAATCTTCGCCAACTTGTAGATGAGTGCCTTTATTCTAGTGAACTTTGAGCAGCTCTGCCCTTCTTTTCTCAATAAATTGTATAGTAGCCCTTTTGTTCATCACCTGTTCGACTAGGCGTGGTTATATGTATGTTGTATTTTGACTACATAGATTGTGCTCTGAAAACACACTCCTTGAGTTTGATTAGTACTGAATTCGTGAGTAGGAGACTTTTCTTTAACCCTAGTTAAAAACTTAGTATGCTCAATATTTTTCCTTAAAAGTTACGGCAGATAAGTCAGGGTGTAACGTTGAAGTATTACGTTATAGTTGAAATTGATTCCCATGTGGATACTGAGAAACTCATTCTGTACCTCCTCTTTGTGTGAGAATATTTTCAGTTAAGAGTGCATACTTCTCTATTATTCAACACAAGCCCCCTTCTGACCCTCGTGCAAAATCTGTTTAAGAAAATTTGGGCTGCAAAACTTCATTACCGGCACAAAGTGTTTGTATGGGACATGTCGAATGGAATCAATTTGGCTATCCATAACCAGGTTGATGAGTTTCTCAAACCTTTCTTCTGGAAATGACCAGCTTGGAAATGTTCCCAGAATAGCGAACTCAACAACTCATGCTTGTGCACTTTGTTAATAAAGCTTTTTACGCAAACTGGATTGAGCACACTCCTTATGACTAATTAAATTCCATTTTAGTTTCAGACTTCTCCCTCTTGAACTGGGAGGACCTGTGGTTAGTCATTGCTAAGTTTTGTTTCATATCAATGCATGAACTGGTTTCCCACCAAAAACAAAGGAACAGTTTTTAAATTTTTATTATTTTGATTATACAAACAGCAAAACACATGAGCTTTTCTCGTAACCAACACTACATTGTAACAACTCATTTACCTACGTCAATTCAAGATGTCCACGAAACTTTCATGAAACTGAAAGTAAAAGAAAGTTTCGGGCATAAGTGAGATCAATATGGTGGAAAAGTGGAAACCTTCAAAAAGATTTGCGAAGTTGGAAATATGGTATTCTTTATTATTTGGATTTGAAAAGTTGTTAACACTAATAAGGGTGTCTTGAACCTCATTGACTCTTATGATTCCAGAGGTTTTGAGAAGTTGGAAGGATGATATTGTTTTTATTATTAATAGATTAGTCATAGAAAATAAGTACAAATGTTAATGTGAATACGGACTAATTAGTCATTCCACAATTGGAAGGAACAACTCTCAGATTCATACTCTTTAGTATAGTATAATATAGAATAGTTGAGATTCAGCTATAGATATAGATATTGTCCCTACTTTACGCGCTCAGCTTGCAGCTGCAGGTCGTGCAAGGTTCATTGAGTCTGTATCCTCCTCTGGTTTAGAGTACCCTTAGTAGCATGACAAGGGTTTTCATCTAATCCCCAAAACTTAGCGGTTTTGACATCATCGAATGCCATCAATCTCGAAAATTCTTCGTGGTCATATTCGAGTGTACCTTTCCCACCAAATTCACTGGGAAGGTTGTCGGTGTCGAAGAACGTCTTCATTAGCTCCAAACTGTCTTTGTTATTTGGGTAAACAAATTTTATTTTCTGAAATGTCTTCTGATCCACAAAGTATTTTACAACCTGCAGAAATAAATAAGAAAACATTTTTTGAAGTCAATCACAAAGAGAAACCGAAAGTTACTTAAATTCACTTATGTACTACAATAAATGAAAAGAATCAAATGAGAAATGTTTGTGATTCAAGATGATCACGATGAAATAGGCAGGCTTATACCTTCCAAAATGCCTGAAATATTCTTGGAGGGCTGTAGAGAACGACTATTGCAAGTCTTTCTGGGTAGTGGTTCTGTAAAATGTAGATGATATCTCGGGCAGTTTTGATGGGAACATTTGTGTTCAAAGACCATCCATTGAAATCTATCAGCCATGACATTTGCTCTTGCCCCTCCGGCAGGTTCAGGATCGCATTCTCCATGAGATAGACAAGATGACGAATATTACCCTCTGGTGATGCAGTATTCTGTACTAGGGAAAAAGTGAATACAGGAAAAGATGAAACAGTAGATTCATAAATAGAAAACTAAGTAAGCAACTATATGAGAAGAAAATTCAAAGACGAACCTGTTTTCCGGGCCTCATTATGAGGACAGATCTGCCGTTGCGGTCGTGGAAATTAGCTTTGGAGACTTTGCCAGTCTCTCCTTCATGTGCTACTTCATGCTGATGTTAGCATTCACGTTTTAGTCATCTTATTAGGATTGCAGAAAACAATATATAAAAGAAAAATAAACGGAAAAAGAAAAAAATGTCTGGACTTGTTTGGACTCCTAAGCTAATGGCAATTGTTGAGATTAGTGGCAACTGAGGATAATCAACAGCAAATGGTAACAATTATTCATCAAAACTGAATCCTCTCCTAATGTGTCACCTTGGCAACTATATAATATAACATGAACTGACAGTTACGTATGATTAGAAACGGAATGAGAGGGATTAGAAGGAAACGGCAAAATGTAGCAAAATTGATAAATTCATTTTCGTAACATTGTAGTAACTCACCCAACGTATTTCTTCTGGCTTGTACGTTGACCTCCACTTAAGAGTCTCTTCCAACATTTTCCGGGCTTTGTCAAGATTCCAATTTCTAGCTTCCAAATACCTCCTTAGGCATACATCAGTGCAAAACATTAAGCTTCGACCAGATAGTGGTGCAAGAGCATCCCTTAGTTGTCTAACCTGTTAGTAAAAATATGAGTTTCTTTTCAGTCTATACTACTGGCTATTTTAACTTGCCACATTATGTTTTTTCTCTTAAATAAAAGGAAGGAAAAATTCTGATGAATTCCGGTAAATAACCCAGTTTGTGTTCTAATGAATTCTTGTCATTTTACTTCAATATGAGCTACAACAGGTTTCAGATATTACTAAGATATGACAGATCAAGAGAGGCATTTTGACATTAGAAACTAGCATATAACCTTCAAATGTTATTAAACAATCAAAATAGTGAACCAAAAAGAAAGTCATTACACTTGCAAAATGATAATGACCCATGAACATATGCCTCTTAAGAATAAGCTAGGCAATCACTCTTCCAATTGTTACCTTTTCATCATGTTCCGTGTCGATCTCCTGCTGATTCTGAGCCCTTCTTCTAAACATGGTAACTGAGAAAATTGTTATATTTCAGTAAAGAGAGAATAATTCGGAAAGAAGCAGTGGTTCTTTCTTCTAAAGTTGATCATGAAAAACAAATACATATATTGAAATAATAATTTGGTGATTTATGGGAAAGGAATCAGTGCAATAGTGGCAGACATGCCCACCACCAAACACAAAACTCAGCTCACTATTTCACTGAAAGAATTGAAAATACCGGTGCTATAAGCATATAAATATATGGATGGTTGACATCGAAATGATATACATGATCCCGTTTTTCTGCATCTCATCGTGGGGTCATTATCAGGAGATTGTGGGACTCTGAGCACCGAAACAATTACACTCATTCATGTGATGGGATCCACGTGGGGTTCACCGTGCATGAATGATTGCGATTATAGCGAGCCTTAAAACCCCGGAGCTCCTAAGAATCACTCCTCATTATGTAACATACAGGCAGGCCATATCACTATTAGACATTTTGCATTGGGAAGTAGAACTCTTGATAGTTCAAACAAACATTCCATCCTATTTGTCCCAAAAGTTCATGAAGAAAAAAATAAGACCGAAGTGATCTTTCAACAAACAGTGTTAAAAGGAAGTCATCAATTAATGCAGTCTGATTCTCCAGACAAATCAAACCCATATTGAAAATTTCTGTAATAAATAGCAACTTAATCCAAAGGCGCGATCAACTTAAAAATACTGAATCAGAAAACACACAACAAACCGAGTAAATTAAAACATGTGGCCAGCTCTTTACATCTCTATAAAAAGAATCTATAAACACATGTATAGATAGGTATACCCATCAATCTGACATCAAGAATTAAAAAAAAAACAGAGATTGATTTTAATTACCAGCAAGCTGAGCTTCAAACCTGAGTTATTAAAGAGAGGACGAAAATATGAATGTGGACTGAAAATGAAGCAGCATTCAGTTCAAAAATGAAGTGCGCACAGAAGCGTGACTTTTTTTGTTAAGCCATTTTCGGCAGAGTTATATGTATGTGTAGTGTATATATATTTATTTAGAGACACAGGAATACGGAGAAAAAGTGGATGCAGCAGGAAGACGAGGCGAAGGGTAAGTGGGAACAATAATAGTAGTAATATTTATATCAATGGTGGCTGGTCAGAGTTTGAATTGACTCAAAGATTTCGCGTTTGGCTCCTCCCTCCCTAGCTCCTCCACAAAGTCCACTTTTTTGTTGGAAATAATAATGCTTTTCTCACTATAATAATCGATGCCACTTTATATTCTTTTTCTATTTTAGTACTGATAAGAATACTCTTCAATGGATAAAACATAATTTCTATGATGAGTTTAAATATCTATATCTATATCTATATCTATACTTATATAAAAGTATGAATATTGGAAGTTGTTTCTTCCAATTTTGATATTACAATATTACTCTTTACTTAGATTTATTACCACCTTTGTTTAAATAATTAAATAATTATTTGAGACTTTACATTAACTACCCTTGCTTAATTAAATAATTAAATTAACATTTGAAACTCTACATGTTTTTGGAATCCTTCACCTGAAACTGTCGGCTAACTCAATAGTTCCCTAATGAATTCTAATATCAAGAACTAATAATTTCTATTGATATTTTTCTTCAACTAGTAAAAATTACGTGCCCGTTTTTTATATATACAAATGATCAAAAAATATAACCTACATTTCATAAGACAGCTTTTCGCCTAATTTTTTGTGATATCATCTACTTTTTATATTTTGTTGATTATTTTCTCTAAAAAAATTCTATTAATTTATCATTATTTGTTAATTTGGCTGTTGAAGTTCCATTGTTATTCTTTCTTTTTGGTTACTTTTCGAAAACTCTTGATTTCCAGATCAAGTAAAAAATACACATAAATTTTAGTATCATTAAATCTAGCTTGACCAATGGCCAACACTTTTCCGTTCACATGACAAATTAATTTATATTTGCCTATGTATGGCCAAATTGAGTTTATATTATAAAAATTCAAATGCCTTTATTTTTTGTGTTAATTTTGTTTTTCCCCATTAAGTTTCTTATTTCATGTATTGTCAAATCACAAGAAAAATGCTAGCAAAACAAAACGAAAAAAGAGGCCTAACTAAATGATGGGCTACAGAGTTTGCCGACCTTTTATCCTTACTCAACAGAAAATTAAAATTAGCTAGAATGATTCTAATGCCAAGAAAAATAGGACTGAAAATTCCAAAATATACTGAGTCCAATAGATCCAGTTTATTAAATATCATTGGATGCAAGTGGTTTAAATAGTTTTTATTATTTTGTCCTTGCATCCTATGGTGTATGGTATGCTGGACCTATTGGACCCGATCTAGTCTAGAAAAATATCTGAAAAAAATTAATTAAATATTTTTATTCATAATACTAAAATCACAGTCGGTCACCGAATTTCACTTACACTTTTGCCCCTTAAATCATATCCAAAGCAATCCCTACAAACATTTATTTCCATTTTGTACTTCTTTTTATTTTTAACTGATTTCATTATAGTGTTAAATAATAGTGTAAAAATCATTTGAGTAAAAGAAGGCAACTCATCCAACTATAGATAGAAACATAACAATCACTTCGCGGCTCTCTTGAACTTTTTTGTCCTTTTTTTTTATGATATTCTTATCTAGTAGATGCACCACCATTTATACTCACTTAGGGGGTAAGACAGAGTGTTATGCTCAATTGATTATATAACGAAACTCATAGATTTATATTAGGAAGGTGAGAGGTTGGCTTATTAAGTTAATAATGGTAAGGATGTGAAAAGTGTTGTGATTCCCTGGCCACATTGGAGATCAATTGTTTGTAAGGTTCAGTTAACATATTCCTATATGCTTTGTCGGCTGTGAAACATTTAATCTTGATTGCTATATATGTAAATTAATTAATTTATGTTTCATATTATTTTATCCTTTTGATGGAGTCTTGAACAAATTAGAGTGTTTGGCTAGCTTCTCGTTGTTACCGAATTTAGAAGAAGCTAAAGAGCAAAAGGCAATCGTGTAAGTAAAGAGAAGTGTCTAGAAGAAAAGATCTTGGGTGTTCTCATTTTATACATTCAAGAAAACAATATATAACTACAAGCAAAAATTGCAGAAATAATTTAATTCACGTAGAAACATAAAAGATTCAACTTTTTTTTTATTGCTTAGGTAGAGTATGCACACTAACTCAACAATGGTGTATCTAATCACCTCCGAAAAATAAGCCTTGGCTCAAAGACCAAAGATAATTTTGTTGGTCATAGAATGACTACTATAAATCTATATAAGATGTAGATAGTATATTCAAATTTAGCAATTACTTATCACTTATCAGCGTGATAAATTCAAAGAAGACACGATGAACCAAAAAATAATAAGAATGTAGTACCCTTCAGTAGGGAATTACATCGAATCTAAAAAAGTGTCATGGCAATATCTTCTATTAGGAACCTTAATTTCACATTTACTGTTGATCCTTGCCTGGGTCGCTTTATCCAGTAATTTGTTGCACACACCGTACACATACAGAAAATATACTATACTAAGTAGATAGATTTATAATAGTAATCACCAATTTTGAAATCCTTTTTAACTGAAGTGAGAAACAATGGATTTGTTTATATGAGTTGTGCTTGCAATCTAGCTCATGCTTGCAAAGAAAAAAGATGAAATAAGAGCATATCCAAACTTAACGTATATGAGTTGAGCATTGGAGGATGAACCTTCTTATATTGGATAATGAAATTTGAAGAGTCTGCTTCTGTAGAAGGTGAAAGAACTTTTTGTTATTAAATGTGTTATGAAAATTGAACACTTGTTTGCGAGGTGGAATGTGAAAGTTTTCTAAACATATTAAGAAGTTGCAAGTTGCATAATTTTAGTTAATGACATTCATTTTTCATTAATTTATAGGAATGTTGGGGTGACTTTATTACTCATTAACTTTGTAGGGAAGTGGAAGATTTTATATGTAGGGGGTGACTTTATAATTTATTATCAGTTATAATTATAATTAGCAAGGATAAGAAAGTAAAATCACAATTGGAACAACACACCCAACTTATTCATACTTTTAGTATAGTATAGATAGGTGCTATAGCATACACATTATATTTTGACTATACACCACTAAACTCTTTATGAAAACGTATTTACCATTATGATATATTGATAATATTACCATCATCTTTATTATATCAAATAATTTTATAATATTTTAAATAAAATTTCTTGTTTAAATATATTTATGAAATGATTGTTCATGTGCAAGGCACATTTAGATTTATTGCCACATTTGTTTAAATGATTAAATAATTATTTGAGATTCTATATTAACTACCACTGTTTAATTGAATTAACAACATTTGAGACTTTATATTTTCTTCGAATCCTTCACCTGAAACTGCCGGCAAACTCAAAGGTCCCCTAATGAATTCTAATATTAAGAACTAATAATTTCTATTGAATATTTTTCTTCAATAAGTCGCACGGGTGCGGATACGGGGATACGAGTACGACACGATACGGGAACGGCGATACGGATTTTTCAAAATTTTAGGATACGACACGCCGAGGATACATGCATATATATGCATGTATAATATGTAAAAATAAATTGATTAGATAAATTCATTGATATAAATAAAATTTTGTCTAATTCTGTAAATTTTTTTGTCATTTATTTAATTTTTTATGTGTTCATTTGTAACAAAAGACCGAAAATATTATCTTTTTTCCTATTTTAGTCCAAAATGTATTGTGAAATATTTTTTAAAAAAATCTATCTGGTATCTAAAACTTGTCGGATACTTCAAATTTTGTGTCGGATACGGTATCCACAATTTTCTCTTTTGGGTCGATTTTAGGAGTATCCATGCATCATAGGTGCTATAGCATACACGTTATATTTTGACAATACACCACTAAAACATTTTATGAAAACGTACTTACCATTATGATATATTGATAATTTTACCATCATCTTTATTATAGCAAATAATTTTACAATATATTCAACAAAATTTCTTGTTTAAATATATGTATGAAATGGTTGTTCATGTGCAACGCACATGCACTTTACTAGTATTTCAAAAAATCTTTGTAGGAATAGCACCATGCAAAATTTAGCACATCTCGAGTACATTTTTCCTTTGTTTCTTCTTTGATGTGCCATATATATTTAGTGGGCAATTTGACAAAAGGACTCGACCCAAACGGGACATCCCGAGCCAAAGGAGCCCAAGTAATCAATTGGGCCACACCGCTTATGAGGCATTCAGCCGGCCCGTAGTCCACCTTCAACTCTATAAATACCACAAAGAGCTAATGAAACTGGATAATTTGGTCTCCCCACCAAAAAAGTGTGCTAGAGAGAGAAAATAATTGACAATTACAGAGAATAATCCCACCGTTGAACTACAAAAAGACTTGATCCCACCAAAGTGGGTAGTTAGGCAACTTGCCTATAGCGAGTGCAGTCTAAATAAAAACCAATCTATCGTCTGGTTTGTCGTGTGTTAGGTCGAATTCTCTCCCCACGTGGCAATCATGTGACACATTCATATACTTGCATTTTTACTACTCATCATTCTTATTCCTAATCATTAATAATCAATGATGTTTTCTCTCTTATTTTACGTTTTATTAAAAATATAATCTATAATCAAGTTAAATAATGTACAAAATGAATTTATCATTTTAAATAGTTTTATATCTTCTAAAATATATTCTCGTTTTTTTGTTCCTACTAATATAACATATATTTTTTTTGCTTACAATTCAATATTAACGAAGTCAAATTTACCATTGGATCATAACACAGTTACATTTAAAGTAACTAAACTAATAATTAATAGAAATCAATTTACCAAATTATCCGTGTCTTATTAGTTTGATACATTAGTTTTAGTAACATGCACTAACTCATCAAACTCAATTTCTTGTAAATCATTTAGTTCTAATATATTTTCAGATGAAATGTATAAGCTATAAGAGAACAATTCTAAGCATATTTTAAAACTCTCTTTTTTAGATGAAAATATTGTGTACGCTTTGTAACCAATATTGCATTGCTATGGTAAATTATACTATAATTATATCTCATGTTCTCATTTAATATTTTGGCCAGAGAGAACTAAATTGGAAAGATGATAAGTGAAACTCACCATAATTTAACGTGATGTGAATTACTCAATTTGGTCAAATTTATTTGTATAATAGATGAACTATTGGTCATTGTCATTAAGAAGAAAAAAGAAAAAAAAAGTGATTTAGAAAGAGGAAAGCTATCAAAAAAAGGACAAATACATCTTTTATATTTAATGAAGTTTTAATCAATAATCACATATTGAGAGCATTCTTGTCCATCTATGCAAATTAAAAAGTCATTGGTGTGGTGTGCCATTATAATTTATAACTATGATCTTGTTATTTAATAGGGTTAGTTACACATACACATCATAATAGTTGAGAGTAATTACAAGTTGTAATTATATATGTGCTTGTGGCAACCGCCCCCTCAACACCAAAATTCTTTTACGCTGGTGTCTTAAACTTTTATAAAATTGATAGTTTTACAATCAAAATGTGGCTGAATACAAAATTTTGCCCCTAAATACCCCCGGCATGACTAAATATCAATTTTGCCGATTAAAATCTAAATTCATCTTTTGAAGTTTGATTCTCTAATCTCACAGGACAGAGACACTTCTTCTGTTTAACGAAAGACCTAGAAATGTACTCATTTAGTCTCATGTATATGAGAATTTTGGAGAGTGGAAATTATCAACTATATTATTATTATAAACTCGAAATTGTATTGCTATATGTCTCTTAAAGAAACTTGATACTTATTTTTTCTAAAATTGTCTAACTTATTTTACTTCTTGTTTTTAATTTTGTGGTTTACACTCGCGCTTATTGTTGAGATTATTTATTTGCTTACATTCCGAAAAATACTTATTTTAAGTCAGAATTGAAAAATCACTTAATTTTAAATTTGCATACACTTGTTTCTAATTATCACTCCTTTTTAATCCGAAAATTGGTTTCTAAGGCCAACTCCAATGGAGCGGCATTTTGGTGCAATCATGGTTTTATAATTTTTTGTCATTATTAGGTCCTTACTATTACAATTTCTTATGTAAAATTAGATCTCTAAACTTTGAATAAGTTACAGCTAGGTCATGTGCTTGTTATATTTTTACTCAATTATATATGATTTAAATTAAAACATTGAAATATTCATATCAATGTAGATTCATATTACATAATAATACAAGAATCACACAATGTAATGCACATGAGTAGTAAATAATATTCTTATGTTTTTTACAACCGTGTTGTAATATTAATTAATTAATATAATGTTTGTTTGGTATGTCATTTTATATCAATTTTTGTTTGGGTCTTTATACATTGTGTAAATTTTACATTACATGTCTATCATATAATATTATTAAAAAACAAATATAATTAATTTTTTTTTCAATTTAACTTTAGGAAATACCAAAATAAATTTAATTATTTATTATTATTAAATTTATTCTATTATAAAAGTACAAGTTCTTTTTTGAAACTTTTAACATACGTAAAATATCCCTGTGTAATTCATTTGAGTTGAAAATAAGTTTCAAGTATCTACAATAATACGAAGTATAGTTGCATCAAGACTCTACAATGAATTACATATAGATAAGGTTACTCCAATTTATTTATTCATTAAAAGAAGAAAATATATAGAAAATTGAATATCCCAACATATACGGCACAACAAATTTACATTTAATATTAAATTCCAAGAAATATGCGCATCCAATCAATTTTTTATTTTATATTGTGGGTTAAGATGGATATGAATGAAAAGACCAAGCTCAATAAACTATTCTCTTCTATTGAATTTCTACCTAATTTCGCATCTCATTCGGTAGAAATTTTGGAATCCTAACTTTAATCATACATGAATTTAGTGACTTTTGATATACTTAAAATATCCCTATGTAATTCAAGTTTTTAATGTTAAAAGAGTCAAAAACAAATAATAATAAATAAATTTTAAGTATCTGTAACAATAAATGTATAATTACATTAGGTTTCCACTATGAAATTACATGTAGACAAGATTGCTTCTACTTATTTATTTGTCATATAAAGAAGATTAAAAAGAAAGTTTAATCTGCTTTATCTTGGGACAGATGAATTTATAATATAAATACACATATAGTAATCACATCGTTGTTTACATTTTAATTTTTAATCAACTATATGAAAATTACGTGATCAAGAAAATTGAATATCATCACAAAAAGTATTTAAAAAAATAACTTAGTAAAAGAGACTTGGGAAAGCTTTGCAGACATGCTCCATTTTATTATCTTATTTCTTTACTAATGTTAATTAATTAATTATAATAACGCAAAAAGGAAAATAGTAAACTATTCCCTTACGGTCTTGGGAGATATATTGACATTTGTTATTGTAATTCAATATTTGTTATTTTTATTTACTAGATGACTCGCACAACAATTTATTTTTATTTATCCGCCTTTCCTTGTACACTCAAGAGTTTAGCTTACCTTATTTGTGAAAGGTTGATTTTATTTTATCCGTTCAACTCGCTCATTTTGGCATTGCATCAACTATAATCTTATTGATATAAAAAAATTGAGAAACAAAAAAATGAATCAAAAACAAAAAGACTACACAAATATCTAATTTTTGAACCATAATGAAGAGAATCATTATAACTACACATAACTCAATGAGAGGACAAATGAAGCGTTCGATCATCAAAATTTACATGAGAATTTATTTAGTTATATTATTGTATAAGTCTCAATTTTTAATTAACTTAATTTCTTCAAATATTCCATCAACCTTTCATGTAAATCAATATTTAATTTTTTAAAATAATAAAAGTTTATTAATTAGTAATTCATTAAGTTAAGTTATTGTTCAAGTTTTGGATTTATCAAGTTGAACAATCAATATATATGAATTGTTTTAACGAGATCATATGATTCATGTGCGACGCACTTGTTATTTTAGTAATAAAAAAATGTTCATGTAATATTATAAAATAATAAAATATATTATGTAATGAAAAACTTAAATTAAATTCTTATTTGTGAAATTTAAAAAATAGTATAAAAAAATTGTTTGGATATAATGTTGATTCAGAAGAATTTAACTCTTACAAAATTGATGAAAAAGGAAGGATTGATTAATGAGTTGTAAAAAGGAATACATAGAGAATATTATTTTTGGTGTTAAAGATGATGCAAATATTTGAGTAAATTTTTTATAGTTGCACCAACGTGGTGCAAAAGTTACGGCATTTTGATGCAAAGCATTATCACCCTGCCCCTGGTGAAATTAACAAGAAGCCCCCCCCCCCCCCCCCCCCCCAAAAAAAAGAAATTTTAAATTATACACCTCCCTTTATTTTACATTTTCTAATTATTTTTTATTTAATTTTTTCTTCTTTTCCCCAACTTCATCTTCTTCCCCAAAATTAAAAAACACACCCTAATACACAATTTTCTCTAACCCTAAAACTCATATTTTCACCCAAATTTAACATCAACTCATGTGTATTACACTAATTGAGCATACGAAGAGTCCGTGGGGTGAGGCTACGATTTTGTAAAGTCGGTGGGTCTCGGTTTTTCAGGGCTATGGGGCTGCGATTTGAGACAAGGAGGCATGGAGGAGGAGGAGATGAGGGTGCAATTTTTGTTGGAATTTTCTTATTCATGACACATTGAAAAGACAAGGAAAATTAGGTTTGAAATTCATGGTTCATGAGCGTCCAGATGCTTAAGCGTCTAGCTGAGCGTCTGACCTAAGCGTCAAGCTGAGCGTCTGACTTGAGCGTTTAGCTGAGCGTCCGGCTTGAGCATCTAGCTGAGCGTTCGGTTTGAGCGTCTAGCTGAGCGTCCGACTTGAGCGTTTGGCTTGAGCGTCCGGAGATGCTTGAGCGTCCGGAGACACTCAAGAGCGTTCGGAGACACTCATGAGCGTCTGGTTCCGGATTGATGCATTTCTGTGAACTTTATTTTGAAACGTTCTTGGTGTCTGTTCACGAAAAACTGGAAGCTTTTCGCACCAACAGTCATAATTTTTGAACATGAATAATTATGAACTTTCAGTGAATCATTGTAAACTTTGATTGGTCTTTTAAGTCTATAAATACTAAATTAGTCCACCAGATTCGAAATATCAAATATATGATATATATATATATATATAAAAAGATTACAAAATATCTTTATTGGTGCAAGTTCTGAAGTATTCAAATACTGCTTCTGAATACTTGTGCCTGTTTTATCTTGGGAGACTTATTTGTTGTAACTCTAGAAGTAAAGAGGGCAAATAAAGTCTTAAGGAAAGAGTAATCCTCGACTCAGGCAAAATTTCAGTCTTACGTAAAATTTTCTAACAATCTTAAGACTTTATATTTTTTTATGCAATGGCCGAGGTTACTGTGAGAGGTCACGGTGTTACTGAAATTTCAAAGTTAGAAAAGTTTGATGGCTCCAACTTCAGGCGTTGGAAGGCAAAGATGTTCTTCTATCTGACGACATTGAAGATAGGCTATGTCCTCGAACGAGATGCTCCTGTTGAAGTTGACGGCGAAACAATGGCACAAGTGAGAGAACGTCAGAAGTGGGAACAAGACGATTTTATGTGCAAGGGGCACATTCTGAATGCTATGTCAAACTCGCTTTATGATGTGTATGAGCCAACTTCGACAAACAAAAAGGCGAAAGAACTTTGGACAGAATTGGAGAACAAATACAAAACCGAAGATGCGGGAAATAAGCATTTTTTGGTTAGTAAACTTTACAATTTTCGTATGATAGATACTCAATCTGTTCTAGTGCAACTTCATGATTTTCAAGTACTTCTTCATCAAATTATTTTCGAGGGTCATACTCTTGACGAAGCTTTCCAAGTCTCTAGCATTATTGCTAAGTTGCCTCCGACTTGGAAAGATACTCGTAAAGAGTTGACACAAAAGAAAGAACCTTTGGATTTACAAGAATTGATCAAATTTTTTCAAATTGAGGAAAATACCCGAAATTTGGAGAAAATTGATGTTGATAAGAACAATCCAAAGGTTATGGTTGTTGAAAACAAAACTCGGAATAATGGAAAGAAACAGAAATATGATGGAAATAACAATTTCGGAATTGGCAAGAAACCCAAATTTGTCAAAGGAAATTGTTGGGGTTGTGGTAAACCAGGTAATCTCAAGAAAGATTGCAAAGAGAAATCTAAGCAAAAAGGACAGCAACATGAACAAGCCAACGTCGTTAATGACAAAGATTTTGTGGCTGTGGTGTTCGAATCGAACATGGTTGATGATGACAGTGAATGGTGGATCGACTTGGGTGCAATAAGACACATAACAAGAAACAAAAGTTTGTTCCAAACCTATGAGGAAATTGAAGACGGTCAAAGCCTTCACATGGGAAATTCCTCATCGTCAAAGGTTGCAGGAAAAGGAAAAGTGATACTCAACTTATCTTCCGAAAAGAAACTTGTTGGTCCCAAGTGGTAAACGAAAGGGTCTAGAAGGGGGGGGGGGGGTTGAATAGACCCTGAAGTCTTTTTCGACTTTTAAAAATTCGTATCACTTTGAAGTATTTGAACGCTCGAAAAGCTTTGAGCGCTGGGTGCGGCGCTTGAGAGATGATGACTTAAGCGCTAGTTTCAGGCGCTTGGGAAAAGTTAACTTAGACTTGGTGATTTCAACGCTTACCAAAGTGGGGCAGAGTTTAGTCACTAAATCAGGGTTAGCACAACAGAAGTATTTTATAGCTTAGCGTTCGGTTTGTTAATCAAAAGTAGTCGCATAGGTGTTTTAAAACTTTATCAAAGTATATGCAATATGAATAGTAAAGCAATAAAACAGTAAATAGTTAAAGCAGTAAATGACACAGGATATTTATAAGGTTCGCTGGGTGATGTAATCCCAGCTACGTCCTTCTTCTCCTTTTATCAGGGAGGTTTTCCACTATGATGATTATCGAAGAGTCACACAGAGACTTCTACAAAATAGAGGGAGATTGGATGTGATCTCGGAACTCCTTGGTCACACAGATTTCAGCTCCAATAAAGACCTTCTATCCTCTTGCTTCTTCCACTCAGAAATAATGCAAGTTCGCTTGATCCCGGAACTCCTTGGTCACACAGATTTCAGCTCCAATAAAGATCTTCTTCCACAAGCTTCTTTTACACAAAAATATTGCTTGTAGATCAACAAGCTTTCTCACTCAGATGAAAGATGTTGAGAGTTTATATAACGGGTTTGTTTGTTTTTGGGAAGTTCAAACAACTTGAAGATATCTCAATAGTAGTGTAGGGTCTTCAAAGAAGGGTTTGAGATATATTTGACTGTTTCTGGAATATTTGTGAAAAGCTTATAAGGATATTTGGCTATGGATTTTGTAGGCTTTTCTTTCAACAAAGTTTTTATTCTTTTCTTGTGTCTTTTTGTATATGCAAGAGATTGTGACTTTATTCACACTAATATACTCAGGTATATCTCTTGTATGTGTATCCCTACCCTCTTTTTTTTGAAAGGGCTATTTATAGGTTATTTGTGGTTTTTGTCCGTTGGACACGGTTGGGATCTCGTTTCCCTAAACATTCCATGAGTTCTGACATTCCTAACTTTGGGTATTTTTAATTAGTTAGGCATGTTCTTGGTTTCATAACTCTGACAGTCTTGGTCAAATAAATGGCTTGCCCATAAGTTGTAGTGCTTATATTTTAATAGCACTTATCCGACTTTTGATGCATCTTGTCTTATTCCTGTTTGGAAATAATTACCGTTGGGTCATGCATTTTTTAAGTCTTTAGTAACTTGGGCTTACGTCTTCAGGTTATGTTTTGAGAACTGGACGCTTGAGCTTTTGGATGTTGGGTATGTGCTAATCAGACGCTTAAACAGAGTCAGTATTCTTTGCCCGACTTTTAGACGCTTGACTTTCCACTTTATCTTTGATAGACTCACTAAGAATTCTATCATTGACTTAGTGTTAAGTACTTGGTCTAAAGTTCATAATAAGTTTTGAGCGCTGGTTTCATAACCTGGGACAGTCTTTTAGCGCTTTGACGGACGCTTGAGACTAATCTTTATCTTTACTGTTCCTTCAGACGCTTGATCTTCAACTTCATCACTTGGTAGACTCACACAGAACTCTTCTAGTGATCTAGTATCATATCCTTAGTCTAAAATCTATAAAGATAAAAAATACAAACCTAATAAAATAAGCAAGCTTTCAGGCGCTTATACATTCGTTCTATGAAAGCTTTTATACTTACATTTCTTGGGGTCTAACATAGAATCCTAATTGTCATCATTAATAACATCTAACATGAAATTCCTAACAATTTCCCCCTTTTTGATGATGGCAATACTTACTCTTTTATAATTCAAGAGTTAGACGGCCAAAAGTGATGGTTAGCGTTGGTTAGTAAGTTAGTTAAAGTCAGTTAAGCTTCAACGAGGTGTTTCAGCTGAAAAAATGCATTATATATATATCATTGAAGGTACAGGCATTTTTACAACTGAAATAAGGAAGAGATGAAAGCAAGAAAAGCAAAAGTACAATCAAGATCGTGACTTGATCTTGTATCTCTTGGTCATTTCTGCGCGGATTGCCTCAGTTATTTCATCTTCTAATGTCATCATCACATCATGATCTTTATTGATTATATACTTGTTTTCATCTACTTGCTTTTGTTTGAAAGCGATATAATGCTTATCCCATTCATCTGGGTCAATACCCATATACCTTAAGCAGATTCTGAAGGTTCGATTTAGATCAGACATCTTCCTTTCCGCAACTACTTTTTCTGGATTGGTAGGTTCTGGAATGGACGCTCTGGAAAGAGGGATGTCAAACTGCTCAAGCAGTGCTCTGGAAGGTACTGGAAGATCTGGATAGAGCGTTCTTGGAGTTTCTCTTTTACTGGGCGCTCCAGTAGGGGCAAAAGTGGTTACCCAAGATGGATAGGGATCTTGCTCTTTATTTTGTATAGGAGGAGGAGTGGGAGTACGTTGACGCTTGGGCGGCGGAGGAGGATCTTGAGCGCTTGATTTTGAAGTTTTCCTCTTCTCCCCTTTCTTCTTCTCTTTCCCCTTATTGCCATCATCAGTCGGCATAAAATGTTGAGTAAGGAGACTGATTTGAGTAGCAATCTGAGCGACAGAGGCCTCAAGAGTGTTAAGACGCTGATCGAAATGTTCTTTCATGACCAGGAGTTGGGCTTGAGTAGCGTCTGTCAGAGAGGTCTCTAGAGTAGTGAAGCGGTTGATAATGTCTTCTTTCAAGGCCGGTGACTCGCCTGAGTAGCGTCAGCCATTTGCTGAAATTTCTTAAGGCCGTCAGTCATGGTTGCGTGAGCAGAGGAGACCGCAGGTTCGACGGGAAGCTTGAAGCGAGACGTGTGTTTGAGTGATTCAATGGGAACTTGATAGATAGGATCAAACACTGTCCCTTGAAGCTCTGGGTCAATAGCAGACTTTGTTGATGCAGTAGAGTCAGAGTCAGATGGACTGTCAATAGGAATAGGCGCTGCATGCTGGTCTGGTGAGCGCTCAGCAATAAGGGACGCTGGCGGAGCAGGAAACTCTTCAACGGGCGCTTCAGCAAGAGGTAGCACTAGCAGCTCAGGTAACCTTTCAGTGGGCGCTTCAGCAGGCGCTGAGTCGATACGGCTAAAATCCGTAAATTGGAAGTCCACGCTGGCAAATGGCTCATCTGCATATGGGTATGTAGCGCTCTGTAGAAGTTCATTCAAGTGTAGAGTAGGAAGGTAAGTACCTTGAATGAAGGTGCGAAGTGGACTATCCATGGCCCTAATGTACATTGGCCCAAGGATATCCAGTACATGATTTGGAAAGATTCTGGAAGGCGCTCGGCGGATGGAGAATAGAGCATCTGAGCAATAATGTTAAGAGAATCCAATCAGCCTGTCTGTTGGAAGAACTTTGAGTTTCTGTGATGCAGGAACATAGTAATTATAGTATTCTTCCAAATAGGGGTAGACAGCTTGAGCAAGCGCTTGGTTTCTTTCCAGTAGAGATAAGACGAAGTCATAATGGTTATGAACTTCCTGTCTGATGGAGGGAAGGAGTGGATATCCAGTGAAGGAGTTTATCCGATAGCCATTCCATGAGCGCAGATTTTCTGTGAAGACTCTGTCAAAATGAGAGAGAGGAGTCGTGATCTTGATCATCAGTTGAAAGTTGTCGTCACAGTCACTTGAGGTAAAGTTCAAGCAAGACGGTGAAGAACTGTCGCTGGAAGACGCTGTAGTATCGAAGCGTAGAGGAGTGTTTGCAAATCTGTGCAACGCTATGCGTAGGCATTGCTCAGTTTGTTGGCGAATAAGTGGCAGCCTCAAAACTGACCCAATTCTTCGTTGACGCTTCTGTAGGCAATATTGAGCGAATTTCCGCTTCTTATCATATATACAGGCGTTGAAAAGATGAGGATCACTGACCAACTCTTCGAATTTGTATCTGTTGCAAACATACGCTTCAGCCCAATTTACTTCAGTCATGTAGTACTCAGTCCCTACATTAAGGATAACACGAAATCCTTGTTGGTGTATGTCTCGGATTGCCTCAAAACGATTTTTGTCTGGTTCATAATTAGCGTTCCAAACGCTATCAAAATAAGCATCAGCTTTTGTCTGAATCATATCAAGGATAGACGCTGGACGGTCTCTGACATGTACACCTTTATTCGTCCATAAACGGAGCGGATTAGCTGAAAATATATTTGCAGGACTGTTTACGAGAGTTGAGGAGTGAGAGTAGCCTTCTCTGTTTAAGAGCTTCTCAGTGGGATTGATGAGTCCATAATCACGGTCATAGATTCGTATGTTGAAATCTCTGAGAGCAAGACCAGTTGGTTTGCTGTGCCCGTACTCTCGATAATAGGCCAGATCAACATCTGCTCTTGGGGTCTTTATTTCTTGAACCTGTCGCGGGGGCGCTAAGGTGAGCAAGGTATCTCGGACAGTGAGATCAAACTTAATAAGTTTGACTATATCATTCTCCACATTTATAAGACTGTCTTCATTATATCCGGTAGGAAAGAAGTCTTCTTCGGGCGCTGGGGGTAGATAGTCAACTGAGTGATCAATTGTCTTTAGAGGATCCAGCTGAAAGAAGTCTCGGTGAATGACAATTTCGTCAGCGTCGCTCTGATCTTCTGAGCTTGCCTCGGTTGTAGATGGGAGAGTGAGTAGGAGTGGAACCTCTGGAACATCAGATTCATCAAGCTCTAAGCCTGCAGATTCTGTGGCAGGTGTATGGGCGATGGCGACAACATCTGTCATATCGACATCCAGATGGACATCACTGGGCGCTTGAACAACGGCTAGAGGAAGAGCTGTATAACAGATATCCTCTATAAGGGGAGGATCTTCTACATAAGTAGGTAAGAAACTGTTGTGGGAAGAAATAAACTTACCCTGAGAGCTAGTCTCAACAGCAATAGTAGCTTGAGCGCTTGGCTCAGTAGTCTCAGGCTCTGGAGGAGTAACATCGACTTGACGCTTGCGTAATCCTCTGCGTTTCTTGAAGATACGCTTCACGTTCACCCCTTCAGCCGGTGGCGCTTGAGTGGGTGCTAGTAGGTTCTTCGAAGTCTATGTGTTTAAGTACTTTTTCCAGTTTTCTTCGGGTTACGAGAGGAATCTTGTCCTCTTCATCGTCATCCGTAGCTTCATCATCCTGCGGAGGAGATGGAATAGGTTGAGCCTTGGGCTTTCGGGTAGCCCTCTTTTTGATAACAGTCGGGCGTTTCACGGATTTCTTTGGAGTGGAACGCTTAGCTTCCTCTGGAGCTGGACGCTCAGCCTCCTCGTCTGGCGCTTCACGCACAACTTGGCGCTCAGAGAGAGGTCTGGCCGCACCTCCGATCTTTGGTGGGTTAAAAAGATTCTGAATGATTCTTGGCCCATAAAATTTGTGTTTGGCCACAGTAAATCCAGCCGAAGATGTACATTCTGCTCTGAATAGTAGGTCACTAAGAACTAAACCGTAAGGTTTGTTTGAAGCATGCAGACAGTCTCTGAATCTGCTGAACACATAGGCACTCCAGTTGATTTTTATGTTGAGCAGGATGGCTGTCATCATTCAAAATTGCAATGGGTTAATTTTGTCAAAAGTCCCCACTTTGCATTCAATGTTTTTACTGCAGAAATCAGCCGAGACACGATATCTGTTGACGATATCTTTCTTCTCGAAGTACTGTTTGTATGGAACGCCGTCATACGCTCGAATTCGGAGCCAGACTTCTTCAATCTGTTCATCAGTGATGGTGTCCAAAGTTGCTCCTTCGTTAGGTAAGGTGAAGTTCTGAGCGATAGTGTCGACAGAGAGAGTGAAGAGCTTGGATTCTTTCTTGGAGATAGGGAATAGACAGGAGATGGAGGTCTCGTCTTTTGATAGTTTAGCATTTCTCCAGAAGTGATCGACTTCACCAGGAAAGATGTATGAATATCTGGTTAGGAACTTCTGGAGCCCAGCCTCGGCAACAGAGTCCATCATCTCCGATAGGTCAATTTGGTTATGTTCGTATAGGAACTTCCAGTCTACCACGAGACCCTCAGTTACTTTGAATACTTTGTCAGTAGAAGTAGTAGTAGATTTCTTGGGTGCCATTTTTGATAAAGATTGAGAGATTTCTTGGGAGTGATTGAGAGATTTTTGTTTTCAGAGAGAGTTATTTTTGCAGAGAGTTTGAGTAGAAATGGGTTCTTTTCTGCACAAAATTAGTTTTTAGTAACATAGTTTTGAATTTGTGTTTTCTCTCTTTGTTAGGATTTTGACACGTGGAAATCAATTAGATCTCAGCCTTTGAGCAAGATTACTGTGGACGTGAATTTTAAAAGGTAGGCACGGTTACATTTGGTAACTCCCACATATAATTTTTTTTGAAGTCCGAGTAGAGATTTGAAATAAAATGATTCAGAGTTTAAGTGTGATACACGCGCGTGTGAAGTGTTGACACATATACCATCACAAACTGTTTGAGAGCCATCATTTTGAAGAACTATGTAAGTACCCGCCAATTTTTGATTATTTGGAGAGTGTAGATATGATTTTGCTTTATCAGAAATTTGACACTCGTCATACTTGATTATGTGTAAGGATGGTTTATATTGACGCTCGACAAAATTGAAATTCTTCCCAAATCCCCTTATATAAAGATGTAATATTTGTCTTATTTTTCTAAGTATGTAAGGACACTATTTTTGATAAAGACAATATACTGTTGAGTTAATTTAGAATATTCAGCATTAGATGTACTCGCCTAGAATACATGGTGAGTGTATTTACACGTGTACATAAGCTGAACCAGCTTTTTGAAAAATCAATGAGTACCCTTGGGTTTTCTTGAACAGAGATAAGGGATGTCAAGTCAGCATTAATTGCATTGATTGACTAATCCACTATTTTCTGTTTAGCTTCGGGTAAGGTATGCTCTAGTTGAAACATCTTTTACTAAGCGCTTGACTGGAAATAATTCTAAGCGTTTAGTGTTTTTGAAAATAGCACAGATGCTAAGAAAGATATGTGTGATAAGCGTTTTTTTAAAAATAGAGTTATTTCTTTTAAGGGTCCCCCTATGTAGGTTCCCCCTAAGGTTGATAACTTATTGTATGCAATTATTTAATACATAAAATAAAGTGAATTCCCCCTAAATTTTATGCCTAGAAAATATGATGTTTCGAATGATTAAGCGTTTAGATCAATCATACCTAGTTCACTTCTTAAAGTGAGGAAACGTTGTTCGTTGAGTGCTTTGGTGAAGATATCTGCCAATTGCTTTTCTGTACCAATGAAGTGCATGGAGATATCTTTCTTTTGAACGTGGTCACGTAGAAAGTGATAGCGGATGTCAATGTGTTTGGTTCTAGAGTGAAGAACTGGATTTTGAGTCATCGCTAAGGCGCTTTGATTGTCATAATGGATAGGAGTTGGATCTAAGACTATTCCATAGTCTCTAAGTTGTTGTCTCATCCAAAGGATCTGTGCACAATAGCTTCCAGCGGCTACATACTCAGCTTCAGCGGTAGAAGTCGCTATGGGTTGTTGCTTCTTACTATGCCATGAAATTAGCGTGTCACCTAGAAATTGACATGTACCACTAGTACTTTTTCTATCTATTTTGCATCCTGCAAAATCTGCATCTGAATAATCAATTAGTTCAAAAGGAGAATCCCTAGGATACCATAAGTCCACATGTTGTGTGCCTTTTAGGTACTTAAAGATCTTTTTGGCAGCAATTAGGTGTGATTCTCTAGGATCGGCTTGAAATCGTGCACACATGCATACCGAGAACATAATATCAGGTCTACTAGCTGTAAGATAAAGAAGTGATCCAATAATACCTCTATAGTTAGTGATATCAATTTTCTTTCCATTATCATCTTTATCTAGCTTAAGCGTTTGGCTCATTGGAATTTTGGAAGGTGATGCATTTTACATACCAAATTTTTTAATCATATCTCTAGTATATTTAGTTTGGTTTATAAATATGCCATTAGGGAGTTGTTTAACTTGTAATCCTAGGAAGAAAGTTAATTCACCCATCATGCTCATTTCAAATTGATCTTGCATCATTTTTGAAAATTTCTCACATAGACGCTTATTGGTAGATCCAAATATAATATCATCAACATAAATTTGAACTAGGAGAGTATCTTCATTATGGGTAATTTTGAATAACGTTGTGTCAACGCTTCCTTTTGAAAAACCTTTACCTATAAGGAAGATAGAAAGAGTGTCATACCATGCTCTTGGTGCTTGTTTGAGACCATAAAGTGCCTTGTCCAACTTGTAGACCATACTCTTCCCATGGTTGTTGACACGCTAAAAGCTAACGTGCTATAATAGCAAGTGCACTAGTCGTGTGTAGTAATAAAAGTGGACGAGAAGTCCGGATTGTCGAACCACAAGGACTTGAATTCTAGTTTAAGATTTTATAACAACAAAGATCAAAACAATAAAGGTAAAATGAGTGTGAAATGCGTAAGATAAGAACAAGGTTGAACAAATGATTTAAAACAAAATAGAAAGGGAGACTAAGGCACATGCTAGGTTCAAATTGATCAATTATACTTATAAAGATTCTCGTTGAAGGATTACGCTTATATTGTTATGGTGAGAGCTCCGAGGGTAGAGAATAACCGATGTCTCGCGTATAAACTCCTATGCTTAGATCGTGATTTCCCAAATATTCCTATCCGGAAATCTAACCACTAAACATGCATTAACGTACTAGAGTTCACTCGATTTGAATCGAACAACTTCACCCGGGAGTCTTTACCTATGTCTAGGGCAATTCCTCATTAGTTACGGGTCATGATGTGAATTTCTTGCACCCTAAGTCAATTTTCTCCCGAAATATTAACCTAGGCATAAGATTCTAACATATAGTGATCAAGTATATGCAAGATAGACAAAAACACAATTCACATCACATAACAATATAAGTATAACCTCAACAATCATCTATTATAAGCATATATCACAATTTGACCTTACATGGCCTTAGTCTTATGAATTTAGTTCATGATAGATATTATGAAAAACAATAATGAATAAATACACATGTTCATAGACATGAATGAAATGAAAAGGCTATAAAAACTCCCTCTAATGTGATAGATGATGGCCCCTTGATTGGAGCTTCAATTCCTAGCTTTCTCCTCTTAGAATGATGAAGAATGGTGATGAATGAAGCTTGAGGACTGATTCCTCCTCCTCCTCTCCTCCAAGAATCTGAAATTATAGTGAATGATGAAGAGTATGGGTTCCCCCTCCTTTTATAGCCAAAAATTCCACTAAAGTATGCATTAAGAATTCCCATTAAAGTTCCCCAATGAGAATTCCACCTAAGGTGATGCTTAAAGTTTGGCTTTTAAGATTCCAACCAGCTAAAAAATGTTGAACTTTCGGCCATTAAGAATTCCACCAAGCCTAACCATGTGAAAACTTCAACAAAACACATGCATGCTGCCATTTTCTTGCTTTCCAGCGCAGTCTTAGTATTTTCCTCATAAACTTCTCCACAGATCTCCAAATTGGATGATTCAAGTCCCCATGTTCAGATAAAACGTAGATCTACAACTTTGCAGAAGGACATTTTGTCCATCTCTAAGTGTACCTAAATTACGTTTCAACATGGAGGTTGTTTCTGATTTGGCGCCCATAAAGTAAATATACCAAGAAACACACTTATGACAACCCCTCAACACATGTGATGAATTATGGCCAAAAGTGATTCTTACTCATCATATAATGCTGGAATTTAGGCTGAAAAAGGAGTAACATTCGGACTATCCATGCCTAGGCATGACTAGGAGGGCGTTGGGGCGTATCCTGGCACATGTACTTCTCTGTTCGGCGCAGCAATCGTATTTCCTTCACAATTATCTCTATAGACCTCCGATTTGGATGTTTCAAGTTCCCATTTGAAGCTAAGACATTCATCTAAAACTTTGTACAAGGAAACTTTGTCTAAGTCGGTCTCGAAATGTACGGAATTATCGCTCGAATGTGGTAGGAGATGCATAAACCGCCTAGGTGTTGAAAAACATGCTTGAACTTGTTTTGTACATCGTTTTTCTTCCCTTTTCTTCATGTATTCTCATTTATTACCTGTATTCACTTAACACACCTATTAAATGCAAATGTGACATGATTTAAGCAATAAGTGAATCCAAATCATAAGAATTACGGTCTTAAAAACACGTAAAAACACCTCTTATCAACACCCCCAAACTTATCAATTGCTCGATCTCGAGCAATAAGAGCTATAAGGCAAGACCAACATCATTCAATGGGAGAAAACAAAACAACTAACTAACTCACTTTCGTGGAGTAAACGATTGCACTTAGCGGGTGCAACAAGCCTTTAAACCTTTGAGTTACCTCAAAGGACGAGTTATAGTCTCGTGAGGGTTTGCATAAGATATACCCACAAAATCTAGCAAATTTTCAATCCCAACCGAATCAACACATCTCAATATGATCAACAAGAATGAATGGCATAAAATCAACCTTTTAAAGTTCACAAATATATATATACATATCAACTACTTTTGCTCATGTGACACCAATACTTGAAAAGACTCTCTAGGGTGTAGTGAAAAATAAATCTAAGGTATTATAGTCGAGAGGCATCCTTACCAAATTTTGGACATTAATCCCATATCTATCAACTTTCGATCAAACGCAAAGCACAAGAATTATAGAAAATCTCATAGCCATTTAAATTTCATTATCTCAAACATTTAACTTTCAATTCATATGAAATTTCCATTGAAACTTCATTAAGGCTAGATCATGTGCAATGTTTTATTCCATTAGGCTTTCTATGACACCCATGTAGCAAGCTTTAGACCAATGACTCCCAAACTAGATAGTTTTGGGGCATTAAGTGTAGAGACACTCCTAAGGATTTAATCACTCGAGTATCAAAGGCCACGAAATAAAACTAGATCTTTTAAACAATTCACTTCTTTTGGCTTGAGCATAGCTCAAATTAGCATAATAGTACAGTATATAGGTATGAAACTTTTCACCTCCGGTACGTATTAGCCTGACCACTTTTGGTCATACCAAAATTCAACCTTTTCAATTCATTGTTAGCATATAAAATTACTACTCAACTTATAACTTTATGAGAAATCTAAGTTAATATTTCTGGGAATAATTCCTTAAGTGTCTCAAGATGGTTATCCTCTCAACTCCTCTACCTTCGATTTAAGTGCATTGTGAATCATCTAAAGAATCAATTCTAGTCTAAGGTCTCCACGAGCAATTTCAAAGATATATATTCCATTAAATTCAAATTATTTCAAGAATTCATGCCATTTTTCCAAGTCAATCAATTTCAATGCATCAATTGGAAGGACTAAAAATTTTTCATGCTTGATTTTCTCAACAAAGATGCATATAAACATGATATCAAACAAACTTTCCCCAAATTCAAGTTAAAAATTAGGATTGCATTTTCAATATTCAAAATAGATACTCTTCTACCCCCAAACTTAAATCCAACATTGTCCCCAATGTTGTTACAACATGCATACACAAAGGTAAAAGAACACTTACAACCAAGGATATTGAAGAACATCCTTAAGCTTCCAATGCATCCTTACAAAGTTTCTCCTCTTATCGAGTAAAATAAGAATCTCTAAAGGTGGGGTCCAAATGTGCATCATATCTAACACTTCAACTTAAACCACCAAGCATAAGAAAAACATACATGCCGAAAGTGCATGCTTGAACACAATAAAAAGAAACAAACTAAACAAAACAAAAACGAAAGCAAAAAGAAAAGAAAACTTACAAACTTGGGTTGCCTCCCAAGAAGCGCTAGTTTAGAGTCGGTAGCTCGACTTGAGATAAAGAATCGCTAAAGATCCTGGAGGGGAATGGTCACTTTATCCCTCGACCCGTCAATCCCAATGTAATGCTTTAACCTTTGGGCGTTTGTCATGAAGGTTCGTCCATTATCCGTTATAAGTTCAATGGCACCAGAAGCATACACACGAGATACAACAAATGGTCCCGACCATTTTGACTTGAGCTTCCGGGAAAAAGTCGAAGGCGAGAATTGTATAGTAAAACCTTGTCTCCTTCATGAAATTCTCGGGGAATAATACGCTTATCATGCCATGTTTTCGTTCTCTCTTTGTAAAGCTTGGCGTTCTCATACGCTTGATGGCGCCATTCCTCAAGTTCGTGTAATTGGAGTAATCGCTTGGTACCTACGAGTTGAGAATCAAAATTTAGAAATTTAATAGCCCAAAAAGCGCGATGTTCGAGCTCAACCGGTAAATGACATGCTTTTCCAAAGACAAGGCGATATGGGGACATGCCAATCGGAGTTTTAAACGCGGTTCTATATGCCCACAAGGCGTCATCTAGTTTAAGGGACCAATCTTTTCTAGATGCGTTAACCGTTTTTTCAAGAATGCGTTTAATCTCCCGATTCGACACCTCCACTTGACCACTTGTTTGAGGATGATATGGGGTTGAGATTTTATGTCGTACCCCGTACTTGTTCAGTACGTGCTCGAATTGTTTGTTACAAAAATGGGTGCCCCCGTCACTAACGATTGCTCTAGGAGTTCCAAAACGAGTGAAAATCCTTTTTTTTTAAAATCGAGTAACCACCCGAGCATCATTAGTTGGTAAAGCCTCAGCTTCGACCCATTTGGAGACATAGTCGACCGCAACAAGAATATACTTATTGGAACAAGAACTAGGGAAGGGTCCCATAAAATCAATACCCCATACATCAAATAGTTCACATTCAAGCATGTTATTCAATGGCATTTCGTGTCTTTTAGAGATGTTACCTGTTCGTTGACACCTATCACAAGATTGAACATACAAGAATGCATCTTTAGAAAGAGTAGGCCAAAAGAAACCTGATTGAAGCACTTTAGCCACTGTTTTAGAGGGTCCAAAGTGACCACCTACCGACATATCATGACAATGGGCGAGAATTGATGCTATTTCCTCCTCGGGGATACATCGTCGAATGAGGCCATCTGCACAAATCTTAAATAGATATGGTTCGTCCCACAAATATCGCTTCACATCAAATAAGAATTTCTTCTTTTGATGATAAGTGATATCCGGAGGAAGAACTCCCGTGACAAGATAATTTGCATAATTGGCATACCAAGGAGTATCATTATGAAGTATAGCATACAATTGCTCATCGGGAAACTCCTCACAAATAGGTTTATCAAACACGCACTCAGGCTTAGGAATCTCTATCCTAGACAAGTGGTCGGCAACAACATTTTCTACTCCTTTCTTATCCTTAATTTCTATGTCAAATTCTTGAAGAAGTAAAATCCACCTAATGAGTCTAGGTTTGGCATCCTTTTGGCAAGCAAGTATTTTAATGCGGAGTGATCAGTGTACACAATTACTTTATTCAAAATGAGATAAGCATGGAATTTGTCAAATGCAAATACTATGGCTAGTAATTCTTTTTCCGTGGTTGCGTAATTCATTTGTGCATCATTTAAAGTCTTACTAGCATAGTAGATGGTTCGAAATACCTTATCCTTCCTTTGGCCAAGGACCGCACCCACCGCGGTGTCACTAGCATCACACATCAATTCGAAGGGCAAACTCCAATCGGGAGGTGCCATGATGGGAGCAGATATCAATAGCTCCTTAAGAGTGATGAAGGCCTGTAAACAAAGGGAATCAAAATTGAATGGTGCATCTTTGACAAGCAAGTTAGATAACGGCTTTGCAATTTTGGAAATTTTTTTGATAAATCGCCTATAGAAGCCGGCATGACCAAGAAAGCTCCTCACGGCTTTCACCGATGTAGGTGGAGGAAGCTTTTCTATTACCTCAATCTTGGCTTGGTCCACTTCAATCCCTTTTTCGGAGATTTTGTGACCTAGCACAATCCCTTCCCGGACCATAAAATGACATTTTTCCCAATTCAAAACAAGATTTGTTTCCTCACAGCGTTTTAGAACACGGTCCAAATGATCAAGACATGTGTTAAATGAGGTTCCAAAAACAGAAAAATCATCCATAAAAATCTCAAGGAATTCTTCAACCATGTCATGAAAGATCGCCATCATACATCGTTGAAATGTGGCCGGGGCATTGCATAATCCAAACGGCATCCGCCTATAAGCAAACGTGCCATAGGGACAAGTGAAAGTTGTTTTCTCTTGGTCCTCGGGGGCTATGGCAATTTGGTTATAGCCGGAATATCCATCTAGAAAACAATAAAAATCATGTCCGGCTAACCTTTCAAGCATTTGGTCAATGAATGGGAGGGGGAAATGGTCCTTACGAGTGGCATCATTTAACTTGCGATAATCTATACACACACGCCACCCGGTAAGCATTCGAGTAGGGATTAATTCATTGTTCGCATTTTCTATCACAGTTATTCCGCCCTTCTTGGGTACTACTTGAGTCGGGCTTACCCATGCACTATCAGAGATAGGATAGATTATACCTGCATCGAGTAGTTTTATAACCTCTTTCTTTACCACCTCTTGTATTTGTGGATTTGACCGTCTTTGTGGT
Organism: Buddleja alternifolia; assembly: GCA_019426215.1. NCBI lineage: Eukaryota > Viridiplantae > Streptophyta > Magnoliopsida > Lamiales > Scrophulariaceae > Buddleja > Buddleja alternifolia. Next base: position 36,056,971 of record CM033393.1, read on the forward strand.
TGGCGTGTAGGTTTTGCGGACTCCTCCATGAGTATTTTGTGCATGCACACCGCTGGACTTATGCCTTTTATATCCGCAATTTTCCACCCGAAGGCCTTTTTGTTGGCCTTCAATACTCTCATGAGTCGCTCCTCCTGTTCTCCTGTCAAAGAAGATGAGATAATTAAAGGTAGAGTCTCATTATCATTTAAAAATACGTATTTCAAATGTAATGGTAATGGTTTAAGCTCAAGGATAGGGGCCTCTTCGATAGAAGGGCGAGGAGGAGCCAAGAGTGATCTTTCTAATTTTTTAGCTCCAATGACGTGGTAAAAGGTGGCTTCTCTATGCTAAACATGGTTTCCAATTGTTCTTCACTCGCTGAATCGACATCCATAGATTTGGAAAGACATGTCTCCAATGGGTCGTCTACCATTTGTGCCTGAAAAGTCTCATCAATCAACATATCAAATACATCGATGCGTAGACATGAGTCAGGATCACATGGGTGTTTAAGCACTTTAAAAACATCAAAGGTGACCTTTTCATCTCCCACATTTAAGGTTAGCTTACCATTGGCAATATCGATTACCGCCTTACCAGTGGCTAGGAATGGTCTTCCTAGGATCAGGGGTACCTCAACATCTTCCTCCATATCAAGAACCACAAAGTCAACCGGGAAGTAGAATTTGTCGACTTGAACGATTACATCTTCGATTATTCCCCGTGGTCTCTTGATTGATCTATCGGCAAGTTGGAGGCTCATTGAAGTCGGCTTTGGGTTACCAAGGCCCAACTTTTTGAAAAGAGAGTACGGGAGGAGGTTAATGCTAGCTCCCGAGTCGCACAAAACTTTTTCGAAGGATAATGGCCCAATCGTGCAAGGAATAGTGAGACTCCCAGGGTCTTCAAGTTTCATTGGTAATTTATTAAGCAATACGGCGGAGCATTCCTCGGTTAGGCACACCGTTTCGTTTTCCTCCCACTTTTGTTTGTTGGACAAAATATCCTTGAAAAATTTCACGTAATTTGGCATTTGTAAAATTGCGTCTATAAAAGGAATATTAATCCTAACCTCACGAAGAATTGCTAAGATTCGAAGGAAACTTGGATCCATCTCCTTTTTTTTCTTTCTATGTGCATTAGGAAATGGCAGACGGACCTCGATGGGAGGATGCGTTGGAGTTGAAGAGTCCGCTGTGGAGGGTTCAGGAGGTGGCGCCTGGGCGCGACGATCGGCGCCAGGGTGCTGGGTCTCGGGCGCCTGAGCGTGATCATCGGGACGCTCGGGCGAGCAATTGCGAAGCATTCGTTCACTGTGGGTTGATTCCGGCGCCTGGGCGTTCTCATCGGGGTGCTCGGGCGCGGAAATGAGAACAACATCATTGACTATCTGTTTGCCACTTCTTAAGGTGATGGCGTGGCATTGCTCCTTCGGGTTTTTTTCTGTGTCACTTGGTAAAGTTCCCGGGGCTCTCTCGCTGATCGCCTTTGCCATTTGACCCATTTGTGTCTTTAAATCCTTCATGTCCATCATTATATCCTTCATCATAGTACGGAGTTCGTTGATTGCTGAATCCGATTTCTTTATTTGTTCATTGAGACGCTCTTCGGTTGTAAGAGGTCTTATTTGCCTTTGTATATGAGGATTACCTTGCCTTTGAGCTTGGTTATTGTTGAATGGGGGCCTTGGTGCTTGATAGACGCCGGGATGGGCATTTTGTGCCGGATTAGGCCTCCTTGGAAAATTTTCGGGCACATGGAAGTTCAATTGAGGTCGATTGGCATTTCCAACATAGTTTACATTGCCAACCATTGTTTCCAAAGCAACTTCTTCGCCCAACTCTTGAACACAAGCAATATTTTTTGTGGGTGTGATTTCTTCATCATCGGGATAGAGTTCATCTTCTCGGGCTAATTGCTCAATCTTGTCCCACACACTTTGGCAATCGAGCCCAAGGAGATCACCACCGGCGCCGACATTGAGCCTATTTCGGATGCGCGAACGGACTCCATCATGGAATCGTAATACTTGCTCGCTCAATCTTAGGTTGTGATCCAGACATTTTCGGAGCATGTTTTTATATCTAGCCCATGCCTCGGCTAAGGACTCATGATTCCCCTGCTTAAACTCCTTAATGTTGCTCCTTAGCTCATTGATTTTGGAGGGTGGAAAGAATTTGCTCAAAAAGGCATCGACCAATTGTCCCCATGTTGTAATGGATTGGGGTGGTAGAGATTTGTACCACATGGTCGCCCTTTCCTTTAATGAGAAGTGGAAGACTCTTAGACGAATTGCATCGAGATCCCGTGGATGAAATTGGGTAGTCATGAGAATATCGTCTAAAGTCTCCAAATGCTCATGATTCCCCTGCGCCAAAAATAAAATAAAATAAAAAAATAATAAAAAAAATAAAATAAATAAAAAAATAAGGTGATTCATGGGGCTCTCCATAGAAGGGTTTGCTTTGCACCATGCTAAAGATGTGTGACGGAATGTGATAATTTGGTGCAAAGAAATTTGGAAAGACTACGGGCCCCGGTATAATGTGGACCCTTGGAGGTAGACTTTCCTGGACCGATGGAAGTCTTTGAGGAGGTGCCGGTTGCATAGCTTGGAATAGATTTTGCAACCATTCCCTGTTTTCCGGGAGATTTATGTCGGGAAAATTCCCATTTGGATTTAGATTGTCGGCCATTTCTCGAGTGCGTCTACTAGATCGAAGAACACGCTCTATCTCCGGCTCAAAATTGTATAGAGGCTCGTTAGAAGAGCGGGTCATGCACCACAAATTACACCTAACAATTAAACACAAAAAACAAAATTAGAATAATAAAATAAAAGAAAGGTTAGAAATAAACGAAAAACTAAGAATTATGAAAATTTAAACGAAAAAAAAAAACTAAAATGAACAAGTCCCCGGCAACGGCGCCAAAAACTTGACACGCTAAAAGCTAACGTGCTATAATAGCAAGTGCACTAGTCGTGTGTAGTAATAAAAGTGGACGAGAAGTCCGGATTGTCGAACCACAAGGACTTGAATTCTAGTTTAAGATTTTATAACAACAAAGATCAAAACAATAAAGGTAAAATGAGTGTGAAATGCGTAAGATAAGAACAAGGTTGAACAAATGATTTAAAACAAAATAGAAAGGGAGACTAAGGCACATGCTAGGTTCAAATTGATCAATTATACTTATAAAGATTCTCGTTGAAGGATTACGCTTATATTGTTATGGTGAGAGCTCCGAGGGTAGAGAATAACCGATGTCTCGCGTATAAACTCCTATGCTTAGATCGTGATTTCCCAAATATTCCTATCCGGAAATCTAACCACTAAACATGCATTAACGTACTAGAGTTCACTCGATTTGAATCGAACAACTTCACCCGGGAATCTTTACCTATGTCTAGGGCAATTCCTCATTAGTTACGGGTCATGATGTGAATTTCTTGCACCCTAAGTCAATTTTCTCCCGAAATATTAACCTAGGCATAAGATTCTAACATATAGTGATCAAGTATATGCAAGATAGATAAAAACACAATTCACATCACATAACAATATAAGTATAACCTCAACAATCATCTATTATAAGCATATATCACAATTTGACCTTACATGGCCTTAGTCTTATGAATTTAGTTCATGATAGATATTATGAAAAACAATAATGAATAAATACACATGTTCATAGACATGAATGAAATGAAAAGGCTATAAAAACTCCCTCTAATGTGATAGATGATGGCCCTTGATTGGAGCTTCAATTCCTAGCTTTCTCCTCTTAGAATGATGAAGAATGGTGATGAATGAAGCTTGAGGACTGATTCCTCCTCCTCCTCTCCTCCAAGAATCTGAAATTTATAGTGAATGATGAAGAGTATGGGTTCCCCCTCCTTTTATAGCCAAAAATTCCACTAAAGTATGCATTAAGAATTCCCATTAAAGTTCCCCAATGAGAATTCCACCTAAGGTGATGCTTAAAGTTTGGCTTTTAAGATTCCAACCAGCTAAAAAATGTTGAACTTTCGGCCATTAAGAATTCCACCAAGCCTAACCATGTGAAAACTTCAACAAAACACACGCATGCTGCCATTTTCTTGCTTTCCAGCGCAGTCTTAGTATTTTCCTCATAAACGTCTCCACAGATCTCCAAATTGGATGATTCAAGTCCCCATATTCAGATAAAACGTATATCTACAACTTTGCAGAAGGACATTTTGTCCAATTCGGTCTCTAAGTATACCTAAATTACGTTTCAACATGGAGGTTGTTTCTGATTTGGCGCCCATAAAGTAAATCTACCAAGAAACACACTTATGACAACCCCTCAACACATGTGATGAATTATGGCCAAAAGTGATTCTTACTCATCATATAATGCTGGAATGTAGGCTGAAAAAGGAGTAACATTCGGACTATCCATGCCTAGGCATGACTAGGAGGGCGTTGGGGCGTATCCTGACACATGTACTTCTCTGTTCGGCGCAGCAATCGTATTTCCTTCATAATTATCTCTATAGACCTCCGATTTGGATGTTTCAAGTTCCCATTTGAAGCTAAGACATTCATCTAAAACTTTGTAGAAGGAAACTTTGTCTAAGTCGGTCTCGAAATGTACGGAATTATCGCTCGAATGTGGTAGGAGATGCATAAACCGCCTAGGTGTTGAAAAACATGCTTGAACTTGTTTTGTACATCGTTTTTCTTCCCTTTTCTTCATGTATTCTCATTTATTACCTGTATTCACTTAACACACCTATTAAATGCAAATGTGACATGATTTAAGCAATAAGTGAATCCAAATCATAAGAATTACGGTCTTAAAAACACGTAAAAACACCTCTTATCAGTTGTTGATGAATCCTGGTGGTTGCTCCACATATACTTCTTCTTGAAGTTTACCATTCAGAAATGCACTCTTTACATCCATTTGATATACTGTAAATTTGTTGAATGCTGCAAACGCTAGAAACATGCGAATAGCTTCAAGACGGGCGACAGGAGCGTATGTCTCATCGAAGTCGATACCCTCTTCTTGACAGTATCCTTGTGCTACGAGTCTGGCTTTGTTTCTAATTACAATGTCATTCTCATCCATTTTGTTTCTATAAACTCATCTAGTCCCGATAACTCCTTGGTGAGTTGGCATTGGTACTATCGTCCATACCTTGTTTCTTTCAAACTGATTTAGCTCTTCTTGCATGGCTTCAATCCAACTTGGATCGTTAAGTGCTTCATCCACTTTCTTTGGTTCCATTTGAGATAGGAAACTTGCGAACATGGCCTCATTTATTGTAGCGGCTCTAGTTCTAACAGGTGCTCCAGCATCTCCAATAATTAGTTCTGGTGGATGGTCTCTGAGCTATTTTCTGTCTGGTTGGAACGGGTTAATAGATTGATCCGACGCTTGATTAAGCTGTGCAGACGCTTGACCAATTTCTTGCGTAGGCGCTTCAGTGTTTACAGTTTGAGTTTGCTCTTGATGGACATTCTCTTCATGATCATCAGCGTTTCTTGCAATATCATTATTGATATCCTTACGAGTAATCTTAGGATTAGGTACAATGATCTCATTATCTTCATCAATGTCATTATCATTACACAGATTAATTTGTGACGCTCGTTGAGATAAGTCTTCAATTCCTACATCATTAATATTAACCTTACTCGGTTCTTGGTTAGCATCATCAAACACAACATGAATGGATTCTTCAACCTTCGATTTAATATTATTTAAGATGCGAAAGCTCTTTCCATTTTTGGCATAGCCTAGAAAGATTCCTTCATCCGCTTTAAGATCAAATGTCTTTAGGCTTTGGGATCCATTGTTATGAATGAAACATTTTGAACCAAATACATGAAAGTATGAAACATTCGGCTTACGTCCCTTCCATAACTCATATGGAGTCTTTTCATGTTGCTTGTTGATCATACACCGGTTTTGAGTGTAGCAAGCCGTATTGATAGCTTCGGCCCAAAACCTTTGAGGCAGCTTAGACTCGGCCAACATAGTCCTAGCAGCTTCTTTAAGCGTTCTGTTCCGTCGCTCGGCCACTCCATTTTGTTGAGGTGTTCTAGGCGCTGAATACTCATGAAGTATTCCAAGGTCTTTACAAAATTTCTCAACAATATGGTTAGTAAATTCAGTTCCTCTATCACTTCTAATTCTTGTCACTTTTAGATCTTTTGAGTTTTGTAGTTGACGAATTAGAGAGGTGAGCTTGGCACTACTTTCATCTTTAGATGCTAAAAATTCTACCCATGTATAGCGTGAGAAATCATCAACTATCACTAGTGAGTACTTTTTACCACTAACGCTCATGATTTGGATAGGACCAAACAAATCTAAATGTAGTAATTCAAGTATTCGAGAGGTTGATAGATGAAGCTTCTTCTTAAAAGATGATTTAACTTGCTTACCCATTTGACAAGCATCACATAAGTGATCTTTATTAAAGGAACCCTTAGGTAATCCCTCTACAAGATTTAGCGATATTAAGTGAGAGATTGCCTTAAAGTTGAGGTGATTCATTTTTCTATGCCATAACCAACCCAATTCATTTTGGTTCTTAGCTACGAAACATGTAGGGTTGTTATCTAAAGTTGAATCCCAATCTACTAAGTATACATTGTTTGTTCTTCTTCCTTTTAATTTAGTAGATCTTGTCTTAACATCGATTATCTCGCACAAGTCTCTAGAAAATTTAATTTCAAAGCCTTTATCACAAAATTGACTTATGCTTAGGAGATTATGTTTAAGACCCTCAACATAGTATACATCATTGATCATGATGTTCCCCCTATGCATGATACCTATACCTTTAGTTTTACCTTTAGAATTATCACCGAATATAACTTGAGGACCATTGGTTGCACGATAGTTGATCAAGAGATCCTTTGATCCAGTCATATGTCTCGACGACCCACTATCCATGTACCAAGTTGAGGTATCGGTGTTGGCTCTAGGTACCTGCATTCAAAGGGCAGTTCTAATTCTTCTTAGGTACCCATTTTGTTTTGGGTCCTTCTTTGTCAGTAGCGTTAGTCTGAATTAGAATTTTCGGAACCCATATTTGCCTTGTCTTTATTTCAGGAAGATTGGCATTCTTGGGTTTCAGTTTGTGTTGTGTGTGCGTTTTAGGTGTATAGTAATATCCTTGATTATAGTAATAATCACAGTCATAGTCATAGTTATCATAGTATTGATAATATGATCTAGATCTCTGTAGATATTGACGTTGGTATTTCCTTGATATTGACTTAGGATGCACTTTTGGTGCTAGACGCTTAGCGTTTGATTTACTTGTAGAAAGTTTTTCCTTAGCTTTTTGAGCATTTGGATATACTTTCTTTTGTGAATCATTCACTTTGGTCTTTCCTTTGCCTGAGTCAGTGTTGACTTTCTTATTTGATCTCGTACCAATATCCTGAGTCTCATTCAGCGTTTGTCTGTTTGAGCTTTCTTCAACAAAGGTTACACCTTTTCCTTTGTTGTTTGTTATAACCTTAGACGCTCTGGTTTTATGACCAAATTTATCACAACCTAAACCGGTCTTTTCACCAAATGCTTTGGTTACTTCAGTCACATTATCTAGCGTTCTAGAAGCTTTTGATAATGATGAGATAAGCTGCTCTGATTTAGCAAGTTTAGCACTTACTTCAGCTTCTCTCTTGACTATTATGTCAATATCACTTCTTAATTGAATAATTTCACTCTCAAGCGATTGGTTCTTCTCAATGCACTGTTGCTGAACTTGCAACTCTGCTTTGAGCGTTACTTTATCCCTTTTGAGCGTTGAAATAATATAAAGGTGATTTTGAAATAATTTTGCGGCTTCTTGACAATCTTTATAGTATTCTTTTACTTTGTCAAGTAATTCATCATAAGAAAAAGGATAACATAATTCAGTGGTTACCTCAGATAGCGAATCGTCAGATGCTTCATCATCTCTTGCCATGAGACAGATAAATGCTGAGTCGCTTGAAGGCTCATCATCACTGCTTTCATCTGATGATTCCAAGTCCTCTTCAGGTGTGTAGAATGGTTCTGATTCTACTAGCAACCCTTGTTGCCTCAGATTATTCCTGAATTGGTTTCTGTTTGTTTGGTCTTGCTTTGTGGGTTTAGACACATTTGGATATGGGTAATTAACTTGGAAATGCCCTGGTTTCCTGCAATTATAACAAAGGTTAGTTTTCATCTTTTGTTCATTTGTTAATCTTGCAAATCGTAGTTTTGAGACCACTGGCGCTGAGAGATCTTGCTGAGAAGACGCTTGATACTGAATTGGCGCTGGAGAGGAGGGTGCAGGATAGTGAGGCGTTTGATATTGTTGTAGATTTTGAACAGGCGCTTGATATGAATTTTGTCCTGGATGTTTAGGACTGTTTCCTTTCTTATCATATTTCAGGAACTTTCTGAATCTGTTTAGAAGCGTTAGTTCTTCTTCCTCACTTATATATGAAGCCTTTCCTTTACTACTGGATTTTCCTTTGATTGATGCCATTATCACTCCAGATTCAATTACTGGACTGCTCACTGCATCGCTAGCAGAATTCAATTCAAACTCAAATGCCTTGAGTTCTGAAAAAGCATCTTCTGGAGTTAGACTATCCAGATTGCTTGATTCTCTCATTGCAGTTGTTTTCATAAGGAATTTACTCGGGAGACTTCTGAAGATTTTGACAACCGTTTCCCGATTTTGTAATTCCATGCCCAAAGATGTTAGTTCAGTGACAAGAGCTGTAAATCTCATGTCTAATTGTTCTAGCGTCTCATTGGATAACATCTTAAAGATGTTGAACTTTTCTTTGGCAATTGATAATTTGTTTTCCTTAATTTGTGCTGAGTCACCACAAATAGTAGCCAACTTATCCCAAATTTCTTTGGTTGTATTGCATGATTTGACTTTGTTGAATAAGTTGTCATTGTCACCAATAGCTGTGTATAAGGCATTCCGACCGACATTGTCTAGATTGGCTCGTCGACGCTCATCGGTGGACCATTCTTGTTCGGGCTTCTCCACATAACCGTCAGGTGTTTCTTCTGTGGCTTTTGGCGCTCTGGTGATAACTTTGTATATTTTGATTGGCCCATCTGAAATGATATCACACATTTCATCATCACATGAACACAAATAAGTAAACGCTTTGACCTTCCATGAATCATAATTTGATTCGGTCAACTTGGGAACTTTAGAAAATGCCATGAAAAATTTAAAGTAATTTTAAAGCGACTAATTTTTTTTTAAAAAAATGGATCTAAACAAGCAGTTACGCTTGGAAACGCTTAGGTTTCAACTTCAACCGCTCTGATACCACTTGTTGGTCCCAAGTGGTAAACGAAAGGATCTAGAAGGGGGGGGGGGGTTGAATAGACCCTGAAGTCTTTTTTGACTTCTAAAAATTCGTATCACTTTGAAGTATTTCAACGCTCGGAAAGCTTTGAGCGCTGGGTGCGGCGCTTGAGAGATGATGACTTAAGCGCTAGTTTCAGGCGCTAGGGAAAAGTTAACTTAGACTTGGTGATTTCAACACTTACCAAAGTAGGGCAGAGTTTAGTCACTAAATCAGGGTTAGCACAATGGAAGTATTTTATAGCTTAGCGTTCGGTTTGTTAATCAAAAGTAGTCGACATAGGTGTTTTAAAACTTTATCAAAGTATATGCAATATGAATAGTAAAGCAATAAAACAGTAAATAGTTAAAGCAGTAAATGACACAGGATATTTATAAGGTTCACTGGGTGATGTAATCCCAGCTACGTCCTTCCTATCCTTTTATCGGGGAGGTTTTCCACTATGATGATTATCGAAGAGTCACATAGAGACTTCTACAAAATAGAGGGAGATTGGATGTGATCTCGGAACTCCTTGGTCACACAGATTTCAGCTCCAATAAAGACCTTATATCCTCTTACTTCTTCCACTCAGAAATAATGCAAGTTACGCTTGATCCCGGAACTCCTTGGTCACACAGATTTCAGCTCCAACAAAGATCTTCTTCCACAAGCTTCTTTTACACAAAAATATTGCTTGTAAATCAACAAGCTTTCTCACTCAGATGAAAGATGTTGAGAGTTTATATAACCGGTTTGTTTGTTTTTGGGAAGTTCAAACAACTTGAAGATATCTCAATAGTAGTGTAGGGTCTTCAAAGAAGGGTTTGAGATATATTTGACTGTTTCTAGAATATTTGTGAAAAGCTTATAAGGATTTTGGCTATGGATTTTGTGGGCTTTTCTTTCAACAAAGTTTTTATTCTTTTCTTGTGTCTTTTTGTATATGCAAGAGATTGTGACTTTATTCACACTAATATACTCAGGTATATCTCTTGTATGTGTATCCCTACCCTCTTTTTTTCAAAAGGGCTATTTATAGGTTATTTGTGGTTTTTGTCCGTTGGACACGGTTGGGATCTCGTTTCCCTAAACATTCCATGAGTTCTGACATTCCTAACTTTGGGTATTTTTAATTAGTTAGGCATGTTCTTGGTTTCATAACTCTGACAGTCTTGGTCAAATAAATGGCTTGCCCATAAGTTGTAGTGCTTATATTTTAATAGCACTTATCCGACTTTTGATGCATCTTGTCTTATTCCTGTTTGGAAATAATTACCGTTGGGTCATGCATTTTTTAAGTCTTTAGTAACTTGGGCTTACGTCTTCAGGTTATGTTTTGAGAACTGGACGCTTGAGCTTTTGGATGTTGGGTATGTGCTAATCAGACGCTTAAATAGAGTCAGTATTCTTTGCCCGACTTTTAGACGCTTGACTTTCCACTTTATCTTTGATAGACTCACTAAGAATTCTATCATTGACTTAGTGTTAAGTACTTGGTCTAAAGTTCATAATAAGTTTTGAGCGCTGGTTTCATAACCTGGGACAGTCTTTTAGCGCTTTGACGGACGCTTGAGACTAATCTTTATCTTTACTGTTCCTTTAGACGCTTGATCTTTAACTTCATCACTTGGTAGACTCACATCGAACTCTTCTAGTGATCTAGTATCATATCCTTAGTCTAAAATCTATAAAGATAAAAAAACACAAACCTAATAAAATAAGCAAGCTTTCAGGCGCTTATACATTCGTTCTATGAAAGCTTTTATACTTACGTTTCTTGGGGTCTAACATAGAATCCTAATTGTCATCATTAAAACATCTAACATGAAATTCCTAACAAAACTCACTCTCAATGATGTACTTCATGTCCCGGACATTAGAAAAAATCTAGTGTCAGTGAGTTTGTTGAATAAATTTGGTTTTAAAGTGTTGTTTGAGTCTGATAGCATCAATGTAACTAAAAATGGACAATACGCTGGAAAAGGATATGTAACCAACGGATTGTTCAAACTGAGTTTGAGTAATAATATTAATTCTTCAGTGTATGTTGTTGATTCTTTTGATTTATGGCATTATCGATTAGGTCATGTTAATTCTAGAAGTATGAAATGCATGATGAACTTAGGATTAATACCTAGTAGTATTAAATCAAATGATGAAAAGTGCTTTATTTGTGTTAAATCGAAAATAGTTAGAAAACCTTTTCATAAGGTAGATAGAAACTCAAGTCCTTTAGAATTAATTCATTCTGATATTTGTGAATTAGAAGGAATTCTAACTAGAGGTGGTAAAAGATATTTTATAACTTTTATAGATGATTATTCTAAGTATGCTTATGTATATTTGTTGAGGACTAAAGATGAAGCTTTGGAGAAATTCAAAGTGTATAAGGCTGAGGTTGAAAATCAACTAGATTGCAAGATTAAAAATCTTTGATCAGATAGAGGTGGTGAATACATAGCCTATAATGACTTCTTAGAAATGTAGACAAAGCAAATTTATGTCCAATTAAAGTGTGACAAGTGGAAAATATGATATTAATTATCAATTTAAGTCTTTTAATTTATATTTTGGGATTTATCAAATTTAATTCCAAAATTACATAACTGATTTAATTGATATTTTAATATTTATTTTATTGGCAAATCAAATTGCGCCACATGTCAAATTGAAGTGGTCTAGCCAATCAAATTATGTCTTGCAGTAGAAAAGTCAACGACCAATCACACTGCGCCAAGTGGATATGTTAGCCAAATGAAATGGCCCCAAAGTAATTGATATTTATCTCTTTAAATTAATATTGATATTAAAGAGATAATATCTATTAAATTTATCCTCATCAAATATTAGCCAATCAAATGGCTCAAAAGTAAATGATATTTATCTTTTAATAAATAAATATTAAAGAGATAATTATCAAAGGTGTTTTACAAGTTTGTGGTTTCTCCATTCTACACTTATAAATAGGGTCATTGGAAGCTCACAATAGGGGACAAAAAATTAATTGAAGCTAGAGAAGACAAGAGAAGTTCCCAAATTCTCTCTACAAGTTCTTCAAATTCAAGGCAAAGCAAACTTCAAGGCGTTCTTGGCAAAATTCATCAAATTATAACATTTGATTCGAGATTAAGGTGCTAAACCCTCGAATAAACGTTATAGAAGCCCAAATCAAGTTGAAGGAAGATCAAAGCGACGAGTCGACCTTGAAGCTTTCAACCTTCCCAAATCATTTACATCGTTTGATCCGAGATTAAGCTGTCGAGCCCTCGCATCAACGTTATAAATATTCAAATCAACATTGGAGAAGATCAAAGATGTGATTTTCGCTCCAATATTCAAATCAAAGTTCTTGAAGGAAGAATCAGAGGATTAGTCTTCGATAGGAGACTTATTCTACTAAAAATGTAATTTTCTTTAAATTGATTTATTTATTTGTCCATATTATCTTTTCTTGTTTATGAAATTGCAGACTTGAAAATTTGTGTGAACAAGAAGATTATGGTATTATTCATAAAGTGACAGCCCCTTACACTCCTCAACAAAATGGAGTAGCGGAAAGGAAAAATAGAACTTTAGTAGAAATGGTTAATACGCTTCTTAATACTTCTGGTTTGCCAAACAACTTGTGGGGAGAAGCTTTGAACACGGCTTGTTATATACTTAACCGTATTCCTCACAAGAAAACTAATATTTCACCTAATGAATATTGGAGAAAGCGAAAGCCATCTCTTGGACACCTTAAGGTGTGGGGGTGTAAAGCATTAGTGAGACTTACGGACCCTAAACATCCTAAGCTTGGTTGTAAAGCGATAGAATGTGGTTTTTCTTGGATATGCACTACAAAGTAAAGCATATAGATTTCTTACTATGGAATCTACGAATTCCATTGATAAAAATACAATTCTTGAATCTAGAGATGTTGAATTTTTTGAAAATTCTTTTCCATCATCTAGAAAAAGAACACAAGAAAACACATGTTCAAATCAAGAGCTCGATGAGACTTCTGTAGATGAGTCTACGGAAAATGAAGTTATTGAGCCTAGAAGAAGTAAAAGAGCAATAACTGCTAAGTCCTATGGTTCCGATTTTTACATGTATCTAGTAGAAGGTGATAGAAATGATATTATCTCTACGATAGTATACAATGTTGAACATGATCCATTAACTTATAAAGAAGCAATTTCATCTAGAGATGTAGCTTTTTGGAAAGAAGCTATAAATGATGAAATGGATTCGATCATGTCAAATAATACTTGGGTGCTATCTGATTTACCCCCTGGTTGTAAACCTATTGGTTGCAAATGGATCTTTAAGCGTAAGCTTAAACCTGATGGATCCATTGAGAAGTTTAAGGCTAGACTTGTTGCCAAAGGTTATCGACAAAAGGAAGGTAGAGACTACTTTGATACCTATGCACCTGTAGCAAGAATAAGTTCTATTAGAATTCTAATTTCCTTAGCTTCTATTTATAACTTAGTTATACATCAAATGGATGTTAAAACGGCATTTTTAAATGGAGAATTAGATGAAGAAGTCTACATGGAACAACCTGAGGGATTTGTTTTGAAAGGGCAAGAAAAGAAAGTTTGTAAACTTATTAAATCCTTATACGGCCTTAAACAAGCTCCTAAACAATGGCATGAGAAATTTGACCAAAAGATTGTTCAAAATGCTTTTAAAATAAATGAATCTGACAAGTGTATTTATTCTAAAAGTGAAAATGGAAAATGTGTGATCATTTCTCTATATGTAGACGACTTGCTTATTTTTGGAACGGATAGTAGCTTAGTATTAAAAACTAAAGCTTTTTTATCGACATGTTTCGACATGAAAGATATGGGAGAAGCTGATGTAATTTTAGGAATTAAAATTACTAGATTACATGATAAAATTACATTGTCGCAATCTCACTATATTGAGAAAGTATTGAAGAAATTCAATCACTTAAATTGTAAGACTGCTAGTACACTTTTTGATCCTGCGGTTAAATTAACGAAATATAAAGGTGTAGCTATATCACAATTAGAATATTCTAGTGTGATTGGCAGTCTTATGTATGCAATGTATTGTACAAGACCTGATATAGCTTTTGCTGTAGGAGTACTAAGTAGATTTACTAGTAATCCGGGTAAAGTTCATTGAGATGCAATTTCAAGGATCCTTAGATACTTGAAAGGCACAATGTGTTATGCATTAAGTTATCAAGGTCATCCGTCGGTGTTAGAAGGATACACCGATGCAAATTGGATTATGGATTCTGATGGAACAAAATCCACAAGTGGATGGTTATTTACACTTGGTGGAGGTGCGGTTTCGTGGGGATCAAAGAAACAAACGTGCATTGCACATTCAACTATGGAATCCGAATTTATTGCTTTAGCGGCTGCGACTAAAGAAGGAGAATGGCTTAGGGACCTAATGATAGAAATTCCTATTTGGCCTAAACCAATGCCTCCTGTTTCAATCTTGTGTGATAATGAAGCTACATTATCATGGGCATACAACAAGATTTATAACGGTAAGTCTAGAAATATAAGTCTACGACATAGTTATGTCCGAGAACTTATCGGGAGTGGTACCATTACAATAACATATGTTAAGTCAAAGGAAAATTTGGTTGATCCCTTTACCAAAGGCCTTGCAAGGGATGTTGTGTGGAAAACATCAAGAGAGATGGGGTTAAAAGCTTTTTGTTAGGAAATTAATAAGTGGAAACCAACGGTTATTGGATAGCCTCCAATTTAATTGGTTCAATGGAAATACACTTATAGTAATTGCCGGGAATGTACTAAAATTATAGAATTTTATTCTATGCCATCTCGAGGGAGTACATGCTTGTATGGAAATAAAGAGTTGAGAATAAATTCTCTTAATAAATCTATGTCTTTAATTGGAAGGTGTAAGTCATACAAGTACACCTATTTAGATTTACCTATATAAGCGTTGAAATGTGGCCGTTTCTATGAGATCAAAAGCTTATCTCTATGTCGCTTATGAATCCCGAGGTTGATGCACATGACCTCAATTGTGCGGGGAAGTTGAACGAGCTGTTAATAGATTGCATGTCTTTCATATGCTATTATCTATTATGAATATTTGATTCAAAGTTTATCTATCAAAATACTCGGATAACTGATATGTGTTAGACTATGTAAAGGTTCAAGTCGTTGTACACCTTTATTTATGTGCAAGATACGTTTTAAAATAGAGATTTTGAAATTGTATGAAATTTCGAAAATTGGGGGGAATTATTGGAATTTTCTTATTCATGACACATTGAAAAGACAAGGAAAATCAGGTTTGAAATTCATGGTTCATGAGCGTCCAGATGCTTAAGCGTCTAGCTGAGCGTCTGACCTAAGCGTCTAGCTGAGCGTCTGACCTAAGCGTCAAGCTGAGCGTCTAACCTAAGCGTCTGACTTGAGCGTCTAGCTGAGCATATGACTTGAGCGTCTAGCTGAGCGTCCGACTTGAGCATCTAGCTGAGCGTCCGGCTTGAGCGTCTAGCTGAGCGTTCGGTTTGAGCGTCTAGCTGAGCGTCCGGCTTGAGCGTTCGGAGACACTCAAGAGCGTTCGGAGACACTCATGAGTGTCTGGTTCAGGATTGATGCATTTCTGGATGCTTGGCAAGCGTCCGGGTGAACTTTATTCTGAAACGTTCTTGGTGTCTGTTCACAAAAAACTGGAAGCTTTTCGCACCAACAGTCATAATTTTTGAACATGAATAATTGTGAACTTTCAGTGAATCATTGTAACCTTTGATTGGTCTTTTAAGTCTATAAATACTAAATTAGTCCACCAGATTCGAAATATCAAATATATGATATATATATATATATCAAAAGATTACAAAATATCTTTATTGGTGCAAATTCTGAAGTATTCAAATACTGCTTCTGAATACTTGTGCCTGTTTTATCTTGGGAGACTTATTTGTTGTAACTCTAACAGTAAAGAGGGCAAATAAAGTCTTAAGGAAAGAGTAATCCTCGACTCAGGCAGAATCTCAGTCTTACGTAAAAAAATTTAACAATTTTTTGTTCCTTTATAAAGCAAAATCTATTGACAAAGAAGGAATTGCTTTTACCATCTCCACGATCTCTGGTGGTGGTGGTGGTGATCGCCATTGATGGTTGAAAAGGGAACAAAAATGAAAGAATTTGTATTAAAGTCAAGCCATGAAACTTTGCTAGAGTTTTTAAGTGGTGGATGTGGTGACGGCAGGGGCTGTACTGATGGAAGAAAGCGGTGGTGGGGGTGGGGCCAGTGGTGCAGGAGAAAATGGAGGGGACGGTTGCTGCTGGACATTGGTTGGGATTCTTATATGTATATGTACATATATACTATTTAGGGAAATTACACCAACACCCAGGTGCCTGGATTAAAGAAAGACCGGATAGAGCCCTTGCCAACCATGATTGGAGGATGAAATTCCAGGAGGCCTAACACTTGTTTGTGTTGGGATCAGTACAACTCTCGGGGATACCGGCATAACGAAAAATATATAATTTAAAAAATTAAAGCTGAATCCCCGAAATTAGGGCTAGGTCGACATGGTACCATCGGATTCAAAACTATCCTAGGAGAAAGTTTACTCGTGTTTACCTCTTGCAGATTTTAAAGTAGCAACGTTTTTTTTAAGTTACTCCCTGCTACAGTCTTCGAATTGATTTGCCCTAGCGCCCCAAGCGTTGCGCCTCTGAGATGTATTCACGCCCTAGTCCGTACCCTCAATTATCTCCACCAGTGCTAGTAAGGAGAATATCGAATCTTGGCTTTTGAGGAAAAAAGATTTAGAATTATTTAAGTGTTCTTCGCATTCAACACATGAGTTTGAAGAAATAATATGAAAGAAAATTTGGGAGAGAATAATAGAAAAAGTACCTTTTTTAAAAAACCTTTTTATTGAAATAAAAACTTATTTTTCTCATACACTTTTATTAACTTTAAAAGAGGTGGAACACATATATATATAGAGTCCATCTAAGGTAAATCCCTACACACACATACACGTCCCTCTCCCTAAAAAATACGGAGAGGCGTGTATTATGTATATATATATATACCAATGGGAGTTGGTCCGAGTGGTAAGCAGCTCGGTTCCACTTAAGCAAGGCTTCGGGTTCGATTCCTTGTGTACACAGTTACCCCCGTTGGGAGACTCACCCACCAGACCAGGTGTGCAACCCGGGTCGACCAACAGATTAGTTCGGCAATACCCGGGATACTGTGGTAGGCAACCAAATGTGTATATATATATATATTTCTTTTTCCTTTTTCTTTTACTCTCTTTCATTGAATAGTTGGACTCTTTCCAACTAACTAGATATTACCATATCTAATAATATCCTAACATATATCAAACAAAATCTTTCCTTATCAATTAATTAGTTATCTTAACATTCATGAACAAGTCTTGACGAGGCCAGTGATATCCCACATCTCACAATCTCTATGACTTGGAACAATATCTAGGATTACGGTCTTTGAGAGCATTCCATATGTATCCCGACCACCCCTAACCATATGTAATCCATGGGATATCTATACTAATACTAGTTATAGCGATAAAGAAGCATACCATAAAAAAATATTCAGTATATTTAAAACAAGATTGTCATAGCATTTTACATTTAAGATGACAAAACCTAAAACAATTGGCTCGCCGAACACCTAACACTATCAGTTTGGACCACCATCCCATCTTAACTTACGGTCTTGGAGTTCGCACATCCCAACTGTTTAAGAAACCGTTCCAGTTTAAGCTTTCATGGACCTCTCACCCGTCTTATAAGGATAAGGTGAGAGAGGTGTGGAGTGAAGGAGATGACCTCCTGATTTCACTCTAGAATTTGCCAGCCACTATGCGTGGTTGGAACCATAAGGTTTTTGCAAATATTTTCAGAAGGAAGAAGTGGGCTCTTGCTAGATTTGATGGGAGTCAACGGGCCTTGGCCAATGGGGATGATCCGGCGCTGGCTAAGTTGGAGAAAAATCTCATTGAAGAGTATAATCAAACTCTGAGATAAGAAGAAGCCATGTGGTTTCAAAAATCAAGAATTAATTGGAAGAAATTTGGAGATGGGAATACTTGGTTTTTTCATGCGTCCACAATCGTTGGGAGAAGCTGTAATGTGGTTAATCTACTCAAAATTGGAAATATTTGACAATTGGATCCGCGAGCTTTGAAAGAGCTTGTGTTCGGATATTTTTCAAAATATTCTGAGGAAGGAGTGCATAGCAATCTTGAGGGGGTTATTAGGAGCCCATTCCAAAGGAAGATTAGTGAGGTCGAATTTGACCAATTATTGAGGCTTCCCGACTCTGAGGAAATTAAAGCGGTGGTGTTTTCCATGAGATCGTATAAATCTCTTAGGCCCGACGGTTTCCAAGCGTTCTTTTATCAAAAGTATTGGGATGTAGTGGGGTAATTATTTTAGGAATTGGTTCATGGATCTTTACGCAAGGTGTGGATCGATGAAGGAATTGGCAACTCCTTCATGGTTTTAATTCCTGAAGGGGATAACCCGGATACAATTTCAATTTGTAATGTGGTTTATAAGATCATCACAAAAGCAATTACGTGTACGTTGAGGGATATGATGAAAGATCTGATTCCTCCTTTCCAAAATAGTTTCATTTCTCGGAGGGGAACTCATGATAATATCTTGATTATCTAAGAATTGATACACACGCTTAGGAAATCAAAGAGCAAAAAAGGAGGTATGGTTCTTAAAATTGACCTCGAGAAGGCTTATGATCGAGTCATTGAATCACTTCTTTATCTTACTTCCAGTAGACTTGATATTATGTTTTCGGTATGCATGTGTGCACATTTTCAAGCTGATCCTAAAGAATCGCACTTTATTGCTGCCAAGAAGATCCTTAAATACCTAAAAGGCACACAAAATGTGGGCTTATGGTATCCAAGGGACTCTCCTTTTGAACTAATTGGTTACTCAGATGAAGATGTTGTAGGTTGCAAAATAGATCGTAAGAGTACTAGTGGTGCATGTCAATTTCTAGGTGATAGGTTAGCTTCATGGCATAGTAAAAAACAACAATCGATAGCTACTTCTACAGCTGAAGCCGAGTATGTAGCTGCAGAAAGTTGTTGTGCACAAGTATTATGGATGAGGCAACAACTTAGAGTTTATGGAATAATCCTAGGTCCAACCCCCATTCATTGTGATAACCAAAGTGCTCTAGCCGTGACTCAAAATCCTATTCTTCATTCCAGAACCAAACATATTGACATTAGATACCATTTCCTTCGAGACCATGTTCAAAAGAAAGATATCTCCATGTATTTTATTGGAACTGACAAATAATTGGTAGATGTCTTCACCAAAGCACTCAACGAACAACGCTTTCTCACTTTGAGAAGTGAACTAGGTATGAACGATTTAAACGCTTAATCATCATGTATCATATTTTATTTAGCATATAATTTAGGGGGAATCCACTTTACTTATGTCTAAAAGATTTTTGAAAAGTTGTTACAAGTTATCAAATTTAGGAGGAATCTTAAACTTGGGCTTGAACATATCTGTAAGCGTCAATGATAAAAAAATTTCATATGCATAGATCATCAACGCTCAGAATTATTTATGCATAATATGTTGGACGCTCAAACATAAAAAGATTTTGATCTCAAGCGTCAACATAAATCTTACAAATGGTATGTGTTA
Organism: Buddleja alternifolia; assembly: GCA_019426215.1. Classification (NCBI taxonomy): domain Eukaryota; kingdom Viridiplantae; phylum Streptophyta; class Magnoliopsida; order Lamiales; family Scrophulariaceae; genus Buddleja; species Buddleja alternifolia. Next base: position 36,076,988 of record CM033393.1, read on the forward strand.
AGCATTGAACATCTTCCAATCAACACTTAATATAAAATTGTTTATAAAATTCATGCATAAATTTTACACGCTTCTTGAAGTAGTGGATAGACTTAAAAGTCTATTTTGTATTCTATTTACACGCTTCTATCACATCAAACTGGCGGGTAATCAAACACTTTTCAAAATGACGGTTCAGAGATAGCACGTATTTATATACATGTCAGTGTATCATCAGGCGCATGCATTAAACTCTGAAAATTCCAAACGTTTCAAAAATTTAACTCAGACGTCAAATCTTTATATATGGGAGCTACCAAATGTAACTTCTCTCTCTTGCCCAAAATTCACGTCCGCAGTTAAAAAATATTCATGGCTAAGATTGAATAACTTTCCATGTGTCTACATCTTACTGAGACGAGAAAACACAAGTTCCAAAATTATCCTACTGTGTCATTTAAAACACAATTCTTGCTGAAAAACTATTCACTTTTACTCTCTGCAAATTTTACTCAATCTCTTTCTCTCCCAAAGCAAAAACAATCTCTGTTCATCTTTCTCACAAATCTCAAATGGCACCCAAGAAATCTATTGCTTCTTCTACCGAGCCCACCATCAAGGTCACTGAAGGCCTTGTTGTCGACTGGAAATTTCTGTACGAACAGACTCAGGTTGATCTAACGGAGATCATGGACTCTGTTTTTGAGTTTGGACTAAAAACCTTCATCACCAAATACTCCTATCTGTTTTTGGATGAAGTTGAATTCTTTAGGAAAAACGCCAAACTCTCCAAGGACAAGAAGTCTATCTCTTGCCTCTTCACTTCATCCAAGAAAGACTCCAAAGAATTTGTCCTCTCTGCTGACACCATCGCCCAAAACTTCAAACTACCGAATCAGGGTGCATCATTGGACTCTATTACTGCTGAACAGATAGAAGAAGCATGGACAAAGATCAGTGCTTATGACAACGTTCCTTATAAGCCTCATTTCGAGAAGAAGGATATTGTATCTCGATATAGGCTTTTGGCTGACTTCTGCAGTAAATTTATTGAATGCAGAGTGGGTACTTTTGACAAAGTGAACCCAATACAGTTCCAAATGATGACTGCTATACTCCTGGATATCAAGATCAATTGGAGTGAATACATCTTCGACAGATTCAGAGACTGCCTGACTGCTTCAACCAAACCATACTGCGTAATTCTCAGTGACCTACTCTTTAGAGCAGAATGTGTTAGCTCTGCTGGGATTACTTTTGTCAAATCAAAATTCTACGGAAATAGGATCATCAACAATCTCTTCCACCCACCCAAAGTTGGAGGTGCTGCTAGACCTCTGTCTGAGCGTCAAGTGGTACGTGAAGCATCTTACGAAGAAGTTGAGCGTCCAACTCAAGAGGAAGCCGTGAAGCGTCCGACTGGTACCAAGAAGAGGGCTTCCAGAAAGCCCAAGACTCAAGCTATTCCGTCTCCTCATAAAGACGATGAGGAAATAGACGAAGACGAGGAGGACAAGATCCCTCTGGTTAGGCGGAGAAAATTGGAAGGAATTATCAAAAAGATAGATTTAGCAGAACCAATTGCTGCTCCTCCCGCCCAAACGCTGAAGCTCAGTGAAGGAGTCAACGTTAAGAAGATCTTCAAGTGTTCCAGGATAAGCAAGCTTCAAGCTGCTCCTGTTCCTGAAGAGCCTGAGACTGCTGAGCCACACAACATTTCTATTCCTACATCTATAGAAGATCTTGCTCTTATAGAGGATAACTCTTGTGCTACAACTTTAGTTCTAGCTGCTGTTGAAGCATCAATAGACGTCCACCTGGATATGGAGATGACAGATGTTGTGTCTATTGCCAAAGATGTTTCCGCAGAATCTGCTGCAATAGAAGCTGAGGAACCTGCTCCCAAAGAGGTTCAAACATCAACTCCTGTTTTGGTTATAACAGAGGCACGCTCAGAAGTTCAAAGCGTTGCTAAAGACGTTACTATACACAGACAGTTCTTCAAGTTGGACCCATTGAAGTCAATTGATCACTCTATCAATTATATACCTCTAGCGCTTGAAGACAATTTCATCCCAGTTGGTTATAATGAAGAAAGATTTATCAATGCTGAAAATGGAATAGCCGCGCTGATTGATTCGATCGGACAATACGGGACACCTTATTTGAAACAGAGTTAACCGAAGTGGAGAAAGCCTACTACTTAGCTATCGTGCTTGGTAAAACTCCTGGTCAGATCCCTGCATCGTCTGCCATCTAAGAAGCAAGGAAAAATGGTAGAACTCCCAGAGCAAATGTTGATTTGGGTTATTTTCGGGATATGGGGCACAGCAAACCAAATGGTTTTGCTCCAAGAGACTTCAATATAAGGGTTTACGAGCGTATACCTATTGAGTTTCTCAACCCAATAGAGGAAGTTCTGAACAGAGAAGGTTACACTCACTTTTCTTATATAGCCAAGAGTAAAGCAAATTTGCGTTCAGCTCATCCACTTCGTCTCTGGAAAAATAAAAGAGTTCATGTCGGTGAGCATCCAGCTTCTGTGACCGATGTGATTCAAGCCGAGGACGATGATTATTTTGACAGTGTTTGGAACGCAAGCTATCACATTGATAAGTACCGCTTTGAATCAATCCAGGACATAGACCATGAAGGCATCCGAACGTTGGTCAATGCAGGTGTTGACTACTGCATGAATGAGGTTAACTGGGTTGAAGCGTATGTTGGCCATCAGTTCTCATTTCGGGAATTGGTCAAAGCTCCCCATCTATTTGGCATAGGCATGCATGACAAGAAGCGTCAGTTCGCCAAGTATTGCCTTAAGAAGCGTCAAGAGCGAGTTGGACCTGTTGCTAAGTTACTCCAAGTTCGTCAACAGATAGAACTATTTCTGCGTCAAGCGCTGCACATGCTTTCCATCACTCCTCTTCAATTCAACGCTCAAGCATCAGCTAGTGGCATTTCATCAGCATCTTGCTTGAACTTCTCTCCTAGCCACTGCGATGACAACTTCAGATTGATGATGAAGATCATGGCCCTATTCCTCACTTTGACAAGATCTTCACTGAAACTCTAAGGAAGCCAAATGGCTCGAGGATCCACAACTTCCAAGGTTATCCACTTCTACTTTCTATCAGATAGGAAATAAGCGATCATTATGACTATGTTCTCTCTCTGCTTGAATGCAATTAAGGCGTAGCTCGTGCGGTGTATCCGTACTTGGAAGAATATTACCGCATGTACGTGCCAGAAGCTCACAAATCCGAGCGTCTTCCTACAAATAGGATTATCGGGTTTTCCTTGCATTACTGCACAGACACTTTTTCTTCTTCCAAAGCCGCAGTCAAGGATCTTTTCGAATCACGTATTGGACATCATGGGTCTAATGTATGTCTGAACCCGAGAGAGTCCTCTTCTCATTTTCATTCAAGGGACTTGCATCTCTCGCTCAAGACTCTTTGAACTTCTGGAAGCTGCTTCAGATTCCTATGCAGATATAACAAATTGGAACTTCCAATTCGATTACTTTTGCCAAGAGGAGTCAGCGCTTGAGGAAGCACCTGCTAAGTTGGTTGAAGAATCTGCACCAGCGTCCACTTTAGAAGTTGCCAGTATTCCAGCGTCTGCTGAAGAACTTGTTCAAGCGTCTCCACCAGAGGATAATCCTAACGCTCCTGAACTCATTGATTCTGATATTGCTGAGGATCTCCCAATTGAAGCCCGAGGCACAGTATTTGATCCAGCATATCAAGTCTCTTTTGACTCCATCAAGCACACATCAAGATTTGAGCGACCGGTTCCTCAAGCGGTTTCTTCGGATGTGAGTCAATCTTTTGGTCCTTTGCTGAAATCAATTTTGGAGGAGGTAAACAATCACGCTACTCAGAATGAAGAAGCCTTCCACTGGATCAAGACTGACATAGCAAAGATTGAGTCTCAGAACATGAGCGCTCAAATAGGTCATATGAAAGGTGCTGCTCAAGTGGCAGTTGGAGAATGCAGAAAGGAATTTCAAGAACTGCATGATGCTACTATGGCAAACCAACTGGCCATGAAGGAGCATTTTGATAAGTGCCTAGATGACCTTTCAGCCTCTGTTTCTCATATTGCTAGTCAAGTTAGCCTACTCACCGAGCATTTTCTGAAGGCTGATGATGGCAATAAAGGGGGAAGGAAGGAGAAGAGAGGAGAAGCCGAAAGCTTCTAGTTCAAGAGCTTCCAGCCCTCCATCCAAGCGTCAAACTTTCTTTCAGTTCTTACCAGTGCCTTTTGCTTGAGCATTTTGATGTTCCATTCTCTCGACCGCCAATTCCAGAGCTCTCTGACCCGGAGATTATTGCTAAAGAACAAAAGAAGTCAGATTTCATCAAAGCATTTAGAGTATGCTTCGGGATGATGGGAATTGACCCAGTTGAATGGGATAAGCAATTTGTTGCATATAAAGAGAGAGACAAGAAGAAGAAAAGAAGACAGTGATAAATAAAGAACATGCCGCCATGATTAGGCTTGAAGAAAACATTTCTGAAGCAATCAGGGCTGAGGTAAATAGAAGACTCAACGCTCAAGAAGAAGAAAAAGATGATTAAGAGATGCGGTTTACTTTGCATTATCTATATTCTTGTCTCCTTTATATTTTTTTATGTAGTTGTAAAATGCTCGAACTATCAATGATATATATAAAATGCATTTTCAGCTGAAACATCTCGTTGAAGCGTAACTAACATTATCTAACCAAAGCTAACTTTCATTTTTGATATCTAACTCTCGAACTATAATAGAGTAAGTATTGCCATCATCAAAAAGGGGGAAATTGTTAGGAAATTTCATGTTAGATGTTTTGATGATGACAATTAGGATTTTATGTTAGACACCAAAATATGTAAGTTTGATTTTATTTAGAAATCATGTATAAGCGTCGAAGCGTTAGATCTATATAGGCTTTATAGGCTTTGCTTTATTTTATTCTAGACTGTTAGGCTAAGTATTTTTAGGCTGTGCGTATGATAAATTCTGAGTGGGCTTATCAAATGGTTAAGTCTGAAGACTCAAGCGCCTGAAGTCTAAATGAAGATAAAGATTTTCGAGCGTCCAATCGACAAGCTACAGCAAGCGTTGATTATAGGACAGAAGCTATTCAAGGATGAATGAGCGTTTATCAATGACTGATTTCACCTGAATTTTTTTCTAAGTCTAGAAGGAGTTTAATGCAAATATTCCCAGTTCATTATTCCCAACAGGCATTTATTTCAAATACATTAAATGCTGATAAGAGCATTAAATGTGATAAGCTCTTTCAAAAGTATGGAGACGCCACCCCAATGACTGTCAACTTTTCCAGACTGCAGCACCAACTTTTGTGCAACAAATTTTCAGGAAAAAGGACAAAAGTTGTTCACTCCCGAAAGTGAGAGACACGCGCCTGTGCATGTGTCAAACGAACATTTTTTTCAAGATTACCTATAAATAGGACTTCAACAACAAGCCAAAAACAACAAGATACTACAAGCCAAATTGCTGTTGCATTGAAGTCTCATTCCTTAAACTTTCAGAAAAGCTAGAACATTCAAGCAAAAATTCTCTTTGCTTTTCTCAAACATTCATTAGACAGTTAACCAATATCTCAAACATTCTTTTTGAAGAAACCCACATTACTATTGAGATATTACCAAGTTGTTTGAACTTCATCAAAATCAAACAAACCTTTAGAAAAACCACATCCAAGCCTCGCAATCTGTGTGAAGTCGAAGTTGGATACTTGCATTATTTTTGGGTGAAAGAAGCAAGGGGATAGAAGTGATTTGGTGCAGAAATCTGTGTGATCAAGAAGCTTATGTTGGGAATTATACGTATAAAATGCAGCGAAAAATAAATTTAATTCCCAAAGCTCGAATCATCTCTAATCCTCGTGTTTAATTGTGTATAGAAAAATTACCGTTCTCGCGTATGTTGATTTCTGAACGTGATCCTTTTCTCTAATGCCGAATTTGCCAACGTCTCTAATTCGTCACGCCGAAATCAAAAATGAAAAACTCCTCCCTTCTTCCTTGTCAAAGACGGCTAGAGAGAGAGAGAGAGAGGTGAGAGACTTTTTCTTGGAGAGAAAGTTATATAAGTTGTCTTGTGTTATTTTTTACCTTGTGATATATTTATATCATTATGAAACAATAACACTAGCATGCAAGAGCCCTATTTGGGCATCTATTTGGCCGCCCCTTAGTGGGATCGGAAGCCTTCGGGCTTTCGTCTTGCTTGCTAATTAATTAATCGGATAATTTATTTATCCAATAAATAAATTGATAATCCAATTAATTCAATTCCTAATTAATTTATAATTCAATTTCTCCAAGAAATTAATTAACTCATTAATTTAATTTAATTAATTAAATTATCCATTAATTAATTAATTAATTACGGCATCCAATGCCGTGCATTTCTCTCAAGTCTTTTTCCCATGTTTTTCCTTTTGCACTTCCTTTAAGCGCAACTCTTTAGGTTCGTCTCAAAAGGCAATTGGGAAAAATCTAGAGGGGTGTGAGTGATATCTAGCCAGTCTCGTAGATCACACCGTAATCCAATTGAGAACGTGAATACCGTACGTGTATAAACCTTTTATTCTTATATCCCAGTCAAGTAAGAGTCATGGTTTAAAGTCAAACTCATATAACTTGACCATATGCCAAAGACTTTCATCCTCACTTATTCATGATCGCATAGGATATTTTACTCATTCACTTATGAGAGAATAAATTCCATATTGCAAATCAGTTAACAATGCTACTTGCCCATCAAGTCGCACTTCGAGGTCGATTCCACCAACAGGTGATTTGAATCTAACTACTCTAATGACAGACTTGATGTCACAAGTACTTCTTCAACTCAATTTCTCAGGTCAGAGGTTCACACGTACCTATCACTACTTATCAATTTCATCATTGACTGTCAATGAGTGAATACCCATGTGATGAACTGATGCGATCCGTGTTCAAACAAATCAGTCCAACTAACACGTCTATGATATAAGTTCCCACTACCATTTCCATAGTGTACGACTGACACTTTCTATGTCGAAACTTACATCATACAAGTCTTTATTCACTATTGATGCCCAATCAATATTTCTTAGACTTGCGAACCCTTCTAGATGTCAAGGGTCAAATCATTCTAGTGCCTTTTCTCCTATCCCATAAGAGGTAGAAGGTTCGCCTTGTCATCAAGGATTTTACGTTGTTTATACACACCTTATAAATGCCTATAAGAAAACAACAATCAACTGCCTTATATTAATAAAAAAACCATAGTTTAGTTACAATGTTTATGCCCTATAAATCTATCCTCTTTATGGCATTCGAGGGCATATACTCTAACAGCTTAAGTCATCAACATTCATCTCTCCCTAATTTGTACAAGATTCTGTGTGATTCTTTGAGAATCATTTTAGTGGATTGCCTCCAAATGTTCGAGGAGAGAAGGACGTAGTTGGGATTATACCACCCAATGAACCTTATAAATATTGCGTTCTGAATAGCTATTTCACCTCGTGCAATGATCTCTCTTATGATGTGATTTCTGCTCTCTATGTGTTTGGATTTATTGTGAGACCTAGGTTCCTTCGCTTGCGCTATAGCTCCGGTGTTGTCACAATAAAGTGGCAATGAGAGCTTTATGCTAGGAACCACTTGAAGTTCCTCAACAAACTTCCTAATCCAAACAGCTTCTTTAGCTGCCTCCGAGGCAGCTATGTATTCAGCCTCTGTGGTGGAGTCTGAGGTTGTGCTTTGCTTGGAACTTTTCCAAGTCACTGCTCCACCATTTAGAGTAAATACAAATCCCGAGGTGGATTTCTGATCATCAACATCAGATTGGAAATCCAAATCAGTGTACCCGTCCACCCTCAGGTCACCACTTCCATAGGTGAGAATCATATCCTTAGTTCTTTTCAGATACTTTAGGATATTATTCACAGCTATCCAATGTTCCTTACCAGGGTTTGCTTGAAATCGACTAACAACGCTCACATCATAAGCAATATCGGGTCTAGTACAGAGCATCGCGTACATCAAGCTGCCCACAGCAGACGCATAGGGTGTAATGTTCATTTCTTTTCTATCTTCCTCACTTTGAAGACACATAGATTTCGAAAGATGTATCCCATGTCTCATTGGTAGGAACCCTTTCTTAGAATCTTCTATCCTATACCTTTTTAGGACCTTTTCTAAGTAAAGGGCTTGAGAAAGTCCTATCATTCTTTTGGTTCGATCTCTATAGATCCGAATCCCTAGAATATAGGTCGCTTCTCCCAAGTCTTTCATGGAGAATGTACTTGAAAGCCACTTCTTGGTTGTGGTGAGCATTCCTATGTCATTCCCAATGAGTAATTTGTCATCTACATATAACACTAGGAATGTCAACTTGCTCCCACTGACCTTCTTGTAAACATAGGGCTCGTCTTCATTTTTTATGAAGTCAAATCCTTTGACAACGTCATCAAAACGTAGATTCCAGCTATGAGACGCTTGTTTGAGTCCATAAATGGATCTCTCAAGTTTACACACCTTATGAATATGCTCTTCGGATTCAAAACCTTTAGGTTGTTCCATATAGATATCCTTTTCTAGGAATCTATTTAGGAAAGCAGTTTTGACATCCATTTGCCATATTTCATAATCTAGGTGTGCTGCTATTGCAAGTAGAATCCTTATTGATTTGATCATAGCCACTGGTGAGAAGGTTTCTTGGTAGTCAATTCCTTCCTTTTGACTATACCCTTTCGCCACTAGCCTGGCTTTGTAGGTGTCTACTTTGCCATCAACACCAATCTTTCTGTTGTAGATCCATTTACACCCGATTGTTTTTACCCCTTCAGGTTGGTCTACAAGTTTCCAGACTTGGTTTGCATGCATCGAATCGATCTCAGTTTGCATAGCTTCACGCCATCTAGCAGCATCCACATCTACCATCACTTGATCAAAAGTGGAGGGATCATCTCCATGATCCTCCTCTAACACAGAATGGAGATCCAACTCCCTCTGCATTAGATATCCGTACCTCTCAGGTGGTTGAGATACTCTATTCGATCATCGTGGTTGTGGTTGTGTTATAGAAGGTTCAGTTCTCACTCCCTATGTAGATGTATCCAGTGGGGTTTCATTTTGTTCTTCTAGAACAATTTTTCTACCCGCTCCTCCTTCTTGAATGAACTCATCTTCAAGAAAGTGGGCTTGTAAGGCTACAATGATCCTTTGATCATTGTGCAGGTAAAAGAGGTATCCCATAGAATCTTCAGGATATCCAATGAAACGTCCCTTTAAGGACCTTGCTTCCAACTTGTCCACTTTAGTCTTTTTGACATAAGCCGGACATCCCCAAATTTTTATGTGGTTAAGACTTGGTTTCCTATTTCTCCACATTTCATCGGAGTCAGAGGAACGGACTTGGATAGATATCTATTTAAAATGTGTGCAGCTGTAAGCAGCGCGTGACTCCACAGTGAAATGGGTAAATCAGTGTAGCTAAGCATGGAGCGAACCATGTCCAACAAGGTTCGATTCCTTTGCTCTGCTACTCCATTCAACTGTGGAGTCGCTGGAGGTGTGAGTTGCAATACTATACCATTCTCTCTGAGTTATAAGTCAAACTCGTCGCTCATATATTTTCCTCCTCGATCAGATCGAAGAGTTTTTATACGTTGACTTGTTTGATTTTCCACTAAAGCCTTAAATTCCTTGAACTTGTCAATGGATTCAGACTTATGCTTCATCAGGTACACTAAACCATATCGAGAATGATCATCAGTGAAGGTGATAAAGTGAAGGAAACCTCCTCTGGCCATTTCTCTAAATGGACCACAAACATCAGTATGCACTAAGCCTAAGATTTGTGAGGCCCTTTCAAAATTCCTTGTGAAGGGCGATCAAGCCATCTTGCCTTTGAGACAAGATTCACAAGTAGAATAGGGATCCAATCCCAGTGGGCCAATTAGCCCATCTTTTTCCATTTTGCGAATCTTTTGTTCGCCAGCATGGCCTAGTCGAAGGTGCCATATTAATCTTTGGTTTATTTCAAGCCTACTACGGTTCCTTTGTATTGTATTCACATCACACTTATTCTTGACATTAAGGTAACACAATGCATTTATCAAAGAAACAAAGCCTACTAATTTATTACCATAATAAATCTTACATTGTTCATTAATAAAACAAAAGTGTAACCTTATTTAACTAAAACGGAAATTGAACCAATGTTTAACAATATCCAGAAATAGCATATGTCTAGAATAAAAAATAATGAGGCAGATCTTGTTTTAGTAGCCGCGACGCCTTGCCCGCTGCCTACTTTGATCTTCTCCTCATTAGGGCTCAGCTCCCTTCTTCTTCCCAGATTCTGATTCACATAATTATACAAAAGGTATTAACTTCTGAATCATAATCGATGAAGAGGGAATATTACAAAGCAATTAGTTTCAAACTATAAAGTTATTCACCTTTTGCTTGTATATTAGAATAGTCTCTTCTTCAGTGGCCCAGCTCACCGGAGCATAAACATGTGTCCTGTTTTCTAGCCCTCTTATTTCTCCTTCGTTGTGCCTTGTTGCAAGTCGTACTGGATGCTCCCTCCTCTAAATGGGCATTATTCCTTTTTCCATCAAATGTTTTAGGAAATGTAATAGCCATCGGATTGTTCCATTTGTCCGTCTTTATTTGTTTCTGAGCAACCTTGAGTTTTTCCAATAGCCCAGCTAAAGATCCCTCAATGTCAAATTTATGACGAAATAATAGAACGAATCTGGGAGTGACTGTAGAATAAGATCGACTTGGAGATGCAGGTCCATGTAGAAGTTTAAAGATTTTATTTTTTCTATCATGGTCATCATTTTGAAAATGTGTTCTCCAACATCTTCTCCTTCAGTCATTTTAGTTTGGAATAGATCCCTTGAGATAAAGTATCTGGCAGTCCTACCGCGTTCTCCAAACAATTCATCCAGATGAAGGATAATGTCTCTTGCATTATCCATCTTATCATGAGACCTTTGCAGCTCTATGCACATTGAGCTCAATATGTACACTCTTGCTCTATGGTTGTCACAGCACCAATCCCAACTATCTAGGCGAACTTCATCACCCTCGTCTGGTCTAGGAATGGGAGGACGACCAATTTCCAATACATAGTCAATGGATTCACTGCTATGGACCATCCTAAGCATAGTGAGCCATTCTATGTAATTTGGACCGGTGAGAATCGTATTTTTCATTAACTTCGACAGTGGTTTGGGAGACATGGTTTTTTGATTGAGAGAGATAAAACAAAATGACTGCAGAAAATAAGCTAGACTTAATTAGATTATTGAACTAAACTAAAACCAAGTTTAAAATCAAGGACTTCGACTTATAACTTGGCTCCCACTACATTTTTCAAAATTTCACACTCCCACTGTGAAAAGACGGAAGCGATCGTTGATGAAAACTTCGTGGTGGGGATTGAGTTCTTTAATTAATATAATGGATGACAACCCTTTAACGATATTTGGTCCATTACTTAATTAAAGTGATGTTAAACATCAATCTATCAAATAGACGGTTCAATCATATTTGTCCCATAATCAACAAAAACCGAAACCCTTTAACGATTTATTGGTAATGTGGACTATCTAAGTTCATTCCTACTAACTCCTCATAATTTAACATTTGAATTTCTCCTTGCAACCCTTTAACGATATTTAGAGTGAAATATGTCCCGATTAAGACATCTAATGCACTTAATAAAATTCTAGAACTAAATCTTGATACATGACCCCCACTTATTGGGAAGATGCCACATATGGATTTAATCCTTGATCTTATCAAGTTTAGTGGAGGGAAAGGATGCCTAGCACCCCTTACTAACTTAGTATAATTTTTATTTGGGAGAATTCATGTTCTAAATATTTAATTCGTCTCACTTTGCACATTTACCAAATTTATATAGCGCATATTGATAACACACATGCTTCATACAACTAATGAACATGCATCGAAAGCAATAATATAACACACAAGTCTATGGACTTTTATCTAGAGGGCCCAAGCCAATGGGCCATCATAAAATTGAAAAAGAAAAGCCTAGCTAATCTTCGTGGGCTCCAAGCTCCTCTTCTTTTGCATGATCTCCATCTTGAAAGGCTTATTCTATTTTTATTTATTACAAGAGGTAATTTAAAACCTATACATAAATCTAGAAATAAAATAAAATGGGCTCAAACCGGCCCTTACAACCCATCAAAAGAAATACATAATCAAAAGAAGCAACCTAAGCCCATAGACATATGTCACCATCACATAATACATGCTCGCGATAAATAAAGCACTTATGTTGGTGATTAATAAAAATTCATTAGTCCAACTTAATTAATTTCCATAATAAAATTCCAAATTTTATTGATTCATATGAAAATAATCCTATTTATGAGAATTCTTTATTTAAATAAATAATTTAATAAATAAAATTCTCCAAGAGTTTATTAATTAATTATTTCATTCAAATAAAGATCAATAAAAACTATATTGGGCTTAATTTTATCAAAATTAAATTACCAACCATTGGCATATTCAAAATTAATTAATTAGGCCCAATAACTAATTTATTGAATTATCCACAATTTTAATCAAAATAATTTGGGCCCCTTTTTAATTAAATCTGGGTTATCATCCTCTTGACCCACCCGGATAACTAAAATAGCCCAAACACCTATTCAATTAAAATTTGGACCTTAGGAAAATATAACCCGACCCATTAGCGCCCGAGTCACGAAAACCTGGGCCCCAAAACAGGTCCGTGCGCTGGGCGCATGGCACGTTGTATGCCGTGCGCCCAGCGCATGGCACGGTGTATGTATGCCGTGCGCCCAGCGCACGGTTTAATCGTGCTTGGCGGGATGCCAGCCCCTCCGACCGGCGCGGCATTGGGGGCCCACCCAGTGTGTGTAGTGCGCACGCTGTGTGTGCAACGGGAGGCCGAAAAGGCCTCCTATTGCGCGCACGCGTTTTGCGTCGCGCTCGTCTCGGGGTTATACTTCTCCGATTCTCATAAAATTTATATGCTCAGATTCTAAACTCATTAAACTACAACTTTCATTAAAAATCTGAAGCGAGATTCAGAATATTTTCATATGAAAAACACGTTCAAAGCAGGCCTCAAAAACGCAAAAAAATAGTCAATCACATAAGCAATTAAACACAGAATTTAGAGATTGGCTCTGATACCACTGTTGGGAATTATACGAATAAAATGCAGTGGAATGTAAATTTAATTCTCAAAGCGCGAATCATCTCTAATCCTCATATTTAATTGTGTATAGAAAAATTATCGTTCTCGCGTATGTTAATTTCTGAATGTGATCCTTTTAGATGTCAAGGGTCAAACCATTCTAGTGCCTTTCCTCCTATCCCATAGGAGGTAGAAAGTTCGCCTCGTCATCAAGGACTTTACGTTGTTTATACACACCTTATAAATGCCTATAAGAAAACAACAATCAACTGTCTTATATTAATAGAAAAACCATAGTTTAGTTACAATGTTTATGCCCTATAAATCTATCCTCTTTATGGCATTCGAGGGCATATACTCTAACAGCTTAAGTCATCAACATTCATCTCTTCCTAATTTGTAGAAGATTCTATGTGATTTTTTGAGAATCATTTTAGTGGATTGCCTCCAAATGTTCGAGGAGAGGACCTAGTTAGGATTATACCACCCAACGAACCTTATAAATATTGTGTTCTTCACTTTACAGTCAATTTTCATATTATCATATCATTGCATAAATCTGTCAAGTAAAACTCAATTGAACGCTAAGCAACTACAAACACTTTCTGTGACGCTAAAGCTTTCAAAAAGAGAAGACTATAACATCATTCCGCTGTGCTAACACTGATCAAAGAACTGAACGCTTAAACCTATTTGGTTAAAGTATTCAAATCTTGAAGTTTCAGTTAACTTTCTAAAACAAGTCTTCATTAGACGCTCAGACAAGCTCCTACTTTTCAAGCGTCCAACAAATTTTAATACGAATAATTTTTGAAGTCGAAAAAGACTTTAGGGTCTATTCAACCCCCTCCCTTCTAGACCCTTTTGTATGCCACTTGGGACCAACTGCTTCCTCCTCCGTCATCACTTCAGAAAACTCCCACCTACACGCCCCCTCCCCAATCCATAAACGTACCCCCACTATCTATCATTTTTAATTTTTTTCATTCTATTGTATAAAATAGATATTTTATTATGTGTGTATATATATAAATACACACACACATATTACTTTATACAAAACTCATAACACTATTCAAAAAAAATATTATTTTAACATCTTTTTCCCCATCATCATCACATTCATAACCAACTCAATCATTTCATGTATCAAATCCCAATAAAAATCAACTTTATATCACATCTACATTACTTTCAATCAAATTCTAAAAATACATTCAAACAAACAAATAAAGTCAATATTTTCACACGAATTTCTATAATACACATTCCCAAAAAAAAACTCAGAATTCATTTCAAAAAACACAACCATACGGAGCCTAAGATTCTTAACATGGCTGGGAGAATGACTCTTATCAAATCAGTGACGGCGGCAATGACTTCGCATTTGATGCAAATCGTGTGGTTACTGTCATCAATATGTGATCAATTGGATAGAATGAATCGGTCCTTTGGTCCACAGAGAATAAATGTAGGAAAATCCATCTTGTGAGTTAGAAAGACGTGAGGGGCGTGGGGATTCACGAATCGAGACATACGAATATAGCTCTTCTTGCAACAATTGGTTGGCATATTTTGAAAGGTAAGGAAACAATTTGGAAAGATGTTTTTGGAAAAACGATATACAAAGGGACGGGACTTGCTTGATTATGAGTTAAAACCTTAAGATTTGGCTCAATGGAAAAGGGATTATAAAAACATAAAAGAGGTGGAAGGTTTGATTCGTTGAAGAATTAGAAATGGGAAGAATATTTCCCTTTTGGTTTGATAGGTGGTGTGATAATCTTTGCATTTGCGACATGGTTGATATGAATATTGAGCCAGAGGACATTGATTTGAGAGTGGAAGACGTGATAAGGAGGAAGGGAAATGGTGCTTGGGAAAGGTAAAAACTTTCCTACCCCTGAGTGTTGAAAACATGATTTTACCGTATAATAATTCCCTATCATAAGGAAAAGAAAGACAATAGGATTTGGGCAGTGATATAGTAAAACCAATAGAATATGCTATAGGGCCCAATTTGAGTTGAGCAAAGAACCTAGGCCCAACAGAGGCCCAAAAACTGAACTCACTAGACTAGGTCCGCGCTAAGTAACAGTATCGGGTCAGGTCGGGTCGTTCCATGACCCGACCCCACAGGAACGAGTCATCCACCGTCCATTAGTGCCACCTGTTAGCATCCTATGAATGCCCAACTACCATTGGACAGGGTGTTCTCTATAAATACCCCCTCATAACTTTCATTAAGGGCTGAAATCTAAAGAATATTCTCTCAAGAATTAGCCTCATATATACATAACGAGTCTATAGACTGAGGAGTACGATCCTATACACATACAAATTGGAGTCTGGATTCATTCTTCGAGTACGACCCTGCATACAACGATTATATTAGAACTACGCAGGCTTGATCCTAATTAGGTACATAGGTAACTTAATTATCATTGAGTGCAGCCGTAATATTTCATCATCATACTCGAGGAGCAGTTCAAGTCACTCCGGACTGAGAGACTCGAGTCTTCGAATTTGGGTTAGATCAGTTGGCGCTGTCTGTGGGAAATCTACTTCGAGGTTGTTGAGACTTGTTGGTGTTAAGGGTGAAGTTAGGAACATGAAGAGTCGGTTGGTTCGAGAAGAGGAAGAATTGAACGCAGATCCGCCTGCCGACGGAGGAACGAGTGCTGTTATCACGATGACAAAAGAAGAGTTGGATAGGAGGATGAAGGAATATGCCAAGGAAGAGATGCAGAAATATCTTACACGTACTCCGGCGACTCCTAATATAGGAGAGCCACGTACAGATCCTTCCGCTAAAAGAAGTTTATTCCATCAAGAAGAGAATCGTGATGGAGAGCAGGAAAGAGAGTCGTTAGACGATGACGATGTGGTTAGTGTTCGTCAAGAGAATGCAGAAAGCCGAGGAAAATCTCGGGCAATGGATTCGCTGAATGCACGACGACGAGTGGTGCATTATAAGGAGGACAGACGTACAAGGATGGAAAAAATTGCGGCTCCTATGCAGACGAGGCCAACCCCCATGTTGATGGCCCACAATTCTGCTTTTGTCACTGAGATCATGAAGGAAGTTCCGAATGAGCTTTTTCGAATGCCAGATTTTCTAAAGTTTGATGGGACGGGCGATCCAAGACCTCATATTACATCTTATGAGTTGTTGATGTCTTTGTAGGGACAATCGGATGCTATTAATGCAAGGATTTTCACTACGACTCTTGTGGGTCGGGCGCAAGACTGGATCATGAATCTAGCCCCCGCTTTCATAGAGTCGTACACACGATTGAAATATAAATTTGAAAGTCACTTTGCTAGTAATAAAAAGACTAAGAAGTCTATATATGTGATCATGGGACTGAAGCAGGGCTCAACCGAGTCTCTGCGTGAATTTATACACTGCTTCAATCGAGAAGCCATGGACCTTCCGGAACTTAATAATGAATTAATGTTAAGCTTCCTTATGAGAGGTTTAAAGAAGGGAAACTTTAATGATGCACTTTCTCGCCGCCCTCCACGATCCCATGAGGAATTGATGGAACTGGCGGGGGAGTATATTAATGAGGAAGAAATGAACGAGTTAAAGGACTCGAATAATTTGCAAATTCTGAATGATCCTTGTGGTTGTAAAGAAAAGCGTGAAACTCTAACGTTATGAGGGAATAGGGTCGAGGAGAGATCATGACCGACCCCGTAGACCAAAATTTGAACATTACACCCCGTTGAACTCGACTGGTACGGGAATCCTGGTTGCTGCTTTGCGTACGAGTCAAATTCAACGACCTAAGCCAATGAGAGGTGGTGTGAAAAAGAACATGGATAGATACTGTGAATTCCATAAAGACCATGGCCACGACACTGAAGAGTGTTTTCAGTTGAAGGATGAAATTGAACGACTTATCAAATCTGTGGTGTTGAACGATTTTATTGATCGAACTTTGGCAGAAGTAAGAGTCCCAGAGGCCACTCGTACGAATGAACTCTATCGACCGCGCAGTCGTTCACGAGAACGATACCATGAGAAGTCAATTGAAAGGGATCGTCAGACTCGTAATCACGAGCAGCCCAGAAATGATGATCATAGAAGCGATAATTATCGCCCAAACAATGAACGCCTACGAGGCAACCCTCGTTATAACGAGCAAGATCACCATCGCCGCAATGACGGTCCTCGTAATTACGAGAGAAATGACTATCACCATAATGACGGTTCTCGTAATCACGAGCAAAGTAATGACTATCACCGTAATGACGGTTCTTGTAATTACGAGCATAATGACGTTCATCACCGTAATAGCGGTCCTCGTACAAACGAGAGAAGAGTCAAAGTGCGGGAGGTTCCCAAACATGGTAGTCGTCGAGAGATACACATGATAGCAGGAGAACCTACTGATGGGGACTCCTCTAACGCAAGGAAAAGATATGCGAGGGAGAGTCGTTCAAGCTACTACCGTAGCGAACCTGGTAGGATTTTTTCACTTGCTGGAGGATCGAGTTCGAGGAACGAAGTGATTAGCTTTGATGACAGTGATTACGACAGAATGCACGGTTCTTATAATGACCCTATGGTGATTTCAATGGATGTGGCCAATTTTGTGGTGCATAAGGTTTTGGTGGATACGGGGAGTTTTGCAGATATTATCTTTTGGGACGTTTTGAAAAACATGGAGCTGGATGGAACTCGGCTGCGAAGTGTAAGTACTCATTTGGTTGGTTTTACAAGATCTTTGATTATGCCTAAAGGGTCAATTGAGCTAGATGTGTCATTGGGGGTTGGATCGAGGTCAAAGACGAACCAAATTACCTTTTTGGTTGTGGATGTACCCTTTGTGTACAATATGATTATGGGACGACCCATGTTGAATACATTTGGAGCTATTGTTTTGACTCCACACTTGAAGATGAAGTTCAAAACAAACAATGGTATTGGTGAGGTGCGTGGGAACCAACTGGAGGCTCGGCAGTGCTACACAACTTCATTAAAGGTGAATTCGTCAAAGAAGAGAAAGCGCGAAGCTAGCAGAGTTGAAGTGTTAGATGAAGAAGCAAAGATTCTGATTGAAAGTTTGAAAAAAAAAACAGAAGCGAGTTGAGGCACGAGTCGAACCTCTGGTCCACAAATCAGTTGAACTTATACCGGAAAACCCGGACAAAACAACATAGATTGGAGGAGAGATGGATCCTGAAGTAGAAACGAAGCTGGTGAATTTTTGAAGGAACAACTCTGATATGTTCGCATGGAAAGCTGCGGACTTGAAAGGTATCGACCCTGCTATTATCATTCATCGACTCAATGTTGACCCGGAGGCACGACCTGTGAGGCAGAAGAGAAGGAATTTTGGTCCGGACAGAGACTTGATAATTGAAGAAGAAGTTAAAAAACTCCTAGATGTAGGATATGTAAACGAGATCCAATTCACGGATTGGCTCGCTAATGTAGTCCTTGTACCCAAATCGGGAGGAAAATGGCGAATGTGTTCTGATTTCACTGATTTGAATAAAGTTTGCCCTCGTGATCCTTACCCCCTGCCTCGTATAGACTTACTTGTAGATTCTACTGCAGGTTGTGCTCTTTTGAGCATGATGGATGCTTACCAAGGTTTTAATCAAATGATGGCAGAAGAGGACCGAGAGAAGACTGCATTCGTTACAGCAAGAGGAGTTTATTGTTATAATGTCATGCCATTCGATCTAAGAAACTCGAGGGCAACTTACCAACGACTTGTTAATATGATGTTTGAAGATGACATAGGAAAAACGATGGAAGTTTATGTAGATGATATGCTTGTGAAAAGTGTGAACGAGAATGACCATTTGGCACATCTCAAGAAGTCGTTCGCAATTATGAAAGAGTACGACATGAAGTTAAACCCGAATAAGTGTACATTCGGGGTACGAGGTGGAAAGTTCCTAGGATACATGGTCACTCAATGAGGAATCGAGGCTAATCCTGAAAAATTGAAGCAATTTTAAACATGAAATCTCCAATGAGTGTGAAAGATGTACAAAAGTTAACAGGAAGAATGGCTAGTTTGAATCGTTTCATTTCTCGTTCGGCAGATAAGGGCCTACACTTCGTCAAAATTTTAAAGAATGTAAAATGCTTCGAATGGATGAACGAGTGCGAGGATGCATTTAATGATTTAGAAATTTACTTGTCGTCTCCACCTCTATTAACAAAACCAATGTTGGGAGAACCACTATTCTTATACTTAGCAATTTCGCTAGTATCCCTTAGTGTTGTACTCGTACGGGAAGTCGAAGGTGACCATCGTCCTGTGTATTATGTTAGCAAGTTGATACAAGGGGCTGAGTTGAATTATTTAGAAATTGAAAAATGGGCACTTGCGCTAATGACTGCAGCCAGGAAGCTCAGACCGTACTTTCAGTCTCATCATATAATTGTATTAACATATCAACCTTTGAAGCAAGTACTTGTAAAACCTGACGTGTCGGGGAGACTTATAAAATGCGCCATCGAGTTAGGCGAGTTTAGTATTAAATATAAGAGTCGTACTTCGACTAAGCCCAAGTGATGGCAAATTTTCTGGTGGAGATGACGGTAAACCCCAATGTGGTGGCCTTGATTTCATCTGCAGATACAATCCCCTGGTCTTTACATGTAGATGGATCATCGATGACGAGACGAGGAGCAGTTGGAGTATGGTTTCATTCTCCTGAAAGAAACGACTTGGAGTTTGCAATAAAACTAAACTTTGATGTAACGAATAACGAGGCAGAGTATGAAGCGTTGATTGCGGGTTTGAAAATGGCAAGGACCTTAGATATCACAAACGTGAAAATATTCACCGACTCACAATTAGTGGCGCGACAAGTTTCGGAAACTTATGAAGCAAAAGAAAAAACTATGGTGAAGTACCTGCAAAAAACAAAACAACTGATGATGGAGTTTGAGAAGATTGAATTATGTCAGGTACCGAGAGATGAAAATCAAAGAGCGGATGCACTATCCAAATTTGCAAATCAAATTGTGGGATCCACGAGTCATTCTGTGTCGCTACTTATTTCTGAACATTCGGAACTAGAATCTCAAGCTCTGGTCACGGCTCTAGAGGAAGAGACGAGTTGGAAAAAACCGATCGTAGAATACTTATTACAGGGAATCCTACCAGAAGATAAACGCGAAGCTCATAGATTATGTGGTAGAGCTGCTCGTTTCACTATCCTAAATGACGAGTTGTACAAGAGATCAAACGTCGGACCCCTGCTTCGTTGCCTTGCCCCGACAGAAGCAGAGTATGTTTTAAGAGAAATACATGAAGGAAGTTGTGGAAATCACTCGGCCGGACGATCGTTAGCTCAAAAAATCACACGACAAGGATACTTTTGGACAACACTCATGAAGGACGCCTAAGAGTTTGTGAAACGATGCAAACAATGCCAAATGCACTCTAATGAAATACATCAGCCGGGAAAACCTATGCAAGTGATAAAAATCGCATACCCGATTGATCAGTGGGGCATTGATATACTCAGTTGATACTTATCTTAAACTCATCTAATATACTCGTATAATAAGACGAGTAGAGTTATGACTTATCAAGTGTTCGGATTCATTTACAGGTCCATTCCCGCCGGTTAGGAATTAAAAGAAATTTATTATAGTGGCGGTGGAGCACTTCACAAAATGGATTGAAGCTGAAGCGGTGGCTCGTATTACGGAAGAGGTTATCATTGACTTCGTTTGGAAAAATATCATCTGCAGGTTAATAAACCTAAGAAAATAAATAGAAATATGTGTGTTATAGAAATAGATATTATAATTATGAAATTTGATTGGAAAAATATCATCTGCAGATTTGGTATACCTCGAATTTTGATTTCTGATAATGGAACTCAGTTCAACGGGAAGTCTATTACATCGTGGTGTAAAGAACTAAAGATTCAACAAAATTTTACGTCCGTGGGACATCCCCAAGCAAATGGCCTGACTGGGGTTGCTAATAGGATACTACTGCAACACTTGAAGACTAGACTCGATGATATGAGGTCTGCTTGGGCAGACGAGCTTCCTGGGATCCTTTGGGCCTACCGCACAACTCCAAGGTTGTCTACCGGTGAAACCCCATTTTGTCTCGTCTACGGATCTGAGGCTGTCATCACAGCGAAGATTGGTATGATGAATCATAGAGTATCAACCTACGAGGTGGAAGAAATCAGTGCGCGCGGGAGTTTGAGTTGGATGTTATTGATGAGGTACGAGAACGAGCATATGCAGAAATATTGAGACAAAAGAGCACTATGGCGAGAGTATACAACAAGAGGGTGAGAGAGAGATCCTTTTGATAGGTGTGAGATTTACATGTTTTAGAGCCTCATATTTATGTTATTTACATTGGTTTATGCATGATTGATGCCACATATGCTTGTAATTTGTGTGCTTATTGAGTAAAGGTGAGAAATCATTGCAATTGAGGAAAACTGGAAGGAAATGCAAATTTTCAGAGTATTTAGAGATAGAAATTGACAAATGTTTCTTCTACAAAGTTATCTATCTCTGTCTTAGCATCATGTGACAACTTGAATCACCCAAATAAAAGGTCTTTCAAGAAAGTTATGAAGGAAACACGATCGCTGCGCATAATGAAAGTGCTACTGTTTCCAACGTACGGACGTTCGGTACTTCACGTTTGGACGTTGGTTCTGACTGGAAAAATAGCAAATTTTTGGAAATTTCCTATTCTAATTCAAGTTGGAGTCCTCCCCTTCCACCCTTATATATATTAGATCAGTTCTCTAGGGTTAGGAGACGAAAATACACATAGAATAGAGCCCTAATGGGGTTTAGACATCGTTTTTACATATTCATGAAGATTTTCAAAAGCCCTTGAAGGTGAAGAAATCGAGAAGCATGGAATAGATGAAGATCGAAGTTCAACCATCAAAAATACGAGGGAGTTTCTTAAATTTAGATTTATTTTTGTCTATGCATATAAATCTTAATTTAAGTTTCAATCTTTTATCTTTTATGATGAATTAGATTCTTCGAACTAAGGCCATGTTGAGGCTAAATTATGATATTTGAGTTATAAATTGTATTTTTCATATTAATTCTATTGTTATTTTGTGTATTGATTTTGTGCGTTTATTCCAATCATATGCCAGATCAACATATGCTTGCTAATTAGCCTAGTTTATGATTCGAGAGAATATAGATTAGGGTTCAAAAAAATCATCACATCATCCGAAAAACATGAGGAATTGCTCCTAGAGATAGGTATAGATTTCTGGGTGCAGTTAGCCAGATTTATCCGGGGAAATTCTAAAACGTGAATGCATGGTTAAAGATTTGATTCTCGGATAGACGTATTTAGAGAACCGTCACTTAGTCATAGGATTATTACAGCCGAGACATCGGGTAGTAATTATTTAAGGTTTTTTCCACCAAAGCAACAGTGGTCTAATAATATGAGAACATGTTTATAATGAAAATTGATTAATTTATGCCAGCACATGTGTCTTAGTTGCTCTCTTTCATAGCTATCTTCATTTTGACATCTTGTTTCTTGTATCTTGCTTCCATAATATTTAAGTTAATTCTTATTTTAGTTTATTTTATTGCTTTTAAATCTTTAAATTTTTAGTTTTAGTTTAATTATTGTTTGCTTTAAATTCAAGAAGTCTAAAATACAAGTCTCTGTGAGATCGACAATCCGGACTTAAAATTTCACTTTATTACTACACACGACCAGTCCACTTGCTGTGCAAACACGTGAGGATTTCTCGTGTCAAGTTTTTGGCGCCGTTGCCGGGGACTTGTTTTTTTTAGCTTTTGTTTTTATTGCAAGTTTTTATAATTTTTGTTTTATATTTATTCTTGCTTTAGTTTTTTTATCTTAATTCTAATCCCAATAAATGGCAGGAAGTCTTCCATTTCTGACCTCGGAGCAACGAGAATGGTTTTTAGGACTCATTCATGCTATGCAACTCACTCTCGAGGATTTGGATTGTCCGAGAAATAGGCAATGAGTGTTCGACGTCATTCAAGTATGTTATGCACAAGGGTTCTTTCCACAACATTGCCAAGTGAGAATTCCTACTCCAGAGGAACAACTCGATAACACTATTGGAGAGCTCCGCCTTACATTGATGGAAGTATCTCAGGAAATAATGAAGACTAAGTATCATCTCGAGCAACTATTGAGCAAAATGTTTGAAGAAGCACCGGAGTCATGGCCAAGTCACACTGAGAGCAATATAGAGGGGTAATGCACTGACGTGACAGTGAGAGAAGATGATGAATGGGAAAACGAACGGATCTCTACCCAGCAGATTACACCCGAACGAGCAGTTGAAAGTGTAGCAGAATTGGAAGCATTACTATATGACACGCCTGAATGTGCAGAACTGAAAACTCCCACTGCTGAGTCTTCCACTCCTACAGCTTCTCAATCGATTGAAGATTCTCCACCCTCTGTCCTCTCCACATGTAAGGAGGTTAAAAGAACCAATAGTCTCTTCGAGTCCTACATCATGAACTCCAAGTTTTCCACTTCGATGGGTGAAGAAGAATGGCCATCTACTTATAACTTGGAGAATAGTCCAAATCATCACTCGGCGCATTGGGAAGAAAAAGTGATGGAAGTGGTGAAGGACTATGAGAAACTATTTAAGTGGATGATTGCATGGTCACTACTCATCATATTTTCTACTAACACCGGGCCAAATTTCATCCTTACTTGGAGAATGAACAAGGCATTCATTCGAAAACCGCCTTGAGCCAACTCTGTAAAGTAAAGCTAGTGACTTTAAAAAAGCGCTTCTTGGGAGGCAATCCAAGTTTGTAAGTTTTTCTTTCATCTTTTGTTTTTGTGTGTTTCTTGTTTTGCTTAGTTTTTAGGTTTCCTTTCTGTTTTGGTGTTTTCTTTGAATATGCACTTTTGGCATGTATTCCTTTATGCTTGATGTTTTGGTTTGTTTTGAGTATGTTGAGCATGATTAGTATCCAGTTCCCTTCACTTTGGTTTGAGATGTTTGATTTTGATGATTTGAGCTGGAAAGACACATTTGTGGATAAAGGATTGTTTTTCAACATCCTTGGTTGTGAGTCTACTCTTATACTCTTATTTTGCGCTTTTATGTGAGACAACATTGAGGAAAATGTTGAGTTTAAGTTTGGGGGTGTATGTGGGTAGTACTTTGTGCTTTTAATACATTCATATCACGTGTTCCTAGTTTAGCTCAAGTTTGGGGAAATTTATATGCTATCATATTTGGATGCTTTTATGTTGAGAAAATCGAGCATGAAATTTTATTTTATTTTTAGTCCCCAATTGTTGCAATGAAACTGATTAACTTGAATTTGATGGCATAATGTCTTGACTTATATTTGAATTTATTGGAAAATACACATATCTTTACTTTGCTCGTGGGACCCTAGATTAGAGTAGATTTTCCTTAGATGAATCACAAATGCACAATAAGTTGAGGGTAGAGGAGTTAAGTGGATAATCATTCTGAAACACTTAAGGAATTTCTCCCGAAAATATTGACTTAGATTTTTCTTAAGGTCATAAGTTGAGTAGTTGCTTCATATGCCTAATAGTTAATGAATAAGGTTGATGAAAATTGGTATGGCTATAAAGTCAGGCTGATATGTACTGGAGGTGAAAAGCTACATGCCTATAAACTGTACTATTAAGCTAATTTGAGTTAAGCTCAAGCCAATTAAAGTTGAAAGTGAATGAAAGGTCTAGTTTTACTTCGTGGCCTTTGACACTCAAGTGATTAAATCCGTAATGAGTGTCTGGACACTTAATGCCCTAAAACTATCTAGTTTGGGAGTCATTGATCCAAAGCTCGATACATGGGTGTCATAGAAAGCCTAAGGGAATAGAACATTGCACATGACCTAGCCTTAATGAATTTAAATGGAAGTTTCATGTGAAGTTAAAGTTTAAATGGTTAAGTGGTGAGATGTAAGTGGTTATGAAGTTTTCTATGAGGCTTGTACTTTAGGATTGATCGAAGGTTAGTAGATATGGGAGAAAATCTAAAATTTGGTAAGGGTGCCACTTGACTATAATGTCGTAGACTTACAATCACTACACCCTTTGGAGGTTTATTCGAGTCAAGGTGTAACATGAGCAAGTTTGTGATATGTGTATACAATTTTGGAGCCTTAAAGGTCGATTTTGTGCCATTGTTTTCTTGTTGGTTAAGTTGATTTGTGTTGGTTGGGTGGGGCTGAGAATTTTATGATTTTGTGGGTAAATCATCTGCAAACCCTCACGAGACTATACTCGTCCTCTCTGGTAACTTTGAGGTTTAAAGGCTTGTTGCACATGCTAAGTGCAATCGTTCACTCCACGAAAGTGAGGTTATCCTTTTGCTTTTGTTTTGTTGTTGTGTTTATCTCTTTGGTTGTTGCTTCTTGATCTTATATCTAAGTCTTTTTATTGCTCGGGGACGATCAATGTTAAGTTTGGGGGTGTTGATAGGTGTACGATTTACATGTTTTAGAGCCTCATATTTATGTTATTTACATTGGTTTATGCATGATTTATGCCACATATGCTTGTAATTTGTGTGCTTATTGAGTAAAGGTGAGAAATCATTGCAATTGAGGAAAACTGGACGGAAATGCAGATTTTCAGAGTATTTAGAGATAGAATTTGACAAATGTTTCTTCTACAAAGTTGTAGATCTCTGTCTTAGCATCATGTGACAACTTGAATCACCCAAATCTGAGGTCTTTGGAGAACGTTATGAAGGAAACAAGATCGCTGCGCAGAATGAAAGTGCTACTGTTTCCAACGTACGGACATTGGGTACTTCACGTTCGGACGTTGGTTCTGACGGGAAAAATAGCAAATTTTTGGAAATTTCCAATTCTAATTCAAGTTGGAGTCTTCCCCTTCCACCCTTATATATATTAGATCAGTTCTCTAGGGTTAGGAGACGAAAATACACATAGAATAGAGCCCTAATGGGGTTTAAACATCGTTTTTACATATTCATGAAGATTTTCAAAAGCCCTTGAAGGTGAAGAAATCAAAAAGCATGAAAGAGATGAAGATCGAAGTTCAACCATCAAAAATACGAGGGAGTTTCTTAGATTTAGATTTATTTTTGTCTATGAATATGAATCTTAATTTAAGTTTCAATATTTTCTCTTTTATGATGAATTAGATTCTTCGAACTAAGGCCATGTTGAGTTAAATTGTGTTTTTCATATTAATTCTATTATTATTTTGTGTATTGATTTTGTGCGTTTATTCCAATCATATGTCTGATCAACATATGCTTGCTAATTAGCCTAGTTTATGATTCGAGAGAATATAGATTAGGGTTCAAAAAAATCATCACATCATCCGAAAAACATGAGGAATTGCTCCTAGAGATAGGTATAGATTTTTGGGTGCAGTTAGCCGGATTTATCCGGGGAAATTCTAAAACGTGAATGCATGGTTAATAACTTGATTCTCGGATAGACGTATTTAGAGAACCGTCACTTAGTCATAGGATTATTACAGCCGAGACATCGGGTAGTAATTATTTAAGGTTTTTTCCACCAAAGCAACAGTAGTCTACTAATATGAGAACATGTTAATAATGAAAATTGATTAATTTATGCCAGCACATGTGTCTTAGTTGCTCTCTTCCATAGCTATCTTCATTTCGACATCTTGTTTCTTGTATTTTGCTTCCATAATATTTGAGTTAATTCTTGTTTTAGTTTATTTTATTGCTTTTAAAATCTTTAAATCTTTAGTTTTAGTTTAATTATTGCTTGTTTTAAATTCAAGAAGTCTAAAATACAAGTCTTTGTGGGATCGACAATCCGGACTTAAAAATCCACTTTATTACTACACACGACCAGTCCACTTGCTGTGCAAACACGTGAGGATTTCTCGTGTCACCTTTCAAGTGGGAGATCTAGTGCCAAAAAGGGTAGAAGTCTCAAGGCATGTAAAAAAATTGGAAGCCAATTGGGATGGGCCATATCAGATTACGAAGATAACGAAGGGGATGACGTATAGATTGCAAGATCTTCAAGGGAAAGAATTACCTAGTCCGTGGCATGTTGATAATTTGAGAAGATTTTATATGTGAGAAATACATTGTTTTCTGCTTAATTTGGAATCCTTGGTTTTACTCGTAAAACGATTTTATTGCTTTTTGCTCCTGACCTCTGAAACGAGTTCAAGGATGATGGGAATTTTAAATCCATGTTTTGCACTCGTAACACGAGTATCTCTCTTTGTCTTTGAAACGAATTTATTGTACTTTAATACGAGTACGTATGAAATAAAAACATCCAAGTATGAGAAGATTAAATTATATTTTAAGTACGAGTTACCAGAGTGACATAAGCAAAAACTGTTCAGGAATGACATAAGCAAGATGCAAACAAACGACATTGAGAAAGCTTAAACTAAACAAGAACTTGGCATTAAAAAGGGCTTCAGCCTTGAGGGTTTTCTCCACTTTGGTTAGAAGATTGAGCTGGGTTGATCGGGGGTTTGTACCAAGGAGCTAGTGGGGTAAATTCTGAAAACTCAACGGGTACAAAATCCTCGTCTTCAGTCGAAAATGAATCTCGGAGGAGCTTGCGCTTATAGCAATCTTCAAGGCAATGAATATCAAAATTAGGCTTGAAGGCATTAAAGAGATTTCCATAATCGATGCATTTGAAGAAGTCGTCCTTCTCATCCTTAAGGGCTCTAGATAGGAGCAGACGGTCGAATATAGTCGACTTCATGAAATCACGAGCCCCGCCAAAATGACTCTCGGCGAGCTCATCTGCGTATTCTTGGGAGGCGAGAAACTCATGCTTCCCCTCGATACAACCCAACTCGTATGCATTCGCCTTTTCTTTTAACAGCTCGTCATAACGAGCCTCGCCTTCCGAAATGTTGGCTTCCAAACGAGCGATTTCAACTTCTAATTCTCTCACAATTTCTTGATGCTTGACCCTCTCCGCAGTTAATAGACGACTTGACTCCATCAACTCGTTCTTCACTGTGGCAAACGAGTTCCTTTCGGCAATGGTGTCGGCTACATACTTGGCCAATCTTGCCTTCTCTGCCCTTAAGTCGTCTTTTAGCCCGGCACAGCTTAAAGCCAAGTCATGAAAACATGCTGAAGCCTGCACGAGTTGTACACAGATACTATTATTTGATATACAAAAACACAACGACAATAGTGAGCGCAAGTAAACGAGTATTACCTTCATCAGATGAGCAGTTCCCATTTTTTCAACGGCAGTGTAAGACTGCTCAATCAGTATAGCCTTGTCACGAGGGAGATGCATGTTGTGATACATCTCCAGAGCCACATTCGTCCCTTGGGGACCAGCTAATATTGAACTCTGAGGATAAATCCTCCAATCTGGAACGATGGGATCATTTTTCGGATCTTCTTGACAGCGATCCGATACATTGTACTCCTTGAAATCTCTCAGATTAAGGGCTTCCAACTTCTGGACGAGTTCCACGGAAGATGGTCGAGTACTAGCAAGAGTTTGGTCGTCGGAGGATGACGTCTCCCTTCTTCGTTTAACTCTGCTGGATTCTGCCAGAGGTGGACACTCAGGAAAAACCACAGGATCGGGATCCTGACCAGCAGCACCCTTATCTACAGGATCATCGACGAGAACCTCAACTCGTGCTTCCGGACGAGTCTCAGAGATTTGACGAAGCCCGAGAGTGACGATTCTAGGCAAGGGTCGCTCACCCCCTAAATCACGAGAGGTCTCCTGGAGTGGCTGTAGAGGTGGAGTATTGGTCCTTCGCCGACCTATAGAACCCTCGGTAGCAGGCATTTCTTCCTCGTCATGGAGGGCGGCTAGACGAGCTGCACAAGTGGCCATCTCTGCAACAGAAGATAGATCTTACATTCAATATACATGATAAATACAAACTGTAAAAGAAACGAGTCTTACCTAAGTTGGGAACTCCAGGTATAGGTGCGGAGCTCAGACCTCAAGAAACGAGTATGGCCTCGAACATTAATTTTTCAGGAACAGAAGGCACAGAAACTAACCCTTCTAAAAACCCTCGTTCCCAAGTTGTATTTCCTATTTCTAACTCTCGTTCACGAATGCACCATTTCCTAGGAACGAGCCAATTCTCATTTTTTGGGGGTGAGATATAAAAATATTTATCTTTCCACCGTCCGAATGAATCACGAGTATGAGCTTAAAGGATAGCATCTTGACGGGGCGAAAAGTAAAAGAAACCACGCTGGGGCGCTTTTTTACAACGATTAAGAAAAAACATCCTGTGAAAATTGACTATGCTTGCTTCTTTCCCGTGAGTGGTCATTAAAATTATAAAAAGTATTATATGTTTATAAGAATTGGGCAAGAGTTGGGTGGGACAAAGCCCGTAATTTAATAAAATATCATTAATACTTGCGTGGAGGGGAAATTTAATACCGAAAATCAAATGGGCAAGATGAAATGTACGAAAACCTATTGGAGGTTTATGCATACGATCTGAAGGACCCGGGAACTGAATTTCATAATTGGGAGGAATAAAATATCGAACCCTCAACTCGTTTTCCCTGGATGGCCTTATAGTCGAAACTTGGTTAAGCCAGGTGATGTGTGTATTCACATCAGCGGGACCCTCCAGATCTACGAGTTCCCCACCCTCGGTCCTCCGTAACGACTCGGGAACATCAATCGGTGGAACAAATCCCTCGACTAAACGATCGATGGCGTCCGAACCGGACCCCTCAGTAGAAGAACTTGAGATCTCGTTATTATTAACGGAGGTAGAAGATCTAGTACGAACCATAGTAAGGATAGAGTAAGAGAAGAAGACGTACGAGGATGATGATAGAGAATTTGAATTCAACTCCGTCGTTGTGGAAGATTTTTACTTCTCTCTAAACAACTCTCTCTCTACAAAAAATTCTCTCTCTAAGAAAGTAAAAGTAAAAGTGAAAGTGAAAGTGAAAAGTAAAAAAAAATAAAATGTGTGGGGCTATTTATAGGGAGAGAAGGAGAAGAGACATGAACGCTTCAGATCATATCCGACGGTTGAGGCGAAGGGATGCTTGAGATGACCAGTAACGGGGGTCATTATTAGTTGCGGCTTTTGAGAACTAGAGACATGACGGCTGAGCTATTAACTGTAGCAGCACGTCCCTCGAGATGATTGGGTACGTCTCTCGAGATGGGGTTATAATTAAAGAGCTTTTAAACCAATAATAAAATCGTCATTCATGACAAAAAATAATAAATGGAGGAGAAGAAACGGTTGAAGTAGAACACCTACTGTTGTTGAATGAAGATATGAGAACAACTCGGTTACATAAACAGTATAAAGAATTGAGTACAACTTCACCAGCATGAATTCAAGTCGTTACACGTTTAATTCTTCACACTGATGAAGTGGGGACTTAATGATATAGTAAAACCAATAGAATATGCTATAGGGCCCAATTTGAGTTGAGTAAAGAACCTAGGCCCAACAGAGGCCCAAAAACTGAACTCACTAGACTAGGTCCGTGCTAAGTAACAGTATCGGGTTGGGTCGTTCCACGACCCAACCCCACAGGAACGAGTCATCCACCGTCCATTAGTGCCACCTGTTAGCATCCTATGAATGCCCAACTACCATTGGATAGGGTGTTCTCTATAAATACCCCCTCATAACATTCATTAAGGGCTGAAATCTAAAGAATATTCTCTTAAGAATTAGCCTTGTATATACATAACGAGTCTATAGACTGAGGAGTACGATCCTGTAAACATACAAATTGGAGTCTGGATTCGTTCTTCGAGTACGACCCTGAATACAACGATTATATTAGAACTACGTAGGCTTGATCCTAATTAGGTACGTAGGTAACTTAATTATCATTGAGTGCAGCCGTAATATTTCATCATCATACTCGAGGAGCAGTTCAAGTCACTCCGGACTGAGAAACTCGAGTCTTCGGATTTGGGTTAGATCAGGCAGGAGGGCCGAATGGGGTTTTCTCTTGCAAATCGGCAGTTGATTTTGTTCAAAAAGAGAAGGCGAGTGAGGATCACAACCATGCAAATAAGAAATGGGATTGACTTTGGAAGATAAACTGTCCACTTAAGCTGAAAATGTTCCATTGGCTGGTTCATTGCAATCATTTAGCGACAGAAGCTCAATTGTTTCATAGACATATTTTGTGGAGTCAGCCTTGTGTCAAAGATCTGGAAGGGCATAAGATAAATCCCTTCATGACCTTAGGGGATGCAGTTGCTAACGTGTGGGAATTCATTATCACTCCATCAAGATATCAGGAATTTAAGGTTCTTGATTCGGGAACATGGATTGAAAGAAACATTAAGAGCAATTTCAATAACATCATCCTCTCTTCTTTGCCCTGGAAAGTAATTTTTTTGGCAATCATGTGGTGGATATGAAGAAACCGAAACTTGTTTATCTTTGAAGGGAAGATTACTAGTATGAGGCAAACCATCCATCAAGTTCAAGAAACTTGCTCTTGATCTCAATATTACCTTTCCAACGGTGGGTAAAGGAAACAAGACAGTGAGGTGTAGTACCAAGTGGAAAAAATGGGATAAGAATTGGTGTAAACTCAACATGGATGGTAGCTTTCAAGCATGCTACAACGGGAGGACTACTTCGAGGCAATGAGGGGAAGTGGCTATGGGGTTTTTGTAGGAAGCTTGGTAAGTTCACCATCACAGAAGCTGAGCTTCTTGCTCTTCGGGAAGGTCTCAACCTTGCGTGGGAGAGGCGTGTGGAACGCATTGTCGTGGAAAGTGACTCCGAGGTGGTTTGCAAGTTGATTAAGGATGGAGATGTGGATTCTCACCGACTTGGAAATATTATCCAAGACTATAGAGTGTGATGAACAAACCTTGGAGATGCGTTCTTCAACACACTTTGAGGGAGGGAAATAAAGGAGTGGCTACACTCGTGAACTAGGGCCATGCCCTTCTCGATGATTTTAGATTTTGGGATCATCCCCCTAGTTTTGTTCTGGATATTATTTCTTGTGAGGCTTAGCCTTTTCTTTGTTTTTCCCATTGTAATAAAAAAAAAAAAAAGGTAATTACATAAACTTACTCTCTTATAATTGAAATTACAAATATCTAACCCACTATAATTGAAAATTATATTTACCACCCTTAGATCAGTTTTTTGATGATGTCATCATGTGATTTTTCAAAAATGCCCCTGTCCAAATGTCATTTAAGAAAAATTACACCAACCTCCCCTGTTACATTTTTGAAATTACACAAACCTCGCCTATTATAATGCACTTCTTATAATCACCCCCCTATGTATTAAAAATTCTTACAAGTTAACCCCTAAAAACCTTACAATTAGCTCCATGTAGGGGTGTGTTGGTAATTTCAAAAACAGGAGAGGTTTTTTGGTAATTACACATTATAAGAGGGGATATAGCCGTAATGAAAAATATTATTCTAGCCTTTTTTTAAAAATGATTTAAGTGAAGGACAAAAATGTCATTTAATACTGTTTGACCATTCACCGAGGATTTCCAGGGGTATATATATGTAATTTTCAATTATAGTGGTTAAGTACTTGTAATTTCAAATATAAAATGATAAGTTTGTGTAATTATCTATTATAACAGTGGGTGTTGGTGTAATTTTTCCTTCTATTTATTTATATATATTAGAGGTATATAAATATTCCTATCGAAAAAAAGAGATATATAAATATTATTAATATTGCTTCAAAAAAATATTATTAATATATTATTTATAAATTAAAATTATATATATAAAAATAATATTACCATTGACTTCTGTCGGATCTATGGTTGCTATAAAATCAATTTATTTAAATGTAAATTTTAATGATGATAGTTGATTTTAGGAGATTAGATCCAATGGCTACTAAAATAGGGGTAAAACAGTCATTTACTGACAAAAATCTCATAATCAATTTCATAACACGTGAGTGGCCCGCGTGGGGGGTTAAATGTTATTTTTTCATAGGGGGTTTCGTGTTAATTTTTTTTTCACATGGTGGCGGACTGATAAAAAGGACTATCACAGGGGTTCGTATGTATTTAACCGTGAACGTACGAGAAGAAACGGCGCCGTGAGAAGCTGTCCCCACATTTTTTATTCTTCCAATCCAAACCCATTTCCCGCCTCATTTCACCCATCCATCTCTGTCTCTCTCTCTCTCAGTTAAATTTGTGCTTTACGAGTCGATCACTACTCTCTCAAACTTCGGCTAATATCCAAAGGCGCAGGAAATGGAAGTGAATTCTGTGGAAAATCTCTGTAAATTCGTGAGTTATAAACACTCAATCATCTCTCGGTTTCATTTTTCTAATCATCTGCTATTATTATTATTATCTTTTTCTTTGAGCTTGATTTCGCAATCAATTTCTGATATAGGATTTGTAAATGATTTAATCTTACATTTTCCTTTTCTTTTACCTGCAGTTAATTTCTTGTGCGTTTCAGAGATGCCGCATGTTAGACGATCTCTGCAGATTATCGGTTTCTCTCAAACCCGCGCCTCCTCTAGTTCGAATCTCAGGCATATATATGACATATTTGTTTGCTTTATTTTTTACACGATTGTACTTTAAACCTAGATTCAATCACTATTCGAAACTATAATTTACTGCATTTATAGGATACGTGAATTTCTATGTTCCAAAATGAAGCATCTGGAAGTGTGTGTGTATTGACATATTCGATGTGGTTGGTTAAGCAATACACGATTATGACTTTGTGTCTTGTGTAGATATTCTTTGGTGAATAAATACTCCATGTTAAGGGGTTGAAAATGCACCTCTGTGACAGATTTTCGTAACTTTTTTAAGTTTCAAGTCGAGGTTGAAATACTGGTAGAATTTAATGATGTTGACATTTGGATATTCTGTTTTTAGAACTATTGCTTGAATTAAACGGTAATCATTTTTGGCTAAACTCTGTTGTTTCTGGTCTTCTAGGAGGGAAAATAGATAATTTGTGATTCTTTCTATTGACAATTTGGACTAACAATTATGATAGAGCTGCAAGAAATAAGAACATTGAACATATAAGGACAAAAGTCGCAAGAATTCTAATAGTGTGAATGACTGGAAAGTCTAGAAACTTGGATTATCAGGGCATCTTTTATGAAATTGAATTTTCATTTTCTTCTCGACAGTTTCTGATACAGGCAGTGGAAGCACTTTGGAGGAATTTCAGGAATTGAAAAACCAAAATGATCCCATTTTGGCTGGTAAATGGGGTGAGTAAATCTATTGCCTCAATGCACGCTCATCATGTTTGATTAGAAATTTTATCGTTCGTGACAACCATGTTTTCTTAATTGGAGTGGGCAGCATTCACCTATTGAGTAGGTTATAAAGTATATTCTTTTGCTCAATAACAAAAAGTTATTTTGTACAAACTGGAAGCTATTTAGTATTCAGATATGTGATGCAGGTTACTTGTTATGTAGAGGTCTGTTATTTTGAGTTGAACTATTGGTATCCTTTTATCTCCTCGTGAATATTTTGCTTCAGTGTTTAATCATTGCTTATTTTTGGTTGCATTTTTCATTAATATCTTAATTACCTGCGTACTATAGACTTTGTTGGCAACTTCAAGGTTTTGGGTTGTGTTAACAAATAACATATGTAAATAATGTCTGTACTATGAACAATTAACCCTTTAAATTTGAGTAGATTTGAGTATTTGTTGTCCTGATTTCTTGATCTTACTACATTTCCCTTCTGCCTTTGGTAGTGGTTTCACGAGTCTATATCTCTTTTCTTAATCGGGTTACTTTTCAAAAAATGGAAATGGAGAGGAGGAAGAAGGATGGCTATGATTTTCCTGCTGTGTTAATAGTATCTGCGTAGAGTATACAAATGCTTAAGCTTTTAAGGGTCTTCATTTGTTGTCAGTGAATCATTGTTACTGCTCCCAACTGATAGCATTCGTTACTATTTCTGCTTTGGTGTCCAATCATATTGTGCAACTATATTCCACTGGTGGTCTAACAAGATCATTGATTGCAGATGGAGTTCTTTGCATTGCTACCACAAGTAAGTTCCCTGTCGACACAGTTTTCTTTTGTTAAACTGCTGTGTGTTATAAGGTAATCAATGCTTCCTTGGTGGATATCAACATACCGCGAGCTAAACAGAAAAGTACGAACTGGGAATGGAAGGTTTGGTAAAGAGTGAAGAGGGCTAAACTTTAGCGTACTTCCATAAGGAAATTGTCAATTGCCCATACAGAAAATATAGATCACTCATGTAGAATCTATTATAAACACTTGCTGAATGTCTAGCTATCATCTCATACTTATCAATGAATACCATATATTTGGTCTTCTGTATCCAGCAGACAAGATACCATTCCCCTATCAAAATATTGCATAAGCTAGACACATCACAGTGGCATGAAAGCAAAATTAATTTTAATATCAAAGTGCAGTTCTTCATACGATTATGATGCTCAATTATAAATATATATATATATATATATTTCTAGATGCTAATGTTTCAATCATTTTGCATTGGCTCCACGATAGAGTTGGACTTGCAATGAATTTGATGGCTTGTGTCAACAGTAATATGGTGTTTGATTGATGATTGATGTCTTATATATCAATCTAATTATGATCATGTGTAAGCTATAAGTGATTTGGTGTCAAGGAGCGATGATTAGTACTTAAATGTGAGTAGTTCAGAGTAAATATTAGTTAGGGTAGTTATGGGAGCAAATGAGTCATCAGGCCAATCCTATGGCGTGCTAGCAAACCTCAAGGCTATTGATAAAGAATATAGTTTCTCAGCCTATGTGGTCAGGGTTTTTGTAATGGCATGGTTTTGAAACATGGCCAGTGGTATATCATACTAGAACCAAGTAACCAACTGCTCTTTACCAGGAAAAATTTGGTTTGGCCAAGTCCCGACTAATATTATGGCAAGTGCAATTGCACTTGTTGGTCAGTGCAAAGAGAGTCTATGCTAATCACAAAACAAGTATAATTCACTTGCTCTATGGTTGGTTTGGCTTTGGTCAAACCTCGCTAGAATTCCCCGTAAATCACATGGTCTTTGAACCCCTGTGGTTCGAAATGTTCATGTAATTGTGCCAGCGCACGCAAAACCTTGATGCTCAAAACACATGCTCTTGTCTTAAGGAAAAGGCAGAATACCCATCCTGGTGGTCCAAAGTAGATTATGGACGGTATTGATGCTCTAAGAAATAGAGCAATCACATAACAGCATTCAGGCTGCATTCCAACAATCTTGTCTGACGTGATCACTCAATATTGAAATCCAACCCTCCTTGAATGAAGTTAGTTCGACGAATGATAAACCTTGTTACAAAATTGATTTGTCCACACTCAAATAATAGCATTCGGGCTGCATTCCAACAATTTTGTTTGACGTG
Organism: Buddleja alternifolia; assembly: GCA_019426215.1. NCBI lineage: Eukaryota > Viridiplantae > Streptophyta > Magnoliopsida > Lamiales > Scrophulariaceae > Buddleja > Buddleja alternifolia. The sequence goes on from CM033393.1 coordinate 36,113,583, forward strand.
ATCACTCATTATTGAAATCCAACCCTCCTTGAACAAAATTAGTTCGACGAATGTGAAACCTTGTTACAAAATTGACACACTTAGATGAACTGCCGAAAATCAGTTTTTGACTAATTAATCAAAAAGGTTGATAGAACTTACCTCAAATGCAAAATATACCAAGCTATCAATACTAGCTTATGTATTTGCTTCTCATTTTCATTTTTTGAAGCCATTTCTCCAGTGTTCCAGATCCTCCTTGACACCACTCCTCTTGAAGAAAATAAAGTTTCAAGGCTAGGGTTAAGGGTTTTAGGGCTTACTCTTTATATGCATAGTCAAGTAAATTTTAATACACACCACATTTTACAATTTTCTTCAATTCTCCCCTTAAGGCCCAGTAATAATTATTGTTCCCTCCCCTCCATTAACTGAAGTGTTTTTAGGGGGATAATCACTTATTTACCATTATCCTCTGAGACCCCAGGTATTATGGCATTTGTTCATAATTAGCTTGTGATCATTTAGTGCTGTTCAGGAAAAAAATGGACTCTTTGGTTATTGTTCCTGTTAGATGTCACCGTAATCAATTCATGTCTTCTAACTGAAGGCATCTCCGATAAAGAGATACATCACTTAAGATTTGACATGAAAGAAGTTGTTTCCTCAAGAAGACTTGTGAAGCTATCATCAATAAACAAGATTGGTGCAATATTCAGGCAATCTATTCCCTGCTCTTTGTGCTACTTAATGGTTATTAATGTAGAAACTGCTCTGCAATCACCATTCTGACTATTTGTATCAATTCTTTTATTCTTCTTCAGTGGAACTGAAGTATCATTGTCAGTGCATGAAGAAACTGATGGCATACTGGCAATGATATCTATTTTCCTCAGGAAGGTTGGATCTTCTTCTACAAATCTCAAGACACTGAATCATTCAATTTATTTTCTATATCTAGTGACTGATGGTGGAAAACCAAATTGCTTCATTGCTGATCCTCAATCCATTTTCATGTGCTCTTTTGCAGATGCTTGTTATGAAATTTCATGTAAGTTGTAACTTCTTTAAGAGGCTCTATGTTTTATGCAATCTTCTTCTTAGACAAGTTGTTTTGTTTTCTTGTATATTCAATATTCCCTGATATTGTATTGCATGAGTCACAGTGAGCTTCAGGATAAGGAGTGGAATATGTATCTAAATTCCATGTGTTGGCCATAAAAAAATGAGTGACTCAGTTTATGTCAGCATCATCAAATTGAGGTCTTTCCCCTATTTCAAGTACTTCAATAGGAGTAGGCAGTTTATCAATTTTTGCAAGGTTAAAGACCACTATTTTAGTCTATTAAATAGTTACTTTTTATATCTCTGCAAATTGAAAAGTAGACCTTTCAGCACTTGATCAACATTTTTCAATAAGCCCATGGTTGACATTGACATTAGAGTTACAAGTTCTGCGACCACTGTCGCTAGGTTATCTGCTGACTTGTTGATCATTTGTGATTCTCTCCAGAAGATTGCGGTTGAATTATCAGTTGAATCTGGCAGTAGTTTGGGATCCCAGTCTGAAAGTGTAATACTGCAAAATGCATGCAGTGCCCCACCTATGCCTGCAGAGGATATTGACTATCTGAAGTTGGGATTCGAAGACTATGTTTCCAAGCATGGAAACAGACTTGTTGAAGCTTGCCACTCTTGCTTCTCAATTGGGTATGTTCTCTATCATAATTTAAGTTTTATACCACGTAGTCCAATTTAGCAAGATCCTTAGGTACTGTGAAATCGAAGGTGTTTTACTCTTTTGAATATGGAACATATAAGGTGCCATAGGTTCAACTTATTGACCTTCCTTCCTAAGGTTTGTATTCTAGAGACATAATTTGTTTTGTGCATGGCGTTATCATTTTCTTTCCATAAATGACATTATCTCGATTATGAACATATCTATGTAGCATCCCTCTTAGGAGCTCCGTGCTTGGTATCACTTGTCTTCGCTACAATGTCATATTTCCTCTGATGTTATTTTATTGTTTTGGTTAACATGTGCAAGTTTGACTGCATTTAACTAGATTGATGCATTAACTGCAAACTAAGTAGAAGTTGCTTTAACCTTTCCTCCCCTGTGTGTGAGATACTGCATCTACATGTATAATCTTTTGTTCTTGTAGTACCCTGTTTTTTGCTTTCTGGTGCTGGTAAGTCGTTTCAGTTATGGTCCTGTAAGAGACTTGCCTCCTTCATTATAAGGTTTCCATAACAGACCCTACCATACTTATTTGTGAATAAACTAACGTTACAAGTGCAATGTATATTTTCATAATCCCATAGCTAATTCTGCCATGTTTTCAACAAGAGTACAGACTTAGCCGGCAAATGCCCAAACCAGTCTGGAACAGTTGAATGACAGGATGCTTAGTTGTTGATGTAATTTATTGACCTTGCTCCTGGGATTTCTTAAGATAGAATGAGTATCACCGTAATTGTAGGGTTCTTAGCCCGTCTAAGAGTGCATCTTTGCTGATTCAGATTTCACTGTTATATCTTGGACAACTTTTTGGATTTTTTTTTTAACAAAAATCTCAGAAAGAATCTGAAAGTGGGCGCTGGGATGGCTAGTAGCAGAGGGAACCAACAAAGTGGTGGACAGGTGATGGAAGTCGTAATCATCATTAGTGAAACATCAGTACCAGCCCAATCCTCCTGCTTCAGGTTATATGGCGGAAAAACAGAGGTTTGTTGCAAGCAATAATTTTGCGCAATCGAATATATACAATTATGCATGCCATCCAATTTCTGCCACATATTTGTATCAATAGCTAGTCTTAAACTAACTTCAACAGACAAATATACCTGTGGCTTTATCTTTAATCAATTTTAATTTCTGCATCTAGGTCTTCTACTTCAGAGACTTCTTGCCTTCTACAATGTCACAATCATCTCTTGATGGCCTGACCAGCATTCAGTGGAAAAACTATGGATTAGCTCTAAAAAGTGTTGGAGATCAAGATGGTGTAACATTATTAGAATGGGAGAACTTACCCCCATGCGCCCACATTGATATTCTGCTCCATAGATATAATAAACAATATCCTCAATGGTCAAAAACAGTATATATCATAGATTTTATTGTATTGGAGGCATGGGATCTTTGTGTATCACATTCAACTGTGATGCATATATATTTTCCGGTCGTGTTTGTTTCTTAACTCTCTGCCAGGGTAATGATACTGCCTTGCACACAAACCAATCAAAAGGATAGACTTCTTACCAGAAAAGCTGTCAAGCTCGCATTGAAAGATTTGAAGGAAAAGAATGAAGGAGTACTACTCAGTGAGCGTGCACTCAAGGTAAAATAAGGATAATCTAGCCACCCTGTGATTCTACAACTAAGAATCCTGCTATAGAGTCCCTTTTGGAGTTTGTATATATAAACTATCTTCTTTGCTTCGCTTGTATGGAAATTAACATCTCAAATTATGGATCGGTTATAATATCAAGCAGAGTTGAAAAGACTATCTCTGTATGAACTCGATTCCAACTTGACTGACTGAGAGAGGGATCCCCTTAAAGGGCTATTCACATCAGTCCTGAATCGAGGAAGCTTTAGAGGCACCATTCCATTTTCGCGAGGAAAAATAAGATGTGTTTAACCGAATGGCCAAGGCGTGGAACACACCGGATAGTCCAGCCCCTGGGAACTAGACTGGAGGGACTACTGAGGAATATCCTATTTTGTAATTGCTTAATGTTTATAGCGTCAATGCCTGAAGGAACTCCAGGATAACTCGATAGTTTTCATCCTAGTTGTCATGTTTGATGCACACAACATTTTATGCTTTCTGCATTATAGTGGTTCATCATGCCTTAAGATTGAACTAGAACATAAATTGACTATGACTCTTGTACTCCACAATACTAAAGTTTCTGTTAATTTGTAGCAACTGTTCTCTGATTTTGTTCTTTCAATGTTCTATTTATCACACATCTCTTCCTTTTTAAACCTTTACATAAATTTCCTTGAGAAATGATGGTTTCTCCTGAAGTCTGAATACACAGTGCTAGAAATATTCCCTATTTCCCTCCACTTTTGTATCTGAAGATGTTCATTCTTTTTACAGATCTGCAATTATGCGCCCGATCTTGCCAAAACAATATCCGGACTGATCTTGTCTTCACACGACTTGAATTTCCAAGAAGAATGTTTTTCTCTACTTGGATTGCAATCTCAAGCAAATAAAAGGAACGCTGTTGAGAACTGCATCAAGGATCGAATAGTTTCTGTGGTAGCATCAAGTGAGAGGAATACTTGGGGAAGCAGGGAGGCTTCAAGTCTTTTTCTAGATGACGCCCACCAGGAACTATATGGCCCAGACGACGAATATGAAGAAGGTGAGGAAGCATTTGACTATTTGGATTTATGAAACATCTTGAGGTTCGTATTGCAAGCATTTATATAATTCACTTGTATGAAAACATTCACATGGTAAATGTAATTTACTAAACATTCTTTAATATGTGTGTATATATATATATATATAGTTTTTGCTACTTATTGAGTTATTATTTTTCATCAATTTTAATTTATTTATACAATAATCATAAGTTAATTTTTCATTGTACTTTTCAAATTTCAACTTAAGAATATCGACTTTAGAATAAAAGGAGATTTGTAGGTCTTGTGACCAGCCAACTTATCCTCAAATATCCTTTTAAATTTTCAGATGAAATTTTCCAGAACTGTGTCAACTGGAACGTAGGTGCATACATAATATGTTTAGACCTCCAGATGGAACATTTATCTAGAACTGTGTCGTTTCAATACTTTTCCAGCTCTGTCTCGGTCTAACATTCGTGTGTACCGATTTAGTCACACGTTATTCAGTACATCTATACACAAGTTACATATTATGATTACAAGAATGCAGCAAAAATGCATGTTCTGTCCGGTTTGATGGATGGGAGGGGAGTGTTGACGCAATCTATATGGATTCTGTGCGATTAATTACACAATTTAAAAATTATTGAACTTCTTGCAATGCTCAACCACAAATTTTGGACAAAATCGACCTATGTAGATAGTACCAAATCACAAGTTCTATTTGTTCGAGTAAGAAAAATTGTGACAAAATTGACCACAAAATTCACATCTTTATTACAAAACTAAGGAAATTAGTACAGAAACAGCAAAAATTTAAGGAACCCCTTCTTATATAGGGCCACTACAAAACGGAAATAGAAGAAAAGCAATTAATTAACTAATGTTTCCAGGATGCCGCCTTCTTCTGATTTCGAGATGTTTCCTTCTCCTTCACTTCACACCCTTGGCTGTGATCAAATTCTTCATCCAAACATGTAACAATTCATCAAAACATCAGTAAACAATATAAATAAAAGAGATTTCGTTACACAAAACTAAACTCGTACCATATTAATTGCTACATGTTAATGTATATATACATATATTATATATATATATATATACCAGGGTCTTCTCCACGGACGGATTGATCTTCATCGTCCTTGGAAAGGTACTGGTTCCCGCCATAGATTCCACCAAATCCTTCCTCATCCGACCTCGTCGCATACCCTTCCCCCAACGAAGACATGCTGTCCCTAATCACATACAAAGTGCATGTACGTATAAAGATATAACATTAATAATTAATAATAATGTTTTTCCTTCTTCTTTTCCTGTGAATTAATTAATTTTTCACGAACATGAACGTGAATTAGGTAGCTAGAAGGAGAAAAAAAAAGAAGGAAGACTAACCCGGTCTTGGATTCGGGCTCCTTTTTCTGCTGGTTCATTTCTTCGGGTTGATTCGGCCCAGCTACAGCCTGTGCGAATCTGATACCTGATATTTGTTTTCGGGTGAAAATATGGTTTGGCAGTGAATAATTATTATTATTACAGGAGAAAAGAGATGGATGTTGCGCCCTAACTGATCTAACTGCGCTGTTAAGCATTGTCTTCCTTGTACTTATCTTCTAACTTATTTATACATGTATATATATATGTGTGTGTGTGTGTGTGTGTGTGTTTGAAGAAGAAGAGGAGGAGGATTAATTAATTTAATTTGATATATATATATATATATATAATAGGTTAGGTGTACGATGAGGTTTGATAGGTGTCCTATGGTCGTGTCATTACAAGGTTGTCGAAGTTCTAGTATCTTCATGCGTGTCTCTTTATCGGACAGGTGTACTTGTGGTACAATTTCACCGGGTTGGGAGTTGGAAATAACGGGCAAATAATCCAATCCAGCTTAAATCAACCCATCTTCAAGCCCACTAACTAATTATGATGATCCTTGAATATTTTTAAGAGTTGTGTTCTTAAGTGAGAATGTATTAATTTTAGGAAAAATTATACACGAATTCCCTCATCTATATCTATACTATCTATATCTATATCTATTTTATATTATTATAAAAATATGGATTGTATAAGTGTTTCTTCCCACTCTAATTGTGAAAAGACCAAATAGTCCCTCATCTCATAATATATTTGATATTAATAACTCATTTATTTAATATTAATAGCATAACAAAAGAAATTGTATCCGGCTGCAATTGTTTGGAAGGAGAATTCAAATCCTAAACAGCTGCACTTAAGGATATTTACTAGATCATGTTAAAGTCCAGCTTCATCATTTCTTTTCCAAGACCATCTTCTCATTTTCCTTTCCGAAATTTAATTGACATTAATTATTATTAGTATTGTCTTGAAGTATGTAGAAGTTCAACCATTTCCTCATCCAAAATTCTATATATTACTACTATACCTTGGATTTCATCATTCAAATTCATCTTATGATCAGATCAATTCGGCATATGAGGCTGTGGGAAGGACTTGAAATAGGAAGGAGTTATGACTTGATGTCCAATTTGCTTGGTTTTCCAAAGCTTGCTCCCAAACACTTTTTTCTTTCCATCTCCTCCTTATCCAGCATGGTTTTCCTAATTTTTCGATCAACGCCAAATACAAATCTAGCACTAGATATACATTATTAAGCATCTATGAACTTAGAAACATGAGGTTTGGAAGAATGCACGCTGCTATAATGATTTTCAAGGCAACATGAGGATTTAGAGGCAACAATATATATTCTTGTGAATTGGAGCAGTTTCTTTTTCTTATCATATAATCCCACGCTTTGTTACCTCCCATTGAGCCTTTGGCTAAGAAAATTAGAAAAAATGAAGTCGTTCTATTATTGTTTTGCCGGCAAGTCTCAATAAAGTCTTTATCTTGTATACTAATCTAAGAATTATATTTGCCATTTCATATTAATTTAATGTAGTAATGTTTATAAATCCTAAAAAGAAAATAAAAGAAACGAAATCCTTAAAAAAGGAGTAGTTTTCTTTTCTTTTCCTTTGTTTAATCTTATTTAATATAAAATTATATTTCTCTGTAAAAAATTATATATTTAGGATCTGGGAAAATTTCATAAACCAATAACTCTGAATGCTATGTATTTGTATTCATATAAGGAATATCCATAATTCTTTCCAAATAGCAATATTATTATAAATTCGTAATTATATAAACCTCCAAATATTTTTGAAATGGATAAAAAAAGAAAATCAAGACCATTGTCCTTATAAACTACAGGTAAAGTAAAAGAGCTATAAAAGAATATGTGATCACAATGGCTAATTCACATAAGAATTTTCATAGTATAGAATAGCACTTAAAGGGAATGATTGTCAATTCATGGACTAAACATAGAATGAGAACATACTAAAATTTAATTTCAGAATGCTACGATACATACACCATCATTCGTATTATTTGCCGATAGCCCACCTTTTTATTGGTTAAATTTTATGTAAGTTGGTTTTCACTCTAGAGCAGTTACTTGTATTGCATGCTTTATTGTCTCTTGAGATTCACATTATCCAAAATTTTATTTAACAAATTTCACTATAAATTTAGATCGAATTCTTCAACGTAGCATGATATGCAAATCAAGAAATATATATTTCTCTATACTTTCTCATAGAAACTTTTAAAAGTATCTAGATATATAGGTACATTTTCTAATTCTCAATACATTTTCTAATTCTCAAGATGCTTAATCTTTATAAATTAAGTTTTCTCACTTAATATACATACTCCCTATGACATTTTATTTTATATATCTTAAAAGAAAACATGTGAAATAAATATGAGAAACGTATGACTTGGTATAGAATGACGAATGATAAAACTTCAAATTAAGTTAAACAAGATAGTTATTTTAACAAAATAGTTCCATCTCGGAGGGAAAAAAACTGTGTTGGATTGTTTCTTTCATCGAAATCTCTTTCTATTGTGTTATTTAGAATAAAGTACTTATAACTTTTAAATGTGATTACTAAATCACAAAAATATATTTTAATTATATTCTTAAAGATTAATTTGCCTCCTAAACTTACACACATAATATGTTTACACATACAACGCACGTAGTTTTTACTAGTACTATTAAAAGTGTGAATCCTAAAGTTGTTTCTTTCAATTCATGCCCTTATATACAATAATACTAATATTAATAATAGATGATATGGAAAATTTACAATCTTAAGATTATTAAAGATAATAAACAAATTGTATAAGGAATTAGGGGATTTTGAAGATATTCTCTCGGCGCAAGATAGCAGACTATTGTGCGCCAGAAATCCAGAGATGGCGAAACGAAAGGGAAAACGAAATGCGAGCACCATAGTCAGTCCAATCGAGCAACCGCGATCTACACCATCACCAAATCAAGACACCAGGGCGACAGGATCGAGTGGCAAAGGGCCGATTGAGGAGAATACAAGCCTGGAGATCGAAATTGAGGAACTATCGACGAGGGGCGAGAATGAACTGTTGGAGGTGCCCCCTCGGAATACTCCACCGCTGGTGCTGGCACCGACTGACACACAGACAGAGGCGGTGAAAGTTCTATTTGGCATTCAAATGTACTGGAGCCAAATATTCCCTTTGCCAATCACGGTTGTTCATGAGATAGAGAAAATCTGTAGGACTTTTATGTGGAGTGGGAAAGCAATAGGGGGTTACGCAGCAGCAGTTAAGTGGAACGATGTGTGTAAACCAAAAACAGATGGGGGCTTAGGAGTTATCTCACTTGGGGAATGGAATGTGGCTACTATTTTTAATCAGGTTTGGAATATTGCAAATAAAGCCGATTCAATGTGGATAAAGTGGGCACATGCCTATTACATAAAAAACAAATCTGTGTGGGCAATTGAAGCAAAGAGTACGGCTTCGAGGTATTGGAAAAGATTGTTGGCAATTCGAACACAATTCTTGGAGGCGGTGGATATTATACACACCCGGTGGAAACGAGGTAAGTTTTCAATACACCAAGCCTACTTACATGGGCGAGAACATTTTGATGAGGTGGGGTGGGGAAAGTTGGTGTGGGGACAAGGGCCTTTGGCAAAACACAAATTTATTGTGTGGCTAGCTTTTTTAAATAAATTGAAAACCAGGGATTGCCTAGAGAGATGGAAGGAGATCGAAGATGACCGTTGCTTATTGTGTAATCAGGACAGAGAGAGCAGGGACCATATTTTCTTTCATTGCCCTTTTGTTCAGGAAATTGTGGCAGGGATTTGGAAAAAACTCAATCTTGTATGTAAACACAAACAGTGGGACAATATGGTACAATGGAGTTTGAAGATAAGCAGGGGCAAAACGAAATTGAGTAAAAGGAAAAGATGTATGTTTGCAGCCGTCATTTATCACATATGGATTGAAAGAAACAGACGAGTCTTTCAAATGGGTAGAAGTAGTGTAGATGAGTTAGTGAGAAGGATATGGAATGTTATTCAGTCTAAATTTGGAGAAATGTAATGCCCAGGTATACCTGGTGTAGTTGTATGAGTGTTTGTTTATAATAAAAGATTACTAGTTCCAAAAAAAAAAAAAAAGATAAACAAACAAATTTGAAGAGTAATATATTAATTACCCTCCTCTCAATAAGAAATCAACCGATTTTCAATCCCAATTCAAGCACTTTACCTCCCTTTGAGGTTTAAAGGGTCACTTTCCCAACTTTTCAATTTTCCGAGTATATATATTACCACACTTGATGAAACTTCCAATTTCCCAACTTTTCGTTTTTCCATCATTATGATTAGTATTACCATACTTAATGCTACAATAATGTTATTTTGTAACTTCTTCTCAGCCTTAATTATACACCTCAACAACAACCAAATCCAACTCTTACCACAATTCACATCCAACGGTCCAACCCCCAACTTCCCTTCTAAATGCAGCAATATTTAGTCTTTCTATATAAACAGCTGGTCACAACATTTACCCAGAGCTAAAGTGAGTGGTAATGGTGGTACCTCTACTAGAGAAGAATATTTTACAAAAAAAACCGAGAAATTCAAGAAATTGTGAGGTGATCGGTCGCTGTGTTTCTATCCACAACTGGTCTATTATTAAATTGGTATAAACCTAAGGGTATTGATCTCGGATTAGCATAAAGTTTAAGGGGCTAGACAACAATAGGGGTCACACAAGAAGACTTCTCGCAATCTTCAAATTATTTAAAAAATTCTCATGTATAATCTTGAGCAGCTTGAAATAATGATGCATGTTGTGCAAAAACTGATCATGATGTATCTACAAAAAGAGAAAAGACACTCGATTTCATGTTGGCACTGACAAGCAGTTCCATAACTAGGAGGATGAATACATTAATTGCTAGGTCTAGAGGATTGCAAAATTCTTGTAATGCAATCTAATCCATGCTTCGAATATATTACAAACTTTATACTACGTGTTGGTCCCCAAGTGATATATAAAAGGGTTTAGAAAGGGGGGTTGAATAGACCCTGAACTTCTTTTCGACTTTTAAGACATGTTTTGCAAAGATAACTTAGACAATAGTTTTGAGTACTTAATCAAAATAGATCAGGCGCTCAGCACTTATATCTGGGTTAGCACAGCGGAAGATTTGTACAAGTCTAAAAGATTAGGTGCTTTAGAGAGTATTTAGGCGCTTTTAGAGATTTGATAATGTATGCTTTATGACAATGTGTGAAAATAATAAGCAATAAAGCAATAAAATAATAAGTAAATGAGACACGAGAATTGTAAGGTTCACTGGGTTTGTGTAATCCTAGCTACGTCCTTCTACTCCTTTCCACACAGGATGAATTCACTAAAATGATTCACGAAGCTTCACAAAGACAACTTCAACACAATAGCAAATGGTGAAAACTTGATCTCGAGTTCCCTGGTCACAAAGATTTCAACTCGGCTAAGATCTGCTTCTGACAATGTTTCTCTCACATAGAAATAATGCTTTGTCTTCAACAACTTCGTCACACAGATTGAAGAGGTTGATGGGTTTTTATCACGGTTTGTTTGATTTGAAAAGTTCAAACACTTTTGTAATATCTCTTTAGAAAGGTTGGTTTCTTCTAAGAAGATGCAAGAGATATTGGTTTGACTGTAGAGATGTTTAAGCTTAAAGATATTTTGGTTATGGAGGATTTGAGCTTTTAGAGATGAATATAGATTTCAACAGCGTAAGTGCATATCAATTTTTGATAATAATTCTTGGTTTAAGGTTGAGCTGTGAGTATCTATTTATAGACTTTTCTCGGGAGTTATCCGTTGGACACAAGCAGGAGCGTGTGAAGCACGAGGTGCTTGACTTAGTTTTTTTTTTTCCTGACATCTCTGAAAATTCTTCTGCACAGAGTGGGTAGCAGACCTACTTTGAGTTGACAACCAATGGGGAAGGTTTATCCTTACGTCAATAGTCCTTATCACATTTAATGATCTAATCAAGCATTTAATGCATTTGAATTTAATTCCCGTTGGAATTAAATGTCTGTTGAAAGTTGCATTTAAGAGCTTATTAACTTCGGATTTAATTCAGGTGATGACAGGCGCTTGTGGCATGATCACCTTGAATGATTCTTAGGCGCTTGACGAATCCTTTATCTTCAGATGCTGATCTTCGATTTTACTTTGATAGACTCACCTAGAATTCTATCATAGCTCAAGCGCTAGATACTAGTCCAAAACTATAAAATAAAAAGCCTTAATTAATATTACAACTCAATAACTTTAAACGCTTATACATATTCTAATAAAGGTAAACTTACATATCTTTGGGGTCTAACATAAAACTTATCTTGTCATCATCAAAACATTTAATCATGAAATTTCCTAATAATTTTCCCTTTTTTGATGAATGTCATATCAGCATTAATTGATTTGACTTATCCACTATCTCTGTTTAGCGTTAGCTAGCACGCTCTTTTGAAATTCATTTTTGCTAAACCACTAACTGGAAATTGGTTAAGCGTTTAGTTTCTTTCAAGGTAATGTTCAGACGTTGAAAAAGTTAAAAGCGTCTAAAACAATTTTCAATGCATAAAGTCAAGTGCTTATGACCAATGCAAGAGAAAAACATTTTTGGTCAATTTTCACTTTTCTAATAAAGTTATCCCTTTTTAAGGTTCCCCCTGTTTAGGTTCCCCCTAAAATTAACAACTTATTAGTATTTTCTTTTGAAGCCCTTAAACATAAAATAAGGTAAATTCCCCTTATATTTTATGCCCAAAAAGTATGATGTTTCGAATGATTAAGCATTTAAATCAATCATACCTAATTCACTTTTTAAAGTGAGAAATCGTTGTTCATTGAGCGCTTTGGTGAAGATATCTGCCAATTGTTTTTCTGTTCCAATGAATTGCATGGAGATATCTTTCTTTTGAACATGATCACGTAAGAAATGATAGTGAATGTCAATGTGTTTAGTTCTAGAATGAAAGACTACGTTTTGGGTCATAGCTAAAGCGTTTTGGTTATCACAATGGATAGGGGTTGGACCTAAGATTATTCCATAATCTCTAAGTTGTTGCCTCATCCAAAGGATTTGTGCACAACAGGTTCCAGCGGCTACATACTTTGCTTCAGCAGTAGAAGTCGCTATGGATTGTTGTTTCTTACTATGCCACGAAACCAATCTTTCACCTAGAAATTGATATGTACCATTAGTACTTTTACGATCTATTTTACATCCTGCAAAATCTGCATCTGAGTAACCAATTAGTTCAAAAGGAGAGTCCCTTGGATACCATAAGCCCACATTTTGTGTGACTTTTACGTGCTTAAGGATTATCTTGGCAGTAATTAAATGTGATTCTTTAGGATCAGCCTGAAAACGTGCACACATGCATACCGAAAATATTATATCAGGTCTACTAGTGGTAAGATAAAGTAGTGATCCAATGATACCTCTATACTTAGTGATATCAACCTTCTTCCCACTTTTATTTTTATCTAACTTAAGCGTTTGGCTCATTAGAATTTTCGAGGAAGATGCATTTATTATACCAAATGTCTTAATCATGTCTCGAGTATACTTAGTTTGGTTAATAAATATGCCATTAGGGAGTTGTTTAACTTGTAATCCTAAGAAGAAAGTTAATTCACCCATCATGCTTATTTCAAATTGATCTTGCATCATTTTTGAAAATTTCTCACATAGACCCTTATTAGTAGATCCGAATATAATATCATCAATATAAATTTGGACTAAGAGAATATTTTCATCATTGGTAATTTTGAATAACGTTGTATCAATGCTGCCTTTTGAAAAGCCTTTACCAATAAGAAAAATAGAGAAAGTGTCATACCATGCTCGAGGTGCTTGCTTTAGCCCATAAAGTGCTTTATCTAGCTTGTAGACCATACTCTTACTATGGTTGTTGATGAATCTTGGTGGTTGCTCCACATAGATTTCTTCTTGAAGTTTACCATTAAGGAAGGAACTCTTCGCATCTATTTGATATACTGTGAATTTGTTGAACGCTGCATACGCTAGAAACATTCGAATTGTTTCAAGATGGGCTACGGGAGCATACTCATCAAAAATAATGCCCTCTTCTTGGCAATATCCTTGAGCAACAAGTCTGGCTTTGTTTCTTATAACAATGTCATTCTCATCCATCTTGTTTTTATAAAGCTATCTAGTCCCAATAACTCCTTGGTGAGTAGGTCTTTGTACTAGCTTCCAAACCTTACTACATTCAAACTGATTTAACTCTTCTTGCATAGCTTCAATCCAGCTAGGATCACTTAGCGCTTCATCCACTTTCCTAGGTTCCAATTAAGATAGGAACCTTGCGAACATAACCTCATTGAATGTAGCGGCCCTAGTCCTTACAGGCGCTCCAATATCTCCAATAAATTACTCTGGTGGATAATCACGTAACCATAGTCTATCTGGCTGGAATGGGTTAAGAGGTTGAACAAGCACTTGCTAACTTGCTCAGGCGCTTGACTATCCTCTTGTACAGGCGCTTCTAGTTCATAGATTCTACTTTGCTCTTGATGATCATTCCATTCATGATCATCAACAAATCTAACATGATTATCCGTGACTTCACGAGTATTCTTAGGATGGAGCACTAAGATTTTATCGTCGTCATCACTTTCATCATCAACAGTAATTGTTGACGCTTGATGACATAAATCTTCAACTCCTACATCATTAGCGTTAACCTTACTTGGTTCTTAGTTAGCATCATCAAAAACAACATGAATAGATTCTTCAACCTTTGATTTGATCTTATTAAGGATGCAAAAATTCTTTCAGTTTTTGGCATAGCCTAGAAAGATTCCCTCATCCGCTTTAGAATCAAATGTCTTTAGGCTTTGGGATCCATTATTATGAATAAAGCATTTTGAACCAAAGACGTGAATTTATGAAACATTTGGCTTAGTTCATATAGAGTTTTCTCATGCTGTTTGTTGATCATGCAATGGTTTTGAGTGTAACAAGCAGTGTTGAACGCTTCGGCCCAAAATCTAGGAGCAAGCTTAGACTCTGCTAACATTGTTCTAGCGGCTTCCTTGAGCATTCTATTCCGGCGCTCAGCAAAACCATTCTATTGAGGAGTCTAAGGAGCTTAATACTCATGATGTATTCTATTTTCTGCACAAAACTTCTCAACAACCTTGTTAATAAACTCAGTACCGTGACCACTTCTTATTCTTGCAACTTAAGATTTTTCAAGGTTCGAATTTTCCGAATAAGCGTTGTTAGCTTGTCACATGTTTCATCTTTGGATGAAAGAAATTCTACCCAAGTAAATCGAGAAAAATCATCTACTATTACCAAAGTATACTTCTTACCACTCACACTAATCGTTTGAACGAGTCCAAATAGATCCATGTGAAGTAGTTGAAGTATTCTAGAGGTAGATAGACAAGGCTTTCTCTTGAAAGATGATTTAACTTGTTTGCCCATTTGACAAGCGTCACAGGACGATCCTTATGAAATGGTCCTTTAGGTAATCCCTCTACAAGATTTAACGTTATAAGTTGAGAGATTGTCTTAAGTTGAGGTGTTTCATTTTTCTATTGTTAGAGTGTATACCCTCAAATGACATAAAGAGGATAGATTTATAAGGCATCGACTTGTAACTAAACAATATCTTTTTATATAAGGCGTTAACTTGTTGTTTTCTTATAGGCATTTGTAAGATGTTAATAAACAACGTAAAGTCCTTGAGAATGAAGGCAAACCTTCTATTTCCTATGGGATAGGAAGAATGGCACTAGAAGGGTTTTGATCCTTATTCTCTAAATATGGTTCACAAGTCTAAGAAAGTATTTGACTGGACATCAATACAGAACAAGGACTTGCATGATATAAGTTTTGACAGAGAAAGTGTCAGCACACTATGGGAATGATAGTGGGAACTTATGTCATGGACATATTAGTTGGACTGATATGTTCAAACACAGCTCGCATCGGTTTCATCACATGGGTATTCACTCACTGACAGTCAATGATGAAACTGATAAGTTGTGATAGGTACGCGTGAACCTTAGACCTGAGGAATCGAGTTAAAGATGTACTTGTGACATCAAGTCTATCATTAGAGTAGTTACATCCAAATCACCCTTTGGTGGGATCGACCTCAAAGTGCGACTTGATGGGCAAGTAGCATTGTTAACTGATTAGCAAAATGGGATTTATTCTCTCATAAGTGAATGAGCTAAATATCCTATGCAGTCATGAATGAGTGAGGTTAAAAGTCTTTGGCCAAAGCATAAAAATGACATCGACTCATTATGAGTTAAGCATATGGTCAAGTCATGTGAGTTTGACTAAAATCATGACTCTCACTTGACTGAGATATAAGAATAAAAGGTTTATACTCGTACGGTATTCGCAGCATATATGATTTGGAATGATCCTATTCATTCGTTCTCAATTGGGATATGATGTGAGCCACATGACTGGCTAGGTGTTACTCATATCCTTTTGGTTTCCTCCCAATTGGCTTTTGAGATGAACCTAAAGAGTCGCGCTTAAAGGAAGTGCAAAAGAAAAATCATGGAGAAGACTTGAGAGAATATTCGGTATTAGATATCGAGATTAATTAATTAATCATTAGATGATTTTATTAATTAATTATGTTAATGAATTAATTAATTCCGTAGAGGAATTTAATTATAATATTAAGATGAATTTAATTGATTATTTAATTAATTTATTTATTGAATAAATAATATTAATTATTTAATTAATTAAAAACCAAAATAGGACTAAAGCCCGAAGGCTTAAAAGCCTTGAAGTGGGATAGCGAGAATGGTAATTGAATTCGAAACCCAATTTAAATACGAAAAATAGAGATAAGCCACTGGGATCAAAACATATTTTTTCGCTGCGTTTTTCTGATTTCATGCAATTTTTCCCAGCAGTGGTATCAGAGCCAATCTCTGATTTCTGTATTTAATTGATTACGTAATTATGTGTTTTTTTTTTGCCTTTTTGAAGCATGTTTTGAATATGTTTTTCATGATAGTAACCCATGATTTTTCTGTGTTTAATTCATGTATGTTGTAGTATGATGACAAAATCTAATTTTTGTGAGAATCGGGTCGGAAAAACCCCGCGACGAGCGCGATGAAAACAAAGTGTGCAGTCTGTGTGCGCAGCCGGTGGCCTTCGAGCCACCCGCTACGCGCACAGCGTGCGCTGGGCCTGGCCACGCTGCCAGGCCACGGTCGTGCACCTGGCACACGAGGGCCTTGTTTTGTGGTCCCGATGGACCCGGGTCCTAACGGGTCAGGTTATTTTTCCTCGGGTCCAATTTTTTAAATAAATGGGTTTTGGGCTATTTTAATTATCCAGGTGGATCAAAAAAATGATGACTCGGATTTAATTAAATAAGCTCAAATTGTTTTAATTAAAATTATGGACTCTTCAATAAATTAGTTTTGGGCCTAATTAATTAAAATTAAATATGTCAATGGTTGGTAATTTATATTTTATGAAATCAAGCCCAAATTATTTTTATTGAACATTATTAATTTAAGTGAAATAATTAATTAATGGTTCTTGGAGAATTTTTTAATTAAGTTATTTATTTAAATTAAGGATTCTCACTAAATGGTTTATTGTCATGATCCGCCCTGCACCCACCCCCCGAGTATATGCTTCAACAGGAATCACACAAGGGTAGATTAGAATTATCAATAAAATTTGGAATTTTATTGAGAAAGTTAATTAGTTGGACTAATTAATTATTAACTTGATCACTAACATAATTGCTTTATTTTTCGCGAGCATGTATTATATGATGGTGACATTGTCCATGGGCTTAGGCAATTTCTTTTGATTGTATTTCCTTTTATGAGTTGTAAGGTCCGGAATTGAGCCCGTTTATTTTATTTCTAGAATTATGTATAGGTTGTTCAATAATCTCATGTAATAGATAGAAATAGAATAGGTCTTTCAAGAGGAGATCAATCCAAAAGAAGAGGAGCTTGGAGCCCACGAAGAATAGCTAGGCTTATTTTTCCTTTTAATGATGGCCCATTGGCTTGGGCCTTCTAGATAAAGCCCATGGACATATCTGTTGGTTTATTGCTTTCGGTGCATGTTCATTAGTTGTATGAAGCATGTATGTTATCAATATGCGTTATATAAATTGAATAATATGCAAAGTGAGACTTAGATAAATGTTTAGAACATGAATTCTCCCAAACAAAAATTATACTAAGTTAGTAAGGGGTGCTAGGCATCCTTTCCCTCCACTAAAATTAATAAAATTAAGTTTTAAACCTAGTATATGGCATCTTCCCAGTAAGTGGGGGTCATATATCAAGATTTAATTCTAGAATTTTATTAAGTGCATGAGATGCTTTAATTGAGACATATTTCATCCCGAATATCGTTAAAGGGTTGCAAGGTGAAATTCAAATGGTAGATTATAAGGAGTTAGTGGGAGTAAACTTAGATAATCCACAAAGCCTATAAATCGTTAAAGGGTTGCGGTTTTGGTGGATTATGGGAAAAAGAAGATTGAACCATCTATTGGATAGATTGATGTTGGACATCACTTTAATAAAATAATGGACCAAATATCATTAAAGGGTTGTCGTCCATTAGATTAATTAAAGAACTCAATCCCCACCACGAAGTACAATGCAACGATCACTTCCATTTTTCACAGTGGGAGTGTGAATCTCGAAAAATGTAGTGGGAGCCAAATTATAAGTCGAAGTCCTTGATTTTAAACTTGGTTTTAATTTAGTTACGCAAGTCTAATAAAGTCTGGTTTATTTTCTGCAGCTATTTTTTATTTATCTCTCTCAAAACAAAAATGACTATCAACCCACTTTCCGTTTTACTTGAAAAGAACATCCTTACCGGACCCAACTACATGGGTTGGCTAAGGAACTTGAGAATAGTTCTCAACATGGAGTCCTTGGGATACGTGTTGGACACAATCATCCCTGCTCCTCCTGCCAGAACACGTGCCAACGAGGAAGAAGTCCAAGCTCATGAAAAATGGGTAAAGGACGACGTCGGAGTGCGTGGGTACATTCTTGGCTCAATGACAAACGAGCTTCAGAGGTCCTACGAGAAGATGACCACAGAGAGGGCTATCTTGGCACACTTGGTCGAGCTCTATGGTGAGCACAGCCGTACTGCTAGATATGAGATATCTAAAGAGCTCTTCGGGACCAAAATGAGAGAAGGTGAGAAAGTTGGGGATTATGTCCTCAAGATGATCTCGAGGATCGAGAGATTGGAGGCTCTCAATTTTACAATGAACCCACATCTTCAAACTGACCTTATTCTGCAATCTTTTCCTGATTCTTTTTCCCAATTTGCAATGAACTTCAATTGCAATGAGATTGAATGCAACTTAGCTGGGCTAATGAATAAATTAAACACTGCGCAATCTCAATTGAAGCCCAAGGAAAAGGAAACTGCATTGGTTATCTCTTTTGGACCCAAACGGGTGAAGAATAAAAAGAAGGCCGCCAAGACGCAGAGTGGCGAGCTTGGAGCTCAGGGTGGTGTTAATAAAGTAAAAGGGAAAGCTCCTGTGAATCGCAAGCGTAAGGGGCCACAAAAGACAGACAGATGCCTACACTGCGGTGAGCTGGCCACCTAGAGGAGGAACTGTCCTAACATGGGGTTGGGCGCACAAGGTATGGAACTTTATGTTCATGAAACTTACTATTCTATGTTCGTCTTCTCTACATCTTGGATTCTTGATTCTGGAGCTAGTGCTCACATTTGTTGTGTGAATCAGGATCTGGTGCGAGGAAGGAAGCTGGGCAGTGATGAGGTGAAGATAAAAGTAAGAAGCGGGCATAGCGTCGCAGCTAATGGAATTGGATCTACCTCATTGCTTTTAAATTCTGGACATATACTATTTCTGGATAATGTTTTAGTTTTGCCCAATGGACTTAAAAACATTGTTTCTATTCCCGTTTTAGTTAAACTTGGCTATACTTATTATATTAGTAGGCTTTGCTTCTTTAATAAATGGATTATATTACTTTAATGTTCAGAATGAGTGTTCTGTGAATATTATACAAAGGAAACGAATCAGGCTTGGAATAAACCAAAGATTGATTTGGCATCTTAGACTAGGCCATGCCGGCGAACATAAAATTTGCAAAATGGAGAAAGATGGACTAATCGGTCCATTGGGATTGGATCCCTATCCTACTTGTGAATCTTGTCGGCAAGATGGCTAGATCCACCTTCACAGCGACTTTTGAAAGAGCCTCACAAATCTTAGGCTTAGTGCACACTGATGTTTGTGGTCCATTTGGAGAAATGGCACGAGGAGGTTTTCTTTACTTCATCACCTTCACTAATGACCATTCAAGATATGGTCTAGTGTACATGATGAGGCATAAGTCTGAATCCATTGAAAAGTTCAAGGAATTCAAGGCTTTAGTGGAAAATCAAACTGGTCAACACATAAAAATCCTTCGATCGGATCGACGAGGAGAATATATGAGTGACGAGTTTGATGTATACCTCAGAGAGAATGGTATAGTATTACAGCTCACACCTCCAGCGACACCAAAGTTGAATGGGGTAACAGAGCGAAGGAATCGAACCTTGTTGGACATGGTTCACTCCATGCTCAGCTGCACTGACTTACCTGTTTCACTATGGGGTCATGCGCTGCTTACAGTTGTATATATTTTAAATAGATGTCCGTCCAAGTCCGTTCCTATGACTCCCTATGAGATATGGAGGAATAGGAAACCAAGGCTTAATCACATCAAGATTTGGGGATGTCCGGCTTGTGTCAAAAAGACCAAAGTGGACAAGTTGGAGGCCAGATCCTTGAAGGGACGTTTCATTGGATATCCTGAGGATTCAATTGGTTACCTCTTTTACCTGCACAATGATCAAAGGATCATTGTAGCTTTACAAGCCCACTTTCTTGAAGATGAGTTCATTCAAGAAGGGGGAGCGGGTGGAAAGATTGTTTTAGAAGAACAAAATGAGACTTCAGTGGATACATCTACACAGAAAGTGAGAACCGAACCTTCTGTAACACAACCACAAACGTAAAGATCAAGTAGAGTACCTCAACCGCCTGAGAGGTACGGATATCTAGTACAGAGGGAGCTGGATCTTCATTCTGTATTAGAGGAGGATCATGGAGATGATCCCTCCACTTTTGATCAAGCAATGGTGGATGTGGATGTTACTAGTTGCCGTGAAGCTATGCAAACTGAGATCGATTCGATGCATGCAAACCAAGTCTGGAAACTTGTGGACCAACCTGAAGGGGTAAAACCAATCGGGTGCAAATGGATTTACAAGAGAAAGATTGGTGTTGATGGCAAGGTTAACACCTACAAAGCCAGACTAGTGGCGAAAGAGTATAGTCAAAAAGAAGGAATTGTCTACTAAGAAACCTTTTCTCCAGTGGCTATGATCAAATCAATAAGGATTCCACTTGCAATAGCTGCACATCTAGACTATGAAATATGGCAAATGGATGTCAAAACTGCTTTTCTAAATGGATTCCTAGAAGAGGATATCTATATAGAACATCCAAAAGGTTTTGTAAGGTGTGTAAGCTTGAGAGATCCATTTATGGACTCAAGCAAGCGTCCCATAGCTAGAATCTACGTTTTGATGAGGCTGTCAAAGGATTTGACTTCATCTAGAACGAAGACAAACCATGTGTTTACAAGAAGGTTAGTGGGAGCAAGATAACATTCCTTGTGTTATATGTAGATAACATATTACTCATAGGGAATGATATAGGAATGCTCACCACTGTAAAGAAGTGGCTTTCGAGTACTTTCTCGATGAAAGACTTGGGAGAGGCAACTTGTATTCTAGGGATTCAAAGCTATAGAGATCGAACAAATAGAATGATAGGGCTCTCTCAAGCCCTTTACTTAGAAAAAAGTCCTAAAGAGATATAGGATGGAGGATTCTAAGAAAGGGTTCCTGCCAATGAGACATGGGATACATCTCTCAAAATCTGTGTCCTCAAAGTGAGGAAGATAGAAAGGAAATGAGTATTGTACCCTATGCATCAGTAGTGGGTAGCCTGATGTGCGCAATGTTGTGTACTAGACCTGACATTGCTTATTCAGTAAGCGTTGTTAGTCGATTTCAAGCAAACCCAGGCAAGGAACATTGGATAGCTGTGAAGAATATCCTAAAGTATCTGAAGAGAACCAAGGATATGATTCTCATCTATGGGATGGTAGCCTGAAAGTGGACGGGTACACTGATTCGGATTTTCAATCTGATGTCGATGACCGGAAATCCACCTTAGGATTCGTATTCACCCTCAATGGTGGGGCGGTGACTTGGAAAAGTTTCAAGCAAAGCACAACCGCGGATTCCACTACAGAGGCTGAATACATAGCTGCCTCTGAGGCAGATAAAGAGGTTGTTTGGATAAGGAAGTTCATAGATGAACTTCAAGTGGTTCCTAGCATAAAGCTCTCGTTGCCACTTTACTGTGACAACACTTGAGCAATAGTGCAAGCAAAGGAACCTAGGTCTCACAACAAGTCCAAACACATCGAGAGGAGATATCACATCATAAGAGAGATCGTTGCACGAGGAGAAATATCTGTTTAGAAAATAGCCTCAGCTGACAATGTCGCTGATCCATTGACCAAGCCATTAGCACATGCGGTGCTAGAAAAACATCTCGAAGGGATGGGTATTAAATACCATAGCAAATGGCATTGAGTGCAAGTGGGAGATTGTTAGAGTGTATGCCCTCAAATGCCATAAAAAGGATAGATTGATAGGGCATTGACTTGTAACTAAACAATATATTTTTATATAAGGCGTTAACTTGTTGTTTTCTTATAGGCATTTGTAAGATGTTAATAAACAACGTAAAGTCCTTGAGAATGAAGGCAAACCTTCTACTTCTTATGGGATAGGAAGAATGGGACTAGAAGGCTTTTGATCTTTATTCTCTAAATAGGGTTCGCAAGTCTAAGAAAGTATTTGACTGGACATCAATACAGAACAAGGACTTGCATGATATAAGTTTTGACAGAGAAAGTGCCAGTCGAACACTATGGGAATGATAGTGGGAACTTATGTCATGGACATATTAGTTGGACCGATATGTTCGAACACGGCTCGCATCGGTTTCATCACATGGGTATTCACTCACTGACAGTCAATGATGAAACTGATAAGTTGTGATAAGTACGCGTGAACCTTAGACGTGAGGAATCGAGTTGAAGATGTACTTGTGACATCAAGTCTGTCATTAGAGTAGTTAGATCCAAATCACCCTTTGGTGGGATCGACCTCGAAGTGCGACTTGATGGGCAAGTAGCATTGTTAACTGATTAGCAAAATGGGATTTATTCTCTCATAAGTGAATGAGCTAAATATCCTATGCAGTCATGAATGAGTGAGGTTAAAAGTCTTTGGCCAAAGCATAAAAATGACCTCGACTCATTATGAGCTAAGCATATGGTCAAGTCATGTGAGTTTGACTAAAACCATGACTCTCACTTGACTGAGATATAAGAATAAAAGGTTTATACTCGTACGGTATTCGCAGCGTATATGGTTTGGAATGATTCTATTCATTCGTTCTCAATTGGAATACGATGTGAGCCACGTGACTGGCTAAGTGTTACTCACATCCTTTTGGTTTTCTCCCAATTGCCTTTTGAGACGAACCTAAAGAGTCACGCTTAAAGAAAGTGCAAAAGGAAAATCATGGAGAAGACTTGAGAGAATTTTTGGTATTGGATATCGAGATTAATTAATTAATCGTTAGATGATTTTATTAATGAATTAAGTTAATGAATTAATTAATTCCTTAGAGGAATTTAATTATAATATTAAGATGAATTTAATTGATTATTTAATTAATTTATTTATTGGATAAGTAATATTAATTATTTAATTAATTAAAAACCAAAATAGGACTAAAGCCCGAAGGCTTAAAAGCTTTGAAGTGGGCGTCCAAAGATAGGGCTTTAGAGCCTAGGTTATTGTTTTCTATTGTAGTATAAATATACTACGTAGTGAAAAAATAACTAAGTGAATGAACACACAAACTTTCTCTCCAAGTAAAACTCTCCATCCTCTCTTTCTCTCTAGCTGTCTTCCTCAAGGGAAGAAGAAGAAGAAGATTTTCATTTTTTGACTCCGGCGTGGCAATTTAGAGACAGCGACAGATTTGCTGTTCAAGAAGGGATTGCAAAGCTGGTTCAGAATTCAACATACGCGAGAACGGTAATTGAATTCGAAACCCAATTTAAATATGAGAAATAGAGATGAGCCACTGGGATTTAAACATATTCTTCCGCTGCGTTTTTCTGATTTTATGCAATTTTTTCCAACATCTATGCCATAACCAACCCCGTTTTAGATTCATTTTTAGCCACAAAACATGTAAGGTTGTTATCTATTGTTGAACCCCAATCTACTAAATAAATATTATTTGTTCTTTTTCCTTTCAATTTAGTAGATTTAGTCTTAGCGTTGTTAATATAGCAACTTTCACTTGAAAATTTGACTTCAAAACCTTTACCACAAAATTGACTTATGCTTAAAAGATTATGCTTAAGACCCTCAACATAATTAACATCACTTATCAATATGCTCTCCCTATACATAGTACCTATACCTTTGGTTTTACCTTTGGAGTTGTCACCAAATACAACATGAGGACCATTGGTAGCTCGATAGTTGATCAAGAGATCCTTGGAGCCTGTCATGTGCCTTGACGACCCACTATCGATCTACCAAACAGATGTATCGGCTTTAGCTCTAGGTACCTGCAATCAAAAGGAGAAGTTCTTATTTCTTTTTAGGTACCTATTGTAACTTGGGTCCTTTCACATTAGTAGCGTTAGTCTGAATTAGAACTTTAGGAACCCATATTTGCCAAGTCTTCATTATGGGAGGATTAGCCTTTTTGGGTTTCACCTTGTGTTGTGTGTGCTTTTTGGGTGCATAGTAATATCCTCGATTATAATAGTAATCATAATCATAGTCATAATCATAATCATCATAGTATCGATAATATGACCTTGACCTTTGTGGATATTGACGTTGGTCTTTCCTTGGCGCTGGCTCACTTTTGGTGCTTGACGTATAGCGCTTGATTCACGGTGGTAAGGTTTATCCTTAGCCTTTTGAGCATTTGGATGAACCTTTCTTTGTGAATCATTTGCTTCTGTCTTTCCCTTGCCTGAGTCAGCGTTGAATTTCTCATTGGCCTCTACCATTGTCTTTTGGTTCAACAGGTGTTTGACTTTTTGAACCTTTCTCAACAAAGAATACACCCTTTCCTTAGTTGTTTGCCATAAAATTAGATTTATTTGGTTGTTTACCGAATTTATTACATCCTAAACCAGTCTTTTCACCAAATAATCTTGTTACTTCAGTCACATTGTCTAGCTTTCTTAACGCTTTAGACAATGATGAGATGAGCTACTCTGATTTAGCAAGTCTACCAATCAGCTCAACTTCTCTCTTGACTATTATATCAAGATCACTTTTCAATTGAGTTATCTCACTCTCAAGCGATTGGTTCTTCTCAATGCATTGTTGTTGAACTTGCAACTCTGCTTTGAGCGTCACGTTATCACCTTTGAGCACTGATATGATGTCAAAATGATTTTGATATAATTTGGCGGCATCTTGACAATCTTTATAATATTATTTTACTTTGTCAAGTAATTCTTCATAAGAGAGAGGATAAGCAATTTCAATGTTTACCTCAGAAGACGCTTCATCATCTACTGGTTCATCATCATCACTACTCTCCTCTGAAGACTTTAAATCTTCAGGTGCGGACGTTGGTTTTGACTCCGCTAGCAAACCTTGTTGGCGAAGGTTGCTCCTAAATTGGTTTCTATCCAAATAATCTTGCCTTGATGGCTTAGATATGTTTGGATAAGGGCAATTTACCTGGTAGTGCCCTAGTTTTCTGCAATTAACAAAGATTAGTTTTCATCTTTTGTTAATTTGTTAACCTTTGTGGTTTTAGGACCACTGGCGCTAAGAGATTTTGTGGAGAAGACGCTTGATATTGATTCGAAGCTAGAGGAGAAGAGGCAGAATACTGAGGCGCTTGAAACTGTTGTTGTGCTGGAGGAGGCGCTTGGAATGAACTCTGTCCTTGATTCTTAGGACCTTTTCCTTTCTTTTCATATCTTAAAAACTTTCTAAATCTATTCAGTAGCACTAGTTCCTCATCCTCACTTATATCTAACTTTTTTTTTTGTTACCCGATTTACCCTTGATTGATGCTATTAGCGCTCCAGACTCTATCACTGGACTGTTTACTACATCACTTGCTGAATTCAATTCAAACTCATACGTTTTAAGTTCTGAAAAAGCATCTTCTGGAGATAGAAAATCCAACATGTTTGATTTTCTCATAGCCGTTGTTTTCATCAAAAATCTACTAGGGAGACTTTTGAAAATTTTAAGCACCATTCCTCTATTTTGTAAATCCATGCCTAAAGATGTTAACTCCGTAACAAGAGCAGTAAATCTTATATCGAATTGCTCTAGCGACTCATTAGGCAACATCTTAAAACCATTAAATCTTTCCTTGGCAATCGAAAGCTTGTTTTCCTTAATTTGCATTGAACCACCACATATTGTAGCTAACTTACCCATATTTCCTTAGTCGTAGAGCACGATTTGACCCTGTTGAATAAGTTATCATTATCACTGATGGCTGTATATAGAGCGTTTCATTCAACATTATCTAGATTTGCTCTCCGACGCTCATCTGTGGACCACTCATGCTTTGGCTTCTTAACATAGCCATCCGGAGTTTCTTCTGTGACTCCAGGCGCGCTCTAGTGATGACTTTGAATATTTGAATCGCCCTATATGAAATGTATCACACATTTCATCATCACAAGAACAACGATAAGTAAATGCTTTGACCATCCATGAGTCAT
Source organism: Buddleja alternifolia (assembly GCA_019426215.1). Taxonomy (NCBI): domain Eukaryota; kingdom Viridiplantae; phylum Streptophyta; class Magnoliopsida; order Lamiales; family Scrophulariaceae; genus Buddleja; species Buddleja alternifolia. The sequence continues at coordinate 36,140,311 of CM033393.1, forward strand.
AGTTTGACTCGGTCAATTTAGGTACTTTAACGAATGCCATGAAAAAGTTTAAAGCAACTAAATGTTAAAAGAGGATCTAAACAAGCAGTTATGCTTGAAAATTTTAAAATTTTAACTTCAACCGCTCAGATACCACTTGTTGGTCCCAAGTGGCATATAAAAGGGTCTAGAAGGGGGGGTTGAATAGACCCTAAACTTCTTTTCGAGTTTTAAGACTTGTTTTTGTAAAGATAACTTAGACAGTAGCTTTGAGTACTTGATCATAATAGATCAGGCGCTCAGCACTTATATCAGGGTTAGCACAGCGGAAGATTTGTACAAGTCTAAAAGATTAGGCACTCAGAGAGTATTTAGGTGTTTTTAGAGATCTGATAATGTATGCTTTATGACAATGTGTGAAATAATAAGCAATAAAGTAATAAAATAATAAGTAAATGAGACACGAGAATTGTAAGGTTCACTGGGTTTGTGTAGTCTCAGCTACGTCCTTCTTCTCCTTTCCACACAAGAGGAATTCACTAAAATGATTCACGAAGCTTCACAAAGACAACTTCAACACAATAGCAAATGGTGAAGACTTGATCTCGAGTTCCCTTGTCACAAAGATTTCAACTCGGCTAAGATCTGCTTCTGACAATGCTTCTCTCACACAGAAATAATGCTTTGTCTTCAACAACTTCGTCACACAGATTGAAGAGGTTGATGGGTTTTTATCACAGTTTGTTTGATTTGAAAAGTTCAAACGCTTTTGTAATATCTCTTTAGAAAGGATAGTTCTTCTCAGTTCTTCTGAGAAGATGGAAGAGATATTGGTTTGGCTGCAGAGATGTTTAAGCTCAAAGATATTTTTGGCTATGGAGGATTTGAGCTTTTAGGATGAATATAGATTTCAACAGCGTAAGTGTATATCAATTTTTGATAATAATTCTCGGTTTAGGGTTGAGTTGTGAGTATCTATTTACAGACTTTTCTCGGGATTTGTCCGTTGGACACAAGCAGGAGCGTGTGAAGCACGAGGCGCATGATTTAGTTTTTTTTTTTCTTGACAGCTCTGAAAATTCTGCTACACAGAGTGGGTAGCTGACCTACTTTGAGTTGACAGCCAATGGGGAAGGCTTATCCGTACCTCAATAGTCCTTATCACATTTAATGTTCTTATCAGGCATTTAATGCATTTGAATTTAATTCTCGTTGGAATTAAATGTCTGTTGAAAGTTGCATTTAAGAGCTTATTGACTTCGGATTTTATTCAGGTGATGACAAGCGCTTGTGGCATGATCACCTTGAATGATTCTTAGGTGCTTGACAGGCACTTAACGAATCATTTATCTTCAAAGTCTTCAGATGCTGATCTTCGATTTCACTTTGATAGACTCATCTAGAATTCTATCATAACTCAAGTGCTAAATACTAGTCTAAAACTATAAAAATAAAAAACTTTAATTAAAATTACAACTCGATAACTTTAAACGCTTATACATATTCTAATAAAGGTAAACTTACATATCTTTGGGGTCTAACATAAAACTTATCTTATCATCATCAAAATATCTACTCATGAAATTTCCTAACACTACGTTCCTTCAATATTTTATCTATTTGTACATGTCAATAATATATCTCTATCATGTTTGATATTTTTGAGTTGAACTTTTTATTATTAACAGAGTAAAATTATCAAATTATTTCTGGAAGAAGTACTTTTGAATTACAATAAGTTATACAATATCATACCAGACTAATATATAAGAAAGTTGTTTCGTAATATTTCTAGAAATATATATTACTTGTTTAAAGTTTTATATCATAGCCACAAAAAGTATGTAAAAAATGAACGTGTAATTTATAATAAACTTTTTTGTGCCAAAAGAAATCCGCAAATTATGTATTAATATGGATCTTGTATAAAGATTAATTTTGCTCATGATTTAAAATTAGTGAAATACATATGAACATTGTTTTGAATTAATAATGTTATAATTAAAGTATTGGTTAAATATTGTAAATTGTCTTCCTTTGAATTTACTTTGTGCAATTAAATCAAATATGTTATCAAATTCTGTATAGGAAACTCTATATACTTCTATAAATGAAAATAAGTGTAAATATTTTCTTGATAAAGTATAAGCTTGTTTTACTTTGCCTTACTTGGGATTTTGACTAAAGTTAGTAATTGGAGATGTACATGAAAGAAAATATTATTTTCTTCATGAAAATAAAATAAAAATAAATTTTTATATATTTGTATTATTTTCGAGACCTACAAAAAACTTTTTGTGCTATTTCATCCTTACTTTGTTATTCAGAGATCAACTATGATTTATCTTTTTTCATATTTGAAAAATGAATTGCAAACAACATCCTTGATATTACTCGATATTACTGTATTTTAGGATTAAGTTGCGACAATTATTTTATACATAATATATCTTCACGTGCAACACACGTACTTTTGGCTAGTTTATTGAAGATTATCAATATACGCTCTCACATATTATGAATATCTTACAATTACACTCCTGTATTTTATAATTCTTACAATTTTACTCTTATAAATCTTACAATAGATCCTTTCGTTTGTCAATTTATTTTCTTCTTCTTATGTGTATAAATCATCTCCCATCTTTAGCGCAAGAAGCAATTCTGTATGTGTTAACGTGAAAAGAAATTCATAATAAATTAATTTTTTTTCTAATTGGTTGAAATAATGTGTAAAATAATATACTAATCATGAATTTATAGTTTCTCTATTTAAGCTTTGGAATTTATTAAACTAATTTCATAATAAGTATAAAATTTAATTGATATTCTAACATTTATCACGAACAGATCAAATCTCGTCAAGTGTTCAACTAGTTATCTAGCCAATGAAATTACAGTCTGATACGTTGAAAGTCAATCAAATTGTGTCACGTCTACTATAGTTAAATCAATATATTGAATTCATATTATCATTTAAGATTAATATAAATATCTTGAAGAGATAATATCAACTTATGCAAGTGATTTATGACTCTTCCACCTCATATAGCGAATAGGGGTTGCGGGATTTTTTATTTTTTATTTTTGAATAAATCGGTTAAATAATACATGTCATGAAAACAAATTACAATCAACAAACAACTACTACAACAAGCTAACAATATAAAATAGAGAAAAGACTCGCAGCTTGTCGGTGGTAATAGAACCCAATACCTCTAATTTTTTTGGGACTCAATTTCGTAAATGTAGCTAGGTTTCATCACCTGGGGTCGTGGGATTCTATACATACATACAATTTGAAGAAGGGAAAAGTTGATTGCATGTCTTCCTACTTTCAAGTTTTAAGGTTGTGCCTCAATGAAGTGCTTTAACGACGAGTGTTCTATATCTTCTTCAAAGGTTTGTCTGTAAGGCTTTGATCTCAAAGTTGATCTTTAATTTCAAAGTGTTCAAATATCTTTTCTTCATCAAGTTCAATGAGAAACACACTTTCGACTCAAAATAAGCTTCGCGATTGAATTATATTTTAGAGTAAAGAATTAGAAAAAGAGTCCTAAACAGTGATTTCTCTACAAGTTGTAATTTCAGTTATATATTGAAATTTATGTTTGTTATATTGCTTTTGTGTCTCTTATTATTTATAGACATTCGAAAATTTGTGCAAGAGTATGACAGTTGTGGTCTTTTAAATTATTAATATATGACATTAATAAAAAAGGAAACATACAAAACTATAAGTTTTATATTGACGATCGGCTATTAGTGAGAGAATTAAAAATTTAAACTCAAAAAACAATGTCAAATGCGAGTAAAAGGTGGTACTTGTTACAAATGTGTGAGCAAATCATAGAAGTAACTTTTAATTGACCTTTTCATTGATCACAAAATAAAACAGAAAACATAAGAAGATTTTAGGGTGTTTTTTTGATCGAAGATTTTGGAACTTCACAATCATTACTCTTATAGATTTTTATTTATTTTTAATGAATCAATTATATGAGATATGTCATGAATATTAGATTGGAACAAAACAACCAATTAACAACTATTTCAATCAACAACTACTATAAAAGTAGAAAAAATTAACTAACACCAATTACAATCAGCTAACAGCTACTATGAAAATAAAGAAAAGCACAAACGCTTTCGATGAGAGTAGAATCAAAAATCTCTAATATCTTGAGGACTCAGCTTCGAAAGTAGGGGCAAGCTAGGCTTCGTCGGCTCTTATAAATGATTTTGTTCATAAACAAATTTCAAATTCTTGGAGAAAAATTTAAACTGTTTATTCAATAATTATGATAAGTTCAAATTATTTTGTGATATCATCTGAAATTATCAACTCTAAATTTGATGTCCAATTTTAATCCCAAAAACAATTTATCAAAGTAATCATCATTTTTTAAACTTATTCGCCCCAGGCCCAGCTTGAAAATGCTGACTAATGCGGGCCCATTTAGCGTGTGAGACTGCAGAATTATATGGGGGGGCCCTAAATATAACAGCCCTTTTACTGCTTGCGGAATACTACAATCCATTTTCTGTCCCAACTTGTCCGTTTGATTCCCATTTATCAGTAAATTTATTGCGTTCGTTTGGAAAATTTCAAGTTGTAATATTTTTTAAACTTCTTGAAATTTATTTCGATCTATTTTTAAATTATTATAATAAATTTGAAATGAATTTAATTAGAATCATTGAAAATCATTCCTCAAATTTACTTGCTAGTCAACTTTTTTATTGCGGCTTTCTTATGCATAAGAAAACAAACTAGGAACTATCTTTTCAAAAATAGCATTATTAAAGTGAGAATGCAAAAGAAAGACAGACTAAGCAGGACACTTGAGATTGTTTGATGCTGAAATTAGTTGTCGACATGTTTGAAGTTTCAGTTTTGGAGTATAAAGATATATTAATATATATATATATATATATATATATATATGTATATATAATAAAAGGGTAGTAAAAGAGTCATCTCTCACCACATTGGTATTATGAGAAATTACTTTTAGCCAAAAACAAATTTGAACTCCCTCAACCTTGAACAAATTGCAATATTGCATGCACGCATCCCCAATTAAAATCTGATTTCAAACTTTAAATTATGATATAACTGAAGTCCATTTTTAACGAATCTTATATGGTTAGAATCGTCTCAAGTTTTGTCCAAAATAGTTGTCCGAACTTGTGATATGATGGCATGGAGACGAGCGTTAAAAATGGACGATGATCATGGGTTAAGAAGATGGAACAATGCGGATTCAGTTCTCGGTAAATTCACCACGAGGGTGTGTTGATGAAACAGAGGGACCAAAAACACTTGCATGTAATTTCCCCTATTATAGGATGTTCAAAATGTTCTAAAAAAATACTAAAATTGTAATAATAAAATAATAATAAGCTCAATGAATTAATTGTTGAATTTGAAGGCCATGTCTTCCGAATCTTCCAATCCGAATATAATCTGAATTACTACTCATTACTAAATATATTTTTTTTTAAAAAAAGGAAAATTACACACAGACCCCCTAACTTATTGTATAATTAGTCTCCACTCACTTTGTAGAAATTACCAATACATCCCCTCAAGGGGTCTACTTGTAAGTTTGTAAGGGGTAAAATTGTAAGAATTTTTAAACATACAGGGGGTGTAATTGTAAGAAATTCTTAACATGAGGGGGTGTATTGGTAATTTCAAATAAATGAGGAGGGTTTTGGTAATCACATAATAAGTGAGGGGTTTGTGTGTAATTTTCCCAAAAAAACTATATAAACAATAAACATACTATTATTATTAAAGTTAGATTTTTTTTCCTTATTTGTGGGCAAATGTCACTAATAGTTTCTAACTAAAATTTGTAATAACAATCAGAGTTCACTAGTTATTAGGCTGGCATCATTTTTTTTAACCCCATACGCACCCACTCACACACACACAACAACACTTTGTATGACTCCTAGGTTTAGAACCAGGACCTCCCACTCACAAGTGAGAGGTGGTAGTTGTACAACTAGGCCAAAGCCTTGGTATTAGACTGAGAATCATTCATTCTATATGTAATACACTCATCCGACATTCTATTATTAAAAGAAAACAAAGTTCTATTATTAAAAATAGCATCCAAGACAAAAGATATTATCTAAAAATATAATATCTTGATATTGGATATAATATCAGCGATATAATCCAATATGATAGACGATACATATAAACTCGAAAAATAATTAATTTCAACATATACATATACAAATTGTTCCTTATTGATCCAATAATACAGGTTGAATGGGAACTAATTATTTTCTTTTTTCTTTTTCGGGAAAATAAAGTTCAATAGCAATTTTTCTTGAATGCGACCATAAGAATCATCCATTATTGTAAAATGTATAGATCGAACAAGGGATACTCCTAACCCATGATAATAGTGAATGGTTTGAATGGTCAAATTCTTGCAGAACATATGGATTTATAAGTAACGAAGAAGTCTTATAAGGAATTTGAAAATTTGTTGATGATGATATAATAGTGAGTATTTACTGAGTGTCGTCAAGTGCAATGAGAAAAAGAAAGCAATGCAACAGTGCAGCCGCAAAAATGGAGCACTTACAATAGTCCCATTAATATATATTGGGCAGAATCAGAGGTAGCCCAGTAGTCACAGTAATGCTGCCAAATCGAACTGTATACTTCCAAAGAATTGAGATGGGAAGTCATTAGACACGTTACTATAGTTAGGGAGTGGACAACAATTTTGTAAAATCGTCTGAACCGCATAAACCAAATCATATTTGTCAATTTTTTAAGCAAAATCGCGGTTTAAATTTTAAAACACCACCAAGTTGGTTTAGTGGAGGACTTGGACAAAACCCCACCAAACCGATTCGTCATTATTATATATATTTTATTTTGGTTTTTATATTAGTAGGATGAGTTTGTCCAATGTTTTAAATTTTTTATGAAGTTTTTTTATTATGTAATGAAGTTTATTTGGATTAGTGCTTTTGCGCTAATATTTATCCAGATGAAATGTATTGTCACATTTCGTTAAACAATGTTAAGAGCATTACTATATTTTTGCTAATATCTTGCAATATGTATTTATAGTTTTGTTCAACTTGTTTTTCTTTTTCTTTTTTCCTTTTTTGTCGAAAACCACACCAACCAGTCCAAAACCACATTGTTGGTTTTATTTTTCAAATTAGTATTTGAAATTTCTCTACTAAAAAATGGGACTTGACAAATCGATTTCAAATTAGTCAAAAAAATCGAAATCACACTTCGAACACCCCCTAATAACACCCTATTTCCTTTCTTCATTTATATCTTGATCTCAAGTCTTAACAACTCCACAATCATGTTAATTTCAGAGTGGCTGCCCTCGTTTTAACTATCTTAAACTATTAAGAATTTGATTTAAATATATAAAATTTCAATTGCAAGTCTTTAGAGTTCTTATATTGATGTGGCTTGCATTTGTCTGGAGTATTTCGTGTTGATCGGAACCACACAAATTTGTCCTTAAAAGACATTTTATTAGAAAGAGCTTGAGTCTTATAAATCTCTTAGCTCTATATGGTGTTAGATAGGAATTGCACACACATTATATATAGATGTCTATCTTTCCATTTTCCCTTTAAAAATCTCCATGATTGTTAACTACCAATGAATTTGACGCGCTGTTTGTTTCACGAACATAACTTAATCAGACATAATAGTGGAGCTCAACCATACTTTGTTTTCTCTTTAAATGGAAGAAACGACCAACATAACTATCTTACACGGGATGATTCTAAGATACGCCCGATCCAGTGAAACAGGTGAATCAAACACCATTGAATATAAGTACAAAATGATAAAAAATATCTAATTCACCTCCATCCAAAATAATAGATGTAACTATTCTTGTTACAACCATTTTAGAATTTTCCTCTTACACAGTAAAAAGTCCTTAAATTGCTGTGAATTTTTTGGTCACATCAATCTGTCACAATTTATATGCAAGAGCAGGTCAATCTGTCACAATATTTATATGCAAGAGTAGGCAAGGTGCAGAGTCATAATGTAGCACACTGTTTTACTCAAGAGGGAGAATGACACTACAGTTTCTGCTTCCTCACCTTATGACAATAATAGGGGTGATTCTTGATAGCACCAACTTCTCAGAAATTTCAGCCAGTATTAAAATATTTGTGAGTTTTATCAAAAAATATATATTTTTTTTTAAATTAATACATTTTGTTTGGGAGATAGACTACGGGACACCAAGTATCATCCCAATAATAGGAGGGGCTTCAAATTTGCAGGACGAGATGGACAATCATAAATGCCATTATCAAAACTCAAGTATTAATAGTATTACCAATAGCCCTCCCTAGTCCATAGGCATGGCAAATTTGCAAAGCACAGTGGCACCACTATACACCAATGTTTGGCACACCTCCAAACAAGTCCTTATCCATGACCCCAACTCTATTGTACAACCTGAATGATAATGACTCTCTTCTTCTTCTACCCAGTTTCCCCTTCTCATTTTTACTTCAAAAACATGACTGATTCGTAGATTACTACCATTAAGTGAGTTCGAACTCCGTAATCTTCTTCTTGAAATTAATGTTAAAAAAAGCTAAAATTGAGTTTGTTTGAAGAACTTGCTAAGAAGCAGAAAAAATAAAAAAAGTTGGTAGAAGAAACTTTAGATACTTACTTCGAGCTTACTTTCAATTTTTTTTAAAAAAAGAAGCAATGAAACCAAACAATAGAATACAACTCCAATTCAGCATAAAAACTCAGGAGCATTCTCTTCCAATTTTCGCAAACAAGGCTTTAGGAGGTTCCATATGCCGAGCCTAGAGATAATCATAATTAATCATGTATTGAAACTTATATAAAGTCCATTATACACTAACGAACGATTATGTACAAGACCCTATGGTTTGACCCAATTGTGTAGTGCCTAGTTATAGAGACAGTTTCACTAATCGTGCAAGAAACAAATAACTATAGAAATGGCAGCAGCAGAGCTTCACATCAACAAAATAGACCACACAACTGCAAAACCCACCAATTATTTTCTGGTTACAGTAGTAATAATCCATCCGCATCCCACACAATTCACTTGTTCAACAGCTTAATACTGCTAATTGCTAAACACCAATATTTCATAAATCATTATGCACAATTACACTCGGTCAGAAGAAAAACAGAAAGAAAAAAAAAACGAACAACATTGAAACAACAAAAAAAAAAAAAAAAAATCCTTCGCCTGATCCGTTATAAAGATGATACCACAAAAAATCCCAAATACAAAAGAAGAAGAAGAGACACTACTGATCATATCAACAAATAACTAGATATTCATGCTGCAAATAGTTAACAACCCAAAAACCTTGAAAAACTATCAAAATCTATACTACTACTATACCCTTCCATCTGCTTCTAAACTAAAATATTGGACTAAATTTAACTTGGATCAGTCAACATATGGCATACTTCAATTCAACCCAAACTGAGATCGATCGATCGAAAAGCGATTAATTAACGAGTGGAGAAACCAACCCGATCATCAACGCCACGACGAGACAGTGAGGAGAGGAACATCATTCCAAGCCAGGGACAAAAACCCAGGGGGAGATGAATCAATAAGCTTGTACGATGAGCTGTAACTGTAGTTCCAAAGCAGTATTTTCGCTTGGCTCATTGCGTAATGGCTGAATACTAACGGCTCGAAACCGGCATCCTCCATTAAAGACCTCCAGCTCTCCTTATCTTCCATGCGCTCTCTCTTTACTTCCTCCGGCCCCACCACTCCCGCGATACGACGACCAAACAACAGTCTCTCCGCCTGGAGCCGCTCCGGCGAGTCACGGCCCAAATTCGGGTCGAGCGATTCGAAAAGCGCGGTGTAGTACTTGAGGGCGTTCTTGAAACGGTGTAAGAACCCGACCCGATTCAAGCTCACTTCGTATTCACCCAAAGTGACCACGCACGGATTCAACGACTTCGCAAGCTCCAGAGCGGATTCAACGCCTTCGTTACTCTCGTCCAGCAAATTATACAATTGAAGCATGAAGTTCACGGCCAGGACCTCATCCGGGTCGACCCGGAAACTCGAGGCGTTCAGCTCCTGAACCGGGGTCAAAATCGGTTCGAACTCGAAATTCAGATCCAACAGTTGGGCGAAGTCTCGTAACCGGTTCCCTGTGGCTGAAAGTGAAGCTGCCGGAGAATCGCCAAGAGCCGGGGCGGGTATGCCGGAGATGCGAATCTTTTCTGGTTTTCCGGTGGGTCGGGTTGCTAAAGCTTGAAGAAAGGCGGCCCATTGGATTCCTTGAACAATCCCGAAATCCAGTATGTGAATCTTGTTGGATTTCTCCGTGGCTTCTAAGATTGCTTGGTTTGCGGTTAAGTGAGCGAATTTAGAGTAAGGGCAGGCGTCATTGAGGACTTTGTACGATACGGTGAACTCTTCGGAGGTGGTATCGTAAATGGTGGCTGTTCTCTTTTCCGCCTCTTGCGAGATTCTGCTGTAAAGTGCTTCCGAGAAGTAGTACGAAACTCGCTCTAGTGGATCGCCGGTTTGGGAGATTGAATCGTTCAGTCGGATCAGTGATTTTAATGTGTTCTCTGGGTCGGACTCGGAGAGTTTAGCGCAGTCTACTAAGGCTTTTAAAATTGGTTTTGCTTTGGGTGATGCTTCCGGTGAGCTGGTGGAGGCACCGGTGGTCAGTGCGGCGTCGTTTAGGGGGGTTTCTGGGTTGGATTGTTTTAAGGGGGGTGGTTGGGTGGAGGGTGGGGGAGGGGAGGAAGGTGGTGGGACCCAGGCAGGGGTGGGGGGAGGTTCGGTGAAGATGACTGGGTTGAGATCGGAGGAGGGTGGGGGGGAAGGGTTGATACTGAGTCGACTCGGGAAAGGATGGGTAGGATAGAGATGATTGTACTCGGGGGGGGTGTTGTGCCACGCGTCGCAATCTGTGTGGAGGTTGGAGCTCTCGGTGGAATCTCCGCCACCCATCAAGCTCTCCATCCACTCGTCGGAGTCGAACTCGCCGCCGCCGGGACCAGCGCACAAATCGGAGAAGCGGAAGGGAGTGGGAGAGTGGTGGTCCATGTTAGGAAAGTGAAAGGCGGGTTCGGGTCCGGCGGAGACCGGAAAGGGGTCGGTGAATCCTCCACCATAGGTGGATGAAGTGGTGGCGGTGGTGGCGGGGGGTGTCCAACAAAAGGGGTTAATAGTGAGGAGTTGTTGTTGCTGTTGCTGTTGCTCCTGTTGCTGCTTTTGCTTGATCACTTGCTGGGCTATTGCCATTAGATTTCCACTCTCTGTGCTGCACATGTATGCCATTCTACTATTCCACCTCCTCTAAACCTCAACCTCTCACATAGTAAGTAGTAAACAAGCTACAAAGTTCTCAAATCCCAACCAACTCACTCTACTACTACTACTACTTGTCTACTATTACTACAGAAACGAGTGTGGAAGATTACTAATAATAAATAAATGAGCGAGGAGAGAGAGAGAGAGGGTGAGGGAGAGAGAGTGGTGAGATATAAAAAGGAAGCGAAGAAAGGGTAGACGGACTACTATTAAGGGATGATTAAAAAAGTTATCGTTGTGGAGGACGACTTCTCATACCATATTTAGGTGGGCAACAATTTTCTGAAACCGCCCGCACCGAATCGCATCAAACCATTTTTGTCAAATCGTTACGCAAATTGTGGTTTCGATTTTTAATGAAAATCGCACCGCAAAGTTGGTTTGGTGATAGTTTTGGACCAAAACCGTACCAAACCGAACCGCAAAACCACCATTATTTTATATATATATATATATATATATATATGTATATTTATATACATATTTATTTTTATTTTCTAAACATTTATTCATTATTTTACATGAAAATTATGAATTTGTTATTTAATCATATTGAAATTGATATTGAGAATTAAATTTCATTTGCTATAACTAATTATTCATTTTGAATTAGGATTAAAGTAATACTAGATTAGATATATCCAAATAACATGAACCGAACTGATGAACACCTCTATAGATTCTTAAGCCCTAACCCCTAAACCCTAAGCTCTATCCCCTAAACCCTAAGCTCTAACCCCTAAACCATGAACTCTAAACCCTAAACTCTAAATGCATGATAGATTAAATAAATAATTAAATAGAATGAGTTTCTATCTAATATGGACCAATAAAAAGTATATAAAAATTATTGAAGTGTTCACCCAAGATGCGTGTCCATATTTTGTTGAAACATGGACTTGTGGAAATAAATGAAATCTTAGATATACAAATTTATATACTACAAATATAATATCTTTTTGAACTTTAGACAAATTAAAATAGGTACTTAAAAATGTTATTTAATTGATTTTTGAATATTGTGTTATAGATGATATGTTCTAATTGAATTATAATTTGATAGAGATAATTTCTCGATAACTTATAATGCACGTATAACACATATCTCGTCTCAACATTATAAATTTGAGGTGAGTTTAGAGACGAAAATATAAATTTAAATTTCATCTTCAATTGGAGACAGTAGATAAAATTAAAATTTTATATTAATTCAAAATAAAAATTATAGGTAAAAATTAAATTATATTAAAAAACTGAATTCATATTCATCTTAAATTCTTAATCATGAAACTAAAAATGATTAATATTAGAACAAGAAAACAAGTTTCATTCTAAAATATTCGAGTATGTGACTTCTAAGGCTTTCAAAAGGCTAGCGAGCTTTTTCATTTTTTTATATATATTTATTTTTATATTATAAATATTAAATATTAACTATTAATAGGTTGTTTTGTAAGTTAAAAGTACCGAAAAATTTGTATTTCTCTTATTTTATTTTAGCCTTGTAGACCAACTTTCGTATTGTTTTCATTTAAGTCTTGTAGGCTATTTCATTATTATGTATGGACTGTTTAGTAGGACGACTTAGTTCAATATTTTAAGTTTTTGCAAAGTTTTGATTATGTTGTGTAGTTTTTGGATAAATAATTTTTGTTAAGCATAATTTTTATTTTTGTGAAATATTATTATTAGGTTTAGTTAGGTAATGTTTAAAAAATGACACTTTTATGCAAATATCCTGAAATATTTATTTTTAGTTAGATAAAAAACGTAAACCGCACCAAACCGCCCAAAACCGCTCCAAACCGCACCGAACCGCCCAAAACCGCACCCTTGGTTTTATTTTTCAAAATGGCAATTTGAGATTTCTCTACCAGAAAACCGCACTTGGCAATTCAGTTTCAAATTAGTAAAAAAAAATCGAAACCGCACCACGAACACCCCTAATATCTAGGACTAGGACTAGGAGGAGGGGTGAAAGATTTAAAATGCCCAAAATTTTGGAAATATTCAAAATTCTAATTTTGATTTTAACAAATTTATGAAAATTTACAGAAATATTTGAAAATTTACAATAAAACATTGTGTAACTTTCAATATCATAATTATGCAATTTTTACATTAATAACATTCAATGTATATTATATGCATAATGAATCTTGTTAAATAAAATAACTAAAACCTGCTGTTAAAAATATGAAATAATGATAGAAAATAATAATCAAATATCATAAGAAATTCATTAAAATAAAGTGTACCACCATTTTGGTAACAATTATTATTCAAAATCACATCAAGTTTCTAAGATGATTTTTATGAGATCTTATTTAAATAATTTTTGTGTTCAGACCCGAATTTTTATTAACTTATTGCATAATATCACTTTCAGATTCGTATTTAAATTTATTGCTTATTGGTTTACATATTTGGTCATTTATTATATATTTTTTTAGTATGAATGATCATTTGACCTTAATTTTTCACTATAAAATATTTAAAAAAATAAAAAAATATATTATTTTAAATTTCGTGAAATTTCGGGTTTAGGACAAAATTTCCGAAAATTTCGGGTTTCGAAAAAAAAATTGGGAAATTTCGGGTTTCGGTCGAAATTACGTAAGATATTCTGCAAAATTGGATCCAAAGTTCGATTTCGCTTCGGGACCCCTAGAAACCAGAAATTTCAGTCAAACATTGGAGGTTTCGGGCAAAATTTAAGACCCTGCTTCTAGTATACTAGTCTATTTACTGGACTTGGCTATTCTCATAACAATTCCCAGTTTCGGTCGGGTGATACTTGGTGGTTCCTGGGAGCTCAACTCTGGGGAAATATCCACCACACGGTGTTAAAACATGTGTAGGGTCCATCAAAATATATATCTATTTTATTATATTTTAACACTTTGTTTTGTTCGGTGGAAATTTCCCTGGAGTTGGACTCCACGAGCCACCAAATATCACTCCTTTTGGCCTAATTATGAGTTTTATTTGAGTTAATAGGGTATGATGTATGCACATTAATGGAAAAATTCTAATTTTAGTCCATAGGATCTCGTGATTCTAGTTTTAGTCTCACAACTTACGAAATTCTAAAAAAGGTCCCAAAATATTTCACTTTTTCCAAACTTGGTCCAAATTTAACTTAAAATTAGTCCCACGAGATTTTTTTCGTTAATTTTACACGGAATCTAGCGTGTGCACGTCACCTCCCCGTTAAATCCTTGGGCTCAAATTGAAGTGTCTAATTTTAGTCCCATATAATCTCGTGATACTAGTTTTAGTCCCACAGTTTACAAAATTCTAAAAAAGGTCCCAAAATATTTCACTTTTTCCAAACTTGATCCCAAAGTATTTGGGCTCACCATCTTATGACAAACCCACAAAAGTATGAGTCTAATAATAACTTAGATCGTGATTAGACCATTTGGCTTATTTGTGCATTTAGTCCTTAAATTAGTATACTATTGTATAAGCTGTGTTATGGCCCACATCTTGCAAACTTATAATTGTATTTTGGAACGAGGGAGGATAAATACCCAGTGGATTAACCCAAAACCTGTTGGTCTAGTGGTATCCACCCCCACTTTATGTGAGAGGTCCTGGGTTCGAATCCAGGCTGCCACAAGTTGTGGCTTTCCCCTCCTTTATGGATCTAGACAGAGTCTTTATGGCTCAAGATTATAACTATCAACCCGGATTTGTCGGGCTAGATATGTAGGGTATTCCCCTCCCTCTTGAATTAAATACCCAGTGGATTACGTTTGTGAAGGGGAAAGGAGAGATTCAGAAAATACATGTTGCAGAATTTATGCGCATCAAATATATATATATATATATATATATATATATATATATATAAAACGTATTGTGTTAAATATGAGCCATTGATCTTTATCAAGATCTATGGTTAGTATTATTTTGGATTAATAAATATCTAAAATTTAATATTGACCATCGATTTTTGAGATATTTGATTGAATGGTTGGTAGATTAACCTCAAATAAATTTCAAGCTAATTTTAAAGAAACCTATGATGCACGGGTACGGATACGGGACACGTCAATTCTTAAAAATATTAGTACACAGACATGTCGGACACGACTTCACATGTGTATTTTTTTCATTTATCTCAATAGCTGAACACGGACACGGCACGTGTCTGACATTGTACGAGATGATTTTTCAAAGTGTTCGTGCATCATAGAAAGAAACAAAAGTGTACAACAGCGACTAATGTGTAGCGTCTAGTTACTGAGTGAACAAAAGTTCTAAAACTACAACCATTTCATTAAGAATGAATAATGATCATGAGTTCTAACAAGGGTGAAATATTTTGGGACCGTTTTTAGAATTCCGTAAACTGTGGGACTAAAACTAGATTCACGAGATCCTATGGGACTAAAATTAGACACTTCAATTTGAGCCCAAGGATTTAACGGGGAGGCGACGTGCACGCGCTAGATTCTGTGTAAAATTAACGGAAAAAATCTTGTGGGACTAATTTTAAGTTAAATTGGGACCAAGTTTGAAAAAGTGAAATATTTTGGGACCTTTTTTAGAATTCCGTAAATTGTGGGACTAAAATTAGAATTTTGCCGAACATTAACATAGAAGCACGTACTTGTCTTCTCGTGTATTGGATGTTGTTAGTTGAGATGATGTCTATTTTGATTGGAGTTTTATGAGTTTATACCAAAAAAAAAAAAAAAAATCTCGCTACAATTTTAAGATTTGTTCATTTCTCAATACCTCATCTCAATTTAATTATTGTAGTCATCAAATATAAATTGAAACTCTCTAGGAATAACTTCTGCATACTCTACTTTTTCTATAATTCTATTTTATTAGAAACAATATTTAAATAAAGTTGTCTTAATCGCAAAATATCTCGAGAGGTATATTGCATGTAAATGTTAAAAAATTTAAAACAACCTTGAAAAATAAAACAAATGATACATTTCTTCATTTTTCAAAATTGTAGGGGTGCACACGATTCGGTTTGTAGTATTTTTATGAAATTTATATTATACCAGTAATTGCAATTCTAGAACAACTAATATCAAAATTGGACATTTTAAAACCAGTACCACACGATTTCGGTACATTACGGTACGATTTTGCGGTATTTTTACTATAGGGATAATTACATTGGGGGTCCTGAGGTGTGGCCTAATTACAAAAAATATCCCCTAGTTTCATAAATTACAGGTAACATCCATTCCGTTTATTTTGTCTAACATTGAGTACCTTCCGCTAGGGTTTTAGTACGGCGCCGTTAAATTTTTAGATGAACTTCCAAAAATACCCCTGATTTTTCTGGACCAGAAGACCAAACTTTTCTCGGACAATTATACCTTTTTGGTGTTATTTGTAATGTTTTGTAAAAGTATAGGTGTTATATGTAATCTTGTGTATGTGAAGTATATAAATAATTATTTATAATTAAAAACTATTATCAACAACATTATAAATTATAAATTGTTAAAATTATAAAATAAAAAATTGTGTAAAATATTATTTTATTCTTTTAATTAAATTAATATATAATAGTTTATATAATTTGAAATTTGAAATTTTAAATTAATTTGTGAAATTTATAAATAAATTTAAAAATTGTATTTTAATTAACTAAATTTCTAAAATAAATTACTTATTAATATATTACTTTATAGTTAAAAAAAAGTAAAGGAAAAAAAGGGTAGGTGTCATCTTCTCCACCCCACCCCCCATCGCCAACCCTCCCCCACCCCACCCCCCCACCCCACCCCACCCCACAGATACACACACACAATTACACGCACGCACCCACACAGTCACACACACACAATTACATGCGCGCACACACACACAAACACACATAATTACACACATAGAGTCACGCACACACAAAAACACACAAAATCACACACACAGCCATGCGCGCGCACACAAGCAAATTTCTAAGATAAAACATATATATATACTCTTCTTTTAAGTTTAACTTTTTATTATAAAATTGGTATTAGAAGTAAATTTTGAGATGTAAAGGGGCAATATAGTAATTCAACTTTTTTCAATGTTTTTAATGTTTTTTCTTTTTTTTAAGAAATATTCTGTAAGGGCATTTTAGTTATTTGACATTTTCCATCTATTTTTATATCAATACAGGAACACTTGGGATGTTACTTATAATTTACGGAACTAGGGGATATTTTTTGTAATTAGGTCTTACCTCAGGACCCCCAGTGTAATTAACCCTTTTACTATAATTATTATGTCCATTTTTTACGCAAATCTTTTCTAAGAAAAATTGGTTGTGTTTGGTTTTGTTTTCAAACCAATTTTGGGCAAAAATTTTGGCCTAAATTTGTTTGCTTTACGTTTTTTTTACCAAAAAGGATTTTTTTTTGTCAAAAAAATTGTCAGCTATTGTCTCCCTATTTGTCTCTACTTTTGGGTGCCTACTAATTACATCAACTACAATATAATCATTTAAAACTTATATTATATTATATTATATTTTTCAATCATTAACTAATTATAAACACAACTTTTTAGACAAAAACTTACATGATTTGACTGCTACTGTAACTTTTGTCTCTTCTGAAAATAAAGTCAAACACATTTTCATCAAAATACACAATTTTCAATAAACCTTTTCACAAAAAGAAAACCCCCAAAACAAAACCAAACACAACCATTGTTTTTAGGGATTAATGTAAAAAAAAAAAAAAAAAACCCTATGTTAATGTGAAATTGCGAAAAAAACCTTGTGTTAACGAAGGCTAAAAATCACCCTGTGTTCTTAAAAAGTCTGCAAACAGTGGATTTTTGAAAAAATAAGTGCGTGTTTTTCATGTTTTTCACCTTTAATGACATGCTTCTTTGTTTGGAAAGTGTATAAATGACAAAAAAACATGTCATTAAAGGTGAAAAACATGAAAAACACGCTCTTTTTTCCCCAAAAATCCACTGTTTGCAGACTTTTTAAGAACACAGGGTGGTTTTTAGCCTATTTCGTTAACACGGGGATTTTTTTGCAATTTCACATTAACATAGGAGATTTTTTTGCATTAATCCCTTGTTTTTAGGACAAATGTCACTTATAATCCCTAAACTATTACGTTTGTCTCACTTACGTTCCTAAACTAAAGTTTGTTACACTACCATCCCCAAAGTAATAATTTTGTCTCACTTTAGTCCTTTCCGGTGGTTTGTGACCGGATTTAGCTTCCGGAGGTCCCCAAAGTATCAAATTTGTATCACTTTGGTCCCTAAACTGGACAAAATTGGTCGGAAAGTGATTAGAAGGACCACATTGAAACTCAAAATATGACTTGAGGGATGGTAATGTTAATTTTTTCATTTGAGGGACTACTCTGACACATTTTGGCCACTTCAGGGACTAAAAATGTCATTTTCCCTAAGTTCAAATTTTGTGACAAGAACTTGAGCGACTTTTGAACCCAACGACCATAAAAATTAGTGATTCTCAAATTCATGTGTTTTCTATCCCAGCGTGACAGTGTCTTATGTTTCCTCCAGGCTCAAAGTGTTATAGTAAAACTCAAATTCTTAATATTAATTTTCTAATTCTAGAGTTTAAATTTTGAAATAATTCTAGAAAATAATTTTAGTTTCTCTTTTAACTAATTCTCAATTTTAATATAATTTATTTAATTTTTATATTTCTAAAAATATCACCACCCTACACAAGTTTTGATAATTTCTAGTATATATGTATCAATAAGTTCAAAAAATAATTTCAATAGAATCACTTATACATAATACAAATAATATAATGACTATATATATATATGTGTGTGTGTGGTTCAATATGATTTTTTACTGGTATTAAATTTCTAAAGCCAAAATCATACAAAATAGTTAGTACAATATCCGTTATACCAAAATCTATAATTTTTAATGAAAAGAATCATTACTTTGATATCGTGTGGTATGGTACGATTGCAAACAACCACGAACACCTTTACCAAGAAAGGAAGAAAAGAAGAAAGAAATAAAGAAATCTCATAATATAATTATTAGGGATACAATGATATGAACATGATGTGATACAAATGCGAAATTTGAATTTTAAAAATTCTAAGATATGTTACGTTAGGGATACAAATATATATATATATATAGAGGGTTTATTACATCTATACCCCAATGATTGCCTAAACTACAATTTACTCCCTCCCCCCCCCCCCCCCCAAATTTCATATCCCCTGACGATTACAAACGTTTACATCTGTTAGTGTCCGTTAAGGTTCGCGTGGGGTCCGTTAAAAAGATATGTGATCATATTGGAATGACCTTTTAATATAATTATTTTTTTTAATCTAAAATTCATATTCTAAATAAAAGAAAATTAAAAATATAGAAAACACATTAAATAAATGTAAAGTTAATTATAAATAATTTTAAAAAAAATCAGAGAAATATTAAAATAATTAAAAATGTCAATCATTATAATGACATCGAAATATATCTAAGAAATAGAAAAAAATATTACAAATTTCTAAAAATAAAAAACACATTAACAACTATATATTTTAAATTTTTAATAAAGTATTAAAAATTATCTTAAATTATAAGAAATATTAAACAAACGTGATAAAATTGTGATCTAAAAATTACAAAATCATTAATTGAATGTTAAAATTATCATAAAGTTTTTGAAAAAAAATCCAAAAATATATAAATATGGTAATTGTTATAAAATATTAAAAAACTAAAACATAGTAGGAAAAATGTCAAATAAATGTTAATATTGTTATAAAAATATCAAATAAAAATCTAAAAATATTCAATAAATATTAATATTGTTATAAATATATAAAAACATTAAATTTGATTTAAAAGTATTATCTAAAAACATTATCTAAAAGTATAAAATATTTAAATTTATTCACATTTTAATTTATTTTTAAAATTGATTGAAATTATTTTTATTAATGAAGAATAGAATAATTTAGCATTTAAATTATAAATTTAAATATATCTGAATTTCAAAGTTTAAAATTATAATTATGAAAAAAAAGGAATGAAAAAATGGCAGCAGTTGAGGTTGCCACCGCCATCTCCACCTCCCCCATCGCCATCTCACCGGCCATCCCACCACCTTGCTGCCCCAAAGCCGAACATCGATTTGAATTGATCTCGCGGTGGGTGAACGATGGTTGTGCGAGTTTGGGTGATCTTGGTGGGTGGATGGTCCGGGATGTTATGTGAGAATTTTTTTTTTCTTCTTTCTTCTTTTTTCTTTTTCCTTTTTTTATTTCTGATTTTTTTCTTGTTGCTTTTTTTATGTTTTAACTAATGGTATATTGGACTTTTTGACAATTTCGTTAGGAACTTTTCTGCCGTAAATGATTTTGTAAATATCGTCATGGGGTACAGATAATTTTTCAAAAAAAGGATAGTATTGTAATTTAGTCAATCTCCAGGGAATGTTAATGTAATTATCCCAGAGATAATTACAAAATTAATATCGTGACTATAGGGGGTTGGCAAAATTAGTCCTCTTTTTTTCTCAACTGGCAATATTAATCCTATATTTATCAAAAACTCGTGAATTGAGGATAAATTTTGGCTATTTTTTCAATTTTGCCATGTGTCAACTTCAATTTGGGGATTTTTTCAATTCCCATTCAATTTTGCATATGTGGCAACAAGGGGCTGCTTACATGAGATTAAATTGACACCTAGAGCGACATGTGAACATTGTTTGGAGAGAGAATATGCAAGATAGATCTTCTAAAATTTCACCATATTTAACATAGTGACATGGAAAAAAAAACTTTTAAAAATTAAAAAGTATTTAAAAAAATTAAATATCCAAAACATTAGAAAATTATATGTTTTTAATTGATTATGAGTTTGAATTCAACAATATTTTATTGCAAAAACAATCAATACTTAAATTATAGCATAAAAATAAAAAAATATGAATTTAGAGAAATGCAGTGCTAAAAATTGCACAAAAGCTACACACTTTTTATTTAAAATAATTATAATTAATTAATATTTTAAATTAATTTCAATTCAGATATATTTTAAACTAATTCTTATATTCTAATAAAATTATTCTTAATTCTCATAAAAATTTAAATGATTTAACATTTATGATTACCTAAACTAAATTTCATTAATCTAATAAAATTTATATTTAAAACTTTGACAATATTTAGATATTAAACCTTTGGTGTTGATAAAAAAATATATTTTTAAAATTAATTTCAGCAAAAAAGAAAAGGAAAACAAAAAATTGGTCATCTTCTTCGGTTCGTCTCTTCGTAGACGAAAGAAGAGGGGATTTGTTAGGGTTTTCTTTTCTTTCCTTTTTCTTTTGTGTAAATACTTTTATTAAAATTGTGTATGTGAAATTAAATTAAACTTATTATAATAATTTTTAAGAAAAAGAATTTGTGATTAAATATAATGTTATGTTTGACATTATATTGGAGGATTGGACCACTTGGTCCTTTTTATCCATGTCATCTTTTTGAAATTCATAAAAAAAAAATTCCACCTAGGTTAAATTGGTTGGGAATTGAAAAAAATCCCCAAATTGAAATTGCCACATGGCAAAATTGAAAAATTAAGGCAAAATTTGTCTTCAATTCACACGTTTTTGATAAATATAGGACCAATTTTGCCAGTTGAGGAAAAAATAGGACCAATATTGCCAACCCCCCCCCCCCTAACTATGGGACTAATTAGGCAATATTCCTAATTATCCCATATATAACATATATATAAGATTTAAAAATGAATTTGACTCAATAGGTCCATTTACATAAATAAAAATGATTGTTAAACACATCGCCAATTCATTGTTTATAAATTCAATAAATTTCAAAGATGATAAAAAAAATCATCATTTACGATGTACAAACATCAATTTATCGATACCAAAAAATACCTTCATATCAAAAATCTTCAGTAATATAGTGTAAATATTAGTTTCACATAGAGTAAGAGGAGAAAAAACATATTAAGAAGTGAAATTAAATAGAGTTTATGCTTCTCTAGATTTTGATGTAAGAGAAAACTCAGGTAAAATATCTACTGAATGCCACAAAATTCGCACAGTCATAGCAAAATGGTATTCTAAGCCAAATGCATGCCATGCCAAGCATGTAATCATTTTTTAGCCACCTGAGACCGTTCAAGGCGTTAAATTGGCGTTTTTATGTTTTGTGGGGATATTTTCGTAATTTTTGTATTGTTTTGGATTTTCCTTATTTTTCTCTTTAAGTCTTGTGTCAATTTAATTTACCCAGTTAAATCACAAGACTAAAATAAATTAATCTCACTTAATTAATTTTATTTCTCTCATCTTAATTAATTAGATTATCATTTATTATTTCAACAAATAATAAGACCTATATTAATCAAAACCACTTGATTAATATTTTTTCCCATTTAATCAAACAATTGATTAATTAATTCATCGTATTTAATATCTCAATATAAAAAGACAAGCCATAATTAATTAAGACCACTTAATTAATTTATTCATTTTTCTTCATTAATTAATTTCTCCATTAATTCACTAAGAATTAATTTAGTCAATAGGTACTACACTAAGTTAATTGTGTGGACCCTTAGGCTCATTAACAAGTTATCACTAGGTCATATCCCAAAGGCTCAATTAATTATCTAAATAATTAATTAGGCCTTGAATTAATTTTACCAAATTAATCCTAGACACATATTGGTCATGGATCGATGTATAGCAACGTCGCCATGACTTCCTAGATGTTAACGATGAAAAACAAACCTAACCAGGTTACTATCTTCATGTGAGTCGAATCCTTCCATCTATTTTCAGTCTAAAGTCTAGGATTTGGCGATGGTCGAAACACTAATACTAGAAGCTATGACTGTGTTACAACACTAATGAATCCGATCTTCTAAGCAGGGATCACCATTCCCTCTTTTAAGACTACGGTTTGACCGGAGGCTTTTATCAATCATTCAATCTTACGCAACAACATAGGAAATACCAAACTTCAAGCCCTGGATGGTTCTCATTTCTAATGTCATCTGATTTGTCATACTGCCAGACTATACAGAATATACGCACGTATGATACTCCTGGAATGCACTTGTATATTAAAGTATAGTGGGCAGTACACATCCCAACCATGACATCTTAGGTCAGATGACTAATCTCACTACGAAGCCAAGGGACTTCAAGTTCGACATGGAACCAATGGGATATCCTTGCGGGGTCATTCAATCTCATGCCAACCTAAGCATGGACCTTTGTGCATGCACTGACCTAGCAGGTCAACACCCATGAACAAGGCAATCTCCTACGAGAATGACACACACAAACTAGTCTAAGAGAGACTGTGATATGCCACATCTCAGTTTCTATGACTTGGAACAGTGTTTAGGATTACGGCCATTGAAGACGTTCCATAGTCGTCATGGCCGGTCCCCTAACCTTTGTGTAATCCATGGAATCTCTATCTCAAATAAAGAAGTTGCCAACAAGTTTGATATAGTATGGGACGAGATTGTCAAAGTGTTTATTGTTCGACTAACAAGCCAATAAATGAACCGCCAGGCACATAACACTGTTAATTATCCCATATATAACATAATATAAGATTAAAAAAAATAGAATTGACTTAATAGGTCCACTGATATAAATAAAACTGATAATTAAGCACACCACCAATTCATTGTTTATAAATTCAATAATTTTTCAAAGATGATGAAATAAATCATCATTTACGATGTACGAACATCAATTAATTGGTACCAAAAATTACCTTCATATCCAAAATCTTCAGTGCAAGCGTAAAATATAATTTTCACCTAGAGTAAGAGAAGAAAAAATATATTAAAAAGTGAAATTAAACAAAGTTTATGCTTCTTTAGATTGTGATGTAGGAGAAAACTGAGTAAAATATCGTATGTGTCAGAATGCTACAAAATTCACACGGTCATAGTGAAAAGGTATTCTAAGCCGAATTGATGCTATGTCATGCTTGTAGTAGTTTTTAGCCATCTGATGTCGTACAAGTCCTCAAATCGGCATTTTTATGTTTCACGGGGGTATTTTCATAATTTTTGTATTCTTTTGAATTTTCCTTATTTTTTCCTTTAAGTATTGTTTTTTTTTTCTCATTGTTGAACAATTTTGGGAATTCAATAATTTTTTCCGAATTTTGCTTCTTTGGCTATTTTTCTGAAAAAATACTTGTGGTAAGGTTTTTTTCTTCACTTTTGCATATTCTGCTGCGTCAGATTTCTTTTTATTTGTTTAATTTTTAAGTTTCACTTTTCAACAAAAGGCCGAAAACATTATTTTTGTTCATATTTTAGCCTAAAAAGTATTGTATAATACTAAACAAATATTTTGCACAGCTTCCAAGGTCTGTTGACTACTTTTAAATTTTGTATCTGATAAGGTATTCAAAAAAAATTCTTTTTCTTAATTTTTTTAATTCTTGAACACTTCCAAAAAGTATGAATTGTAAATTTTTAATCTGAAAAAATTAGAAAACTTATTTTTAAAAATATACAGAAGATGAAACAGAAATAATAAATTTATTACATATATATATATATAAGAAAAAAGAAATAGAGAAAAAGAAGAGTAAAACGCAACCTCAGAAAATGGGGAAACCAACAGTGGAAAGGCAGAATGATAATGTTTCCCCCTACCCTACAAGTGGAGGTGCATAGAGGGGTACTGACGTGGCGCCAATTCAGTGGTGGGGTCCTCAAATATGACAAAACGACGTCACAGGACCTCCCCATCATCTATACCAACTTTCCCTCCCGCTCTCTACGGGGTCCCTCTGCTGTTACTGTAGCTGACTGGGTCCCACATTCATGCATTTGACACGTCCATATATACGGCGCGTCCACATCACCCCCCTCCCATGACATCATTGCTTTTGCAATCTTCTTGGAGTTGGTAAAATCGATCTTGACCGTCGAAATCAACGGGCAGATTTTGTCGAGTACTTTTTACCGTTGGAGCTTGACTAATTGTTGATACGTTCACAAAGTGGAGTCGTTGATGGGACCCTTGTGATTAGTTACTTTGGGGCGGGTTCAACTTCTTCAAATACAGATATGAGAGGGGAAAGGTTAAAAACAAAAGTTTGATGGATCCCCCACTCTATTTTAGGACCATTCTATTACTTCTTCTATACATGGGGTGAGTGTTCTTTCGTTAAATCGAATCGAAATTTCGGTAAATCCAAAATTCGGCATGCCAAATATTGTATATTAAGTGCCGAATTCAAATTATTGGTTCGATTATGGATTGAATCTTCAGTTTTATGAAGGAAATTGGACATAAATATCTTGTCTTTGTTAGTTTTATTGGTATGATTTCAAAAAATTCATGTGAAAAATACGTAATTAAAAAAATAGGTTGTGTTTGTTTTTATTTTGGGGATTTATTTGGTGAAATTTTTTATTGAGAATTGTGTATTTTGATGAAAAAATATTTGATTTTGTGTTTGATTTTATTTTCAGAAAAAACAAAAGTTACTATAGCAGTCAAATCATGCAAGTTTTTGTTTGAGAAGTTGTGTTTATAATTAGTTAATGATTGAAACATGTATTCAGAATCTTGACAATTTTAGATGTGAACTAAAACTAAGACGTGTATTTTTAAATATTAATTCCAAAAACAATGGTTGAAACTAATCGTGACATCATATTTTATATGAGATAATGGTTGTATATTTTTTTTCTAATTTAGAAATTAAAATCTTATTTCAAGACATCCCATAAACTAAATTGTAAAAATAAATTAAAAACAGGCAGAATATTTATCGTCTAAACTTAACAAGTGTAATAGTAGTATGATTTTATGATCATAGTATTTGATGGTAACAATTCTCTCAAACACTTCCTCTTTTTTCTTTTTTAATCCCATTGTTTATCGATAAAACTATGTCAATCTCTCGTATAAGTTCATAGCAATTCCGGTGAGTTTTAAATGAATGTGAACAACCTCAGTTTGAAATGGTAAATATATACGAGAAATAATATTGACACTTCACAAATTATTGTAAGACTCAATCTTTAATTTTGAATGTAAGATATGATAAGAGTGTCCCTAATATTAAAATAAAGTAGTTATTATTTTTAAAATTTAAACCATAGTAAAACATTATCAAGTTATGGATGTTTTATTTACTTCTTTATATCAAAGTTAGCCCATTTAAAATACAGTGCATCATTCTTAAAACACAGTATGTAGTATGGTAAATTTGAGAAAATAATTATAGTATCAACCAACAAAATACTGAATTCAAGTTGAATCAACTTCACTTTGATTGCAATGAGCACCGAGCAAAGAAGTTCAAATTCTCGTTCTTTCAATAAAATATATCAGCAACAATTGTTCAGATTAGTCTTATCTTTATTAAATAAAAAATAACAACAATAGAAGTAGTTAACACTTTTTTAACATGCATATAAATAGAGAAAGCATATGTGTACTTCATATTTGAATCAAAAAAGAATTTAAAAAATATTTTTCTTTATGATAATTTAATGTCTATGTTGTATAATTTTATACTGGATTAAAAATATATATTTTATGCTCGATCTATAAACATAATCTCTGGGCAAAGTAAAGAGAAAAGTCACATATTAATCCATAAAAAAATGTCATGGTAGGAAATAGGAATATATGAAATAGGAATATATGAGGCATAAAGATTTAACAGATTATTAAATAAATGTTTTTGTTTTCTAAATTTTTAGGGTTTTATATATGTGTAAATGGGTGCTATTTGTAATTTCTTAGAGAGAAATAAGGCTGGGGCTCCTATAGTCATTTGTGGAACTCCACTTTCAATTTTCCATTTATTTTGTTTATTTCTTTTGGTTACAAGTAAAATACACTTTACCCCCGAACTAGCCCTCGTACCACATACCCCCTAAACTTTGTGAAAATACACTTACCCCCTTCTATAACATAGAATTGCCTTAATTACCTTTAAACTGTGATTCTTCTTTTATTTTTTCCATTTCTCCACCAGTTCTATTTTTTCACAATTTTTTCTTACATACATTAGTTAAAATTTGTGCAATACATCAAAATTAATTAATTAAAATAACAAGTGCTAATATTTTTAGCACCAACGTTAATTTAATTTTGGTGATGACATATTATATATCTGTGACAATATTTAACCAAGGCATTGTTATAAGATCAAAATAATCCTAGCTAATTTAATATCTTTTATGTATATTTTGACAACTTATGTATATATGTAGTACTCTAATTTGATCACACCAAGGTCTTCCGTCGTATAGGGGCAAGCATTTTCTCTCACTACTGGGTAGGGCTGTAAACAAGCTGAGCCTAGCTTGCAAATTTTACAGGCTCGAGCTCGAGCTCGTCTTAAAAACTTTGAGCTTGAGCTCGAGCTCAAGCTCAAGCTTACCGAGCCCATTTCTTTTGAGCTCGAGCTCGAACTCGAGCTTAGCTCGTTGGCTCACTAGAGCATGAACCGAGCTTGAGCTCGACTCATTTGCTTGTTCGAGCTCGAGCCAAGCTCGAGGTTTTGGCTTGTTTGCAAGCTCGTACAGTTTTTTTCCTGTTGAATGAACATATATTTTAAATCCTAAAATTGGTACAAAAATTACGGAAAGATGAATGGATAACGGTAAACACTTGGATAGTCAGCGAGTAAGAGAATTTGGAAAAGAAAATAAAATAAAATTTATTCTTTTCAAAAATATATGCATACAATTATGAATCCAAAATTAATATATGACAAAATGAACAAATATATTTAGTGTTAAAGGCAATAATTAGATTAGATTCGTCTAACTCAAGAATTATAAAAATAAAAAATTTGGATTTAAAAGAACTTTCTTAATATTTCTATTATTTCGTAATGACTTAGTTATTATTATTACAATTATTTATATAATTTGTTCTTAATAATATAAGACATGGAAAATAAAAGCATTATTACTACTATATAAATATATATACATATATATACGAGAGTGGGCACATAACATGTGAAATTTTTATTTATAATGTGCAGGAACAAAATTAAAAAAAAATGAATTTAAAAATAAGTAAACATATATATATATATATATATATATATAAACGTAATAATAGTAAAAGCTCGTGAGCTGGTTTGATAGCTTATGAACACTCAAATGCAAGTTCGAGCTCGATTCATGAATAAGCTCGAGCTTGCGAAAAAAAAGCATCGATAAAGGTCAAGCATATAAGTATGTTTTAAAAAATGATCAGCGCACCTACCACGCCCTACTTCACCTGTCTGGTAATCCAATCACCCAAATCATCCATCAATCCAATAAAGTGGTTCAGAACTCTACAAAAATAAAGTGAAATAGGACATAAAATTTTATTATATTAATCTACTTAAATATTATCTCAAATTAATGATACCTCTGCTTACGACACCTAAGTCAATTCGTGTCCCTAACTAAGTTACATCTGTTCTTCAACAATCTTCATCTGTACCCTGGGGAAGGGGAGACACGAGTGGTGAGCTACTAAGCCCAGTGAGCGCAGTGTGTGCAAGTGCAGAGATAAGCCCGAACAAGATAACATATGAATCTCATGATGCATGATCATGATAATGGTCAAACAATGCAATATTCATCAAAGAATAAAGAAAACTGATAACACATAAAACTCAATTGTTAGTGACGGGATCCTAGAGGTGGCTAGCACTGGATTTACCTCAGCAAAGCACCAGAGTCACTCATAGTGGTCTCTGAGATTGTGACACGATGTAGCACTTAGTTTCGTCACTTCCAATTGACGTTTATCATATAATGAAGGATACGATTTTGCTGACAATCTTCTTATGACTCCCGCTTCAGAATAACTACCTTATTCACCAGATGTAAGGAGCAACCTTGCTAACAAATTGATATGCCCAAGTATATGTCTAAATCTACGAATCCATCACCATGATACTCTCCATCCATGTGCGGGAGGAAAATCGAAAACCATGGGGTTGTGACCAACCATTACAACAAGCCCGATGCTGCCCGCAAGGGTCACAAACCTCCATGCCTTGGGCCCATATGTAACCAATAATCCAAGTAAGATATTCATATAATTAGTATATATCACATTTTGTGCACTGACGAGATAAAGTACTACGTCAGACCAATATCAATTATGCCACAACAACTACAATCTATCTCCCCACTGTTCCATATCAGCAGGAGACTTCACATATTTTAATGTCCAAGAATCAATATAATGTCACAGTCCCAATGTGCAATAAAGTATGACATTTGAGTTTTACATGAACGGGTATATTCCATAATTTAGACAAAGCACATTTATGATATGATTTTACTATATGAATGTCAATGACATTAATTATCGCGAAATTAAATAAACTAATAAATAAAACCCTCACAAATATAGGATGTATGACTCGAACATAATTAATGCCAATATCTTTCCGAGCTTATACCCATGCATTAAAGCAACTCAACGCTATCTGTAAATAATCAAAAATAACAAAAATGACTTCTCATCTTGCATTTCTTTGGTTTGGAAGTTTATACAATATATGTTTGGATTAATGTAATTCAACTACATTATATTTTGAGAGTATATATGTATGTATGTATGTATGTATAGGCAAAGTATAAATAAAAGATATTAAATTATTTTGGGGTTACTTTAATTTTGTGACAAAGCATTAGTTGAAATTTTGTGAAATATAATATAATATGTTGTCATCAAATTAATTTAGCGTTAGTAATTAAGATATTTTTAATTATTATTTTAAATAATTAATATTGATGTATTGAGTAAATTTTAATTAATGTATGTAAGAAAAAAATTATGAAAAAGAAATTAATGGTGGAGAAGTGAAAAATAAAAGGAAAATGATGAGGGTAATTAAAACAATTCAATACTATACAAGTGGGTAAGTGTATTTTACTCTATTATTTATACTAGTGGAAAATGAAAACTGAAAAAAGGAAGGTGGGTTGGACCATTTTTGCAAAGATTGGGGCCCATTTCTCTTTGGGGGGTTGTGAGCCCATTTGGACCCACCTGCGGCGGACCAAAAAGGGTAATGGTTAATTTTTGGGCCCACAAAAGAAAATATAGGTAAAAAAGAAGAAGAAAAAGCAAACTGATAAATATTTTGGATGGTCTTCCACGTACTTAAATAATAAAACTTTTTTCCCTTTTTTAAATAAGAAGAATTTTATTATTTTCATTTCTATGCCAGGACCAAAATACTAAAAGTTTTCTAGAATTTATGATTTATCCTAAATTACTCGCTAGAAATAAAAAAGGAAATTCCGAAAAGTGATGTGTTTATTCATATATATATTTGATGTTTTACAATTTCAAATAAGATCAACATTTTAGAATTATATTGAATACTGACCAGATCTTGAGCATTTGATTGAGCTAGCTCCCCTACATTTCTTTTATAATAATAATAATAATAATAATAATAATAATAATAATAAATTATTATTATTTGTCACATTTGTTTAATAGTGAGAAAGATGTTGAAGATGATAATAATCATCATCATCATCATCATCATCATCATCTTTCTCACTATTAAACAAATGTGACAAATCATATAAATTATTCAGAGTTATACATAGTGCACCTCGAAAGAAAATAATCGCTGAATTCAATCTATATAGACACAAATTATTAGTTCCTCAATTTTAATTTATTGCATTATGGTAATGTTAACTTTTGGGAAATAATTCAGTTAATCTCATGCTACTATTATTCAAATAAATTTATGAACAACTGAGCGTGTATATGATAATATAAAAATGTTTTGGACTGGCCAGAAAAAGGGTAATTTTAATTCAAATTGGCCCATCAATGTCAGAAAAATAGTAATGTGAGGTTGATTTGGATGTTGACTGGTGAAAAAATGGAGCATCCTCGGCATTAATTGGGATAATAACGTATATATATTCTGTGATTTCGGAAAATTCTATCCCAAACCTGGCTTGATCGCACCCTAATGTATTTTTTTTTTTTTTTTTGATGAGAAGGAAGAAAATGATGTGCATTTGGGAAATAAAATAAATGCAACAATTTCTTGCTACACTCTCTCTATTGCTAAGTCAGTGTTTAGGGTCTGTGCTGATAGCAAAAGGTGCATGCAGCTTTCCCCACTTTGAGCAAACTCATAACTGAATTCCCATAAAGATATTAAGCTCTAAAACATAAATTCTAAAGCTTGCAACTCCATTCAATAATAATAATAAATAAAAAAAGGTAAAAGTAAAATAAGAGAAGTAATTTTGTCGTCTATTTAAATATCTGATTTTAATATATATATTATTATATTTTATTTCTTCAAGCATATAGTTTTGGGTTTATTTGGATAATTAGGTATTTAATTATTTAAATAATTAGATAAAATCATCTCTAAGAACTTGAGCAATATTTGAGGTCAATATATTCATGCGAGTCTTATCTCTTTGGCCTTTTAGTTTTAGACCCACCCCTCAAATTCATTTTTTCTTCTACTTTAGAATCTCTTTTCACACTATCTTTCAACATAGTGTTATTGGTTTTTCATTCTTAAGTTCTTTTCAATCTTTTTGCCAATACTTATTGGGTAAAAATTATTTTGGTACTCAAGTTTTGCTATTAATATCATCTTGGTATCTGAGTGTTCACAAATGACACAATTGATACCTAAGTTTTGCCATAATTATCAAACTTATACCTCATGGATGATTTTCATCCAAGACTCCATTATATCTTTCTTTAAAGACTATTTTACCTTTACCATTATTATGAAGAATATTAAAGTATGTATCCTAAATTAAAACTTGTAATTCTGTTTTTTAATTTATATTTTTAAAACTATTGAATATGAGTAAATGTTTTTCCGAAATATATATTTTAGGATTTTTTATGATAATTTAATTCTAAAGTGAGTTGGATTTTAAGCTAGCAATTAATTGCATTCAATTTAATGTAGCAAAGGAAACACTACAAACTAACTTGTTATTTTGAATTTTGTATGATAACAATAAATTGTTATACTTTTAATTAGATAATTATTTCATACACACACACATATATATATAAATGAATAAATTTGTAGATTATACTGTTAATTAAATAGTTATTTTACCAATATATCTTTTATCCTAATAAAAGATATCAAAATATGCATTGTAAAGTACAACTTGAGTTTTCTAATTTACATTTCTTAAATCTATTAAATATGACGTGATCTTTCTCCAAAATATATATTTTATGATTTTAATATGACGAATTTATTCTAAAGTGATAAATTTAAATTTTAAGTTAGCACTTAATTTTAAAACTAATTGAATGTAGAAAGGAAATAAGTTAATTAAATTGTTATTTAATTAATAGTATATCAATTTATTATTATCGTACAGACTCAAACAAACAAGTTAGTGTTTGATGTTTCTTTTTTCAACATTAAATTAGAGTTATCATTAATTTCTAACTTAAAATTTAAATTTATTACTTTAGAATAAAATTGTCATATAAAAATCATAAAATGTTTATTTTGAAAAAAATATCAAGTTATATTCAATATACTTCAAAAATATTACAGTAAAAAATATAAGTACAAGTTCTAATTTACAATAGATACTTTGATATTTTTCATAATAATGGCTAGGGCATAATAGCCTTTAAAGAAAAATATAATGGTGAAATAATTGAAAGTTACCCATGAGGTACCAATTTGACAATTACGGCAAAACTTGGGTACCAATTGAGTCATTTATGAACACTCAGATACCAAACTGACATTAATGACGAAAATCGGGTACCAAAATAATTTCTACCCTTATTCATGCATATTTATTTGTTATAGTACACATATACTTGGACAAATTCAAAAGAACAGTCTTATTTTACAAATGAGGTAAGAGAGAAATTGTCTGAATTAGAATTTAAAATTTGAGCAGAGTGTTAAGGTTTCAAGATTTTGAGTTTTTAGGTATCAATTTAATAAACAAATCAAAGTACCAGTTTTATAGTAATTAAATTTTTATTTTATTATTGAGAAAGTACTTATGTCATTTTAATTGTTAAGATTTCGATGGTTTTTCGAATTGCAAGAAATGTCTTCTTCTTCTTCTTCTGTCTTCCGTTGCCATTATCAATGATGGAGAAGACAATAAGAGATGAAAAATGGAGCGGGCATACAATGGGAAAGGCGTTTGCTATGTGAGCCCATTCCCCGGGACATGCACCATTAATTGGAAAAATATCTAAAGAGAAATGTTGAAAGAATAAGAAGGAATTCTATTTCTTACAACAATTAGTTATTAACAGTTGGTGATTTATCATTTTAGGAAATTATTTAATAATTTTTAGGGAAAATTACTAAAAAAAAGGCCCTTAAAATAAACTTTTACATCTAAAAAATCCATGATAATACTTGTCAATCCAAAAACCCCACTCCATCAATTTTTCATTCCAATAAACCCAATATTTAGGGTTAACAAATTGATGGACTTAATTGCTCTTAGTGTTCTAGATTAAAAATTAATCAATTGTAGTTTTGCAAAAAAAATTATTTATTTAAAATTTTTACATTGATAATCTATACTAACTATGATCTTAATTTTAAATTTTCAAAATTTTTTAATCTTTTAAAGAATTTAAAACATATATTTATAGTAATTGTCATATTAAAATCAAA
Source organism: Buddleja alternifolia (assembly GCA_019426215.1). NCBI lineage: Eukaryota > Viridiplantae > Streptophyta > Magnoliopsida > Lamiales > Scrophulariaceae > Buddleja > Buddleja alternifolia. The sequence continues at coordinate 36,174,356 of CM033393.1, forward strand.
ATAAATTACATACAAATATTTAATAAATTTAATATAACAAAATAAAATCCGTATTTTATGATTTTTCAATTTGAAAGACTTAAAACGAAACGATTTCAATAAGAAAAAATAATTGATCAATTATTAACTTAATAAATAAATGGTAGTTTAGTCCAAAAAATTGTTAATCCTCATTTTTTGGATTTTTGGAATGAAAAGTTTTTAGAATGAATTTTTAAGATTGAAAAATATTTTCATGGATTTTTTGGATATGGGAAATTTAGGGAGTTTTTAGTAATTTTCCCTAATTTTTAAAAATAAATAATTGGTGACTGTAAACATTTAATTATAATTATTAATACATGACCGTTTATTGTAAATATAAGATGATGTATATATTCGATTTACTAAAACAACAATATTTTCCAAAAGTTAATATAGTTCTTAGAAAAGGGGTCCTCTCACTGACAGAGACATTACCTCAGAAGATTAATTAGTTCCAGTTTTTGTGTGTGTAATCTATTAATAAAGTTTAGGCCATTTTGTTTGATCTCAATTTTGTTTGCTTCTAGCCGCAATCTTTTCTCCCCTCCACATTATTGCAGGTTAAGTTTGTTTATTATTGCTCATAGTTATTTCATATACTTTATAGCATTGGTATTGTGTAATTTTGTCAAAACTTAGGTTGTGTTTATTTTTGTTTTCAAACAAGTTTTGACCAAAATTTGCTTTATAATTTTTTTACCAAAAAATGATTTTTTTGATCAAAAAATTTGTCAGTTATTGTCTTTCTATTTGTGTCTATTTTAGGGTGTCTATTAATTACATCAACTACAATATATATATATATATATAACCATAATATTATAATTATTTAAAACTTATATTATATTATATTTTTCAATCATTAACTAATTATAAACACAACTTTTCAGATAAAATCTTACATGATTTGACTGCTACAGTAATTTTTATCTCTTCTGAAAATAAAATCAAATACAAAATCAAACACATTTTTATCAAAATACACAACTCCCAATAAACTTTTTCACCAAAATTTTCAAAAAAAAAAAACCCTACAATAAAAACAAACACAACCTTACATTTTGGAAAAGAAAACAGGTAAAAGTACTAAAGGAAATTCGAGAAATCAACCTGTGTATCCAAAAAGAAAGAAAAGGAACAAAAGAAAGTCATTTTTGTCTAAAAAGGTCCAACTACGAATTTTCAAAATATAATGTTCATAAGTTTCTTTGAACGAAGCATTAAATTTAAAATATTATTGGGGTAATATTACTTTTGGTCTTTGAACTTTCCACTCAAATTCACTTTAATCCTTCTAATTTTATTCGCGTCTAGTGAATTTCTCAAACTTAAAAATTAATTTCAATGTGGTCCTTCCACTTAATTGTCAATTAGTTTTGACCATAAAGTTGGGCATATGTCAGATATATGACCAACTTTAATGGCAAAATTGACACTTTGTGATAATAAAAAGAGTTGATTGAAACTAGGCTCACTCAACCCCTGTCAACACCTGCCCATTTTTAAAAGATAAAAAAGATAGTGCAACGATACTCACTCATAGTTTCCCAAACCTTTGAGTAACTGATGGAATTACGTGTATTGGCAAAGTAAAACATGCACTTTATAGTTCCGATTATATCGAATGACCCTTCTTCTAGCGCCATTTGATCATCGAAATTGAGGAAGAGAACCTGCAAAATAAATATTAGCTCTTTAATGCTTAAGTTGATATAAGGCTTGGAAGAAATAAGTATTAATGTCCAAATCAAGAGAAAAGAAATGCTCGTGTATCCTCAAAAATGGTGCATGTGAGTGTGTCGAAGACAAAAATGTGTGCTGGCGAAACGAAGTGACTAGAAGTAGGGGTATACACGGTCCGAAATCAAAATCGTAGGCCTTGTTTGTTTATGTTTTTTATTTATAATCCTGAAAATTTATCGAGAAATGCATATTACAGAAATTCATGTGAAAATAATGCGATTTGTGTTGTGTTTGTTAAGTTTCTAAAAATGGCTGAGATTTGTAAAATGTATTAAATAAAAAATGAGTAGTTAATGTATGATAGGTTAAATATAAATAAAAAATTATAAAGCATGAAAGAGAAAGATAAAAGCATTAGTTGGAGTAATTGATTATTGATTGATGATTGTGTGAAATGATGAATGTAGTGATTTACATGTAGTTATATAAAGAAAAAAGAAAGTGAAATTGAAAAAATGTGAATTTAGAGAGTGTTTGGCTGAGTTTATAATCTTTTTAAAACATCTTATAAGTTGTTTGAGAGCTTATAGGCTGTTACAAAATAAAAATAACTTATAAACTCTCAAAATAAGATGCAATGAGCTTGTAAGCTGTTAAAAAATAAGCAAAGAGACCCTAATTCATTTTTAACAACTTATAAACACTAAGAACTTATAGTCTAGAAGGCGGCGGTGCAGCCATTTGACTGCCAGCTGTTGAGGGAAATGTTGCATGAATGGAAGCGGCACAAATTATCATCTGTCCAATGGAATTGTTTCTTCAAGTAGTAGTAGGGTCACATGCCTTAACTTAGATTTTTTTCACAGACGGCGCCAATTAATGCGGATCCAAATTTTGCACCAAGAAATCGTAGAATTTTAAACACGATTATGTATAAAAGAGAAAAGATAATAAGGATAAGGAAATAGAAACACGAGAAGTGTAGATTTTTATTGCTTGATAATGATTTTCTTTTGAGAGGAATACATGTAGAGTGTAGAATATGTAAAACGGTTTTTGCCTGCATATTTTGCAGGGTTTTGCCTACATATCTTGCGGAGCTTCCTTTTTAGTGCTTGCATGTTTCGTAAAGGTTTTTTCTGTATATTTCTCATGGCTTTTGCATAAATTTTGTCTGCATGTTTCGCAAAGCTTTTGCTTGTATGTTTCACAGGGCTTCTGCCAGCATGTCTAGCAGGTCTTTTTCCTACATGTCACTCAAATTTTTTTTTTCCCAGCTTTCCTTTTGAAATGAAGATAATTAAGCTATGCAAGTAGTAATCATGAGCATTGACAAAACACATGATTTTAAGACGTATAAACTGAAGACATAGCTAAAAGATAATTTCTATCAAATTTTCAAGCATAATATTTTCCTAATTTTTGGATACTTCAGGGCCTTAAGCATCTTGGAGAGCTGAAGAGGCAGCTGCCGAAAATATCTGCCTCCATTAATCTACTGAGAGTTGCATCATTCTTACCATTGGAGAGCTTTCGATATTGCTTGAGAATGATGTAACAATTGTATGCATGCATGCTCCTGCTAGTAAAACTGATCATGTTGAAGTCAAAATGTGCATCTGTAGCATCGTTGGAAGGGAGGTTGACTATGTTAATGATAACGATATGTCCTGCAAGCTCAAAAGGTCCTTTTGGCGCCAATGCTTGAGCAAACCACACGAGAACGAAGAAAGTAGCTCATCTGATAGGTGGTGGGGGAATAGCTTTCGCGGCAGGGGTACAAAATAGCTCACACAATAGGCGACAACAACCTAAGCTTGGGCATCAGGCGACTTCACTACTAGTTTCTCAAATCTTCGAGTAAGTGATAGAATTCTGTGAGTGATGGAATTACATGTATTGGGGGAGTAAAACATGCAATTTTATCATTCCCATTTTATAGGATGACACTTCTTCTTGCGCCACTTGACTAGCGAAGTTGAAAAGAGAACTTGTAAAACAAATGTTGGCTCTTCAATGCTTAAGTTGATATAAGGCTTGAAAGACATAAGTACTAATGTTCAAATCAAGAGAAAAGAAATGTTCTTGCAAACTAATGAGTTTGTATGTCCTCAAAGATGGTGAATATGATTGCGTCGAAGACAAAAAGGTGTGCTGGCAATATTGCAGGCGAAATGGAGTGACTAGAAAGGTGGTGGTGCAGTCCGGTGGAGGGAAATGTTGTACGGATGTAGGCAGCACAAATTGTCATCTTTTCATCGGTATGGAATTATTTCTTGAAGTAGTAGTAGGATCTCATGCCTTAGCTCAGATTTTTCCATAGATGACGCCACTTGATGCAGATTGAAATTTTGTACCAAGAAATCGTATAACTATAAACACTATACTAGAAACGAGAAAAGATAATAAATATAAGAAAATATAAACATGAGAAGTGTAAGTTTTTATCGCTTGATAATGACTTTCTTTTGAGAGAAATACATGTATAGTGTAGAATATGTAAAATAGCATGTCCCCCTCTATTGTTTGTACATCAATGGCTCTTTATAGCCATTTGGCTGACCCTCTCTCTATTCTTAACATTTCGGGCATTTTTTGTGTGTGGGAGTGAGTGGAGATTAGGTTCTACTATTTTAGGGGGTTGTGGGGTAGTGGTTTGACTTTCTCTAATCTCCATTTCCCGTAAGTTGTAGAGATGACTGTGTACTCGAATTTCGCCTTTAGCCAACTTTTTTCTTATTCATGAGCTATCTCGCCAGATGATATATGAGGTGTTCGGCCCTGCTTCATTAGCCAGCTAATTTATTTGCTTTAATTGCTCATTCTTTAACATCATTTTCTTCAACCTTGTCGTGAGTATTATCTCGAGGCATTGTACTTGGATTAACCTTCTCGAATTTAGCCCATGAATACTTCAAATGACAATATAATCCGATCCGTTTTATCTTGGCCCAATGACAAAGTGGAATCTATGGATATATCAATATTATTATTTGTTTGAACAAGAAATAGCAAAAATCTTATTAAACGACTAAACAAATTCAAATTGTAGAATTTATGTCAAATGATTTCTTAAACATAAAACTCAGCTGGAAATACAAATTAGCTCAACCCTACTGCAGTAGCATAGTAAACTTAAAAACAAACTTCAACTTCAGTTGCCGTGTTAGTCCTTTTACAATCAGACATAAAAGAAAAAAAACAAAAAGATAATTTGATTTAAAAAGACATCAAACTGAATTTTGTATGAATATCCTTTAGCAGGTTTCAGGATTACAAATTTCAGTAGAATCATGATGGTTCATGTATCAAAATTCATGTAATATTTATCGTATACAAATATATTTATAATTATATCGAAATTTGAGAAAGAACAACTACTCTTGAATACTAACTGATGTGGGTGAATTATGCATCACACGTTTTTAGATCTTCGAGTTTCCTAGACTTGCAAAAAAAACAAAGTGTTAGAAGGCGCGTCAAGGGTTTTCCCTGCGTTGGCCCTCCGACGCACAAAATCTTGAGAAAAATACATCAAATATCTTCTTCCTCTAAAATATTATAAAGGGTCGTATTTATAATTATCCATTATAGGGCACCAAAAACCTAGTTATTATAAATTTTTTGGGCCGAACCATAATTCAACCCATCAAATATTATATATTTATATTAGTTCAAATATTGAGCTCGGTCCAATAAAATATCTTACAGCATAACAGTATAATTATGATAAGCAGAAATATTGAAGCAGTAGTCAAATAAAGATGATGATAAATTGGGTTAGTAGTCAAAGTCATAATAATAATAGAGTAATTTGTTTCTTCATCTAAAGACTGCTAATGAGTGGAGTTTAGGGATTGGAAGAGAGTAGAAGACGTTGGTAGTGGCAGACACTGTATATGTTTGACAAATCAAATAAACCACTCATTCACTTGTAATCTTTTAATAAACTTGTCTATTCTTTGTTTCCTCACTACTTGATTGCTAATTGCGATTTTGTATCCATAATTACCAAATATTTTTTTGTCTTTTTCTATAACCAAATCAATATTATTACTCAAACCTCGTAACAAATATTATCAATTTTAGCTCGCTCCCGACTCAGTCACATCCAAGAATATTTCATAAAATGTGTAAATTATATTTGTCATATGTATGATCAATTATATTTTGAAATACACTTTGGTGTGACAGAATCAAGAGCGGGCTAAAAATTTCTAAGAATAGATACAACTACAAGACCCAATGGAAGATCATCAGATCCCTCCAGGGTACCAACAACTGACATAGCCAGAAAATGGGCTGCACAATTTCCCGACCGTCTAACTTGACAAACAACTGAACAAGAAAAGCGAGGAACAAAAAAAATTTAATGTCTGAAACTAATGTAGAAATAAAAGAGTAATACGTGTTAGGATTACGAACTTTCGCGAAGACTGGCGCACAATCACCTTCCAACTCGATAATATTAAATATTTTTTGTTTTATTAGTTATTTCTTCAATTTTTCTTTCGATTTTCTAAGGCATCAAATTCTAAATGCCCGAAATTAATTCTCAAGTTCAAATGACGTTAAATTGAGATCTCTCTATCTCAAGTACTAATGCCATGCATCATACCGTTATCAGAGGCCAAATATTGTCCATAAACGTTCAAAGTGCCCACCACTTAAAATCTTAGAACACTACAGTAAAAAATATTTATGGCAAAAAAATATCAACTAGGACATTATATAGAAGACATCTGAACAAAAATAATTTATTAATATTCTGACTCCCTTTTGAAATATAAAAATACTTTCAGATTTATATATAAGGATCACGAGATCTGATGGCAACGGGTCAAAAAATAAATGTTGGCCATCATCCGAGGTACAATTATATATTTAGCCGCAATAGTTGCTGATGGAGCATTATTGAGCATCAATTTATTTAAATAATTTAATTGACACTAATTATAATATGATACAGAAAATACAGTGATGAATGGTTGTGGTGTTGAAAGATAGGCTAATGTCCAAATTCCAATAATAAGCCGCTGTCATTTCAGCTAAACTTACGTGCTCGCTCTCTTGTCTTCTTGTAAACGGCCCCAGTTCTTATTAGTACATTTTGTGTGTTTGTTTAATGTAACATGATATATATATAAAAGAAAAAATAAAAAGGAAACCATGATATTTTTAAAATTTCAAATACCTAAAGTTTAAAGGTCAAATTTTTGTCTTTTCTCAAAATTGGGTGGGGTTCCCCAAGCCCCTGGCTCCGTCTCTGAAAGTAGCTTATGTGTACTTCGATCTACTTGATAACCTATGACGTTTTGTTTGGATAGAGGGATTTGAAAGTTATAAATTTTAAATTCATCAATAAATCTATGAGTTTGTTTGGATATTATCAAGTTGTCATAGGCATTAGATTTTTTAGTGCTTATTTTGAGCTATTTTCTCAATTACTATGGTGGATTTTAAATAAGTTCATTTTAGAGTCATTTAAAATCATTCTCCAAATCCACTTCTCAAATCCAAATCCTTCAATTCAAACAGAATCTCAATATATTTGCACTGTAACTTCTTATGAATTCTCAGTTTTCCCATTCTATTTGTTTCAACTTTATAACGAATATGAAGAAAACTATTTGGATGTGTTTTCATTTCATTTTCAACTGTCATTTTCTAAAACGTATGGGAAAATGAGATTTTTTTTTTGTGTGAAAATGACAACATGTTTGGTTGTGTTTTTTAAATAATTGGAATTGATAATTTGATGACGTGTCAAATGGTTGAGTTAGATAAAAATAATGATTAATGATATAGTATAGATAAAATAATGGGGAATGATATTGAAGCTCCACAAATTACTATAGGAGCTCCACTTTCCTTTCTCTCTTTAGGCAATTGGCAATAGTACCCATTTGTTAACAAAAAAAATCAATTGCTAACAATTAAAAAAATAAATGTTCTTTTTAATAATCAATTCCTTTTTCGTAATAGTTTATCCAAATAATTGTTTGAAAAATGCATAATTGGACAATACGTACATGTACACAAGCACAAAACTATCAGTTTAAGAATATTAAAGAATTACGTAAGAAACAAATTATTATTATTATTTGGACATTTAAATATAAAATAAATTTATATACTTTGTCTCTTTATTATTATTATTATTATTATTCCCACTACTACTACTTTTTTTTTTATATAGGGATTAGGTTTATCTGGGTTGTACTTATTTTGTGCCTAAATCTTGATTTATTACTATAAAAAATAACTACATAAAACTGATAGTTTTTGTGTTAATACGCGGTAAAAATGAAATAATTTTCATTTGAAATTCAATTTTTTGTCATTTCTAATTTGACATGTGTTACTATATTATATTGTTGATGATGGTCTAAAGTTTTCATTGACGGGCTTCATTCCATATAAATATTTAAAACGGTTCTATTTTTATATTTTTATTATTTATTATGTAATAGAATAGTGAAGTATAATAACTTGTTTTGATTGCATAAAATTACTTTTAGAATTTAATTTTGAAGTTTATAATATTTTTATACTCCATGGGCATTGTTGTCATATTGTAGTAATAAAATAAATTTGGAGCTCTTATATTAACTTGTGGAGTGCCAATGTCAATCCCCTAAAATAATAGATAATATTATATTGATTAAATATATTTGTAAGTAAATATGATAAAAAATTGACAAAAAAAAAACTCTAAAATTGCGGAAAATAGGTCTTAAAATGTACAAGCCTATGAAGATCAATACTATGTATTTTATTCCGCTATAGCATCACAATTGATGCCCAAAAAATGATTTTTTTGAAGGAGATGTGGGAGAAAGAAAAAGGTTAGGGTAAATTGTTAAAGTAAAATGTAGTTATTGGAGAATGTGAAAGTGAAAATAAAGTGTATTTTCAATTGAAAATAGTCCAACCTATACACCTTTTATTACTCTAATTTACTTATGAACATTAGAATTGGGAATGCACATTTATCCTCGCGAGAGAGTTATATATATAGTTGCGTTGGGTTGGCCAATACCAATTGACCACGAAACTCCACAGTACTCATCCTAGCTAGTGTTGGATAATATAATCATATGAGATATTTCAAAGCCATAATTTAAGTTACTTAATTATTTCATGAATATGATTTGAGTGAATTATGAGTTGATTGAGCTTGATATTGGGTGTCATCTATAATCAAGCTCCTCTAACCTTTCCTTGTTAGCAAATAAATTGCCATGTGTTTAATTATTGGCTAATATATATACATGCCTCCACTTTCGGTTGAGAGAGATCAAGAAATTCTTTCACAAATTCCCAAAACCATTTTCTAGTCATTCCCTTGAGATCCCATTATTTTTATGCCCCAATCAGTGATTTTATTTCTTATTCCTACCCATCTAAAAGCCCTCTGCGCAAATACACTTGATTAGAAATTTTGAGAATTAAATCTTTTGAATACATAATAAGAAGAGATCATGGTGCGGGTTGTTCGATAGAGATCACATCATCGCGTGTGCATGTGTGGTGGGATAGGGCTGTTGAATCCTGAGGTAGACCGTCAGTGACCTAATGCACCGAGTCATTGACTCCGAGGGGCGGAAATCTACCTTTAAGGACAGTGCTTTGCACATCTCAGTCCAAATTCGATAAGTTTTCTCAATCTCTTTATTTATCTTAATGTGCTGGTTTAATTATCGATATTTAATTTTATTGATATATTTGTTAATTATTTCCAATATTTCCTACAATCTTAAAGGTAGATGAAACTATAAGAAACAATATTTATTTAAAACGTGGTAACTGCTCATTTATGAATGAAAAGATAAACTTATAATTGTCCGAAAGTTGAATTAGAGTCATACTTTTAAGAATTAGAAGTCCATTATTCAGAAGTCTCATATACTTTCTTAGAAGTGAAACATATGTCTTATGCGTATTTATTTCGTGGAATTAAGCACATTGTGTTGATACTTAAGAGAATTTTTGAGGTCAAATGTGACATAGAATTTATACATTGTCGAATAATTTTGAAACTGTCTGTCCTTTAAAGGCTTGTACTACAAAACTTGTCACTACTTTTCATACTGCATTTGATGCGAACAAAAATGTGAAAACTCAGCATATAATGAGTAGAAGATTTGTCAGCTTGAGTCTTTTACACCAACTCTGATCAATGTCATGGTAGACTTATATTATGTGATCACTAGTAGTTTGTATCATGTCAATGCTAATATGTGTTTTTGTTGTAACATTGACAATATACTCCTCCCTGTGATGATATGTCTGCTGATTTGATGAGAATAAATTTTTTTGTCTTTTTAATAAACTTGAAAGACTTATGGAAAATGATGTGAGTACACAATGAAATTAATTTGTGGGTTTCGATTGTCCCTAAAACATTTCGCTAAAATGTATTGAGAAATTTTGATTAATTCGATTTCAATTTATGAGCACATACTCAATGAAGTGAGAGTGCACTTAAAGAACTTTGAACAATAGTAGAAGTCTTATGTACTTAATTAAGGTACGAGACTTGATATTATTTATATTGTGTATATATTCAGCAGATACATTTGGGATCCTAGTAAGGATTATAAAATGATCTATGTGGTGTTCTTTATTATCTTGATGATACTTTAGAGTTAATTGATCTATTATTAACTTTATGTTGTACAATAGTGTGAGCTGATTTTTGAATTGATGAGACGAAAATCCACTAGTGGGCATGTTTTCTTTGAGAAGATGAAATGTTTTAGAACTCATCCAAGCAATCTTACTCAATTTGTCGAGGAATCTGAGTTTATTGCCTCGTGAAAGGCAAACATTAAGGATTAGTTGTTTCTAAAGCTCTTAGTGAATGTCTATGTTGAGATATGACCTATCAAAAGGAGGCATATTAAATGTGATTGCAAGCTAATAAGCGAAGGCAAGAAATGAGGCCTATTCAGACTAGGCATATAAAATTGAGATACAAAATTTTGAGGCAATTGCTAAACAATGAGAATTATATTCTTGTATCCGTGAGGTTGGAGATAAACCGATCGGATCTCTAACTAAGTCACTAAATAGAGAAATAGTGACAAACACATCGAGGGGGATGAACTTGATGCCTATTGTGAAAGTTAACAATGATGGTAACCCAACCTATGTGATTGGTAATCCCATGAAGTAGGTTCATATGGGTAACAACAAGTCATTAATTAACTTACTGTGACACTATCCATTATTAATGTGTTCATCCCTAAGGTGTAGGATAGTGTATTACTGCAGCTGTGAGGTTGAGCAAATGCTCTTAATGGATTCATAGCCCTGAATTGGGTGGTGTGTTTGGCTGCAGTACACACTTGATGGATTCACCTATATGAGTGTAGAGGTGGGGCCGCCTCTTATGAGACCTTGGGCATGTTCTCTAGAGCATTCATGAAACTGGGAATGGCGCAAGGCCGTAAAATGTGCCCAACCGCATTGACAACCCTACCTTGAATGTGATGTGAGTGATAAGTAACTTGATTCACATAAGAGGATGAGGTTCATAGAAATGATACGTTTCACCAAGTCCTCGTGAATTAACACTCATTTGCTCTATGCATGGGTTCATAGCCCTAAAGGCACCCATGCTTATGCATTACATTCTAATGTTCTCTTCTTACTTTGTCCTCACGTTTTTCTCCTTTTGTCTTTGAAATATGTGGGGGATTGTTGGATAATATAATCATATGAGATATTTCAAAGCCATAATTTAAGTTACTTAATTATTTCATGAATATGATTTGAGTGAATTATGAGTTGATTGAGCTTGATATTGGGTGTCATCTATAATCAAGCTCCTTTAACCTTTCCTTGTTAGCAAATAAATTGCCATGTGTTTAATTATTGGCTAATATATATACATGCCTCCACTTTCGGTTGAGAGAGATCAAGAAATTCTTTCACAAATTCCCAAAACCATTTTCTAGTCATTCCCTTGAGATACCATTATTTTTATGCCCCAATCAGTGATTTTATTTCTTATTCCTACCCATCTAAAAGCCCTCTGCTCAAATACACTTGATTAGAAATTTTGAGAATTAAATCTTTTGAATACATAATAAGAAGAGATCATGGTGCGGGTTGTTCAATAGAGATCACATCATCGCGTGTGCATGTGTGGTGGGATAGGGCTGTTGAATCCTGGGGGTAGACTGTCAGTGACCTAATGCACCGAGTCATTGACTCCGAGGGGCGAAAATCTACTTTTAAGGACAGTGCTTTGCACACCTCAGTCCAAATTCGATAAGTTTTCTCAATCTCTTTATTTATCTTAATGTGCTGGTTTAATTATCGATATTTAATTTTATTGATATATTTGTTAATTATTTCCAATATTTCCTACAGCTAGAAATAACAAGCGTTGTAGGATAGCAAGCAGTCGTCTTACTCTCTCGACCAAGGGCGAGCTAACCTCCAGGGATAGCGTCATATCCTGCCCACGTAAAACGCCCACACATGACCAGGCTACGGTAGAACGGAGCTATACTCACATAACCATGTATATATAGAAATGGACATCGCGTCTTGGGATCCTGGAATGATTAGAGGGGTGTTTTTCCTCCAAAATTAAAAATCTCTCCGAGATATTTCACTACAAGAAAATAGGGATCTTGAGACGGAAAAATCCGTCTTTGACGCCTATACCGTTTCTAAAGGAAAATAGAGGCGGGAAATTCCAAATTCAAATCTTGTTGTTGAAAGCCTCTTGGGTAATTATAGATGGAAATTTTCGTCTCTATTTTGGATCCCGCCCTTGAAATAAGTTCATTTCGCACTTTGCATCTTGCAAATATATTTTTGATAGATCACACACTGGAAATGATAGATATTTGGCATTTTGCACCCTGGGAGACTATACTATGGATTTTATACCGAGACCACTATTTGCACATGAAATGAAGGGCATTCTCTTCCCACAAAATCGTTCACTAAGAAAATCTTGTGAACATGAGCTGAAAATGATAATTGAGAGCCTTTCTTAGGGATTTTGCACCAGAAATTTGTCTTGCCCCCTGAAGTGGAAAGTATTCTTATCCATCTATAAGATGTTTCTCCAAAAATCTTACATACACGAGCAAAGAATGTCAACAAAGGATTTTTTAAGAATTGTCAACAAAGGATAAAAATCCCTTATTCTTGCTCCTACTGTTCATTTTCGGAGTTCGTTATCAATATTGTCTATAGTTATCATTTCAGCTCACATTCGGAAGTTTTCTGAAAGAAAACAAATTTGAGGGATGAAAATTTTTGTATTTCACTGGCAAGATGCATTTCCAGTGTAAAATCCATATGGAAGCCTCTTAGGATGCATGAGTTTCAAAAAATTTCTATTTCAATAGTGTAATTTGCCAAAAAGTACTATTTGAAGATGCAAAAAGCAAAATGACATGTCTCAATTACCCGTTAATGTGAAGGCATTGGACAAGGTGTGTGCCCCGTGATTTTGTACGTTACTTTGTCAAAATTTTATAAACTACTGTTAGAATTTGAAATAATTTACAAAACAATTACTAAAGTTGCAGAAAAAGTTGTGCTAAAAAGCATAGTTAGGAGAGCAATAAAGAAAGAGAAAAATAGCATTCGGTCACCGTAGCATAATAATAATGTATTTGATCAGTATTCTTATATGTTCAAGATTGTGATAAAATGAAGTTAAAAAAAGATGATAAAATGAACCAAAATTATCTCATGAATAGCAAATTCATTAGAAAACGACAAATATTAACTTCGATTCAATCAAGCAAATCAAATTACCAAGACATTGACCTAATGATATCCACCTCCTAATTAGTCAACAATACATTCACCTCAACGCAATGTGAATAAAAAAAAGGAAAAATGTATCAATACATCGAACAAACTCCATATACAAAGCCTAACAACCAATGTATGACACAAAGTGAAGCATGAATAGTAGCTACCTCATTAATAGAAATAAAAGAAGCTACGCTTTTGCTTTATGGTTTATGCACACTTCAGGTTGCAACTAATCAGCATCTCTGCATGCTACAATTATTTCCCAAAAAAAAAAAACCTTTTTGTTAAATTACTGCAAGCTTAACCATAGCAGGCAATTCAAATTATTGAGCTGCCCAAATTTCACTTATTTGCAGAGCTTTACTAATACACTCGAGCCTTAGGGGGGAACGTCTCAACTTCGTCATCAAGCGTATTCATGTGAACTGGCCTATACTCCAGCCGAACTTTCTCATTTTCCCAGTATCTGTACACCAGAGAATCAGCTTTATCAATAAAACAACGGCTTCTGGAAAAAGCAACTGTTGACTTGCAAAATATTATCTATGACAGCATAAGAACGATGTTTTCCATTTATCACAAGACACAGATTGCTGGTTCGAAGTTAAGCAAATACTCAGAGGTTTATAAATGGAGGTCAAAAAAACCATAAATAAGATGTTTTTGCTGGATATTATACTCCCAGTACCCAACACTGAGAAACTACAGAGTTTACATTAGGTGCAAAAATTGTGGGCCTCAGAACATCACAAGCAGCAATTCAAAGGGCAAGGGACAAATCGAACAAAGAAAATGCATATTATTCAACCAAATATGCCAGGGTTTTAACGAATTATTAGGAATTCAATGAGAACCATGAGTTAGATATCCTGCATCAGATATGTTGAAGCATAACTTTGTACTGCATGAGCTATTAAACAGGAAACGACAGCATGTTGGCAGTGCGGTACGCCTAATCCTACATTAGGGAGGACATGTTCACATTTTTGTGCATCAGCATGTGGAGATAGCCCCAAGTCCCACATCTATTTTCAAGGGGCAAATTACAAATGATTTGATTCCATCATCTCTCAGTAGGCCCCGGCATGGCCGCATGGCTTACACAATTCTTCTTGAACAGAGATGGTCTTTTTGGCCCTAGACTATTGATGGACAGCCTAATAATAGCAAAAGAAAGAGAAATTGAGAGAGAAAAGCTTGCTTACCCTAATGTATGTTTCATCCAGTTCTCATCATCTCTTTTCTGCAAAGGCAGACCACTACGTTCAGTTATAAGAATGGAAGAAATGATACAATTTGCAGCAAACAATTAGAACTAACCGTGAAATCTTCACGTGCATGAGCTCCTCTACTTTCTTTCCTCGCTTCAGCAGAGTGCATGGTGATGCATGCATTAATCAAAAGGTTTTCCAACTCAATAGTCTCTATCAAGTCCGAGTTCCTAAATATTAGGTAAAAAATTGGCGGACGAATTAGCAAAGCGAGAACAATTATGCTCATACACTATATGCAAAAGGCATGCTCTAGCAATAAAAATACCATATCAAGCTTCTGTCCTTCAGCTTCACATCATGAAAACTCTTCCATGCTTTATCAATCAACTGACAACCTTAAAGCGATAAAGAACCAAGTAATGAGTCAGAACAATAGTTCTAATATTGTTGTCACTATGGCTGACATGTGACTGAAAATGGAGAAGGGAGATCCTCTTATACCTTCCTCCAGTGTTTCTTGAGTCCGAAACACAGCAGCATTATTTTGCATAACCCGTTGCATGTTTAACCGGATTTTTGAGGTGGGAAGGGAACCATTAGAGTTCCTTAGCTTGTCCAACCATGCTATAGTCTTCTCTCCAGCATCTGTTTCTAATGGCTTTTGTTTCTCACCTGCAGCATTGCAATTGATTTGTTTCAGTACTCAGTGGTGTAATACATGGACGATGGGGAATCTGATTACAGTATAGATAAACTTTCGATTACCTGCCCTTTGGATCTCTGCAACCCTGTTTGCACAAGCCCGGCCAAAAACAACAATGTCGAGAAGTGAATTTGCTCCAAGTCGATTGGCACCGTGAACAGATGCACAGGCAGCTTCCCCAGCAGCAAATAATCCCGGAACCACAGCATCAGGATCACCATCTTTGATGGCAACAACCTTAACAAGAATGGAGAAGTTAAGAAAGGGAGATCCACATAGTTTAAGTTTAATTAATCCCTTGCAGTCAATTCTACCTCTCCATGGTGATTTGTGGGAATTCCACCCATGTTATAGTGTACAGTTGGTAAAACAGGGATTGGCTCCTTTGTAACATCAACACCGGCAAAAATTGCTGCAGTTTCAGAAATACCAGGAAGTCTTTCCTTGAGGACCTCAGGAGGCAAGTGATTCAAGTGAAGGTAGATGTGATCTTTCAGGGGTCCTATTGAAAGGCAAGAATAATGTTAGAACATATAGGAGCAACATTTATAGGCTTCAAGAGGTATTCAATTATTTTCTTCAATCAATGTATATTTCGCATTCTCTAAATACCAAATCACTAAGAAACCAAGTACTACTTTTCTAAACTACCAACCATGCGAAATCGTTACTGATTCTCGGAACAGAGAGAGAACATTAAACTGCTGCCAAGATAAGGAGTAAGGACACAAGCTTTTGAACCAATTACTACGGTGTCACATGATATATGTCCTTGTGGTTGTGAAAACTGGAGTTGACTATGGATGTTGCTTTTGCAAACTCATTTTCTCTATTCCTCTCACCCCACTCTGCTATAAGCGTATAACCCCCTTCCACAACGAAGAATGAATAACAGCAAAGTAAAAGAAATGACATAAAGTAGACACGGAAAACAAAATAGGGAAAAAAGCAGAAGAAACATCCATCACAACCAACATAAAACTCACAGCACCCCACAATTCGCAGAAAAATGCAGTCAGACCAGTGTTGTTAGTGGCGAATGGCGCGGCGCGGCGCATAATTACAAACATAAAATAATTTTACATATTAATACAATATAACACACTACTGAGTACTAACACATCAATTTTCAGCAATATACACCAAATAAATATATATACACACACACACATATATAGTATTTAGAAATAATGATAATGATAATAATTATACAAAAACAAAAATTATATAGTTATATATAATAATATCTCTAAAAGTTTAAGCAAAAATCAAAATATAACATTTCAACAAAAATATTGTCCTTTTAACATATTATATAATTATCAATAAAGATAATTTAATAATAGCAAAATATGTGTCAAAAAAAATTTCCCTACTGCTGTTGCTGTTTGGAGAGAAATCGCAAGAGGGAGAGAGGAGTAGGGTTTTAAGGTTTGTGTTGGGTTAGTTCAATTTATCCTCAATTTTATTAGGTTGACCAATTTTGACCCGAATTCAACCTATTTTGACCGAAATTCTCACCATTTTTTCTGACTTCAACATAGGGGTGTACGCGGTCGGGTTCGGGCGGTTTTATGGAAAAAATTCAACCCGACCCGATATATGCGAGTTGACAAAATATCAAACCGAAATCGCATAATTATCTTTTCAAACCGAGCGGTTCGGGTCGGTCGGGTTTAATGTATTTGGCGGACGGTTTGGCGGGTTATCGAATTATAATTATGTTACTTTTAGTTTCAACTAGTAAGTCAGAAACTAAATAACATACTTGTACATTTAATTAAAAATAATTGAGTTGGTGAGAAATACAAAAATATGTAGTGTTATTAAATAAAAATCATATTTATCATGAATTGTAAACTCTAAAATATTAATAAAATAAAATTATTTTATAAGTTTATCATCAAAATATACATCTACATTTTCGTTTAAATCAAGTAAAAACAATTGTTCTTGTTTACTCAAATTAAAAATAAAATGTTTTACATAAATATGAATAAAACTACTCTTATTAGAGTTTATATATATGCATATATATATAGTTTTAAGAGTTTAGAGTTAATCTTATTAGTGTGTGCATATACACACACACACACACTTATGACATATACAATTAGTGGTCGGGTGGCGAGTTAGGCGGGTTACAATTATTAAACCCACCACCCAACCCGAAAATGGCGGGTTGCAATTTTTTCAACCCATCACAATTTTTTAATAATTTCAAACCGACAATTTTCGGGCGGTTCGGGTCGGTTTGAGCCGGCCGGACGGGTTTATGTACACCCCAACATATCGAACATAGGCGTGAATGGCGCCAATGGCGGTTGCCAATGCCATTGGCAACCTGTGCTCCACGCCATGGTTCATGGTGCACAGGCCACGCCAAGTTCGCCATGCGCCATGGCATGCATCATGGCGCGCCTTTAACAACACTGAGTCAGACAAGTCACAGGACAGCCTTCAACCTGGAACAGTAATTATGGTTCTCAAGTGACCGAATATCCCCTTGCCCTTGTGGGCCACAATTGCACAATCAACTCGATAATAACACACTGTTTTAAGTTGTGGCCTTCACAGGAAATTGGCAGCCAAGGCTTCCAAATTGGAAACTATTGTCAACACAAAATGAACTGTGCTTTTCTAACAAGTAAACGATTTAATCGGCAATTCCAATACAATGAATTGCTTTTAAGCCTCTGCCTTATTGGTTAAAAGAACAAGGACTCTGTGTCATGAACAAAAAAGGAACTCAGAGAACCAACATTAGGTACTCTCTGAACCACATGCAGAATGGTGTACGCAGAAGAGAATAGATGACTGTATTCAAATTTAAAATAACCAGATTTTCCTGCATATCAAAGATTACATACCAACACCACGCCCTTCTCGGATCTCCATGGTCATGGATCTTGATACAACATCTCTAGAAGCAAGATCCTTAGCTGTTGGGGCATATCGTTCCATGAATCTTTCACCTTCACTATTCCTAAGAATACCACCTTCACCTCGAGACCCTGACCATGGCAAAATGAGCAATATGAATAAGATGAAAAGGCTGAGGAAAGAGAGATGAATTTATATGTTACATGAAGAGGAAGAAATATAAATTGGACCAAAATAAAAAAGCAAGACCTTCAGTGATGAGACACCCAGCACCATATATCCCTGTGGGATGAAACTGAACGAATTCAAGATCCTGCAAGAGAAATTCACATTAACAGCAGTTGGAGAAGGATTCACTTCTTCATATGAAGCGCACTTAAGAATAGATGCCCCCTTTAGTACCCATATTCCAAGATGGTATTATTATCAACATTAACAGACCTCGAGTGGCAGTCCTGCACGAGCAACCATAGCATTGCCATCTCCGGTGCAGGTGTGAGCAGAGGTTGCAGAAAAGTATGCTCTACCATAACCCTGCAAGAAACATAGGACAAGAAAATATTTCCAGGTGATAACTGTCAAAAAACTAGACAAGGCATATCATAATCATCACTGTTTTAAGCCTAATGAAGCTTCAGTATTATATGGTACCCCAGTAGCCAGAATTGTCGAGGATGCACGGAAGCGATGCAAGGTACCATCCTCCATATTTAAGGCAATTACGCCTTGGCAACTACCTGATATTGATAAACAAACATAAGCCAAATAGTTAGGTGTAATATATGGACAAAAGTTTCTGTATATTTATGTTCATTTCTTTAGGCTGGATATCAAACAAGTTCATTAGATTTTTAAATATCTCAGAGACAAGAGTCTAGAAGTTCCATTTGTCTATGGATCAGCGAATTATAACAAAAAATGACTCGGAAAAATTTAATAAACACAGATAAGTATTGAAGATGTCCAGAAGTCATTTCAGGCATATGCTCAGAGGGATAGGATAAAAAATAAGGATCTGGACTAGAACACACATAGAAAGGGATTCGGAAACCATACCATCATTACCCATGATTAAGTCAAGGGCAAAATATTCCACAAAAAATTGTGTGTTATGTTTCATAGCCTGGCCATATAGAGTGTGCAATAAAGCATGTCCAGTTCGATCAGCAGCACATGCACAACGATATGCTTGTCCACCTAAAGATATAGAGAGTCTGATCAAACAAACTCCATCCATAAGAATTCTTGTACTATATTTCCAGTGAAAATTGCTGTCATACCTTTTCCAAAGTTCAAGCTTTGACCACCAAATGCACGTTGATATATCTTCCCATCTTCGGTCCGCGAAAATGGTAATCCATAATTTTCAAGCTCTATGACAGCTTTTGGTGCTTCCCTACACATGTACTGAATGGCATCCTGGTCACCTGTAGAAACATAATGGTAGTCACAAAATTAATGAAGTGAAAGAACGTATATGGTACTAGTCATCAAGATAGTGTAAATTTGAGCCCTTGATAATATTCCCAGAACTGATGTATGATGGTGAACCGCATAACTAAAAAGACTGACAGCACTCAACTGATATCAAAACTACAACAAGGTTACAAAGAACATTAATAGAACAGTGATTGTCAATGCTGGTTGGTTGTTTATTTTATTTTTTCGTTGAATAGAAGGATTCCGATAGCTTGTTCTATTTGGAACACATTGCTCATATGATAGCAAAGAAAAAGACATGTGGGGTAGATTAGTCATAACATCAGACTTTGCAGAATTATAGATTCAAATCAGTGCAATAAAACCACTTTATATGATGCTTTCAGATTAGAGGATTCCATAGAAAGAAAACATGAGTCCAAAATGCCAAGTTCAGCACTGATCCAGAAGGGTTTGTTAACAAGAATCCCGATAACATAGTATAATCATATATAAGGTATAAACCAGTGTTTTGAAACCCAACCCGGACCGGTCGGTCGGACCGGTAGAACCGGTCCTAAAACTGGTCCGGGTAACCTCCAAAACCGCTTGGGGCTGAAAACCAGTGAAAACCGTTCGACCCAGCGGTTCAACCGCTGAACCGTTCGACCCGGTGGTGGGTCATCTAAACCGGACGGATCATGAAGCTCTCTTCCAAATACTAATTTTCAGCACTGTCATGAACATTTTCAACTATATATATAGTTGAGTTCAAGACCCATCTTCTAAATAAAACTGATAAAAAATGAAATTAAACATTTTATTAAAAAAGATTATAAAATCTTACAAATAAAATTGAAAAAACAAGATTAAAGAATAAAACTATCTTCCTAACCACAGTTAGGATACCAAGGATTAAGAATGAAGCAAAAAACTTCTGAAAAGATGATCAAACAAGAATTCTCAAAGAGAGAAGAAGTAGCAGCAGCGTTTTTGACAGAGAAAATGTTGATTTGTAGGGAGAGAAAGTTGAATCTGAGCAGAATATTGAATTTGGGGCTTGCTGGAAATATGTGTGTGTATATATATATACATGTTGCAAACCAGCCCCTGAAATATTGGTCAAACACATGATGACCCCAAAAGTTGCAAGTTGGATGGGCTTGAACATGGGCCTGGTTCATGTGGTTCATGAACGTAGCTGGACTCTAATTGTGATCTTGATAAACAAGCCCAAAATGCTTAAAAAGAATAGGAAATACTTTTTTATTCATATTTTTATATTCTATAATATTTAATAATATATTAATTATTATTTATTACATATTTATGACGTCACCGGTTCGACCGCGGTTGACCCACTGGTTGAACCGGTGACCCTTGACCCGATCAATATTCCGGTTCGATGAACGGTCTGGGTTTCAAAACATTGGTATAAACGACAGCATACTAACTGATCTTTGGCACTGAAGCACGAGTATGTACCCATGTGCTTAAATACAAAGCACTGTTATAGAACTTATATTGTATACATGTCTCAAGTAAATCAATCTAAATAGATTTGCTTCTAATTATGACCCCTGGTTTTCCTTTTCCCTTATCTTTATAATTTAATTCCAACCCAAGCTGGAACTCAGTTATGGCTTCATCAACTAACTGAGGTTTTAGTTAGTGTCGAAAACGGACAACAAATTTCCAGAAAATAGCACGGAACTTGAGTGCATAAAACAATCTTTTCAGAGGATGATGCTTGACAAAACATGGAAGTAAAAGTTAACCTAGAGAATTACTTTACCTAGCCAATCGCTTCCCTTTACCGTGTCATACATGTGCCACCTCCAATCATCCTCGCTCATATTTCCTAATGCAGCGTTTATCCCACCCTGCAACGAATGCTCAGATATAAATAGAAGAGGCACATAGATCCATGGATAGAAAGTTGTCTAAACTCTAAACACTAGAATTTAAAGAGAAGAAACTCGGTGAAAGAGCAAATAAGTACAACAATTGCACTAATCACTGAGACCTCAACTTACCATGAGATTTTAACCAGCAGTAAAACACTAGACTGATTTAAACTACATGAACATGCAACAGATGGACACCAATAAAACAAACAATAAATACATAAAGTGTTCGAATTGAAGAACTAAAAATCAAGAAAGTAATTAATCTTAAAATATTTCAATTCCTTGGTGGCTTGGACTTAAAATGCATTAGTCTTAAATTGCTTCAAACAAAACAAAGGGTTTGAAAAGCATGCCCTGAAACAGTACGACATCCTTCACAGAATAAAGGATTTCAAAGGACTTCAAACTAGAAGGACATTTAAATCCATCATAATGATTTAAAAATAGCTCAAACGTTAGGGAAACGGATTAGGAAGCTGTAATTCATACTAATAACAAGCGCATTATGTATTTGATTTCCTTAGCTCCAAATTCCTCAAATTAACACATGTAGATTTTTCCTATAAGTGGGAATACAAGATTAATGCCCTAGCAACAAATAATTTCCAATCAATCGCCAAAACTAATTTAAAAAAAATGTACCTAAAAACTGTTGCAGAGCCCCTTGATCTTTAGTACAACTACACAACTACAATACTCACACAATTTGGACAATCCATGGAGAAGAAGACTTGATGAGGCAAAAAAAAAAAAAAAAACAAATTCAAGTGTATAACTGTAGATAAATAAATTTATACTAAAGTGAAACAAATCGCACAAGAAAAAATATGCATAATAAAAATAGATTTTCGTTTCTAAAAATATGAAAATGTGCATCCACTTTGAATGTGCCAAAACTAACATTTCAATCAAGAAATAACCACACATGGAACAAGTGTTCAAGGAAATCCATAAGGGAAGATTGGAAGAAACAAAAAGTAAATTAAGTCAAAATTATATATTATGATAACCAAGTAAGGACCAACAACAAGATAATGCCTAGCAAGTGATAACATCTTTGACTCTCAAATATACCCACACTCATATCTAAGATTGTCTTTTCTATTACTCCACCAAAGACATATTGAATTCAATCATCGAATACGAAGGTTGGAACAAACAAGTTAATATGATGGAGTAATGCACCTTGCTTCATTGAAAATGCAACCTTAAGACGTACTAACACAGCTAGAAAGAATCACATACCTGTGCCGCAACAGTGTGGGAGCGAGTTGGGAAGAGCTTGGTGATGCAAGCTGTGTTGAATCCATGCTCCGATAATCCTATTGCCGCCCTCAGCCCCGCGCCTCCTGCGCCCACCACCACCGCATCATAGGTGTGATCCACCACAGTATAAGACGGTGCTCCCGCATTCTATTCAGCACAAACAAAATAGAGGATTATATACAATTCAGAAAGCAAATCAAGCAAACACAATTTCAAATGCCCAGCTAATCCATCAAGTTGAAACCCTAATCTTCAATAAAAGAAGAAAAAAACATCACGTGAACATTCGAAAACGCACCAAAAGCCAAAAAGCGTACGGATTAGTCGTTAGTCAAGCAAATCAATCAAAAGCCCCAACTTTTTTGTTCAAAAGGAATTCCAAAAGAGGAAATTCGAGCTGATGAAATTATTAAAACTAGAACAAAAAATGGTTAGACAGAGGAATCATACAGATTGAGTGGAGAAGAGACGGCGGATGGAGTCGGCGGAGGTGGAGCTCTTAGAGTGAATGCGGAGGCCACGAGACACGCACCGCCACATCTCTGTTAGATATATCTGTATCTATATATAAATGTGTGTGTATGTATCGATTGGATATGGCAATGTCGATTTTGATATAAATGTATCTGGGAGAAGATGGACAAAATGATGTAAAAAGGAGTTTGGGAAAGAGATTGATGTAGCTGCTTGCTGATTAGTATATTTGCAACTGGATGATCTATTTAAATACCAAAATGCCATTCATTATAGGAAACAAAAATTAGTATTAATTAATTTCATAAAACTCAAATACACCTGATTCATTAGTTATTCGACTTATCAATTCACAACATATTTTATTAAATATATTTTAATTATTTTACATAGAAAATAAAATGGAAAAAGCATTGCTTTTTATGTCTTATATCAAATCCCTAATGTTATGTTCGGACTTGAATTGTCCTGAAAAAAAAGGAAAAACAATTAAAGAAAATAAAAATATTTTGTTTTGGGTCTTTTTCACAAAAATCCAAGAGATAAATATCTCCTAAAGAAAAGATGATGGATATTTCCGGTATTTTGGGGGACCTAAATTAGGTTGCGTGAGAATGAAAGAGGTTTGGCGGAGGTACGGGACCAAACCACTCATTACAGCGGTGGAGAGATAGCCGCGCTCAAAAATTCCCAGCCACGAAGGGACCCAAGCCACGTTGCTTGTGATTTCGCCACTAACTTCCAAAACGAACTCATCTTGGTTTTTTTTTTGATGGTGACTCGTAATGTATTATCAACGGATACTCAAAATGATATGTGTATTGTTGTATCCGTATCGGATGAATATGGATAGTTTCAAATACTGTTTGGATATCATATTCGGCACATTTTGTAGGTGTCCGAATATAAAAGAAAAAAATAAAATTCTGGATACCGTATTCAATATAAAATTTGAAGTATCCGACAAACATTAAATACAATATCAAGTAATTCTTTAATATTTATACAATACTTTTTGAGCTAAAATATAAACATATATAAAACTTAAAAGTTAAATGAATGACAAATAAATTTTAAAAACTAGATAAAGATTTTATTTATGTCAATGAAACTATTGAATTAAATATATTTTTATAATTTTATATACTCATCCATGTACATGTATCCTAAACATATCATATCCTAAAATTTCAAATATTACATATTTTATATATGTCGTGTATCATATTCATATTCGTATCCTCATATCTATATCCGTGTACCATAATTTATGAGTTGCGAGCGGGACATTACATAATTACCCTTGATTTTGTTCCTCGTTATAGTGGGGGTGAAGTGATAAAGAAAATACAATAAATCAGTATCATTTAATTCCATAAACAATTAGCAATGTAGAACACAATTCAATAGATAATAATTATTGAAGTTTCGAAATGAACAAAGATTGAAGAATAAAGGATCAATCCTCATACCGGAGATAACTAATTTTACTACAAAAGGCCGAAACTCTCATTTAAGCTAGAAGTAAAATAACAACTATACAACTAAAACAAAACAAAGCTGAGACCATTTGTTTATAACGTCGTCACATGTTGGCGCAATAATTAGAAGATAAAGCAAATATTTGATTGCTCCTGCGACGAGAAGAATGAAACATGGATAGCCGAGAGCATGAGGCGATTGAACTTGTTAGAGGGGAATGGATATGTTACAATGGGGAAGGGGTAGTGGTGGGTGTTGATAACAGACAAAGACGGGAGGTGGTGTAGCAATTGGAGCCCCCTCCTTAAGAGCGGTGACCAACACTCACTTTAAGTTCAAAAAATGGTATGAATTGAGTGGGATAAATACTAAAAAAAATCTTACGTTAATGCGAAATTGCAAAAACACACCTATGTTAACGAAATAAGCTAAACACCACCATATATTATTCAAAAGTTTGCAAAAATTCACTTTTTGAAAAAAAAAAAAAAACGAGCATGTTTTTCACTTTTAATGACATGTTTTTTTGTCATTTAAACACTCTCCAAACAAAATAAAAGGTAAAATAATGTCATTTTACCCGATACACATATATTTCTTTCTATCTTTTTAACAAAAAAGTGACTTTTTGCAGACTTTTGAATAACATAGAGGGGTGTTTAGCCTATTTCGTTAATACAGGTGTTTTTTTGTAAGTTTGCATTAACATAGGATTAGGTTGAGTTTGGAATATTTTAGGATCGATCCATCTTAATTCTTGACGGATCTAGATGAGTTTGGCTTCAAATTGGATTCTGATTGTGGCCAACACGGTTCATTATTGGGTTGTTCATAGGTCCACAATTAGTTAATCTTGGATTCAATCACAAAAATCAAATTCAAAAATTAAGTCTAAGATATTTATATTATTATAATTGTAGTGATACCGAAACTTAGGGGCCCGCCACTTTAGGAAGTAGCTTCCCTCTGGACCTAGAAAAAACTCCCGCGGAGCCCCACCCGCATTGGAGGCCTAACAAACCCCCAAGGATCGTCACTCACCGTCCCTAAGGACCCGAGAAATGACGATCCCTTGGGGATCTCCACTTGGGAGGACTAGTCCAAGACTCCAGGCTATCCAGCCTTGGGGCTGTCACTCCCTGGGTGCCAACACTCGGCAAACCCTGACAGCCACTCCGAGGGTCCACCACCCCCAAGACCAATACCTGGAAAACCTGCAATAAGCCGCCAATCTCGGAGGGTCGTTACCCTCGGGGGCGCCACTATCGAAGGGCCACGCTCTAGGAGAGTGCCACTCCTAAGGCCGACCACCTCTTTAGAGAGTCGTTACCTGTTTCTCAGGGGCCTACTTCTATTTGTGTAGTGTCAATTGTGTCCTAGTTTTCTTTTTTTCAATAATTAAACTTTTATATAAAATCCGTGGGCAACTTAGTTTTTTTGTTGAGCACTTGCTCACTGTGGCATTAGATTCTAACTTAGTATCTACAGGGTACACTTTAGGTGCATATTAGGTCCCTCTTAGCCCTATTTATGTTCCAAATATTTCTTTTATAGAACCCAAGTCAACCCAATATAATTTAGACTCATGCACTTAGACCCATCCTGAATCCAATTCATTACTAAATCGATCAAGTTAATTTATCTTAAACCTGACTTGACTCGTCCATTTGCCACCTCCAAATGCTAACAATAGTAGCAGTGGTCAATTGATTTTATAAACTTGCGTTTTGGCTGAAATACAAGTGTTTTCCAAGAAGCACTTTGGATAGAAAATAGCGATTGTAATTGAGTTACATCAAATAATTTGTTTTCTAATGAAGTTTATCAAATAGTTTAGAAACCATGTTAAACCAGAGTGATTACAAATTAGAGTTGTTAAGTATTTTGTAATCAAAGATTAGTATGATTTTAGATTTCTGACCACTCGGTCGAAGAAGCCAACTGAATAAAACTGGCATGTTGAACTTTCAAAGGAATACAATACAATGAGTTCTCTCAACAGTTTTGGGATTCCGAATCCAGTATAATCACAAGTATCCAAGGGTTTAATTGAATGACGTGTCTATTTTGGAGAAATCCTTTTCATGATAAAAATGAGACAAAAGTGTTTTTAGAAATAAAAAATAGGGTGTTAAAAGTGTGTTTGGATGAATTTTTTTCTAAAAAAAACATGTAATGATTATGACTAATGTGATATATTTTTTGTTGTGAGAAATTGTTTGGATTGATGTGTAGATATAAGTTTTCGTAAATATATCTTAGTCAAACTCATCGATTTAGACATAAAAAATTAGCCAAAATGAATCTTATTTTTCTCGTTGCGTTATTTTGCATTAAAATATGTGATTAATTTGACTCTCGCTGTTGAGAAATAGCCGGAAGATACATTTTCAGTCAATGAGTGAACTGTCAAATAACAAATAGTAAAAATCTATTTTTTCTCATTTTTTGCAAGAATTTCTTCAAATTTGCTAGAATTTGGAGATTTTTTTTTTAAAAAAAATTGATGATGTGTCAACTAAACATATATATATTTTTTAAAATTCTTGACGAAGGGAGATACCCTGACCCTATAAACCCTGGTCAATAGTTTTTAATCATGAGCCACACAGACCCAATAAACCTCCAAATAAGGAGAGAAATGTTACAACTTGTGACAGTTTGGAATGGAACCCAGGACCTCCCATATGAAAATGAAAGCTGATATCATTATGTTAACAAGCCTTGTGCCAACCAAACATATTATTGAGAGGAAAAATCTCTGAAAAATATTTTTCATAGAAGGAAATTGCCAACCAATTAGGGTCTCATAAAGTCCATTATACACGAACTAATACAATTGTGCCTAGACTTTGCGTTCCCAAATAATCGGTCGTATCCAAGGCATTAAATTTCGGTATCGATATCAGGATAGTAAATTTACTGAAATTTCGATGAAAATTTCGGAGATATTCAAAATTTCGATATCGATTTTAAAGAAATCATGGATATTTATAGAAATATTTGGAAATTTGCAACGAAACTTTGTGTAACTTTAAATATCATAATTATGCATCTTTTACATAAATAATATTGTACATATAATGTATGTATAGTGAATTTTATTAAGTAGTATGATTAAAATTTGTGGCGAAAAATATAAAATAAATATGATTTGAGAGTGAAGTAATAATCAAATCTCTTAGGAATTTCATTAAAACAAAGTACCACAATTTTAATACAAATCATCATTTAAAACCACATTGAGTTTCTTGGAGAATCGAAATCACTATCATTGGTCTCTCTTCTCCCTCCACTTTCGTACTGCATGTACAAATTATTAGTCATATGTTGACAGTATTCATCCCATGACATTGAATGTTGGCAGTACTGCATATAATGATGGTAATATCCTTCTGATATTGTATTCTGCTGAACCACAACGGGCACAACATATTCGACAGTATTCATCCCATAAATATATTTTTTGAAAAAAATCTAATGTGAATTAGTGAGTACATGACTTATTTGCACAAGAATTGACATAAAGATTAGTGAGTACATGACTTGTTTGCACAAGAATTGACATAAAGATCACACTTTCCAAAATGAATGTATAGTACACGCAGTAGGGGCAAGAATACAAAATTTTAAATTTTTTTGAATATGATCGATATTTGAGTGGATATTTGACAAAGTATTTTTTATTAAGAATTCAACATTTCGGGAAATATCGAGAAATTTCGATAGATATTCTGCAAAATTGGATCGAAGGTGAGAGTTCGATTCGAGACCCTCGAAAATCCGAAATTTCGGTCAAAATTTCGAGGTATCGACGGATATTTAAGACCATGGTAGTATCGAATAACCATCTCAAAGACTGAAATGTTAGGTCATTTGACTTCAGAAGCTTTGACCAAACTTGAACAAAAGTAATACTCAACCTGTCAACCATACCCATTGGATGCCATCAAAAAGTTTTAGCGCACACTTTATTTGCGGGACAAAGAAATCTTTTATCGTCTGCTTTTTTTTTTTTTTTGGATAAAACTTTTATCGTCTACTTAAATGCCGTAATCTGGCATTTTATCATGCATTTCATTTTCTGCTCTAAAATATTCCGTTCTATGTTTGAGCTATTTGATTTGATTTCAGTCCAAACCCAATAGTCTGCAACTACTTATCATGTTTAGTCCAACTTTTACACACTGGTCTAAATAAAGAAGGCCAAACAGTCATTAAGATTCAGTCCCGAGGCTGAGAGCATGTATTAGAATTTCCCTATCGAAACTATGAAAACGTTTTACCAAAACCTATTTGTCTAGTAATATCCATCTCCCACTTCATATGAGAGAACCTGAGTTCGAATCCAAGCTGTCACAAGTTGTTGCTCGGGCTAGATATTTAAAATATCCCCATTCGTCTTGAATTAAAAAAGAAACTATGAACCAGTGAAAGTTTATACAATTAATTAGAACCGCCCCATTTTTTTTCCAGAAACAATCAAGATGCTTGTGTTGTAGTACGATTAAAGTTTGACAAGCTTGAATCAAAGTCCGTAATACAATTTTGAATCATAACATACTATGACCACGAAAAGGAAAACAAGTAAAAACAACCGCCAAAGCCATCCTATGATTTGCTGCTTGGTTTTTCACGTGTGGTTTCACTGATTCTTCAGCAGGGAGCAAATTACTTATGCAGTACCCTTGTCTACACGGTACAACCTAATTCTCACAACAAAACCATCTAAAACTACTAGATTTTAAACAAAACCATCAAGAACATATACAGATAACATGCTGTTTAACACTGGATATAACATGAGATAGGAACATCCTCAGCACAGCACAGCACATAGCGTGTAATCAAAAATAATATGTTGTGATCCAAGGACCAAACTCCATACACGAACCAACCATTCAATATAAGACACGAAGTAAAGCATGTGATATATATGAACTCATTAGTAGACAAATGAAGTTACACTTTTGCTTTGTAATTTATGCACACTGCAGGTAGCATCTAATCGGCACTGCAGTATGCTATCAAAAATTTGCCCTTTTATTAAATTATTGCAAGCTTAACCTTACCAGAAAAATCAATTTATTAAGCTACCCAATTCTCTCTTATTGGCAACCTTGCTAATACACTCGAGCCTTTGGGGGGAATGATTCAACTTCGTCATCAAGCGTATTCATGTGAACTGGCCTATACTCCAGTCGAACTTTCTCATTTTCCCAGTATCTGTAGACCAGAGAATCAGATTTATCAATAAAACAAAGGCTTCTGGCAAAAGGAACTGTTAGATTGCAAAATATTATCTGTATGACAGCATAAGAACGATGTTTTCCATTTATTATAGGGCACAGATTGCTGATTTTGAATCCATCATCTCTCAACATGCCCAGACATGACTCATATAATTTATCTAGAACCCATAGGATATTGTTGTCGCTACAGACAACAACCTAATAATAGCAAAAGATAGAGAAATTGAGAGAGAAAAGGTTTGCTTACCCTAATGTATGTTTCATCCAGTTCTCATCATCTCTTTTCTGCAAAGGCAGACCATTGCACTCAGTTATGCAAGAAGGACTGAAGAAATGATAAAAGAACTTGAAGCGAGAAATTAGAACTAACCGTGAAATCTTCGCGTGCATGAGCTCCTCTACTTTCTTTCCTTGCTTCAGCAGAGTGCATGGTGACGCATGCATTAATCAAAAGGTTTTCCAACTCAATAGTCTCTATCAAGTCTGAGTTCCTAGAAAAAGGTAAAAAAGAGGAAAAAAATATTAGCAAAGCAAGAAAAATTATTCCCATACACATTTTGCAATAGGCGTTTTCTGGAAATAAAGATACCATATCAAGCTTCTGTCCTTCAACTTCACATCATGGAAACTCTCCCATGCCTTATCAATCAACTGACAACCTTAAAGAGATTAAAAAAACCAAGTAATGAGAACAGCAGTTAAATATTGTTGTCAGTGGGGCTGACATGTGAGTGAAACTAGAAAAGGAATCTAGTTGTACCTTCCTCCAGTGTTTCCTGAGTCCGAAACACAGCAGCATTATTTTGCATAACCCGTTGCATGTTCAGACGGATTTTTGAGGTGGGAAGGGAACCATTTGAGTTTCTAAGCTTGTCTAACCATGCAATAGTGTTCTCTCCAGCATCCTTTTCTAACGGCTTTTGTTTCTCACCTGCATCATCGCAATTTAATTTATTTCACTAGTGAAATACAAGGACCATAAGGCATCTAAGCATATGATCAAAAACTTTCGGTTACCTGGCCTTTGGATCTCTGCGACCCTGTTTGCACAAGCCCGACCAAAAACAACTATGTCAAGAAGGGAGTTTGCTCCAAGTCGATTGGCACCATGAACTGATGCACAAGCAGCTTCACCAGCAGCAAATAATCCAGGAATCACAGCATCAGGATTGTCACCTTTGATGGTAACCACCTTCACAAGAATGAAAAATTAAGAAAAGAGCGATTTTTTTTGTATTTAATTAATACCTTGCAGTCAATTCTACCTCTCCATGGTGATTTGTAGGTATTCCACCCATGTTGTAATGGACAGTTGGTAAAACAGGGATTGGCTCCTTTGTAACATCAACACCAGCAAAAATGGCTGCAGTCTCCGAAATACCAGGAAGTCTTTCCTTGAGAACCTCTGGAGGCAAGTGATTCAAGTGAAGATAGATGTGATCTTTCAGAGGCCCTGTTGAAAGCCGAGAAAAATGTCAGGACATGTAACAGCAGCAACAATTATAGACGTCAAGATGTATCCAAAATTTTCTACAATCGATGTATCTTTCTCATAATCTGACTACCAAATCCATAAGCAACTAAGTAATATTATTCCCAAACGACCAACAAAACCAAATCCTTGTTCTTTGAACAGAGAAAGTAAACATCAAAGTGCTTCCCAGGTAAAAGAGTCACATGACAAGCCATTGAACCAATGTCTACATTTGCGACATGATGTAATCCTTGTGTTTCTAAAAAATGGGTCCCTATGAGTGTTGTTTTTGCCAAACTCATTTTCTCCACTCATCACCCACCCTGCCAAAGCTCTCTTCCGCATTAAAAGAATGAACAGGAAACTAGAACGAAATGACAGAAGAGGAAAAAGAATATCCCAACAAATAAATAAAGGAAAAAGATCAGAAGAAGTAAGAGACATCCATCACCACCACCATGATAATCACAGCAAATCACGCTATGAGAAAAGGCAGCCACCAGAAGTATGAGGAAAGTGACAAATTTCAACCTGGAAACAGGACAGGGTTCTCAAGTGGCAACACACGCCCTTCCCAATTGCAAACCACTAATTTATACCACAACCAAGTAATTGCACACTGTGGTAAGTGGTCAACTTCAGCAGCAAATTGGCAACCATCGCCCCCAAATGGGAAATCAATAGTCAACACAAAATCAACTGTGGTAAGTGGTAGACTTCAGCAGGAAATTGGCAACCATCGCTCCCAAATGAAAAATCAATAGTCAACACAAAATCAACTGTGCTTGCTTTTGAATATGATGGCATTGCTTTTCAGCCTTTTCTTTAGTAGTTCAAAGAACAAGTACTCTGTCATTGTCATGATTCATGACAGACTCGGAACTCACGAGAACCAAAATAGGTGATCTGGAACTATGTGGGGGGTGGCGTATGCCGAAGCAAATTAAACTGTGTACAAAATCTAGACAACCAGATCTTCATGCGCATCAAAAATTACTTACCAACACCACGTCCTTCTCGGATCTCCATGGTCATAGATCTTGATACAACATCTCTAGATGCAAGATCCTTAGCTGTCGGGGCATATCGTTCCATAAATCTTTCACCTTCACTATTCCTAAGAATGCCACCTTCACCTCGGGACCCTGACCATGTCGAAATGAATTAGGAATATGAATAAGATTAAATTGCTGTGGTGAAAATAAATTTATTTCTATAGCACATGAAGAGGAAGAATGATAAAGCGAACAAAAGTAAAAGGGCACGGACCTTCAGTGATGAGACATCCAGCACCATATATGCCAGTGGGATGAAACTGAACAAATTCAAGATCCTGCAAGAAGAATTCACATTAGTTGGAGAAAATTTCAATTTTTCATATGAAGCTCACTAAGGATGGGATAACAGTGGTTATTAATATTATACAGACCTCCAGTGGCAACCCTGCACGAGCAACCATAGCATTGCCATCTCCAGTGCAAGTGTGAGCCGAGGTTGCAGAAAAGTATGCTCTACCATAACCCTGAAATGAACATCAGAACAAAAACTTTTTCTCAGGTGGTAGCTGACAAACATCAGAAAAAGCTTTTAATCTCCACTACTTAATAAGCTTCAGTAATTTATAGTACCCCAGTAGCCAGAATTGTCGACGCTGCACGGAACCGATGTAAGGTGCCGTCCTCCATATTTAAGGCAACTACACCTTGGCAGCTACCTGATATCAATAAAACAAACATGATCCAGATAGTTAGGTATCACATATGGACAAATATGTTTTCTATAGTTCTGTTCATCTGTTTAAGCTGTATATCAAGATGTTCCGATATAAAAATCTAGGCGAACGAGTGTAGAAGTTTGTTTATCCATTGGTATTCTTTAATTCAGTAAATTGTAGCAAAGAAAAATGACTTAGAATAATGTAATTAACACAGATAAATATTGGGAGATCCGGTAGATGAGGTAAAACAGAAGGATTAGGACTAAAACACAAGTGGAAGAGAATTCAAGAAAGCTTACCGTCATTGCCCATAATTAAATCAAGGGCGAAATATTCCACAAAAAATTGAGTATTATGTTTCATAGCCTGGCCATATAGAGTGTGCAATAAAGCATGTCCTGTTCGGTCAGCAGCACATGCACAACGGTATGCTTGTCCACCTACAGAAATTGCCTAATCAAACAAGCTGTAAAAACCCCTGGAATGTGTTTCCGCTGAAAATTTCATCATACCTTTTCCAAAGTTCAGGCTTTGACCACCAAATGCACGTTGATATATCTTTCCATCTTCAGTCCGGGAAAATGGTAAACCATAATTTTCAAGCTCTATAACTGCTTTTGGTGCTTCCCTACACATGTACTGAATGGCATCCTGGTCACCTATAGAAACACAACGGCTATTGCATAAAGATAAATGAAGTGAATGAACCTAGAATCTATTGATAATCTTGCATGCAGATTATGTAAATTTGACGCGTTCTTGACAATATATGGTCTCTGATATAGTATGCATACATTGTAGTCAAAAAACTTAACCACTACAATATTAAAGAAAATGACAATAGAGAAGTGATTGCCAATGTTGGTTGTACATTCTAATTTAAACATAAGTACTCCACCAACACCAATTCTAATAGAAACACATTGCTCACATGATACCACATGAAAAAAATGAACCACCACTTTCAACACGTAAATTAATCAAAAGTCAGACCTGTAGATCCAAATGTAATCCTGATAAAACCTATGGTAACTGATGCTTTCAGATTTTGGGGATTCTATAGGCAGACAACATGGAAGTTCGAAATGCGAACTCTGATTCTAGGTAGATCTTTAAGGAGAGTTCAGATAAAGTAGAGTTATCTGATGTATAGATATAAATGATGAAGCACACTGATCTTCATTAAAAAGAATGAGCGCGTATGCAGATGTATGCATACAAGTCAAACAATTCCAATTATATTTCATACATATCTCAAGTAAAGCATCTAAAAGATTTATTTGTAATTAGATTGCTGCCTTTTCTTTTTAAACTTTGTTACAACCCAGATGGAATTCAATTAGGGTTCAATACACTAACTGAAGTTACAGAATTTTTGGAAAATGAACAGCAATTACCAAGGAAAAATGTGGAACTTGAGAGTTGAGTGTGCAAAAAACTCTGTACAGAAGACAATAACTTAATATCGAGCATTTATCCTAAAGGACAGAAGTAGAAGAAAAAATCGATCTTTACCTAGCCAATCGCTTCCCTTTACCGTGTCATACATGTGCCACCTCCAGTCATCCTCTGACATATTCCCTAATGCAGCATTTATCCCACCCTGCATAGAATCCCCAGATGGATATCAAAGCACATTGATCAAATTTGACGGACAAATGTGTCTAACACTAGACATTAGAGAGCAGAAATTAGTTGGAATAGCAAATAAATACAGCAACAGTTGATCTTATCACTGGGACCACAACTTTTGTCCAGAAAGTAGCAACCAGCAACAAAACACTCAAAGAAAAAGGAGACAGATTGTAAATGTATAAACAGAGAACAGATAGACACCAAAAGAGGGGGGAGGGGGGGGGGGGATTTAGGTCGCATTTCAGACAAGATTATAAATTGAGAAAGTTATTTATGGAAATTTCCTGCTTGTACTTAACATCCTTAGTCTTAGATTACATCATATGAGAAGCAACGGAAAAGGATTTGAAAACAATGGGCTTGTCGCATAAGGACTTCAAACACTGTATTATTAAAAAACAATCACAATCCTAATGATTTAAGGATTAGTTTAAAAGATTGTGAAATGGACAAGAAATCCATACTACTACTGGTTGTTATCCAAAAAAGCATTGAGGTTTTATTGCAATGGATGTCTTGGTCTCCAAATTCTTCAAATCAAACACACGTATTTATTAAAAAACAATCACAATCCTAATGATTTGAGGATTAGTTTAAAAGATTGTGAAATGTACAAGAAATCCATACTACTACTGGTTGTTATCCAAAAAAGCATGGAGGTTTTATTGCAATGGATGTGTTGGTCTCCAAATTCTTCAAATCAAACACACGTGTCGGCTAAAAGTGAATAGGACACTCATGGCACACCTAGAAACACATGTTCTCTTCCAATCAATAGCAAAAAGTAATTTCAAAAAATGTACCTAAGAAGCTGTTGCAAAGATAGGTTTTCAGTACAAGTACAATGTTTATA
Source organism: Buddleja alternifolia (assembly GCA_019426215.1). NCBI lineage: Eukaryota > Viridiplantae > Streptophyta > Magnoliopsida > Lamiales > Scrophulariaceae > Buddleja > Buddleja alternifolia. The sequence goes on from CM033393.1 coordinate 36,210,141, forward strand.
CAAACTTGCAATATCCATGCAGATGAACACTTGAATAGGCAAATGATAAGCCAGCACAAGTGTCAAACTGGAGGCAATCAACATATTTTAAATGGACAAATAGCACAAGCAAAAGTGTATCTAATAAGAAATAAAATTTCTTTTTTCGAAAAACAACAATGCATCCATCTCGAATGCGCCAGATTAATATTTCGATCAAGGACGTAAGACCCTGATATGTGTTCAAGGAACCCAAATGCCGGGGCTTAAACATAACAAAAAAGTAAATCCTAATTTAAACATTACACAATTCAGTAGCAAAAACAAGATAATATCAAAAACACATCATTGAACATGAAGAGCGGAAAAAACAGGTCAATAAGCTGGGATATTGCATTTGCTTTACTGAAAATGCAACTACAACTAAAAAAAGTTTAGGTACCTGTGCCGCTACAGTGTGGGAGCGAGTTGGGAAGAGCTTGGTAATGCAAGCTGTGTTGAATCCATGCTCCGACAATCCTATCGCCGCACGCAGTCCGGCGCCTCCTGCGCCCACGACAACGGCATCATAGGTGTGATCCACCACTGTATATGACGGCGAACCGGCATTCTATTCAAAACCAACAGATAGACGAATAAATAAAGTTAAAAAAGAAAAAGACAAACAACCATATATATTTCAATCACCCAGCTAATCCATCAAACCAGAGACCCTAATCCACCGAATTAAAAAAAAATAAACATTTGAAAGGGCACCATCTTTCTTAAACAATAAAAGGAAATGGATTGCCTTAAAGGAACTCCGAAAAAGGCAAAAGAAGCTGATAAATTCATTACAATTAAAAATAAAATAAAAATCGAGACGCGGAATAACCGTACAGATTGAGTAGAGAAGAGACGGCGGATGGAGTCGGCGGAGGTGGAACTCTTGGAGGGAATGCGGAGGCCACGGGACACGCACCGCCACATCTCTGCTAGATATATCTATATGTGTATGTATTGATTGAATATGGCAATGGAACAGACAACAAAATGTTGAGGAATTGGGAAAGAAAGAGAGAGAGAGAGATGTTATTGTTGGGGGGCTGCTGACTGATTAATAATCAGGAACTTTGTCATATTTGCACATCGATCATCTATTTAAGTACCAAAATGCCATTATCGGAAACAAAAATTAGTAAGGATCAGTATGTTGTTTTTTTTTAAATGAATTTTGAATTTTTATTGAAAAATATGTATTATAGAAATTAGTGGGAAAATATTAGGCAGCGTATGGTTATGTTTTCAAAATAGCATTTTCATTTTTTGAATTACCAAAAAATGAAAATACACATTTCAAAGTAAATTCTACAGAAAATATTCAAATTTTAAATCCTACTGCACATTCTTTGATACAACAATCAATCATTTCACTCTTTCAATCAATTCACAATCTTTCATCAATTACACTATCCCACTTTTCAACCAATTCTCTTTCTTAATTTATGATATGTCATAATAACTATGTATATATATACACACACACTTTATATCAAATCATTCAAATATATACACACACACTTTATATCAAATCATTCATATATATATATATATACACAAACATATTCATAACTAATTCAATCACTTCATATATTAAATCTCAATAAAATTCAACTTTATATCACATCAAACACCTCTTCCAACTATTTTCTAAAAACACATCCAAATAAACAATAAAAGTCAATATTTTTACACGAATTTCTATAATACACATTTTTCAAAAAAAACTCAAAATTTAACTCAGAAAACATAACCATACGGAGCCTTAATTTTTTTGTTTGTTTGGATGTGTTTTTGAGAAATGTTTGGAAATTGCGTAGATGTGATATAAAGTTGATTGAATTAGTTATATATGTAATGATGATAGAAGAAAAAATAGAATAATATTTTATTTATGATAAAGTAAGAAAGAGAATATGTTAAATAGTTGAATTATGTAATTAATAAAGAGAGAGAATAAAGTGATTGAAATGATGAGTAGTTATATAGGGGAATGTGTAGTAAGATTTAAAATTTGAGTATTTTCTGTGGAATTTAGCTTGGAATGTACATTTTCATTTTTTGGTGATCCAAAAAATGAAAATGTTCCCAAAAAATATAAACATACAAAGCCTAAGTATTCATAATTAAGCAATGATTAAAAGTTAAAACTGGTCAATGGACTGGAATGAGACATATCACAGCTGTTTTTTTTTTTGTTTGTTTATTTGCGTTAGAAAGTCCCCGAAGTCTAAATCTCAATATAACCACTAAGTTTTGATATGAGTAGTGAGTGCAAATGTTATATACGCGGATGTTGTGTAGATGAATTAGTTTGCAAATATCTTAAACTCCGAGTTTACAAACTTTTAAAACTGACTCTATCATAACTAACAATTAGATTATGATAACAAAAGTTATTATTAAACGGCGATAAGATCTAATTTTATTAGTGGAGTTGAGGTTTCAAAATATGATACGATATGTGTTTTGTTTCTAGTCTCTTAATAGTAATTAATTGATGTTACTAATTGATGTTCGTGACTTATATGAAGCAATTAGCATCCGAAAAGATGTCTATTAAAGGTGATCATACTGTTGAGAACTCTTGGCAAAAACGTAAGAGGCATTTGAGAACACGTAGTTCATCTTAACCTTACTTCATAATTATTATTTGCATAACTAGGTCTAATTCTAATCGCTTGCCAATGCATTAAATGTTGTATTGTAAAAAAGAAAAAGCAATAGAAAATATATCATTATTATTCTAATTTACTTATTCAAGTAAAACAAAAATAAATTTAAATCTAGTATTATCGTGTTTATAAGTTCACTATGTGCACGTTCTTTTACATATAATCAATGAATTTGTTTAGAAAGAAAAATAAAAAATAAAATAGTAAACATAAAAATAATAATTAAGAATAATTGTGACAATTTACGTGATAATGAAAGGGGAAATGTTATTTGACATCGTAAAAGGGATAAATAATACAAAAATTAGTTTAGGTGGTGATTAATACAATTAATATAATTCAGGGTAGTAATAATATATGTATGTAGATAATTTTAATTACTATAATTTTAGCAAAAAGTTTCAGCCAAAAAAAGAAGATAATTTTAATTACTAGTATAATTAATATATGTAGATAAGAGAATTAAAAAACTTGGTGATTAGTGTATTAATATCTTCCATGAATATCTTCGAAAAGAAGAAATAAGACAAGAGGGTTTGACCGACAAGAGGGTTGTTTGGTCAAACGGGGAATTGAAATAGAAGTTGGGTGGGGATGAGGACCGCAACAGACCAGTAATTGTAGCGGTGGAGAGAGAGACGCGCTCACAAATTTCCAGCCAAGACTGGACCCTCCCTAGCCACGCCGCATATGCCCCCGCCACTAACTTCCAATAGGAGCTCATCTTCGATTCTTGGTTTCTTAATTGGGAATTGTGCTATATTACACAATGGCCCTCGGTTTCCAACCTTAGTATATTTGGGATGAAATGGTAAAAGAATTGATTCGACAATGGTAGTGATTAAGTTTTTTTTTTTTTTTCAACGGCTTGGTTACATGATATGTTTGAATATCAAATTGCGATATATTACAATCAATTAACATCTATTATAATTAGCTAACAACTATTATAGGAGTAGGAAAAAGCCCACACATTTTCAGTAGTAATAGAACCCAAGACATCTAATATCTTGTGGTCACAGATTCACCAATAAAATTAGACCTCATCGGCGTAATTAAGTTGATTTATAAACTTGTGATTTGGCAAAAAGACCTAAGTGTACTGTTGTGCAAGATGCAATTTGGACAAGGGAATTAATAAAGGCATTTCATGCTGTGATAAAGACAATACCCCTATTTTTATTTGAATATTCACCATATAGAGAAGAACTCCTTTTAGCCTATTAAATATAATTCTTATCATTCTATTTGCGAAGCTAGTTTTATAACGCAAGATAATAATATTATAATTGAAATTTAAAAGATATATGATGGATAACTACCATAATATAAAAGAAAAAAAGAAAACAAAGATACATAGATAGATATGACAAAAAAAATGATTTGTATTAAAATTAGAATAAACATTATTTTATTTTTGGAAAAAAATTGATAATTATGTTTAATAAAATTTAGCAAAAATAAAAATAGCTATTATTTAGATGGTAAAATTGAGTTCGCTCATGCTATCCAAGTGTGCATCATCTAACAAATATTTTTACTTTTTTCCTAGTTTTTAGGCATTTGATGTTATATTAATCATTAAAATTGACTACCAAGGAAATGAGTAACATATATTATTTGAGCGAGTTAGGTGAAAATGTGAAATTATATTTGGGTTTGATTAGTCAAGGTAAGATGATTAAGTGTTATTGTCCTGATATAAAAAGTAGGTTTTTAAGGTTCATTACTTGATTATATGTGCAAAATGCATTAGCAAGGATACAAAAAAAATAAAAAAGACACGTTTGGAAAGATAAAAATAATTTTATTAAGTATTAATGCAGTTCGAAATTTACACCAAGAAAACGTATAAATCGAAATGCGGTTTATACTCTAAAACTACTACGAGTAATATACCGAAATGCGTAATAAAGACTAGAATTCACCCAATGAACAATGTAATGTTCTTTTATTGACTTTCTTGAGAGAGAATACAAAATAGTGTTGTTAAATTGTGAAGTGAACATAAAGTGTACATGAAAATGAGTAATTTCCCTCAAATATGGCCTCAGTGGCCGATTTTCTGAAAGTGTTATGTGCCCAGCGAGCCATCTGTTGGCTTGAACATTAACACTGTATCAGTCTTATCATTTAGACTGTATAAAACCTATTACGGAATGCTTCTTTATTGTTATAACTAGTGTTAGTATAAATAAAGATCCCTTTGATTACATATGGTTAGGGGAGCGGTCAGGGAAAACATATGGAATGTTCTCAAAGACCGTAATCCTAAATTTGTTCTAAGTCATAGAGACTGTGAGATGTGGGATATCACTGGCCTTGCCAAGACTTGTTCATGTGTGTAACTCTTCCAAGAGGTCGACGCGTTCCATTGTCGATGGCTAGTATAGCCAATACATGCATGAAGATCCATACTATGGTATGAGATTGAACGGCCCCGCAAGGATTTCTCGTTGGTGCTGTCGAATTTGGAGTCCTTCGGTTTTCGTAGTGTTAGATAATCCTTAGACTTGAGATGTCATTGGAAAGGGTGCTACCCACTCTGCTTTGATATGCACGTGCACTCTAGGAGAGTCATACGGCGTGTATGTTGGGTATAGTCTGGTAGTTACAGCGAAACAACTGACTGTCGGAGGGGATTCATCCAAGGTCATAAGTACCTGGTATTTCCTATGCTGTTGAGTGAAGTTGAATGATCGAAAAGTCTCTGGCCAGAGCATTGTCTTATAAAGGGATTTGTGATCCCTGCTTAGAAGACCGGATCATTAGTTGAACCAACATAGTCATAGTTTCTGAGGCTATTAGGGTTTCGACCGTTGCCAAACCCTAGGCCTTAGATGGACACAAAGATCGAAATCTAGAGAGGTTTGTGTTGGGTTTCGCGAAAAATAACTTAAACACAGCGGAAGGATTTCAAAAAATTTTATTTTATAACCCAAAGTTGAATTCAATAATCGCATATTCAAATTGCACGATAAACTTAACGAATAATACTTACTCGTTAGAACGAAGTTGTAGGAGAATCTTTCTTCTTCCTCCAAATCGAAAACTTGAAGCTTCCAAATCTTCAATCCTTTGTTTGATCTTCAAATCTTGAACTTGATCCGAACAACGAAAATACGTTGTCTCTAAATCGTCACGAACGGATCAACAATCGAAAAATTCCCACTTGAATCTCTAAGGGGCGATGGCTAGGGTTTAGAGAAGGGGAGGAATATTTTCTTTTCTTTCTTTTTAGGAGAGTTGTGAGAGTTATGTTATGTTCTTGTTCAAAGTCAAAAAGTCCTTATATACCTCATGACTTATTGAACAAGTCAAAACAAAAGAGCCCTAGTATATTGGGCTCCTCTTGGACGCCTTCCAGAAGTCGGGATTTGTTTTGTTTAATTAATTTCTTATTTTAATTAATAATTTATTATATCCAATAAATAAATAAATTAATTAAATAACCAAATTAATTAGATAAATTAATTCATTAATATATTTTCCTAGGAAATTAATTAATAATTAATCTTATCCATATAATTAATTATTTCGTTTAATGAATAATTAATTATTTAATTTATCCAATAAATTAAAACTCCTAGAAGAAAAATATAAATTCCTTTTTCATTTTTCTTTATCAATCCTTTAGCGTGACTCTTTAGGTTCGTTTCGTTTGGCAATGAGAGGAAATCAAGGGAAGTGGGTAACACTTAACCAGCCACGTGGCCAACTTCGTAGCCTAAACGAAAATGAATGATAGGATCATTCCGCAACCTTGCAATCGTAAATGCCGTGTAAGTATAAACCCCTTATTCGTGTACCTCCGTCAAGTGAGAGTCATGGCTATGTCAAACTCACTGGACTTGACCATATGTATTAATTATAAGAATACGAGATCATTGAGATCGATTTAGTGCTTAGCACAATTGTCTCTTTTTGTTTTGGCCAAAGACTTTGATCTCTATTTATCTATAATCACATATGGTACTTTCTCACTCAGTTATGATAGAACAAATCCCATTTAGATATCAGCTAAGACTACCATTTGTTCATCAAGCCGCATTTCGAGGTTGACCCCACCAACGGGTGAATTGGGTCTAACTAATCAAATGAAATACTTGACGTCACAAATGCATCTTCAGCACGATGTTTCAGGTCAAAGGTTCACTTACACCTATTATGCATAATCAGTTCTGTCATTGACAGTCACAGAGTGAAAACCCTTGTGACAGAACCGATGCGAGTCGTGTTCGAGCATATCAGTTCCACTGATGTGCCTACAATCTTAATCTCCTATCATCTCATGATACTAGACAGACACTTCCATGTCAGAGATAAGATTGTATAAGTGTTCTAAGCCTTTATTTGTCAATTAAAGACTTCACTTTACTTGCGAACTTATTTTTAGTAATCAAGATCGATCTTTCTAGTGTCAGTCTACCTATCCTATAGGAAGTAGAGAGGTCGCACTGAAAACACGGACAAAACGTTTTATACTACTTATAGATGTAGATAAGATTTAAGTGAAAACTAAATAATATCTTTATTAATAATATCGAAATTAGTTAATTACAAGATAGATGCCCTATCATTCTATCCTCTATGGCATCTGAGGGCATAATCCTAACAGTTTGCATTTTCATCGTTAACATCTAGGAAGTCGTGGCGACGTTGCTAGACATCGAACTACGACCAATAGGTGCCTTGGGTTAATTGGTGGAATTAATCTAAGGCCTAATTAATTATTATGAATAATTAATCTAACCTATGGAAGGACTTATTGGTAGCTTGTTAATGAGCATAAGGGGTCACACACAATACTTAGTGTAGTACCTATTGGCTAATTAATTCTTTGTGAATTAATGGAGAGATTAATTAATTGGAATTAATTAATCGTGAAAAAGAAATTAATTAATTAAGTGGTCTTAATTAATAAAAGTCTTATAATTTAATATTGGAATATTAAATTGGGAAAGACTAGTTAATTAATTAGTGGTCTAATTAATTAATATGTGAAAGAAGAATAAATATATAAATATATATATATATATTTATTCACATGGGTGTGTATATAAGTATAGATTTGGTGGAGGATTTATCTTGTTCACCAAATCTATGTATATATATATTTAATATATCTATCATATAATATATTTGGTAGATCTATTCTAATTAATTAGGTAACTAATTGATATGGAAAGATCTTATAAATATATATTAGGATAAATATTGAAGATATGGAAAGATCTTATTTGATAAGATTTGGAATATTTGATATGATATCAAATATATGGAAATATCTAATTAGTTAGAAAGATATCCAATTAATTAGGGAAGAGAGTTTGAGAAAGAATGGAAACTAAATAAAATAAAATAACATGTATATATATATATATATATATATATACATGTCTCTTAGTGTGAACACACACACTAAGTGTGTATGCGTGTACACTATATATATATATATAAATGTATGTGTTTTGTTGTTTTTAAAGTTTGATCAATTAAGTTTCTTTCAAGAGTTTTTCATAAAAATAAAAATAAGGTTTTTAAGGATTAATTCTTTCTCTCCAACTCTTTCACAATATTCTTCCAACTCATGTGTTGAGTACGAAGAACACCAAAATTTATTCCTACCCATTTCATAAGCCAAGATTCGATATCCTCCTTGCTAGCACTGGTGGAGATAATTGAGGGTACGAGCTAAGATGTGGATAAACTTAGAGGCGCAACACTTGGGGCGCTAAGGCAAATCCAATCCGGAGAGGTGTAGCAAGGAGTTGTTTAAAAAGACGTTGCAGATTTTTTTGGTCTTCAAGAGGTAAACACGAGCAAACTAATCTCTAGGATAGTTTTGAGTCCGATGGTACCATGTCTACCTAGCCCTAATTTCAGGGATGCCGCTTTATTTTTTAAATTTATATCTCTTCTGCTGTGCTCGGCGTCCCCGGGGGTCGTACCGATCCTAACAGTGGTATCAGAGCCAAAGTTTTGACATGACTCGGATTCTTTGTATGTGTTTATGTTTATGTGCTTTAAATTTTGTTTTATTGCATGTAAATTGGATTGAATTTTCTGATTTTATTTTTGGGCCGATTAAAATCATTTAAATCTGAAAATTGATTTGGATCTGAGAACATGAATTTTTCGAAATCTGAAATGTACGTTTTATAAATTTGGATATGACTGCGTTTTTGATTCATGAATATTCATGTGTGTTTTGGGTTTGACGGTAGAAGAAAAATATTGAACCCACGACAACACTCGCGTGCCATCGCGGATCTGCCGGAATCGCCGCTGTCGACGTACAGCGGCAGCCTGCATGAACAACGAACAGCCGTGGCTGTTTGCATTGGCCATCGCGGACTGTGCTTTCAGATACAATGCCATCATGCGCGAAGAAAACTTTTATTTCAGGGGCAGCACGGCTGCTGCCTCGCGGCTAATCAAAACAGGCCGCCGTCAACTAGGATTGGAATCGTAGGGTTTTTCTGAATTTTGGCAAATTGCAATTTGACCCTGTGGAACTATTTTGTAATTTATGTTTTCGGTTTAAAATGCAATTGAATATATTTTTGGGCTTGGACCTAAAAATGGGCTTTTAAAAAAAAAGTGGGTTTTTTTAATTGATATTTTGAAAGGACGAAACAAAATTAGTATTATTGACTTTCGAGATTAAAATAAAATTGAGTTTTTGAAAATGGGCTTTTATTTAAATTTTGGAAGGATGAAATAAAATCAATATTTTATTGACTTTCGAAATTAAAATAAAATTAAATTTTTGAAAATATGATTCTTTTATTTAAATTTTGAAAGGACGAAATAAAATTGGTATTTTATTGACTTTCGAAATTAGAATTTTAAATGGTCTCCTTTTGAAGAAATGGATTTCTTTATGTTTTTCCAAAATATGGATTTTCATTTAAGTTTTGAAAGGACAAAATAAAATTAGTCTTTTATTGACTTTCGATATTAAAATGAAATTGAGTTTTTTAAAATTTGGGGCCTTTTTGATTAAACGAAGAAGTGGACTTCTTCATGGACTTTCAAAGAATACGAGTTTTATTTGAATTCCAAGTGTGAGATAAAATTGGTATTTTATGGACTTTGGAAATTGAATAAAATAAATAATTTGAAATGGGCCTTTTTCTGATTAAATGGAAAAGTGGACTTTTTCATTGATTTTTCGAAACGTGTATTTATTATTTAGTTCTTGGAAAATTAATATGAAATTTATTGATTTCTAGAATAGGATAATAGTAGGTTTTGGAAATTGAATTAATTTTCGGATAAGTGGAGAATTATGATTCTTCATGGGATTTTCTGAAATTTGTTTTAAGAAAATAATTAATTGGTCCACTAATTGAATTAGATTATCTTTAATGGTAAATTTATGTTGATGAAAGCTTGATGCGAGCATGTATTATGTGATTATATGGTGATCTGGGTCGAGCCATAGACTAGTCGTTTTAATTTGAGGCCTGCGTGCCATGTTTTTATTTTATGTACTTGAGAGGGTGAGGTTTCCTTTTGTATTGTATTGTTGTAATTTGAAGATGGAGATGAAGACATCTTGAAGACGGTGAAGGAGACGTTCAAGCTCGAGGAGTTGTGAAGACCTTATTGTAGGGTCCGGGTTCTTAGACTAGATTGGTCGACACCTTGATGGCACGGGGTGTTTTTTAGGATTGGCTTGACTAGGATCACATTTACCGCTTTGTGTATAGCATGCTTGTTGTTATTTATCGTTAATATCTTATATATGGTATGTTATGCTGCATGATCACTTAAAAAGATAAATAACTGAAAATGGTGAGACCTTGTATGTGAAAAACCCCATATCCATATTACGTCCATAAATGGATAAATCGGGGGCCCGGAAGCCCGTTGATTAGGTCCAGTGCCTTCCATCATTAGATGTAAGAGGGAATGGCGCGGCTTGTCATCATTGACCATGAGTCGTGGGATGGTGGCAAGTTAAGTGTAGTAATCTCACAACTAGGCCTTCTACTATGACAGACGGTCATACTAGAAGTGCACACAGATCTCAGTCTACCCAAGGAGTTGACCATGAGTCGTGGGACTACCTTGGGCACTGTTATTGCGTGAGAATTTGATGGGTCGGACTTAAACGCAGATTAGTGTACAGTTGCATCGTGTTCTCGGGACGTACATGAAATGTGAGGCAAACATCTCGAGAACCACCTGGATGTGGATGGGGCCGTCGTGCTTGTTCAATGTTACCACCCATTGACCATGAGTCGTGGAATGAGATCGGGATATTTGACACTCGAGTCCACTGGAAATGCGAATAAGTACTATGATTATCGATAAGTACATAAGTACTATGATTATCGATAAGGGTGTGAGCTCTTAAAAAGGAGCAAAGGTCTCACCAACTATCTAGATATACCTAGTGGAAATGCGAATAATCTAAGAGATTATTTGATCAGAGTCGACGTTCGAGTGGAACAAGTCAACTCGACGGAAATGTGGCAAACCCCTTTCACTAAACCTTTGAGTAGTAGCTTTGATCAATAGGTCATCTGGATGATGAACCTGTGTGGGAACAGTAGGCTCTTGGGCAAGTGGGAGATTGAAAGTGTTATGTGCCCAGCGAGCCATCTGTTGGCTTGAACATTAACACTGTATCAGTCTTATCATTTAGATTATATCAAACCTATTACGGAATGCTTCTTTATTGTTATAAATAATGTTAGTATAGATAAAGATCCCATGGATTACATATGGTTAGGGGAGTGGTCAGGGAAAATATATAGAATGCTCTCAAAGACCGTAATCCTAAATCTGTTCCAAGTCATAGAGGCTGTGAGATGTGGGATATCACTGGCCTCGCCAAGACTTGTTCATATGTGTAACTCTTCCAAGAGGTCGATGCGTTCCATTTTCAGTGGCTAGTATAGCCAATACATGCATGAAAATCCATACTATGGTATGGGAATGAACGGCCCCGCAAGGATTCCTCGTTGGTGCTGTCGAATTTGGAGTCCTTCGGTTTTCGTAGTGTGAGATAATCCTTAGACTTGAGATGTCATTGGAAAGGGTGTTGCCCACTCTGCTTTGATCACAATAGCCATAGAGAAATTGAGTGAATCATGTATAAAAGTGTCATAAAAATCATAATATGCCATTGATTCCTACTTTGTACATCATGAATTTCAACAATGACAATATGCAATCAAACATGAACATAAGAACTCGAGATATTGAAAATAATCATAATACGAAACAAACATGATTGAAAATCCTACTTAAGATAATGTAACTAAAACGAAAAATCAAATAAAGATAGTGGAAAAATGACTAACTCCTTTTAAGCCTTCATGGTTTCCTCACGTGCAGAACCTCCTCAGGTTTTGGATATTCCATGGCCTCGACAGTTTCCTGCCATCTACATCTTCCAACATGTAAGCTCCACCACTTATGATTTGGATGACCTTGTAAGGGCCCTCCCATTCAGGTCCCAGCTTGCTTACGGGCTTTAGCACATCAGCTCTCTGAGCACCAGGTCTCCCACTTGAAAGTGGCGATCTACAACCTTTTGATTGTAAGCTTTAGCAATCCTTTGCTTGTACTTGGCCATCTTTAGGTAAGTTTTGCTCCTAGCGTCCTTTATCACATCTAGGCTTTCTTTCATCAGGTGCTCGTTCTTCTCCGGATCGAAATACTTGACACGATGTGACATCATGTTGACTTCTGGGGGTATCCCCGATAGTGTTGCGGGGCGTGGTCCTATATGACCATAGTACACTAGGGAGCTCTTCTATTGTTAGGTTGCCAAACCTACAAAAATAATTTCTATTCCTAAATTTGCAGATAGTGATGAGCAGGGTCGAATCCTCAGGGGTTGGTTCAGATTATTTCTCAAACTACTAAAATTAACATAAAAGGTTTTTTTTTTTTATAATCGATTAAACTAAAAATTAAAATAAACAAAGAAAATTATTAAAATCAAGAGATGCAAAATTAAACAAGTAGAATAAATCAATATGTGGTGAGATTCTAGCCTAAGGAATATTATCCATTTTAATTCTATAATTTGATCATTGATGCAAAGATAGTTCGATATTTTTGAATAAATTGGCTATAGTTGTTAACAAGCTCTAACAACCTCGTTTCTCCTTATTTTATCGACAATCAAAACAAGCTCTTTGATTATTTCCCTTATTAATTGAATAACCCTAAACAAGCTCTTAAGATTTAATTCAATAATAGCTTTAAGAATTAGAGAAACACCAATTCTAATTAACAAACTCACAAGCCCGGTTTATTTAAATTAGAATACATATTCCCATAATAACAATAAAAAACTTGTCCATAATCAATGTTATTAATTGCTACCAACATTAGAATTAACCAAACAATTACGGATTTGGGATGCTAATTAGCTATATATTATTCCAACAATTAAATAACCAGCTGATTACCCAATTAATTGAAACAATAATTTCAACGAACACAGAGAATATGTAAATATTCAATAATAAAGAAATAATAAGAATAAATTAGATCTCACAAATTTTGTAGAATTAAAACTTCAAATATCCTTGGCTAGAACTTGAGTTTTTAGCAATACATCTTCAATGGAACAAAACGCAGAAATTTTCTCTTTTTTCTCTTGTAAAAAACGTGTGTTATCAAAAGTGTAGGAGAGAGAGTAAAATTTCAGCAATATCTAATTATATATGCCTAGCCAAAAGACTCCTAACTAAATCAAACTCTAATTCTAATGGAACAAGGAAATTAATTCCTTAATAGAATAAAATACTAATAAAACTCCTAAAAAATAGGAATTTCTCTTCCTACTTCACTCTAAAATAACATGTCTTCATCCTTATTCTTCTTTTTCTCCATCTTTTTCTTCTTCTTTTAAATTTCACCTATCAAAATAAAAAATCAAAATAAATACCTATAATTTAAACTCAAATAGCAATAAAGAATAAAGGAATTATATGAAAAATATGCATAAAATGCATACTAACATCTATCTATGAGCTTTCTCCTAGCCGCACTCTCATCTTTAAGCCTTTTACCAGGATTCTGTTGATCACCTCCACTTGTCCATTGCATTGTGGGTGTCGCACAGCCGTGAACAGTTGTTTTATTCCCAAGCTTTGGCACCAATCTTGTATTTTGGCACCTTGAAATCGTCTTCCATTGCCCGACACAACCTCCTTAGGTACTCCAAATTTGAAATCACAAAATTCTTTAGAAATTTCATTACCTCGTTTTCGGTTATTTTTGCTAAGGGCTCAACTTCCACCCATTTGCTAAAGTAGTCGACAGCTATCAACAAGAATTGTTTATGACCTATGGAGGTTGGGAAGGGTCCTATTATGTCTACCCCCCATCTAGCGAAAGGGTAAGGTGAGCTCATAGTTCCCATTGGCTCTGTAGGCTGCTGGTATAACTCTGCGTGTACTTGGCAGTATTCGCACTTTCGCACTAAGTCCCTGGCATCCGCTTTCACAGTAGGCTTATAGTAGCCAACTCGAAGGGCTTTGGCCGTGATGGTTGTTGCTCCCGCGTGATTGCCACACATGCCTTCATGAATATCTTTCAAAACTTGTGATCCTTTCTCCCTCGAGAGACATCTCAAGTAGGAGTGTGAGAAGGATATCTTCTAAAGCACGCCTTCCAAGATGAAGAACCTTAATGTTGTACGTTGCATCCTCTTTGCTTCTTGCCTATCTTCTAGGAGCGTTCCTTGTTGTAGATAACTGATGATAGAAAGCCTCCAGTTGTCCCCTTCCATTATCACACTTACTTCCTCTATTGTCATCGGGCTCGACATCGATCTTATGGTTATTTGTCGCGTGTGACCATCCGTTAAGGTACTAGCCAAACGGACCAAGTAATCCACCTTTTTGTTCTCCAGTCGAGGTATTTGTTGTATCTTGAAACTCCCGAATTGGTTCCATAGCTCTTCTATATTTCTCAGGTATTCCACCATTCGCAATTTCTTAGCCTCATACTGCCCCTCTACTTGACATACAATGAGTTGAGAATCGGAGTATGCCATCAGGTGTTGGATGCCAGCCTTTAGAGCCATCTGCATGCCAGCTATCAGTGTCTCATAATCGGCTTCATTATTGGATGCTCAAAACTCAAACTTTACTACGTACTCCAATTCATTCCCTTCCGAAATGGTTAGCACTATTCCAGGTCCACTTCCCGTTGAGGTTGCTGAGTCGTCCACATGTAGTGACCACATTTCCTTAGTATCTTCAATGGAAGGCATCTCTGCAATAAAGCCAGTTAGTGCCTGAGCTTTTATGGTCTGCTTGGGGCATAAAAGAGGTCGAATCTGCTCAGCTCCATGACCCACTTGATCATTCGTCCTGAAACTTTAGGTCGCCCTAGAGTTTGCTTCAAAGGGTGGTTGATACGGACTTCTATGCTGTGCAATAGGAAGTATGGCTTTAATTTTCTCGCAGTGGTAACTAGAGCGAAGGCCACCTTCTCTATCTCCGTATATCTAACTTCTGCATCTCTAAGAACCCTGGTCACGTAGTACACCAATTTTTAGCTTTGTGATAAAGCGACTTAGAGCAGCTATCCTGCTGGTGAGAACCTGTACTTCATTTCTGGTGGCTGGTGGCCTCATTTCATGGATAACTCGCATCTTTTCCGGGTTAACTTCAATCCCCTTCTCGGTTACCAGGTATCCCAAGAACTTCTTGCTTCTAACTCCGAAGGCGCACTTTAGAGGGTTGAGCTTTATCTTGTATTACCTTAGCACATCAAAAGTTTTTGCGAGGTCTTCTATGTGGTCCTGGACCTTGAGGCTCTTTACCAACATGTCATCCACATAAACTTCCAAATTTCGAGCTAGCTGTCTTCGAAAGATCCTATCCATGAACAGCTGGTACGTTGCCCCGACATTATTGAGGCTAAAGAGCATTACTACGTAGCAGAAAGTTCCAAAAGCAATGATGAAGCTGACATTCTTTTGGTCTTCCAGCGCAAGGTATTTGATGGTAACCTTGAGAGGCATCCATCAAACTCAATAGCTCATAGCTTGAAGTGGAATCCACCATCTGATCTATCCTCGGTAAAGGATAGCAATTTTTTGGGCATGCCGTGTTGAGGTCTTTGAAGTCTGTGCACATCCTCCACTTATTTCCTCCTTTTGGCACAAGGACTGCATTGGCTATCCATTCGGGAATTGAATTTCCCTTATATGTCTAGCAGCTAGCAATCTCTCAACTTTGTATTGTATGATATTGTCTTTTTCTGGTCCAAAGTGTCGCCTCTTTTGTTTGATTGGCTTCACTATTGGGAGCACATTAAGGCAGTGAGCAACTATCCCTGGATTGATACCTACTAGATCTTCAGATGTCCAGGTGAAGACGTCCACATAATCCGAAAGTAACTGAGTTAGACAGGATGCTAGCTCAGGTTCTAGCTGGGAGCCTATCCAGGCCATCTTATAAGGATCACCTGGTACAAGCTTGACAGCTATCAGCTCTTCCATCGGCTTGGCCTTAGCTTGTATGTGCACATCATTTCCCTTTTCTTTGATGGCCATAACCTCTATATCTTTGTCGTTGGGATTTCCTCTTTGGTCTATCTCCATGTAAGTTTGCTTCTCGCTATTCTTAATGGACTCCACGTAACACTTCTAAGCCATGTATTGGTCTCCTTTGATTTCCCCAACTCCTTCTCTTATAGGAAACTTCATCTTCATGTGGTAAGTTGATATAATTGCTTTGAAAGTGTTCAACGCCGGTCTTCCCAGTATGGGATTGTAGGCCGAAGGGGTATCCACAACTAGGAACTTGATTAGCTTGGTCTCCCTCCAAGGTGACTCTCCTAGTGAGATGGGCAATTGTACTTGACCCATAGGACGAATCACCTCTCCAGCAAATCCGAAGAAGGTTGTATCCACTGGCCCCATCTTGACATCTCTTGGGTCCATTTGCTGGAGGGCTGCGGGGAATAGCACGTCCACCGAGCTCCCACTGTCTATTAATACCCGGCTGACATCATAGTCTGCAATGGAAGCTGTGATCACCAAGGCATCATTGTGGAGGTAGAGCAGCTGATGGCCGTCGGCTGGACCGAATTGTATAAGAGGCATCACGTCAATAGATGCCACCTCTTCAGCTACCTTTGACTTGACCAGCTCCCTAAGGGCTCGTACGTGAGCTCGCCTAGCCTTATGGGAATCTCCATTGGTGGGTCCACCAGCTATCATGTGGATGGACTTTTGTGGGCGACCAGCCCATCTTGGTTTTCCATTACCTCCCTGGTTGTTCTTAGTGTTCTCCTGAGGGTGCATGTCTATAGCAGATTTGTACCTGGGAGACGAAGGACTCCTTTCGAACAATCTCGTAGATGTCCACTTTCAATTAGTCGCTTTATATTGTTTAGCAGGTGCCTACACGAGTTGGTACCGTGCCCATAGTCCTTGTGAAATCAGCAGTATTTGTCGGACTTGGGATTAGGGCTGTTCACTAGCCGAGCTCGATTATTTTCACCTGAGCTCGAGCTCGATCGAGCCGCATATGTTGAGCTTGAGCTCGAGCTCGAACTCGTAATAGAAACAGGTAGCTCGGCTCGAGCTCGAGCTCGCGAGCTACATCTGTATTTTTAGTTTTTAGTAAATTATACTATTATATTAATAAATAAATACTTTAATATATATATATATATATAATAGAGACTATATAATATATATATTAAAATATATTAATTAAAAATATATATTAAAGGGAACTCGCGAGCCAAACACTTACAAACGAGCTTGAGCTCGACTCGATCTCCGGCTCGAGCCGGCTCGACTCGGTGAACACCCCTACTTGGGGTTGATTGGTCCCATTGCCGACCTTTTAGGCCACCTGATGAGACTTTTGTGCTCCACCGCCATAAGTGCCTGTGCAGGTGTGACTTTCAAAGGCGTATATTTGGTATACCGACGGTTGTCGCTTTCGCTTTTCTCCGCTACAGAGAACATTTGGGGATCGGCCCTGCCACCTTCTGTTCCTTGGATGCCTCCTTAACTTTAGTTTCCAACATTCTCGCAGCTTTTTCCATATTTACATACTTCTCCGCTCTTGCCAGCAGGTTGTCAAAATTGGCAGCCGACTTCTTAGCTAGAGATCAAGAGAATTCTCCATCATTCAGCCCCTGGGCGAAGGCGTTGGCCAGCACTTCCGCACTTGCAGAGAGGACTTCTAGGGCAGCGGCACTGAATCTTCATATGTACTCTCTGAGTGTCTCAGTAGCTCCCTGATGCATGCTAAATGGGCTCAAAGGAGTCTTCTGGTACTTCTTACTGCAACCAAATTGATGTAAGAACATCAGGCTGAATTCTTCAAAGGAATTGATGGAATTCGAAGCCAGCTAGTCAAACCATTTTTGTGCAGCTCTGGTTAATGTAGTCAAGAAAACTCAAACCTTAACCCCATCGATATACTGGTGGAGTAGTGCATAATTCTCGAACTTTCCCAAGTGCTCCATAGGATCAGCTGACCCATCGTACTCCACAATGTTGGGGGTGCAAAAATTATAAGGTAGTTTCTCTACTAACACCTGGGGGCCGAAAAGGACTCCCCGGGACAAAAGCGTTAAGCCTCCTCTAAGGCGCTGCTCATTTCCTTCATTTTTTCTCCCAGGCTTTCAAAGCTCTTCATCATCTCCATTTGAGATGTCCCCTTAGGTTCCGAGTTCTGAGAACCTCGCCCTAGGGGGTTATCTGTTCCTTCCTGAGCACTCCTCCCCATGACATTGTGATAAGTTCCCCTTGTGGCAGGGAACGACATTCCGGGTATAGTTGGTTGGCATGCTGGCGGGAATGCTGGTGGGAATGCTGGAGGGATAGCTCCAGGCGTGTAAGCCGTAGCTGCAGTAAGCGGAGGGAAGAACCTTCCTGGGACAACTCACGATACGCTCGTCATTGCTCGGGGGTTAGCGTCCTGCACGACCGAAGTTACGGCGGTGGCGAAGATGCGTCCCCACTGATCAGCTAACTGATGTCCATTTCCTGGTAGTGTTATACTTGGCCAGACGCCAGGGAGCACTGGACGTATATGTGCTAGCTGAGAAGCACTCCTTCCTAGCATATAGCTCGAGGGGATGCTTCCATGTACGACAAGTGTGGGTTCCTGCCTTCTTTCTTCCGTCTGATGCTCCTCGCCTCCAATGGGTCCGCTCTCCATTATCGGACCTGTAGGCTCGATAATTCTTCTTGCTAGGGGCTCTCCAATCCCAAGGACGGTGATAGCTATTGGCTCCATGCGTGCTTCCGAGGCAGCCAGGCTAAGGCTCTTCCTTCTTTGGCGGCGCACGTACACTAACGGAAGCGACCCACTCGTTGTTCCTTGCAAAGCCGGCGTTGGCATGGCCTCCAAAGGCGGAGGGACGGCGGCAACCGGCCCTATGACCACATCCGAGCCATGGGTGGTGCTTGAATCAGCGGCGGTGTTCAGCCCGGTCACAGCGTTCGGCTGATGAGAGGCAAGGAGCCTGACTCCTGGTCTTCCAACGGCGTAACCACACTTGAATCCATTGATTGCACCAAACCTTGTTGATTTTCTTCAAAAGTATCCATTCAAACTCACGTCTTTCACTCAAATCTTCCCACAGACGGCACCACTTGATGCGGTTTTGAAATTTACATCAAGAAAACGTATAAATTGAAATGCAATTTATACTCTAAAACTACTAGGAATAATATATCGAAATGCGTAATAAAGACTTGAATTCACCCAATGAACAAAGAGTAATGTTCTTTTATTGATTTTCTTGAGAAAGAATACAAAGTAGTGTTGTTCAATTGTGAATTGAACATAAAGTGTACATGAAAATGAGTAATTTTCCTCAAATATGGCCTCAGTGGCCGATTTTCTCCCTCTCTCTTTGATGTTGGCCGATGTTGGGGTAGTGGGGGAGGAAATGGAGACCATTTCCCCTTTTAGGGGGTAGTTGTTGGACTTTGACTTGGTCCAACCTTATCCTTTCGTCAGTTGTCCTTTTTGAACCTTCCTTCCATCTTCTAGCTATCCATTTAATCCTCTTAGCATGACATAGGAGCTTCCACGTAACTTGATCTTGGAGCCTCCTCGTGGCTTGAGACATGAGCTTCCACGTAGCTTAGGCTTTGAACTTCTCTCGGTGGGCTTTGATCTTGATCTTTCTTTAGGTATCCAACCGCTTCATTGGCCCATGTAATTGATATCTCCCGGGGCCCAATTTCGCACATAAGCCCAAATATCAAGTGTGATATTTATGGGCGTATCAAGTATTTTTTTGCGGATAGTTTTTCTATCAAAGTTTACCTTTTAAATTGATAAAAGTTATATATGATATATTGAGGGGTATTATAGTCAACTTAGTTAATTTAAAAGGAATTTATATTGCCTTTATCAAAATATAGAGTACCAATATAAACTCCCTTTAGAAAAATAATTGTGCTCGTGTTAGATTATCAATTGTTTTATAAATTTTGTAAATGGGAAATGATGATGACCTAAATTGTTCTATGATATTAGGGTCGAACTAAGCAAAATGTCGCAATTTCATATCCTGCCACTGTCCATTTATGAAAAAGGAATATCACGTGGTTGGACTTCAAAAAAATATTATGGTCCGAACGTGAAAAAATGTATTAGAGATATTAAATATTAAATATTATTAACAGATGAAGCCTTTATCTAATAAAGGCCTGATATGGCCCATTTAGAGAGGGAAGCAACAACTTTCAAACGAAGGAAGAAATGCAAAACAAATAAGAAGAGCAAAACAAGTAAGAAGAAACACACACTGGGAACACAACTTAAAGAAACGTGAAAAGAAGGCAAGAAAACGCAGAAATAAAACACACCTTTACTGTAGCAACTCCATTTGTAACTAGCACCTACATCAGCATAATGGGTTGTTGGGTTGTTATTCGGTTATGTAGATAGGTTGGTATAAATAGCAAAATTAGAAGTAGAATCATCATCGATTGGGTAGATTGATCATTGTAATTTTTCACTTAACCTCTTTGTAACTTCTTTGCTTTGTAAACCCTAGATTTCATCTCCAGAATTGATTTCTCTTGCTTTGACTCTCTGGTGAATTCTTGAGTACTTCTCCCATTAGTGTATCTGTGTGTATCAAGTGGTATCAGCTGTCATTCGATCCTCGGATTACAATAGCCATGGCAGACAGACTTCGCAGCTTGGATAATCAGAAAGAATTGGATGCAATCCGCGAACAAATTGTAGCAAATGCGTTGAAATCTGACAAAATGTTCGAAGATATTCGGAATCTCATCGCCGCCATGGCCACAAACCCAAATCCGCTTGGTTCTGCTGCCACGATGGATAATGAAGGACACTCACCGGTGGCCAGGGACATGGGTACGTCGTCGCAAGGTTATCACCTACCAACAAAACGCTCTAAGGTTGAATTTCCAAGTTTTAATGGGGAAGATCTGCGTGGGTGGTTATTTCGGGCCGAACAATTTTTCGAGGTGGATGAAACACCTATGGAGACTCGAGTGAGATTGGCAATTGTTTATTTGGAGGGAAAAGCCCTACAATGGCACCAGAATTTCATGAGGACCCGGATTGATAAACGTATGCCTAATTGGGGTAAGTATGTTACTGCTTTACAGGATCGATTTGGCTCTTTTCTGTTTGAAGTCCCTATGGCAAACTGGTGCAGTAAGAGAATACTTGGACAAATTTGATGAACTCTTGAATAATGTAGACTTGAATGAATCTTATGTTGTGAGTTGTTTTTTGGCTGGATTAAAAAGTGAAATTGAAATGCAAGTTAGAATGTTTAAACCGAAAAATTTGCAGGAAGCTGTGACTTTAGCCAAACTTCAAGAACAGGCCCTTATCCTAGCCCAGAAAAGAAACCATTCCACAAAACCCCAACCATACCAGAAAACCCTTCCCCTTCTTCCCACACCCTCTTAGACTTCCACCATACCCTCCACTAATTACACACACCCTAATTCTAAACCAAGTACAAATACCACCCTTAACTCTAAATCAGGCAGAAGACTCACACCTCAAGAGCTAGATGACAAAAGAGCAAATGGGTTATGCTTTCCCTGTGATGAAAAATATACCAAAGAGCATATTTGTCCCAAAAGAAAACAACTCTTTCTTATGGAGTTTTCTGAGGAACAGGGGGATAGTAGTGACAAGGAAAATACAGAACAAGAATGTTGGGTCCAGATAGAGGAGATTCAGGACACACCAAATCCTAATAACTATCATATATCCATGAATGCAATGAATGGGATTCATGACTTTCGAACAATGAGAGTCCAGGGCTGCTAAGGGCAAAACAATTCACATACTCATTGATACAGGGAGCACACACAATTTCTTAGATTTGAATGCAGCAAAAAAATTGGGATGTCAGATTGAGGCTACTGAACCCTTCCCAGTCTCAGTGGCTGATGGTAACAAGTTGTACAACAAATCAACATGCAAGAAATTTCAATGGAGAATGCAGGGAGTCAATTTTACTGCAGACATGATGCTTTTACCTGTAGGGGGATGTGATATGGTTTTAGGAGCACAATGGCTGATTACACTAGGAGACATTAATTGGAACTTTCACAAACTAAAAATGGAGTTTTGCAATGGAAGTCAGAAAGTGTCACTCAAGGGTATGCAACCACAAACAGTAAGGATTACTGACAAAAAGAAGATGGATAAATATTTACAGAACCCAGCCCAAATTTCTATGCTACATGTGAGGTTCCTACAAGCAATACCTCAAGAGGGCCTCATTGAACCAAAACCACAACTCTACTCAGCAAAAGTGGACTCACCAACACAACAACCACCTGGACTACACCTGTTATTAGAAGACTTTACTGACCTGTTTGAAGAACCAACCTCCCTTCCTCTACAAAGAACACGGGATCACAGATCATCCTAAATGAAAATATAAGGCCCATAAGCGTAAGACCATACATGTATCCTTCTATACAAAAAACTGAAATTGAAAAAATAGTGCAAGGAATGTTAGATGCTGGAGTAATAAGGCATAGTAGCAGCCCTTTTTCATCACCTATTGTTCTTGTTAAGAAGAAAGATGGAACATGGCGCGTGTGTATTGATTATAGAGAGTTAAACAAGCACACTATTAAAGACAAATTTCCCATCCCTGTAATTGAAGAGTTGCTAGATGAGCTGCATGGAGCACACTGTTTTTCTAAGTTAGACCTAAAGAGTGGCTATCACCAAATAAGAATGAATGAATGAGATATTGAGAAAACTGCATTTAGAACACATAGTGGGCACGCATTATGAATTTCTAGTGATGCCCTTTGGGCTCACTAATGCCCCTTCTAATTTCCAAGGACTTATGAACAAGGTTTTTCAGCCATACTTGAGGAAATTCATTCTTGTGTTCTTTGATGATATATTGATTTACAGTTTAAATGACACCGATCATTTGATGCATTTGATAAGAGGCGTTCTTATGTGTTTTTAAGCCCGTGATTTGATGTTTTAGATATATTTATTGCCTAAATCATGCCACATTTGCGTTTAATCGGGGTATTAAGTGATGTCAGGTGATAAACGAAAGCACACGAAGAAAAGGGCGAAAAACGATGCACGACACAATTTCAAGCCTGTTGACCATGCCCAGGTGCCAGTATGACCACGCTCGGGCACCGAGCAAGAAGCAGCAAGTTCAGCATCCTGTTGCCCACGCCTAGGCGCCGTCTTGTCCGCGCCAGAGCGTCGTTGTCGCCACGCCTGGGCACTTCCGGACTTATCCCCCAAGAAAGGTACTCCACATAGGCCGCGCCTAGGCGCCGTACAGTCCGCGCCTTAACCGTTTTTCAAGTATATAAAAGCCAGATTTTAGCAATGAAGGGGGGTTCGGATTCCTGGGGATTGAAGGCATTTTTTTGGGATTTTGAGCCACAAATTCATCAATCTTTGTAGGAGAAGAAGGGGGATTAAGCTAGAGATTGAAGTTTCAAGCTAGGATTCATCATCAACCAAGCCTTAGGGAGTTTTACTTGCTTTCATTACATGTTTATGTTCATAATTATGTATATGATTGTTCTAGATCTTCTTGAGCTATTGATGATGAGCTAATTTTGTAGAACTAAGGCTATGTGAAGGCCAAATTTATGAGTCAATATATATGAAGTGATTTTTTGTATTAATTCTCCTATTGCTTTGTGTGTTAATTTTATGCTTTTATTCCAATCATGTGTTTGATCACCATATGCTTGCTATCTTGCCTAATCTAGTCATTCGAGAGAAGATAGATTAGGGTTCAAGGGAATTAACACATCATCCGAAACAAATGAGGAATTGCCCCTAGAGATAGATAAAGATTTTCGGGTGTTGTTAACCGGATTTATCCGGGGAAACTTTAGAACGTTAATGCGTGGTTATTGATTAGATTCTCGGATAGACATATTTAGAGAACCGTCAATTAATCATAGGATTATTATGAGCCGAGATATCGGGTAATAGTTAACTAAGAAGTTTCCACCAAAGCAATAGGAGTCTAATAATTCGAGGAGTAACCCATATATATTGACGAGTAGATTCGATTGTAGCATGTACCTTAGTCATATTATCATACGTGAGTTTTAATCTATAGCTCGTTCCTCTTTTATCCTTCGTTTATTCAATCAATTCTTGCACGTTACTTTAATTGTCTTTCTTTTATTGTTTATCATAAACTAAAATACCTAGTCCTTGAGGTTCGACAACCCGGACTTTTAGTCCACTTATTGCTACGCACGACTAGTATACTTGCTATCCAAGCACGTTAGGTTCTAGCGTGTCAGCATTTAAGGAAAACTTTTGAGTTACTTAGGGTTCATCAGCTGGTGGTTAAAAGGAGTTAATGTCAGTTTTGTAGCCATACAGTTTAGTATTTGGGACATGTCATATCCAGGGCAAGGGTTGAGATGGATCCTAATAAGATTCAGGCTGTGAAAGATTGGCCCTTACCTAAAAATCTCAAAGAATTGAGAGGTTTTCTAGGACTGCGTGGGTATTATAGAAGATTTATAAAGGGATATGGGATAATTGCCAGACCACTAACTGACTTGCTGAAAAAGGATGGGTTTATCTGGAACCCCTTAGCTACTGAAGCTTTTCTGAATCTAAAAACAGCCCTATGCCAGGGCCCTATCTTAACCCTGCCAAATTTCAGCAAGGAGTTCAGTATTGAAATTGATGCTTGTGGACAGGGTATTGGAGCAGTTTTATTGTAACAGGGAAAATCTATAGCATTCATGAGTAAAGATTTGACAGAGAGAAATTTAAGATTGTCAGTTTATGAAAAAGAACTGATGGTTGTAGTCACTGCTGTATAGAAATGGAGACCTTATTTGATTGGGAAGAACTTTACCCTAAAAAACAGATCACCAGAGCCTAAAACATCTATTGGAACAAAGAATATCCACACCAAGCCAACAAAAATGGCTAGTGAAGTTAATGGGCTATGACTACTCTATTGCTTACAAAAAGGGAAATAAGAACATTGTGGCTGATGCATTGTCTAGATTACCACATGACAAAGAAGGAGAATGTAATGCTATCATCACCATTAAATCAGACCTCGTTACAAAGATTAAGAATAGCTGGACCACAGATCCCAAACTCCAGGAGCTCATTCAGTCTCTCCACAATGATATAACCCCAACCACCAAGTATGAATTCAGAGGAGACCTACTTACTAGGAAGGGAAAATTGCTAGTAGGCTCAGATTATGTTTTAAGGAATGACATCCTCACACTTCATCATAGCAGTCCATTAGGAGGGCACTCTGGTATACATGCTACTTATCAAAGAATTAAGGAGAGTCTGTATTGGAGGGGCTTGAAAACAGATGTCCACAATTTTGTCAGGGCTTGTGAAGTCTGCCAAAGATGTAAAGGGGAAAATATACATACACCTGGCCTATTACAACCATTACCCATCCCTGACTCCATTTGGCAAGATATATCTCTTGATTTCATTGATGGTTTACCACCTTCTGGGGGTAAGGATTCTATCCTAGTAGTGGTTGATAGACTTAGTAAGTATGCTCACTTCATGGCTTTAAAGCACCCCTATACTGCCATAACAGTGGCCCAAACCTTTTTCAACACTATCTTTAAACTACATGGTCTGCCTAGAACAATTGTGAGTGACAGAGGGTCCATCTTCCTAAGTCAGTTTTGGCAGGAGTTGTTCAAGTTACAAAAGGTTAAACTTCTAACTTCTACTGCCTACCACCCCCAAACTGATGGGCAAACTGAGGTGGTTAACAGATGTTTGGAGAGCTATTTACGGTGTATGACTTTTGACAGGCCAAAGGAATGGGTCCAGTGGTTATCTCTAGCAGAGTATTGGTACAATACTACTTACCACTCTTCAACAAAAATGACCCCTTTTGAGGTGGTTTATGGGCAGAATCCCCTATGTACCAGCCTTACATTGCATTTGAATCAAAACTGGATTTGGTTGATAGAAGTCTACAAAATAGGGAAGCTACTTTGAGGTTATTGAAAAATCACTTGATTACTGCTCAATCGAGAATGAAAAAACAGAGTGATAAAAACAGAAGTGAGAGAGAGTTTCAAGTGGGGGATTGGGTCTTTGTTAGACTCCAGCCCTATAAATAGTTATCTTTAAAACCTCATTCCTATCATAAACTGTCACCTCGATTTTTTATTCCATTTCAGGTTATCAGCAAGATTGGAGCAGTGGCCTACCAGCTTCAACTACCAGCAGAAAGTAAAATCCACTCAACTTTCCATGTTTCTCAGTTAAAAAAAACAAATTGGCGCACACACTTGCACCCCAGACTTACCAGTTATGCTCACTCAACACAACAACATTGTACTTCAATCGGAATCTATGCTTGACCGCTGCATTGCCAAGAAGAACAATCGCCCCATTACTCAAGTATTGGTAAAATGGTTCAACACAGCTCTAGAAGACAACATCTGGGAAGAATTGTACTCATTTCAACAGCAATTTCCAAATTTTCATCCTTGAGGACAAGGATTCTTTAATGGGGAAGGGATTTGATATGGCCCGTTTAGAGAGGGAAACAACAACTTTCAAACAAAGGAAAAAACGCAAAACAAATAAGAAGAGAAAAACAAGTAAGAAGAAACGCGCACTGGGAACACAACTTAAAGAAACGTGAAAAGAAGGCAAGAAAACGCAGAAATAAAACACATCTTTACTGTAGCAACTCCATTTGTAACTGACAGCTACATCAGCAGAATGGGTTGTTGGGTTGTTATTCGGTTATGTAGATAGGTGGGTATAAATAGCAAAATTAGCAGTAGAATCATCATCGATTGGGTAGATTGATCATTGTAATTTTTCTCTTAACCTCTTTGTAACTTCTTTGCTTTGTAAACCCTAGATTTCATCTCCAGAATTGATTTCTCTTGCTTTGATTCTCTGGTGAATTCTTGAGTACTTCTCTCATTGGTGTATCTGTGTGTGTCAAGGCCCTTTATTAAAGGTGATGCCATCACAAATTCCAACTTTCTATAGAGCATTCTATACTCCTGGATTATGATACACGTATACGCCTATACGGATATAAGGATACGATACAATATTGTACAAATATGAGATATGATAAACTTCAAAATTTTAAGATATGATACGCTGAGGATACGTCTATGTATATACACGTATAATATTTAAAAATAAATTCAATTCAATAGATTCATTGACACAGAAATTGTTGTCTAATTCCTTAAATTTATATGACATTTGTATAACATTCATGTTTAAATTTTAACAAAAGATCGAAAATATTATCTCTTTTCCTATTTTAGCTCAAAAAGTATTGTATAATATTAAAAAAAATTCTCTGCTTGGTATTCAAGGCGTATCAGACACTTCAAACTTTCTATCAGATACGGTATCTAACATTATACTTCAAATTTTGTATCGATACGGTATCTAAAATTTTTATTTTTTTTATTATTTTTGGACACTTCAAAAATGTTCTGGGCATGGTATCCGAGAGTATCCGTGAAGGATATGGGTACGATACAGACCAATCCAGATCTTCTGTTACACATTCGTGTTACATTTCCTGTTACATGCATAGATGTTTGACAAGTGTATACACGGGTAGTTGGGATGTGGAGAGAAAAATCTTAAATTTTTATCCATATTACATAATTTTCTATTTTCACATCCTAACCGCCCGTGTATACACTTGTCACGCATCTATATGTATAGCAGGAAGTGTAACAGGAATATTGTAACAGAAGATTTCATTTGGATACCGATACGATACTGCACTGTGTTATTTTTAGGAGTATTCGTGTATCATAACTCCGTCAACGATAAATCACAAACTTGTAAAAATGTATAATATATAATTATATATTATGTATATCTATCTCTATATCTTTTGTTATTTGATTTATGATTTTGGTCATTTTCATTAGAAGAAAGCTCATGTTAAAAGTAAACTCAGAATGCATTGGAGCTTGTAAATATTTTTTTTTTTTTTTTTGAGGTCAGCTTGTAAATACTCGAAATATATGGAAACTCATTTAATGAATTTCAGTTCATGTTTATTTATTTATTATTGTTATTACATGAAAGTTCATTTATAAGAATATTATTATATGATAGTTTTTTGGGAAAATTACTAAAGCCCCCTAAAATAAATTTATATATCCAAAAAATCCATAAAAATATTTTTCAATCTCAAAAACCCACTCTACAAACTTTTCAATCAAAAAGCCCCAAAAGTTAATATTAAGAACTTTTTTGACTAAACTAAAGTTAAGAATTGATCAATTAATCTTTTTTATCGATTTTTTTTTTGTTTTAAAATTTTCAAATTGATAGGTTGAAAAATACAGATTCTTATTTATTAAATATTTTTAATAATTTTATATAATTTATTTTTTATTTTACTATGATAATTATCTAAAAATATATATTTTTTAAACATCTTAAAAATATTAAAAATCTGGAAAATATAAAAATAAAATCATATTTAATCAATTATCACCATAAAATTTCTAAATAAATAAATCTCTATACAAAATTATAATTAAATAAATTTTAGTCTAGAAGGCTAAAGGTAATTAAGTCCATAAATTTATTAACCAAAAAATTTGGACTTTTTTGGGATGAAAAGTTGGTGGAATGGATTTTCTGGATTGGAAAATTTTATTAAGGGTTTTTTGGATATAAAAAGTTATTGTAGGGTTTTTTTAGTAATTTTTCCTAATTTTTTTACTGTATTTTTTAAATAAATCACGTCTAAAAGTATTCAATATAGAGAAGCGGATGTTAGGAGTTCTTGGATTTTTTTTACTTCAATTCCATATTAAGAAGTACATCCTATTGATGAGCTTATCGCTTGATTAGTAGAATTAAATACTCTCTTCGCTTTTTGTTTCCACGATTAAAGGAAATGTTTGCCAAAGAACTTGTATTGCAATTGTGAATGTTGTTTATGGAGACTCGAAACTTCATATTTTATGCAATTACGATTATCTACAAAAGAACAATTATGATTATTCTAAAATTCGGTATTGAGAACTTCGATAAAAAATGACTCATTAAATGTGATAACTGCATCGACCTCCCCTGAATTGTGAACATTTTGGCGTTCACATCCCCCACCTTTGGTATATTGATATGTACCTCCCCTCTTTCATTTTTTTAGTTATATTTATTAGTTAAAGACACAAATACACGCCCCTTTTGAATTAAAAAAAAGATTAGTTTCACTAAATTATATTTGGGGAATTTAAAAGTATCGAATATCATCATCATCATCATCATATAATAATAATAATAATTATAATAATAGCAGTAGTAGTAGTAATAGTACTAATAATAATAATAATGAAGCATCCAAAACTAAAAATTTATAGAAATATAACGCTAAACTCCTAAAAGAAAATTTCTCTAGATTAATCGTGAACTTCCTTTGGTCTAAAATCATATTACTTAAGTACTACTATAATTCAAACATTTTTTTAAACATGAATAATTCAAATTTTCTTGTAATATGTAGATAAAAATGTATCAAGTTTCTTTTAGTTCATTTTTATAGAAAATGTATGAATTATATTAACATACCCAAGGGAAATCACGATTAAAATAGAAGATACTTTCTTTTAAGAGTATTTCAACAAATTTTTAATCGTGAATTATTATTATTATTATTATTATGATGATGATGTCATTTGTTGGTATTTCTTTTCATTCTCCAACACATTATTCAGTGAAGTTAACTTTTGTAACTCCAAAGTGAGGGTATTTTAGTTTAAACTAGTAAATATAATGAAAAAATTAAAAAAAATGGAGATATAAGCCAGTATATTAAAAGCCAAAAGTGTTAAAATTAAATTTTAATAGTTCAGAGGAGGTCGATACAATTATCTCTCATAAATTATTTTCCAATCCAGCATGTACTCCATTTTTTTTTAATACAAAAGGGATGGGGATACCCTAAATATCTAGCCCAACAAACCCGGGTTGATAGTTGTCAACTGAGCCATAAAGATTCTATCAAACTCCATAAAGGAGGGAGAGCCACACAACTGTGCCTCCTGGGTTTTGAACCCAGGACCTCCCACTCACAAGTGGGAGGTGGTACCGCTAGGCCAAAGCCTAATTGGTAGCATGTACTCCATTTTATCCTTTTAAAGTATGTCTTTGTTATTTCTCAAATATACATTAGGTCTTGTTTCAGCTTATTTGATTTGAGTCCAAGCCCAAAATATGTTTAAACCGAGTCTGAACCAAGTCTAATTGGGCTGCAAAATACAATATATTACATATAGATTCTATAGAGGTGCATGTCTCATTGCGTCCTACTCCATTTTTATCCTTACTGATCCAAAGAAAGAAGGCCCAACTATCAGAAACTATTCTACTCATCAAACCTGAAAGTGGTGGAATTTATGGATTAATTTTAGGTTTCTTCTTATATTTCATACATACATTACGTGTAAAAGGGATACATCAAATATAAGATGAAATATTAAACCCGTGACCTGTATGCTAGCTACTGTATCAGTGTGGTCATTATACAATATCTCATATAAAATTTCAATTGCTAGACTTGACTTTTTATCTTAACTCACATATTGGATACAGACGTACGGCATAGTGATTTCATTCTTGAAAGGGAAGGGTTGATACTTGATGCCATTTGGTGAGATAATAATAACGATTGATGCCACTTGGCAGAATAAATTGTATTATGCTTTTCTTGGTGTAAATTGTTAATACATTTTGATCAAGGGTTGATTTTTTTTGGCCCCGCCCTCCTCCCCCACAACTCTTAAGAAATATTCTTTTGGTCCTATAAATTTTGTCCCTTTGAAAACCTAAAATTATCAAACTTTTGTCCTTTTATTTTGCATTTGCCCCCAACTAAAAATCATGGCTTCATCGCTGCTCACAGTACAACACGTTTAGCACATAAAGATGAAGTTCTGGATAATTATGACTCCAAAATGAGTACGGAAAATATGGTGCAACCAGAGTGTTGCTCCCGGTGCATCTATCACCATACATTTATGGAGTGGTGGTAGTTTTCATCCCCCGCTACCCATAAATAAATCACCCCCAACACTTGAATTTGTGACCATGATACATCAGGAACAACAGTTTCGATGCACTATAGTATTTTCCCATAATTAAGTGCATTGTACCTCGTCCAAGGAATGGAAAGTTGCACAGCAGTCAACGCCTGGTGCATGACTTCATGTATTGTTCTGTTACTATTGACAATGTTTGTCGCATTTCATCATAACGTGGGTGGAAGAGTATGCTTTACAGTTTCAATTTTTCTATTTTGTATTTATTTCCAACTAAAAATCATGGCTTCGTCGGTGCTCGCAGTACAACACATTTCCTAAACGAGGACGAAAAATAGATATCGTACATAATTTGGTGCATTGTACCTCGTCCAAGGAATGGATAGGTGCACAGCAGTCAACGCCTAGTGCATGACTTCATGTACTGTTCTGTTACTATTGACAATGTTTGTCGCATTTCATCATGGTGTGGGTGGAAGAGTATGCTTTACCGTTTGAATTTTTCTATTTCATCTCGTTTTAATCATACAACACATTTCATTCATGGATTGTCATCGTTGATGATGTTGAACGGATTTTAATAGTGGAGGAGTATAGCTTATGGTTAGTATTTTTTTTTTTATCACCATTCGATATTTTTATATATCTCATTTTTTCAAATAATACATGCACAATGAAAAATGATTGATCACGAAACAAACATTACGACATGTCATATGCCAAATTTGATTTGTTCCATTATGTTGGAGCCTACTAGTGTTTTTTTTTTGAAGGAAACATAATGAGATACATTAATCAACTAAATTAGATCCACAAGTAAAGCGTTCTTAGCTAACAAAGGTAATTTGTGAAACAATTGATCATCTGAAACGGAACATGATATACAATACGGAACATGATTATATTGTCTCTTAACAAACGAAAAGGAAATACTAAAAAACGAAGATACATTACTGGTAGCCTTTTAATGTGCCAATTCTCAAAATCTTATTTATAAATACATTCATGTATTTGGTATGTATAGTTTATGTGGTATGCACTTGTCTTTTCGCACATTGAATGCCTTTGCACCAGATATTGTCCATTTTGACTGGAGTTTCACGAGTTTGTTATTAAAAAGCGTCATGTTAGTAAGAGAGAGGCTTGGAACTTATATACATCTCAAATACTTCGTTTCCATCTGATGATGTGGGATAACAGTTACATACTTATCAATAATGTATACATTTTTGGGTGTCATTTCATTGATTGGAAATTGAATGGTTATTAACTAGATATAAATGATGATGAATAGTCTAAACATACTATGAATTTGTACCTAATAGTAATAATAATTAAGAATGATCTTAGTGTACCTACCCCATTTATGCCGTTAAGAGCATCCTCATTGGATGTACCTCAAATGGGGTTCTTGGAGTGCCATCTCAGCATTCCAAGAACCTCCCCTTCCAAGCACCCCTGCTTCCCATTCGAAGAACCTCTTTGCACTTGCCACTTCAGCATAGAACCTCTTCCAAAAACCTCTCTTCCCATTGGAAGAACCTCTTTCAAAATACCCAATTAATAATAATTTATAAATAATTAATTATATAACTAAATAAAAAAATTTACGTTTCAAAAATAATTGATTAATTTAAATATATATTTTAAATTAATAAATTTAGAAAATAATTAACTAAATATATTTAAAGATATTGTGAAAATTTAATAATCATGCAATTATTAATTAAAAAATAGAAAATTTATGACATTTTTTTGTTATTATTACAACAAATTAACAAGGCATACAATTGTAAACATGGCAATTATCGAACAAATTAAATTTTGTAACGGCTAGTTTTATAACGACTAGTTTTGTAACGGCTAGTTTTTTAATTACATACAAATTATAACAAGTACAAACCAATTAAATTAATTGAACAAAATTAAATTTTAAATAAATTTTAAATTAAGTTTTGTTGAAATGGTGGGTATTGTGGAAATTGTGAAAATGGCGAGTTTTGTAGATTTGGTGGATTTTGTGGATTTGGTGAATTTTGTGGGGATTGTGTGGTATTATCTTGAAAACTTTGATTTGGATAATTGGGAGAGTTTAGTAAATTTATATAAGAATTTTCGAAATTTCCTTCCATTGAAAATATTTGAAAAAAAATTAAAGATAAATTTGAGAGGATTTAATAAATTGGAAAGAAGATGGGAGATTGTTGTGATTAATTATTGGGAAAATGGGTAATATTTATAGATAAATTTTAAAAAAATAATTAAAAAAATAAATAATTACAACGGCTAGAATTTTGTAGCCATTGGAAGAAAAGTGGACTTAACAACAAAAGAAGACAAAAAGGCAAAATAAAAAAAAAACAAAAACAAAACAATAAAAAAAAAAAGAAAGAAAAAGGGGGTGAAGTACCCGGTTCTTGCAGAGGAACCGGGTACTTCAATTTTGCCTCCACCTAAGCTTCCCCATTGGAAGAGAGGGGATCATGGGATGCCACATCACCCCATGATCCCCTCAAGTACCCCCAAATGGGGATGCTCTTAATAATGCCGAAAGATTATCACCATCATATTTCCTCCTATTTGTAGTGCTATATATCAATATAATGTTATGGTCTGAATACAATCAACACTTAAATAATAATCTACACTAGCTATATGAAAGTAAGGTAAAAGAGAGACTAGTGATATTGATTTTGAATTTTGATCCTACTACAAGCTTCACATGTTTTGGAATGATGAATTTTATTACAATTTTATGTGCTTCGTTTTAAAAAGGTTCTTATGAAATTTTACCAGCACTTTATTACTAAATCATACTAAGTTTTATTTTGAATTTATTGTAACATACTTAGTCATACCACCTAATAAAACTCACTACATATCCGTCATATATATACATAATTTTAATTCAAAAAATTCATGTAAAAAGTTCATTTAAAATTCCAACTAAACCTATAAATTTGCACGATTGCTCTCATATTAAAATCGATAATTTGATTACGAACATAAATTTATCAAAATTCCCGTAAATTTTTGGTTGAAATTTATATTGTTAGAGATATTTACCAAATGGGAGCTTCGCATATACTTATTGTTGTGGGCTCACGGGACAGGAAGAATTATTTGTAGTGGACCTGAAAATTACTCTGTAGATAAGAAATAAAAAGAACAATTAATTATACGTCATTTGTAACTACATACAAACGTCACATCGACTATAAATGATCACTCCGAATATAAAATCAAAAGCAAAAAGGTGGATACAAATAATTTACATTTAAAGAAGAATAATAATCATACATATATGTGGGCCTAGTATACATATATAAACTTTTTTACATGTCTTCTCCAATAATTCCTCGTGTGAGAGCCCAAAAGTGAAGCCTAAAGAACCGTTGGAAAAATCCAAGAAAAAACTCACTTTCGACCTACAATTCCCCATATATTCCCTACACAAACATTGTGGTCGAGGTCCCGACGCTTTGTAACTCTTATTTTTTCACCTATGGACCATTTTCCTCTACGAGAGGAGAGTGGCGTTTGACTGCAATTGGGAGTCCTTTGGGGAAATCGACGAATGGGAAGGCGACTGCCTCGTCCGATTGGGCTAAGGTCCATTCGAAATTGAGGACAAGATGGTGAATAAATAGGGCCATTTCGAGCTTGGCTAACTCGGATCCAGCACAAAGTCGCGGTCCTCCACCAAATGGCAAGAAGTAGTTGTTGCTACTTGGATTTGAAGCTCCGGAACTATTATTCTGCAACACCAATGAAAACGACTTCAAAATAATAATTCTGGCAATTCTTGTTTCCATAATTCTATTACAATATTTTGTTTTGCTAGTTTAAGGAAGCAAAAAGTACAATACCCTAATATTTTATTTATCTTCAAAAATTAGAAACTTACTCTTGAATCATACTAAACCTTCCCATTTTAAAAGGATCCATATATACTAAACATGAGTTCGGCCCAAGGTTCGAACATCTATCATGATTGTGTAATAATATAAGCCGACGCCACTCCGATCATCATAACTTACAAATATACTTGCCGATTTAAGGTAGAATTGCAAATATCAGCATTTTGTTAAAAATTAGAAACCCAAATTCTTGGTCAACCAAAAGTTTTACTAAAACAATTATTATGTAAAAATAATTTTATAGCTTTGAAGTGCAACTTAGAATGAGGTCACAATACTAACAGAGATAACCCTTTTTTTTCTATTCTTCTTTTCCTTTTTTTGTTAAAAAAAAAAAAGAAAGTAAAGCCACAAAAAGAGAAAATATAGAAAGTAAAAAAGGGTTGGACCAGCAAAGAAAAGCAGTCGTGCATGTGCACGTGCAACCCCACAATCCACATGGGGGACTTTAGTCATCAATTCTCTCTCTCACCCACGCACGGGTGGGAGCTGGGTAAAGATTTTCTACTCGCTTTCCTACTGTTTTCCCGTGGGCCTCCTCCCACTCCGTACGAGTTTCCGACCGTTCGTTAATCGTCATGACAGTCATTCGGTGGGCTCAAACGGATTATGATTCATACTTATGATTTCCCCCTTTATCTTTATTGATAGGACCCTAAAGACGGCCCTGATTGAATTACTTTCGACCCCTTTGCCCATACTGGATTTTCTTATCCACTATATACCCAATTGAGGTTAGAGAGTGTTTGACTAAATTTATAAGCTCGTTAAAACAAATTATAATATGATTTAACGACTTATAATATGAGATTATAAGTTCTTACTAGTGTTTGATAATTTTTTTTTTAGTATCCAAGTAAAATTTTGCACCATTGATATATGTAGGATGTTATCAGTATTTTAAATGACAAGATCATATACTTATTCTTTCGCTCGGGTACCTTATTGAGCGAAACTTTTCACTCACCAACCCCGTCTAACCATACTCGATTTTAGTTATACCCCATTAATTATATGACAAAAGTTCTTACATTTTTTTTAGTGTACATTAATTAAGTTATAAGCATAACTAATAAACAGTTCGGATCTTTTATTACAAATAAAGTTGCAATCTCCTATTATATTTTACATATGAATGATATGACATTAAATATTCTCTTTGAATATAAATTTAATATGAATATTTTATTCTTATCGGGCAAATATTACATTTTACAATAGAAGATTACGCTGTCTAAAATTGTGTTATAAATCAATTGGGTCAAATTAGATACTTAATAAGAGAAGTCGGAGTTAGAGTTGATTGGTCAGCACTGCAAACAATGAATGAGAGAGAGAGAGAGACGGTAAATAAGCAGAAATGTGGCAGTGTTTATAAAGAGAGAGAGAGGAACCTGTTGCTGCTGGTGCTGCCATCTCCATGGATTGAAGTGCCAAGCTTGGTCAAAAAGTGATTCATCTAAATGCACTGCTGCGATCACCGGCAACACTTTCCAACCACATGGAATGTCATAACCTTTTTTTCCATATTAAAAATATTATTAGATGTTTTAAATTAAAAATATGATTACTCTTTTAGAAATTGATAAATTTACACCTCACTTATTGCATAATAACATAAAGTTCCCTCACATTAATACATTTTTTATAATTACTTCATGTATTTAAAAATTCTTATAATCTTACTCATTGATTTTATGTCAAATTGAATCCAGTGATTCGAGTGTAAATTCTGTGTATATCTTATTTCACATAATTATTTGTGAAGACCACATACAATATACTTAATCGTGGAATAAATATAAACACTAGGACATTGGTCTAATATAGATTTTCCTCTGTAAACCCTATAAATAGTTCTCACGGGTGTTCATTTTTGCCTTTTTGGGTACTTTTGTTAATTACACAATAAATAAATAAAAGGGATTTGTGTGTAATTTTCTCTTGAAATTTTTAATTCAAGGAAAGAAAAATGGATTTGCTGTCAAGAAATCCATACCTTTATAGCGAACATCTTTAAGGGCTTTTCTGTGTAGAAATCTAACCACGTTCCCAAGCCTTAAAGTCTCACTTATTACCTGATAATACATATATTATACATACAATGTGTTGTCAATATTCTTGGAATTATTACTATATATAGTAAGGATTATCCTATGATAAAAATATTTGGGGAAAGAAGGAAACTTCTTATTAGTTCTTCTTACACATTGTGTGAACTCCATTTTCTTGTACTCTTCCCAACTCAATTCTGTCTTCCCTGTTTCCTTCTTTGCTTTCGCAATCTCCATGTGTTCTTCCTAATTAATTTATTTAAAATAGAACTCAACATTAATCAAACAAAACAAAATAGAGAATATAATTAATTAATCAATTATATGAAAAGGGGGTTTACCCTTAATTGCTGAACAGCAGTAGGACAACCCTGCAAGAAGTAAATGGCCAGAGCTAGAGCAACCGACGACGTTTCATGACCAGCAAATAATAAGCTCAAAACCAGGTCCATAATTTGCTCTTTTGAAAGATTTGAATTCTTCACCACCCAGCCCAGTAAATCGTTTTCGTCTTCCCTCCCATTCCTGATCCTCTCATCCATTTTTCGCTCGATAAATTTAAGGATGATCGATCGAGACTGTCCAAAAATAACCCACCACACACAAAAAACATAAAAAACAGAGCAAGAACTATAATTTATAAACCAAATTATAGTAAATAATCTCTATTTTTTTTTACCTTTAAAGCCCTTCTATATGCAGTTCCAGGGAAATTCAATGGAGCAGAAACCACTCCTTTCATGAATGTAATATACTCTGTTTTCAGCTGCTCTGTTTCTAGTTTTCCAGGTTGAAGGCTCATTATATGCTCTGCCATCAAGTTAAATGTAAACTGCAAAAACAAAGAAATACTTACAACCAAATACAATATATATATATATATATGTATATGGGATTGTGTATAAACCTTCTTTGCTTCATCCTGAGCACAAATAACTGAATTATGAGTCCAGGAGGACAGAACAAACAGAGTATGCTTTTCGACCTCGCGGAGAAGATGAGATTTCAGCCTAGCATTACTCAAGAAATTGAGAGAAATAACCCTCATATCTCTATGCATATCTCCAACCAAAACAAGCATAGACCATTTCCCAAGTATCCCACCAATGCTTCTTGGGTAGCTGCACTCGAACAATTTCCCTTCATTCTGTAGAATGAATCTGTTCAGCCCTGCATCAGCTGATACTATTGTGGGTTCCCCAAATAAATGGGATTTGTAGATTTTTCCATATCTGCATGAAAATTTAAATCAGACTCCTTTTTCTTTTTTTTGAAATAGACGGTCACATCGCTATAACTATCATCGATCGACACTATTCTATTACAACTTAGGAGATAGTGAACTATTATATAAGCAGAAAAACAACGCACAAAACTTATGGAATCGAACCATGACTTCTGGGTCATAGAGCCTTAATCTTACCATTTGCCCGCCAAGAAACCACTGGCCTTTAAAATCAGAATTTAAGTACAAATTTTTGTGGGTTTTTGTTTTGAAAATTAAATTACCTGGAAATGTGTTGTTCCATGTATTTTCCAATAGTGGTAGCTGGATATGGCTTCAGATAAGCAATGGTTTCACCAAGAAAAGGCCAACCCATGCTGCCTGGTGGAAGATTAAGAGAGTAATGTTTTCTTCTACAAAGGTTATATATAATTAGAGACAAGCTTATGAAAAACAGAGCAAACTCCAACGTCCCAAAATCACTCATCGTTTCTCTCTCTCTAAACAAACTCAAATAAAATGTCTGATTTTTTTAATTTTTTTAAATGTTTGGCCTCCTGTCTAGTTCTGAAAACTTTTCCTACATTAAGCAGGAGGTTTTTAAAGAGGAAAAACAAAAGTTGCTGAGAAGCTTTTTGGCCAATAAGCTGCTTTTTATAGGGGTTAAGCTTTGTTGCCCTTTTGTAGGATTATATATTGAAAAATAAATTAATGTAAAAGTTTTTGACCACTAGTTGTCCAATATATATCTTTCACCACGTGAAACCTAATTCCACTTCTATTTGAAGTTCCTTCATAGGATAATAAAGCCATTTTGAGAGAGGTTTTAATAAACTCTAACTTTTCTCTTGACAACGTGTAAGTCCACAATAGTGCTGAATCATGATACAAATTATTCAATATTCGACTTAAGATCGTTCAGTAAAAGTTTATTTGAACTCGACTCATTAATATATCTAATTATGCTTGAATAAACATTTGTGTGTCGATAAGTCTAAAGCTCGGCTTGAGCGTAATTCGATTAATAAAAAAGATAATATGATCAAACTACTAAAGTTCACTTCGTGCTCAGCTCGATTAAAGTTTGTTGAGCTCAGCTCAATTAACAAACAAATCAAGCTCAACACAAATTCTGAGGGTCAATTATAATTCAAACAGGTTTGAAACAACAAATTATTAGACTCGACTCATTTATATGTTTAGCCCACATTCCAATAACTCCACTGCTTTTCTCAAAATATAAATTATATTAAAAAAAAACACTAGCTAATAATGTATTTTTGATCAGCTTACTACTTTCAACTGATTAAAAATATTGGAATAAAGACTAACTAGTCAGCGATTGTTAAATATTTCAGAAAGCTCCAAGGTAAGTTTTTTACTTAAGCATGAGTTAAGTTGTGGGATTGTGTAATTTTTTCACGAAACAAAAACATATTATATTAATCATAATAATTCCATTGTTTTTTATGTAAAAATCTAGAAATTTCATATATTTTTAATACAAAATTATGCTCACTTTTTATTTACAAAAAAGGAGATACCATGCCAATCATCCGTTGCC
Source organism: Buddleja alternifolia (assembly GCA_019426215.1). Lineage (NCBI taxonomy): Eukaryota > Viridiplantae > Streptophyta > Magnoliopsida > Lamiales > Scrophulariaceae > Buddleja > Buddleja alternifolia. The sequence continues at coordinate 36,250,140 of CM033393.1, forward strand.
AACCGGACGAAATGCCAACCAGCATTTTCTCTAAAAATATGTATTCGCCTTTCTGCGCTAAATCTTTCGTATCATGGTGATAAACTAATAATAAAGAAAAAGTAAGTCAAACGCATGAAATTTATTGTTTCTTTAGGCAAGAAAAAAAAAACATTAAAATTTAAAACCAGTCCTACACAATTCCATGTTACGCTTGCAAAAAACTAAATTAAATAATTGAACAAAAAACCAGTAACTTTTTGTATATTTCTAGGAAAATTTATTAGATTTCGTGGCAGGTTCTTTACGAGAAGGATGCAGGCATAAGGTTAGCCAAACAAGTTTGGCGCCTTCTTCAATTTTCGAACTCTCTTTTGAGTCGCTTCTTGAAAGCTCAGTACTTTCCTTCTTGTTCTTCTTTGAGGCGAGTAAAGGCAATAAACCTTCCTTTACTTGGTCTTGCATTCAGGAGGCGCGAGAGATGTTGGTTTCCGGTTTGCGATGGAATATAGGGATAGGTGATAGGATGATTTTGTGGAAGGATCATTGGATATTAAAACCTCGATCTTTTTAGGTTGTTACTTTAGTTAACTCCATCCCCGAGAATGCAACTGTTTCGAACTTGATTGGCTGTAAATTGTAATACTAGGTCATAGCATGGAAATCTGATTAGGCAGACTTTTGGCCACCGAATGTGGATTCTATCTTATTTTTCATTTTTTTTTTGGCAAGTGATGATGATTTGGTGGAGTCAGATCAAAATAGGGTTAAGAAGAGGAGCCAAAATAGAAGCGAGAAGGGTTGGGGTTGACCGGAGTCATCGAAAGGAGCAGAAAAGGGAAGAAGCAGGGGTGAGCCGGTGCTGCAGCTCCGAGAAATGGCGCTGTAGTGCGCCCAAGTAGAAGGGTCTGCGCCGCAGCGCAAGCCAACAACGCTGAAAGCGTTTTTTTTCCTTTTTTTTGGGAATTTGGCGGTTTTTGGCATATTTCCTAGTTCTATTTTGTATGAAATTGTTTCCTAATTATTTGGGATTTATTCCCTAGTATGTTAGGACTAGTTTTCCTACTTTGATAAGGATTTTGATTCTTGTAATTCTATAAATATTAGAACTCATTCTTGTAAATATTGAATCACTTTGAGAAATTGAATAAAAAATCTAGTTGGAGGTGTTTTTTTTCCTTGAGTAGGTTTCCACCAGAAATTCTTTGTCTTCTTTATTGCTTTTGATTTCCCTTTGTTTTCTTATTTTTCCATAAGTATTTTATCATTGAAAGTCTTGATTCCTAACAACTAGTATCAAAAACCTAGGATTTTAGTTTTAGGAGTCGTCTTAGAACTAGATCAGAGGGTAAACATGAGACCTTAGATTAGCTTTGAGAGATTAGGTTGGACAGTAGAGATTTTGGGTTCTGGAACATACAGATAGAGGATTATTTGTACAGAAAAAGCTACACGAACCGTTGATGGGAAAAAAACGGACGAAGATGACGAATGAAGATTGGGCGTTGCTAGATCGACAAGCTTTGGGTGTGATTTGGTTGACGCTGACGAGGAATATTGCTTTCAACATTATCAAAGAGAAGACTACAATAGGTCTGATGCAGGTGATATCAAATATGTACGAGAAACTATCTACCTCGAACAAGGTATATTTGATGCGTAGATTATTTAATTTGAGGATGGGTGAAGGTGGATCTGTGACGGATCACATCAATGAGTTTAACGTGATTTTGACTCAGTTGAGTTTGATTGAAATCACGTGTGTTGATGAGATCCAAGCTTTGATCCTACTTTCATCCCCGACTGATAGTTGGAGTGCAATTGTTACTATGTAAAGTAGTTCTTCCGAGGATAAGACTCTGAAGATCCAAGAAATCCGGGATATGATTCTGAGTGAGAAGATTCACTGGAGAGAATTTGGGGAACTTATGGCACGAGCCTTAAGTGTCAGTGGAAGAACCAGTCAACATAGTCACCTGAGAAAATGCAAGGAAGACGTGGAATGTTTTAATTACGGGAAATTCGGGCATTACCAAAATAAGTACAAGGAGCCAAATAAAGATAGGAAGAAAAAGTAAGATGAGGGATCCATAAATACTATTACAGAGGATCATGTTGATGCTTTGGTATGTTATACCGTGGATCCAAGGGGGAAAATTAAATAAATAATACAAATTTAAAAGAAAAATCAGAAAATAGCATGGAAAAAGTGGGAAGCAGAAAATAGCACGTTACGACATATCACATGTCGTCTCAGGAATTTTTTTTTTTTTAATTGTTATCTGAGACGACATGTGGCATGTCGTCTCAGACTGAGACGACATGCTACATGTCGTCTCAGACTGAGACGACATGCTACATGTCGTCTCACGGGTCAGTCAGCCGTGTCAGCTGACACGGCTGACAGTGAACAGTGAGACGGCATGCCCGATGCCGTCTCACTGTTCATGTTTTTGTTTTTTTTTCCTTCCAGGCTTCTTTCTTCCCTTCTTTCTTTCTTTCTTCTCCCTTCTTTCTTTCTTTCTCCTCTGCTTCTTCTTCTCTTTCTTCTTCTTCTTTCTCCTCTTCTTCTTCTTTCTCAAATTTTACAGCAAAAATTTGTATAAGTTTAAGGTGAAAAAAGTTTGAAAAATCGAACACATTCTCCTCTCTATCTCTTTCTCAACCAAGAACGAAAGGTATAATTTTAATTTTATTAATTTTAGAATGTATATATTTTTATTATAATTTATGATTCAAAAATCGAATTTGTAATAGTAAAATCATGTTTTTAACTATAATTTTTGCATAATTTCATATAATTCTGAAAATTTGCGTATAATTATTGATATAATTTTTGGTATGATTTTTATGAGTTTTTGGTTGAATTGTTTGGTATAATGTTAGAATTTGTTTTGAATTGTTTGGTATAATGTTGTATAATTTTGGATCGTTGAGATTTATTTTTAATTTTTAGGTATAATGTCCATTTTTAATGCTCTTTTTAAATTAGACCAAATAATTCTTGTGTTGTTACAATGTTGAAATTGGTTGGTATAATTGTTTAATTAGTAAATTGATTTTTTATTTTTAGTGTTATTTTGGAATTATTTAGTATAATATTTGAATTTTTGGTATAATATTGAAAATGTTAGGTATAGTTGAAATGTTTGGTATAATGTGTATGTTTAGTGTTTAATTTTGAATTGTTAGGTTTTTATTGTAGATGGTTGGTTTAATTTCGAATTGTTTGGTATAAGTTCGAATTAATAGGCTTAATTTCGTGTAGTTAGATTTTTTTTCGAATAAGTAGGTATGTTTTGTAATTGTTTAGTATAATGTTTGAATTTATAGCAATAATTTTGAATTTTTAGGTTCGATTTCGAGTTGCTAGGTTTAACTTAGAATTGTTGGGTATAAATACTTTGATTGGCTTAATTTGGAGTAGTTAACTTTAATTTTGGATTAATTGCCCAATTTTGGAAATGTTTGATACAATGTTCGAATTAGTTGGAATAATTTTTGAATTGTTTGGTATAATATGAATGTATAGGTTTGATTTTGAATTGTTTGGTATATTTACGAGTGATTAGGTTTAATTTCGAATTGGATTATTTGTTTTGTAAACTTTCAAATATTACGTTTAATTTAGAGTAGTTGGATTGGTAGTTTAAATTGTTATGTTTAAATATTAAGTGTAACTTATATCGTACAATGTAAATTAACATTCTTGTGGATATATAAATGCAGAATGGTCGATCGTAATGTATATGGCCCAGTTGATGAGAGCGTATTATATGATCAGGACAATGATAGATAGAGAGGAGAATGTGTTTGATTTTTTCAAGCTCTTTCCGCCTAAGATTTTGCTTAAAATGGTGGACAATTCAAGAAGAAGAAGAAGAAGACAATTCAAGCAGAAGAAGAAGAAGAAATGGAAGAGCTCTCGGTTATTTGTACCGAGGAAACGAAAAAAAAAAATAATCCATCAACAGTGAGACGGCATGCTGCATGCCGTCTCACTGTTGCTTGTCAGCCGTGTCACCTGACACGGCTGACTGAAATTTCAAAAAAAAAAAAGGTCACTTGAGACGACATGTAGCATGTCGTCTCAGATAACAATTAAAATTTTTTTTTTTTTACCTGAGACGACATGTCACATGTCGTCTCAGTACTGAGACGACATGTGATATGTCGTAACGTGCTATTTTCTGCTTCCCACTTTTTCCATGCTATTTTCTGATTTTTCTTTTAAATTTGTATTATTTATTTAATTTTCCCGATCCAAGGGGTACTTGGATTTTAGACTCAGGTGCATCCTAACACTTTACATCGGGGGAAAGAATATTCGCCAACTATGTTTCCAGTGAGTTTAGAAAGGTTTTTCTAGGTGGAGACGAAACCTTGAACACAGTAGGTAAAGGTAATGTTAATATCGAGGATGCCAATGGAGTGTACTTTGGTTGTGAGAGATGAGACACGTTTCTGGTCTTAGAAGGAACCTTATATTCGTGCGTCAGTTAGATCGAGAGGGATATACCACAGTATCCAGTGGTGGATCTTGGGCGATCACCAAAGAGAATAGGATAGTGGCGAGTGATTCGAGAAAGAAAATATTGTACACGCTGAAAAAAAAAAGTCCATTAAGTGGGGGTCACTGGAGTCGGACGAATTGATAGGGCATGAAAATGCCTCGATTGAACTCCTTTGAGTTTGGAGATGTTTCAACTAGACCGGGTCTTTTCACTTAGGAGAAGTGGAAAAGTTTATTGTTTCAAGTTTGAGTTCGGGTTATTTTGATTAGTGTCTAAGTGGGAGATTGATGGGTTTGGTGCAGTCGGATAAAAATAGGGTCAAGAAGAGGAGCTAAAATAGAGCTGGAAAGGGTCGCGGTTGACCAGAATCTTTGAAAGAAATCAAAAAGGGGAGAAGCATTGGCAAGTCAGCGATGCAGCGCACCTACAGAGAAGGGCCTGCTCGCCCGCGCCGCGACAAGCAGTTTCGCTCACCGCAGCGTAGATGAGCAATGACCCGTGCCATTGCGAGCACCTCTGCTCTTCGCGACACGAGCCAACAGCATTGAAAACACGTTTTTTCATTATTTTTTAAAATTTGGCAGTTTTTTGGCATATTTCCTAGTCCTATTTTGTATGTAATTGTTTCCTAATTGTTTGGGATTTATTCCCTAGTATGTTAGGATTAATTTTCCTACTTTGATAAGGTTTTGACTCTTGTAAAACAATAAATATTAGAACTCACTCTTGTAAACATTGAATCACTTTGAGAAGTTGAATAAAAGATCTAGTTGGAGGTGGTTTTTTCCAATGTTTTAAAAGGCGAAAGCGCGGGGCGGGGCATTTTATGTCCCACGGGGCGGGGCATAAGCCCCAAGGCACGGGGCGTATGCCCCGCGAATTTTGCTTTTTTAGTATTAAAAAAATATAATATAATATTAAAAATTAATTTAAATTAGCAAAAAATTATAAAATTGAAGGATAAATTAAGTACAAAAATAAGATAGAGAAAGTTAAAAATAATAATATATTCAACTATGCAAACTAAATGTCCAAGCTCAACTCTTGCAAAAAACAATCAAGATAGACAAAATAATTGTTTCAAATTCTAGTGTTACGCAAAATAAAGATTTAAAATAATAGTTAACGAGCACTAATTTACTCAATCACTATCAAAAGTCTCATCATTAAGATCATTATCTTCATCTTCGGCTCTCAATACTCGAGCATTAAGCTGTGTTGCTCTTGCAGCTTTTTTTTTTTTAATGTTTGATTTAATTGAATAGGTGGGGCATGAGTTTTTACTAAAAGAATAAAACATGCAAAAAATTTAAGTGGGTTTTAGATTGGAAATTGGAGAAGAAAATTAATTTAGGTCTAAAATCATACCATATGGACATGAAATACATTGGGCGTATGCCCAGGGACTGGGCGCATTTTCGCATGGAGCGTACACCCCAATTGATTGGGCGTACGCCCATGAGGGGTTACGCCCCCCTCCTATTGCCCCGGGCATTTTAGCAACGCCCTGCCCCGGGGCGTATGCCTCGAGACTGCCTTTTAAAACACTGGTTTTTTCCCTTGACTAGGTTTCCACCAAAAATGCTGTCTTTTTTATTGCTTTTGATTTTTCTTTGTTTTCATACTTTTTCCTAAGCATTTTGCCATTGAAAGCCTTGATTCCTAACAAGTGATTCTATCTTCTCTATTAAATGTGTTCGCATCCTTTCCTGGACTCTTTAATTTGGCATTACTCAAAAAATGGGTTATTCACAGTTAAAGGTGCGTATCACGTGGGAAGTCGCTTGGACAATGTAGACTGAACGAGCCTGGGGCTTGAAAATTCATGAAGGGAGCCAAAATTCCTCGTAAGGTGGGGATTTCTAGGGGAGTCGTTCCAACTATGGCGAATTTACTTCGCAAGCGATGTAGAGTGGAGAATGTGTTACCCTTGTTGTATCATGCATGAGGAAACGGATGTTCATGTGCTTTTGGAACATAATTTAGCTCGGCATATTTCGTCTCTCTCTCTAATCTCCCTTGGTCCGTAATCGTGGGATGGTAGATTAGATATGTCGTGGATAATCTTGATGGTGATGATACTCTCATTTGTTTCACACACTGATGTATACTATGTATGGACTCCACACATAATTGTGTGAAAAAGATAGACACAATGATACACCTTGGAGTAACACCCCCAATGTACCATAGAATTATCCCTTTGTACTTGGTTGCTTTCCTTAAGGCTCAAGTTATCATAGAAACTAAATTAGTTCCTAAGCCTATTGCAATCCAATGGCAGCGCTCAGAATTCGATTACATTAAGTTAAATTTTGATGGGACTCTTTTGCAACTGCAAAATGGCGTTGGGCTAGGCGTGGTAGCTCGTGATTCGGAAGGTATATGCATTGCTTGGTTTACTCGTTTTGTTTCTCATGTCTCAGATCCGGAACAAGTTGAAAAAATGACTTCAAAAGAGGCTATGGAGCTTGTGATGAGGAGGGGTGGGTAGTTCATTATCCTGGAAGGGGGTTGCTCTTCTGTTTTGACTAACATTCGTAGTCCAGATATGGACTGCTCGAGTTCTTATCTGTTGCATCGTTTATTTCTGATACTAAATTATGTTGCTAATTAATTTTCCTACGTTTTATTTAGTCAGGTTAGAAGGACGGACAATTGTGTTGCTCATTCGTTAATTAGGTCGGTTGTTGTCAACCATGAGGATTGAGGGGTTTCTTGATCCTCTACTGTTCCTTTTGCCTTTACTTTTGTTGTGTTTGGTTTAAAAGAGAAACATCGAAAAGCTTGCTTGTATCTATGGAATTGGGCTATCATCCAGTCTGGGATTGAATTGACATAGTACACTTCATTAACGTAAAGTTTTCATAATATTATTTCACTATTTTAGATATATGTCCATAACTATTCTATTTGATTACATCCATTAACAGATGATATTGCAGTTCATATGTACTTAGCTAGTTATACAAAAATGACAATTAGAATTCTATGTTAGACCCCAAAATATGTGAGTTTGATTTTATTAAAAATCATGTATAGGTTTTGAGCGTTAGGCTTGTTATAGGCTTTTCTTTACTTTTATTCTAGATTGTTAGGTTAAACATTCTTAGACTGAGCGTCTGATAATTTCTGAGTGAGCTTATCAGTAGTTAAGGTTGAAGACTCAAGCGTCTGACGTCTGAATGAAAATGAAGATTCCAAGAGTCCAAGCGTCAAACTTTATCAAGCGTTGATTATAGGACAAAAATTATTCAAGGATGAATAAGCGTCTATCAATGACAGATTTCACCTGAATTTATTTCTAAGTCCAGAAGGAGTTCAATGCAAATATTCTCAGTTCATTAATTGCCAACGGGCATTTAATTCAAATGCATTAAATGCTGATAAGAGCATTAAATGTGATAAGCACTCCGGGACGTACGGAGAAGCCACCTTATTGGACTGTCAACTATTCGGAGACTACAACACCCACTTTTGTGCAACAGATTTTCAGGAAAAAGGATAAAAGTTGTTTACTCACGGAAGTGAGAGACACGTGCCTGTACATGTGTCAAACGGACACTTTTTCCAAGAATGCCTATAAATGGAACTTCAACAACAAGCCAAAATAATCAATCGATTTACAAGACAAATTGTTATTGCATTGAAGTCTCAAGTACTCAAAATCTTAGAAAAACCAGAATATTCAAGCAAACATTCTCTTTGCTTTTCTTCAATTCCTGAGACAGTCAACCAATATCTCAAACATTCTTTTCGAAGAAACCTACATTAATATTGAGATATTCCAAGTTATTTGAACTTTTCCAAAATCAAACAAACCGTTAGAAAACCCCTATCCAAGCCTCGCGATCTGTGTAAAGTCAAAGTTGGATACTAGCATTATTTCTGGGTGAAAGAAACAAGGGGATAGAAGTATCTTGGAGTAGAAATCTACGTGACCAAGGAGCTCAAGTCATCAACATCCATCTCTCCCTAATTTGTAGAAGCTTCTATGTGATTCTTTGAGAATCATTTTAGTGGATTGCCTCCAAGTGTTCGAGGAGAAGAAGGACGTAGTTGAGATTACACCACCCAAAGAACCTTACAAATATTGTGTTCTTTACTTTACAATTAATTTCATTACTATCATATCATTGCATAAATCTGTTAAGTAAACACAATCAAACGCTAAGCAACTAAGATAGATCTTGTGACGCTAAAACTTTCAAAGAGAAGACGTTAAAATCATTATGTTGTGCTAACACTGATTAAAGAGCTGAACGCTTAAACCTAACTGGTTATAGTATTCAAATCTTGATGTCTAAATTAACTTATAAAATAGTTTTCGAGTAAACGCTCAGCCAAGCGTTTACATTTTCAAGCGTCCAACCACAATTTAATACGAAATATTTTGAAGTCGAAAAAGATTTCAGGGTCTATTCAACCCCCCCTTCTAGACCCTTTCGTATGCCATTTGGGACCAACAAGTGGTATCAGAGCGGTTAAATTTGAAATTTTAAAATTTCCAATCATAATAGCTTGTATAGATCCTCTTAAATCTAGTTGCATTAAAAAATTTCATGGCATTTGCTAAAGTTCCTAAACTGACTGAGTCAAACTATGACACATGAAAAGTCAAAGCAATTACATATCTTTGCTCATGTGATGATGACGTGTGCGATATTATTTCAGATGGACTAATTCAAATTCTCAAGGTTATCACTAGAGCTCCTGGATCCACAGAAGAAACTCCGGATGGCTATGTGGAAAAGCCAAAGCAAGAATGGTCTCCAGATTAGCGTCGAAGAGCGAATGTAGACAATGTTGGTCGTAACGCTCTATATACGGCTATTGGTGATAATGACAACTTATTCAACAAGATCAAGTCGTGTAATACTACTAAGGAAATATAGGATAAGTTAGCTATAATTTGTGGCGGTTCAACACAAATTAAGGAAAATAAACTTTCCATTGTCAAGGAAAGATTTAACGGTTTTAAGATGTTGCCCAATGAGACTTTAGAGCAATTGGACATAAGATTTACAGCTCTTGTTACAGAGTTAACATCTTTGGGTATGGATTTACAAAACAGAGAAATGATGGTTAAGATTTTCAGAAGTCTACCTAGTAGATTTTTTATGAAGACAACAACAATGAGAGAATCGAACATGTTGGATCTTCTAACTCCAGAAGATGCCTTTTCAGAGCTCAAAGCATTTGAGTTTTAGTTGAATTCAACCAGTGATATTGTGAGCAGTCCGGTGATTGAGTCTGGAGTGCTTATAACATCAATCAAGGGTAAATCGGGTAACGAGGGAAAGGTTTTGGATATCAGTGAGGATGAGGAACTAGCGCTATTAAACAGATTCAGAAAGTTCTTAAGATATGAAAAGAAAGAAAATAGTCCTAAGCATCAAGGACAGAGTTCATATCAAGCTCCTGCTCTAGTACAACAACAGTATCAAGCGCCTCAATATTCTGCATCTTCTCCTTCAGCGCCGATTCAGCACCAAGCGTCTACTCAACAGAATCTCTCAGCGCCCGTGGTCTCAAAACCACACACTGCAAGGTTAACAAATGAACAAAAGATGAAAACTAATCTTTGTTATGATTTCAGGAAACCAGGGCACTACCAGGTAAATTGCGCTTATCTAAATATATATAAGCCCTCAAGGCAGGATTCCATGGATAGAAACCAATTTAGGAGCAACCTTCATCAATAAGGTTTGCTAGCGGAATCAGAACCAGTGTCCGCGCCTGAAGATTTGGAGTATTTAGAGGAGAGTAGTGATGATGATGAGCCAGTGGATGACTCAGCGCTTATTTGTCTCATGGCTAGAGATGATGAAGCGTCCCCTGAGGTAAACACTGGGATATCTTACCCTCTCTCTTATGAAGAATTACTTGACAAAGTCAAAAACTATTATAGCGATTGTCAAGATGACACCAAATTATATCAAAATCACTTCGATATCATTTTATCACTCAAGAGTGATAATGTGACGCTCAAGGCAGAGTTGCAAGTTCAGCATCAATGCATTGAAAAGAACAAATCACTTGAGAGTGATATAATCAATCTGAAAAATGATCTTGATAAAATAATCAAGAGAGAAGCTGAGCTGATTGCTAGACTTACTAAATCAGAACAACTCGTCTCATTATTGTCTAAAGCGTCAAGAAAGCTAGACAATGTGACTGAGGTAACAAGGCTATTTGGTGAGAAGATCGGTTTAGGATGCAATAAATTTGATAAACAACTAAATAAATCTAATGTTACGGCAAACAACAAAGAAAATGGTGTTTTCTTTGTTGAGAAAGGTTCAAAAAGTCAAACACCTGTTGAACTGAGCGACAATGGTACGAGGTCAAATGAGAAAGCCAAATCTGACTCAGGAAAGGGAAAGGCGAAAGCAAATGATTCACAAAGAAAGGTTCATCCAAATGCTCAAAAGGCTAAGGATAAACATAACCACTATGAATCAAGCGCTAAGCGTCTAACAACAAAACTGCAACCAAAGCCAGCGCCAAGGAAATACCAGCGTCAATATCCACAACGGTCTACATTATATTATCCTTACTAGGATGATTATGATTATGACTATGATTACTACTATAATCGAGGACATTATTATACACCCAAAAAGCACACACAACACAAGATGAACAAAACGCACACACAACACAATGTGAAACTGAAGAAGGCTAATCCTTCCGCAATAAAGATTAAGTAAATATGGGTTCCTAAAGTTCTAGTTCAAACTAACAACGCTACTAATGTTAAAGGACCCAAGCAACAATGGGTACCTAAAAAGAAATAGAACTTCCCTTTTGATTGCAGGTACCTATAGCTAGAGAAGATACATCTGTTTGGTACATCGTGGGTCGTCAAGGCACATGACAGGCTCCAAGGATTTTTTGATCAACTATGGAGCTACCAATGGTCCTCAGGTTGTATTTGGTGACAACTCCAAAGGTAAAACTAAAGGTATAGGTACTGCGCATAGGGAGAACATCATGATTAGTGATGTTTATTATGTTGAGGGCCTTAAGCATAATTTATTAAGCATAAGTCAATTTTGTGATAAAGGCTTTGAAGTCAAATTCTCAAGCGACTATTGCTATATAAACGACGCTAAGATTAAATCTACTAAATTGAAAGGTAAAAGAACAAATGATGTGTATCTAGTAGATTGGGGTTCAAGAATAGATAACAACCCAACATGTTTTATGGCTAAGAATGAATCTAAAATGGGTTGGTTATGACATAGAAAAATGAATCACCTCAACTTTAAGACAATCTCTCAGCTTATAATGCTAAATCTTGTAGAGGGATTACCTAAAGGACCATTTAATAAGGATCGCCTTTGTGACGCTTGTCAAATGGGAAAACAAGTTAAATCATCTTTCAAGAGAAAGCCTTGTCTTCTACCTCTAGAATACTCGAACTATTTCACATGGATTTTTTTGGGCCCGTTCAAATGATCAGTGCGAGGGGTAAGACGTATACTTTGGTGATAGTAGATGATTTCTCTCGATTTACTTGGGTGGAATTTCTTTCATCCAAAGATGAGACATGTGACAAGTTTACAACGCTTATTCGGCAACTTCAAATATTGAAAAATCTTAAGGTTGCAAGAATAAGAAGCGATCACAGTATTGAGTTTATTAACAAGGTTGTTGAGAAGTTTTGTGAGGAGAATGGAATACACCATGAGTATTCAGCTCCCAGAACTTCCCAACAGAATGGTGTTGCTGAGCACGGGAACAGAACGCTCAAGGAAGCCGCTAGGACGATGTTAACAGAGTCCAAGCTTGTTCCTAGGTTTTGGGCCGAAGCGATCAACACCGCTTGTTACACTCAAAATCGTTTCATGATCAACAAACAGCATGGGAAAACTCCATATGAACTATGGAAGGGACGCAAGCCAAATGTTTCATACTTTCATGTCTTTGGTTCAAAATGTTTTATTTATAATAATGGATCCCAAAGCCTAAAGACATTTGATCCTAAAGCGGAGGAGGGAATCTTTCTAGGCTACCAAGAATGGAAAGAATTTTCCCATCCTAAATAAGATCAAATCGAAGGTTGAGGAATCTATTCATGTTATTTTTGATGATGCTAACCACGAACCGAGTAAGGTTAATGTGAGTAATGTAGGAGTTGAAGATCTGTGTCATCAAACGTCTAAGGTTACCATTGGTGATGATAATGATGACGATGATGAGATCTTAGTGCCCCCTCATACGATTCAATGAGGCTATGTTTGCAATGAGATCTTAGTGCCCCCGCCTAAGATTCAATGAGGCTATATTAAATGAGAACATGTTCGCAAGCTTCCTATCTCAAATGGAACCAAAGAAAGTGGATGAAGCGTTAAGTGATCCTAGTTGGATTGAAGCCATGCAAGAAGAGCTTAATCAGTTTGAGCGTAGTAAGGTTTGGACGCTAGTACCAAGACCAACTCACCAAGGCGTCATTGGGACTAGATGGGTTTATAGAAACAAGATGGATGAGAATGGCATTATGACAAGGAACAAAGCCAGACTTGTTGCTCAAGGATATTGCCAAGAAGAGGGTATTGATTTTGATGAGACATATGCTCCTAAAGAGTATCAAATGGACGTGAAGAGTGCCTTTCTGAATGGTAAACTCCAAGAAGAAGTTTATGTGGAGCAACCACCAGGATTCATCAACAGCCATGGTAAGGGTATGATTTACAAGCTAGATAAAGCACTTTATGGGCTTAAGCAAGCACCCCGAGCATGGTATGACACTCTCTCTATTTTTCTTATTGTAAAGGCTTTTCAAAAGGCAGCATTGATACAACGTTATTTAAAATTACCAATGATGAAAATTTTCTCTTAGTCCGGATTTATGTTGACGATATTATATTTGGATCTACTAATAAGCGTCTGTGTGAGAAATTTTTGAAAATGATGCAAGAACAATTTGAATTGAGCATGATCGGTGAATTAACTTTCTTCTTAGGATTACAAGTTAAACAACTCCCTAATGACATATTTATTAACCACGTTAAATATACACGTGATATGATTAAGAAATTTGGTATGGAAAATGCATCATCTTTAAAAATTCCAATGAGCCAAACGCTTAAGTTAGTAAAGATGAAACTGGGAAGAAGGTTGATATCACTAATTGTAGAGGTATCATTGGATCACTTCTTTATCTTACTACTAGTAGAGCTGATATTATGTTTTCGGTATGCAATGTGCACGCTTTCAAGTTGATCCTAAAGAGTCACACTTAATTACTGCCAAGAGAATCCTTAAGTACCTGAAAGGCACACAAAATGTGGGTTATGGTATCCAAGGGATTCTCCTTTTCAACTAATTGGTTATTCAGATGCAGATTTTGTAGGTTGCAAAATAGATCGTAAGAGTACTAGTGGTACATGTCAATTTCTAGGTGATAGGTTAGTTTCATGGCATGGTAAGAAACAACAATCGATAGCTACTGCTGCAGCTGAAACCGAGAATGTAGCTGCAGGAAGTTGTTGTGCACAAGTGTTATGGATTATCCAACAACTTAGAGATTATAGAATAATCCTAGGTCCAACCCCCATTCATTGTGATAACCAAAGCGCCCTAGCCATGACTCAAAACCTTGTTCTTCATTCCAGAACCAAACATATTGACATTAGATACCATTTTCTTTGTGATCACATTCAAAAGAAAGATATCTCCATGCACTTTATTGGAACTGACAAACAATTAGCAGATATCTTCACCAAAGCTCTCAACGAACAACGCTTTCTCACTTTAAGAAGTGAACTTGGTATGATTGATTTAAACGCTTAATCATTATGCATCATATTTTCATTAGACATACAATTTAGAGGGAATCCACTTTATTTATGTCTAAAATATTTTTAAAAAGTATTACAAGTTATCAAATTTAGGGGGAACCTTAAAATTGTACTTGAACATATTTGTAAGCGCCAATGATCAAAGCTATTTTCATATGCATAGATCATCAACGCTTATCATTATTTTGGCATGATATGTTGGACGCTCAAATATAAAAAAAAATTAATTTCAAGTGTCCTCATAATTCTTACAAGTGGTATATGTTAAGCGTTGAACATATTCCCTTCAACACTTAATATAATTTTGTTATAAAATTCATGCATAATCTTTTAAATAACTAGTGACGTGATGGATAGACTCAAAGATTAATTTTGACCTTTATCCACACGCTTCTATCACATCAAATTGGCTGGTAAATAAAAAACTTTTTTAAATGACGGTCCAGAGTTAGCACGTGTTTGTGTACGTGTTAGTGTACCATCAAGCGCGTGCATCACACTCTGAAAATGCCAAACGTTTTAAAAAAAAAAAAAATTTCGAACATCAAAGCTCTATATATGGGAGTTACCAAATGTAACTTTCCCCTCTTACCAAAATCTCGCGTCCGCAATTAAAAATATTTATGGTTGAGATTCAATAACTTTACACGAGTCAAAATCCTACTGAGAAGAGAGAACACAAGTTTCAAAATTTTAACTGTGTCATTTAAAACAATTTTTTTGCAGAAAAATTAATCACTTGTACTCAAGCTATCTGCAAAATTACTCTTTCTCTCTCTCTCTTTAAAAGAAAATCTCAGTTCATCTCTTTCAAAACACTCAAATGGTACCCAAGAAATCAGTGAGCACTGTTGAAGGCACCATCAAGGTTACTGAAGGCCCTGTGGTGGACTGAAAATTTCTGTATGAATAAGATCAGATCAACATGACGGATATGATGGACTCTGTGGCTAAGGCTGGGCTTCAAACTTTCTTGACAAAGTATTCATATTTGTTTGCTCCCGAAGTAGACATTTTCTGGAAGACTGCTAAACTCTCAGAGGATAAGACGTCTATCTCTTGCCTCTTCTCTTTGTCTAAGAAAAAGTAACCGAAAGAATTTGTCCTTTCTGCTGCTACCATTGCCGAAAACTTCAATCTGCTAAATGAAGGTGAGGCATTAGACTGTGTCACTCAAGAACAAATCCAAGAAGCGTGGACAACTATGAGTGCATATGATGGTGTACCCTACAAACCGTAGTTCGAAAAGAAAGAAATAGTGTCGAAGTACAGATTGATGGCTGATTTCTGCAGTAAAATCATAGAATGCAGGGTGGGTACCTTCGATAAGGTCAACCCGATGCAGTTTCAAATGATGACGGCCATACTCCTCAACATCAAGATTAACTGGAGCGAGTATGTGTTCGGAAGGTTTAGGGACTATTTGAGCATCACAAACAAACCCTATGGAATTATTTCGAGTGACCTCTTGTATAGAGCCAAGTGTGTTCACTCGTCGGGGCTTCCTTTAGCCAAGGTCAAGCTGCTGGGGAAGAGAATTCTGACTAATCTTCTTCACCCTCCCCGAGTTGGTGGTGCTGCGAGACCACTGTCTGAGCGTCAAGTGGTATATGAAGTGTCCGATGAGGAAGCTGGGCGTCCTGCTCCGGTTGAAGCTGTGAAGCGTCCGGCTGTACAGAAGAAAAGGGCTCCTCGTAAGCCAAAGGCTCCTGCTGTTGAGTCTCCTCCTAAGGTTGCCAATGAAGAAATTGATGATGATAAGGAAGACAAGATTCCTTTGATCAAGCGGAGGAAGTTGAAAGGCATTATCAAGAAAATAGATTTTGCGAAACCAACTGCTGCTCCTCCAGCCCAATTGCTTAGGCTTGTTGAAGGAGTCAACGTGAAGAAAATTTTCAAGCGTTCCAGGACAGGCAAGCGTCAACCTGCCCCTGAGATTGTTGAGCCGAGCGCTTAAGAAGCTGTTGTGATGAGACAAGTTCTCAGGGTTAGTTTATTTCTTCCCACAGCGTTTCTTTTCCTACATCTGTAGAAGATCCTGCTCTTATAGAGGATAGTTCTTGTGCTACAGTTATTATTCCAGCTGCTGCTGAAGCACAAATCGATGTCCATCTGGATGTTGATTTAGAAGAAGTGGTGGACATTGCCAAAGATATTACAACAAGCATGGCGTTGGATGTCAAGGAACCTACAACGGAAGGGTTCCAACCACTATTCTCTTCAGAGGTCATAACAAAGGCACGCTCAGAAGGTCAGAGTGTTGTTGAGGACGTTACAAGACCAAGGCATTTCTTCAAACTGGATCCTATCAAGACGATTGATCATTCAATCAACTACATGCCAGCAGCCGTTGAAGAAGACTTTATTCCCGTACACTACAATGAAGAAAGATACATAGTTGCTAAGAATGAGGTTGCCATGTTGATAGAGCATGACAAATATATCTATGAGATGCTATTCAGCACGGATTTGACTGATGTAGAGTGAGCATATTACCAAGCCATTGAAGATGGTGAACCTACTGGTCTGATTCCTGCTTCCATTCTTATCCATGAAAACAGAACAGATGGAAGAACTCTTTTAGCTGACGTGGACTTAGAATATTTCTTGGATATGGGGCATAGAAAACCATCAGGTTTTGCTCCTAGAAATTACAAGATCAGAGTCTATGAGCATCTACCGGTTGAGCTTCTGAATCCATCAAAAGAAATCTTGAATAGAGACGGATATTCCCATTTTTCAGAATTGGTAAACAGTGATGAGAATAACATTAAGATAACCCAATTCGTTTATGGGAGAATAAAGGTCCTTATATTGGTGATCGTCCAGCGTCTCTAACAGACCTGATTTAAGAAGAAGCGGATGACTATATCCAGAGTGTGTGGAATGCTAGCTATCAAACAGACAGATATCGTTTTGAATCAATCAAAGACATTCTCCATAAAGGCATTCAGGCTATCGTGAATGCAGGTACAGACTACTGCATGAATGAAGTAAACTGGGTTGAAGCGTACATGGGCATTAAGTATACATTTCAAGATTTGGTCAACGCTCCTCATCTCTTCGGCATAGGCATGCATGACTAGAAGCATCAATTCACTAAGTATTGCCTAGAGAAGCATCAACAGCGTGTGGTACCAATAGCTTAATTGCCTAGCGTTCGCCAACCAGTAGAGAGGTTTTTGCGTCAAGCGCTACATAGGCTTGCAGTTACTCCTCTCCGCTTCAATAGCCAAGCGTCTAGCAGTGAAAGTTTTCCAGTGTCAAATTTACCAACTACTCCCAGCCACTATGATGACAGTTTTCGGTTAATGTTGAAGATCATGGCTCCCATTCCTCACTTTGATAAGATCTTCACAGAAAACTTGGACAAGCCCAACGGCTCCAGTATTCGCAGCTTCCATGGTTATCCACCCCTACCATCTATCAGACAGGAAGTAAGTGAACACTATGCATATGTCCTCTCCCTGCTCGAATAGAATCAGAGCATCGCTTGAGTTATTTATCCATATTTGGAAAAGTACTACAGAATGTATGTGCCTGACGCTCACAAATCTCAACGTCTTCCAAAGGATAGAATCATTGGATTTTCCTTGCACTACTGCCCAGATATGTTATTTCTGATCCCCCAACCGCAGTCAGGAATTTTTCCAAATCATGTGCTGGACATCATGGGTCCAATGTATGTTAGGGCCAGCAATAGTCCAATCCGCACATTCATTCAGGGATCTTGCATTTCACGTTCACGACTGAATGAACTTCTTGAAGATGCATCAGACTTCTACGCCAATGTACCACTAGCCATGTTATATTTCCAATTCACTCACTTTCGTCAAAAGGAGTCAGCGCTTAAAGAAGCGTCTGTGAGACTTATTGAAGAGTCTGCATCAGAAGTGGCAAGTATTCCAGTGTCTGCTGAGGAACCGCAACAGGGGTCTCTACCAGAGGTTATACCTGACGCTGATGTTCCTGATGAAGCTGTTGTTCCTATTGAAATACATGGAACAATTTATCCAGCACATCAACCATTGCTTAAATCCCTCAAGTTCCAATCTAGATTCAAACAACCGGCTTCTCAAGCGGTTCCTACTAATCAGAGTCAAACTTTTGGTCCACTATTGAAATCAGTTCTGGAGGAAGTGAGTGATCATGCCACTCAGAATGCTGAAGCCTTCCATTGGATCAAAACTGATTTGGCCAAGATTGAGTCTCAGAATATGAGCGCCCAAATTGCTCATATGTGCGGTGCAGCTCAAGCGGCAGTTGCGGATTGCCTTAAGGAATTTCAAGAAATGAATGACGCTACAAGGGCAAATCAACTAGCCATGAAAGAACACTTCGACAAATGCATCGACACTTTAGAGGTTTCAATGGCTCAGATTGCTACTCAAGTCAGCCTATTAACAATACATTTTTTGAAGGCTGATGATCGCAATAAGGAGGAAGATAAAGGGAAAAGGGAGAAAAGGAAAGCGTCAAGTTCAAGAGCTCCTCTGCCTCCGCCAAAGCGTCAAGTCACTCTCCCTCCTCCTCCTTCACTTTATTTTGAGCAAAGATACCCCTCATGGGTAGCTGCTTCCGGAGCGCCAAGTAGAACCTCAGGGTTCCCTCCGATAGCATGTTATGCTCATCTGCCTGTGCCGTCTCAAGCAAGACTTGAACAATTCGACATACCCATTGAACGAGCGCCTCTTCCAGAGCCTACTAATCCAAAGATCATAGCTAAAGAGAAGAAAAAATCAGAGTTCAATCAAGTGTTCAGGATATTTCTAAGGCACATAGGCATCGGCCCATCCGAATGGAATAAGCGTTACAGAGCTTATCAGGAGAGACAAACTCATAAAGAACAAATCACAGACAAAGATCATGCAGCAATGATTTCGCTTGAGGAACAACTTTCTGAAGCGATCAAGGCGGAAATGATTAGAAGATACACTGCAAAATCAGACGATTAAGAGTTATTGCATTGCATTATCTATATTCTTGTCTCTTTATTGTTAATTGTTTTTACTTAATTGTAAAATGCTTGTACTTTACTTGAATATTAATGAAGTGCATTTTTTAGCTAAAACATCTCGTTGAGGCTTAATTAACCTTAACTAACTTTATTTGACCAAAGCTAACTTTTACTTTTGGCTGTCTAACTCTTGAACTATAAAAGAGTATGTATTGCCGTCATCAAAAAAGGGGAATTGTTAGAAAATTTCTTGTTAGATGTTTTGATGATGACAATTAGGATTCTATGTTAGACCCTAAAATATATAAGTTTGATTTTATTAGAAATCATGTACAAGCTTTGAGCGTTAGATTTGTGATAAGCTTTATAGGCTACGTAGTCTTAGACTGAGCGTCTGATAATTTTTGAGTGACCTTATCAGAAGTTAAGTTTGAAGACTCAAGCGTCTGAAGTCTGAATGAAGATGAAGATTCTAAGCGTCCAAGCGTCAAGCTATATCAAGCGATTGATTTTAAGAATAGAAGTGATTCAGATCGAATGAGCGTCTATTAAAGACAAGATTTCACCTGAATTTATTTTTAAGTTCAAAATATTCTCAGTTCATTAATTGCCAACGGACATTTAATTCAAATGCATTAAATGCTCATAAGAGCATTAAATATGATATGCACTCCAGGACGTACGGAGAAGCCACACTATTGGACTGTCAACTATTCAGAGACTGCACCACCAACTTTTGTGCAGCAAATTTTCAAGAAAAAGGATAAAGGTTGTTCATTCGCGGAAGTGAGAGACACGCGCCTGTGCATGTGTCAAATGGACACTTTTTCCAAGAACGCCTATAAATAGGACTTCAACAATCAGCCAAAATAATCAATCGATTTACAAGCCAAATTGCTGTTGCATTGAAGTCTTAAGTACTCAAAATCTTAGAAAAGCCAGAATATTCAAGCAAAAATTCTCTTTGTTTTTCTTCAAGTCCTGAGACAGTCAACCAATATCTCAAACATTCTTTTCGAAGAAATCTACATTACTATTGAGATATTCCAAGTTGTTTGAAATTTTCCAAAATCAAACAAACCATTAGAAAAATTCCTATCCAAGCCTCACGATCTGTGTGAAGTCGAAGTTGGATACTTGCATTATTTCTGGGTGAAAGAATCAAAGGGATAGAAGTGTCTTGGAGCAGAAATCTGTGTGACCAAGGAGCTCAAGTCATCAACATCCATCTCTCCCTAATTTGTAGAAGATTCTATGTGATTCTTTGAGAATCATTTCAGTGGATTGCCTCTAAGTGTTCGAGGAGAAGAAGGACGTAGTTGGGATTACACCACCCAACGAACCTTACAAATATTGTTTTCTTTGCTTTACAGTCAATTTCATTACTATCATATCATTGCATAAATCTGTTAAGTATACACAATCAACTAAGATACATCTTGTGACGCTAAAACTTTCAAAGAGAAGAAGTTAAAATCATTCCGTTGTGCTAACACTGATTAAAGAATTGAACGCTTAAACCTAACTGGTTATAGTATTCAAATCTTGAAGTCTAAGTTAACTTTATAAAATAGTCTTCGAGTAAACGCTCAGCCAAGCATTTACATTTTCAAGAGTCCAACCACAATTTAATACGAAATATTTTAAAGTCGAAAAAGACTTTAGGGTCTATTCAACCCCCTCCTCTTCTAGACCCTTTCGTATGCCACTTGGGACCAACAGGCTTGATCTCTGTGGGTCTTTATATGGAAAGTCTTGCAATTGATTAGATCTTATCTCCAGGCTTGCCATAATTAGATTGATTCACCTATACAGGTCGGGTCGTTGGAGCCTCCAGCTAAGTTGTATGCTTTCTAGAAGAGTCCAGGTTCGTGATCCATTAGGTTTAAGCCCAATAACAGTTGGGTCCTTATGTTTGGCCCAATATCCGAATTCCACACACATCAATAGTTTCCCCCCCCCCTCCCTCCAACTTTAAAGTTTGACGAGTCAAGCTGTAAGAGTTGAAAAGAATTGAGCGATGTGGGCTAAGCTGACAAAATTGCAAAGTTTCCTTAGTTGCATAGCTACTTGAGCTATGGAGCTAAGACAAACCTTCCTCTCCAGATAGATCCAATAAATTGTAATAATTGATTGACTTTTTATACTCCACTTCTACTTTGAGTGTTTAAAACTCCATCCTTCGATGAAACTTCAGATGTTATGTTAGATTAGTCGTGGCGGCGGTCCGCCAGTCGCCGTAGTTTCAGATCCACTTATTATCCTAGAGGTGAATCCTCCCCTTTCTTCATGTTAGCCGTCCTGCAGGTCTGCAACCATAAGTGACGCAACCTATAGTTACTTCTCCAGCTTGTCCAGGTCGTGCAGCTCCAGGTATGTCATCCTTTTGAAGTGATCTCATAACCACCTCTGGCATCATCTTCTCTAGCTTTAGATGTCCAGGGTGGGTACATCAGGTCTCTACTTCGAACCCTGCAGGCCTACGCAACTTAGGTAATCGCGTTCATGATCCTTTTTGGTTCATTCATGATCAATCTGATGTATGTTATGGAGAAATTTCTTTCTTCGAGTGTCGACATCACAAAGTTTCTTCTATCATTATGATCACGGGTGTGACTTCTCCAACTATGCCAGAGAATCCTTCTTATGTAGGTCCAGTCATCTTCCCTATAGTTGACCAGCATGTTGCTTCACCTGGGTAGCCTGTTGCTAAGGCTAACCTTTTTGATTTAGCTAATGCTATTCCTTTCTTTGCCGAGACAGAGCTTACAAAGTAATTTTTCTTCCTTCATGAATTGTGCTTTTGAACAAGCGTGTGTACCCCTTAGCTCATTTTCACTCCTGCTTTCTCATTCACTTCACCTGCCTAGGGCTTTGGCAGGGGCATCCACAGCTCCCCAGGTATGGGGTTTTGATTTTATGAATTCGCTTTAGTGCATTATTCTAATATTTCCTGCATTTGAACTTTGAATGTATATTTATCAAAAAATATTTAAACTTACTTACTTATAGGTCGTATTGCTCAACCTTGTCTATGCCTTATCTGCATTATTTCACAAAATCAAAAAATAAAACCGAACTTGTTGTACCTCATCAGGGGAGTAGGTTAACCTTAGCGTAAATTCATCATAGTTCTCAATCATAACCAAAAAATGAATCGAATCGACATAGAATATCATAACCATAACTCTGTTCAGATTATTTAATCATTTGCCAAAAATTCTTGTGGGATCAAACACCTAATATTCCTCACAAAAAATCAAACCATGGTCTTAAATTTCGGCCGAAACACCAAAATTTCGACCAAAATTTTGAATTTCGAGAGGTCCCGAAGCGAAATCGAACCTTCAATTTAATTTTGCAGAATATCTTTCGAAATTTAGATCGAAACCCGAAATTTCTTGCCGAAACCCAAAATTCCCAAAATTTAAAATATTTTTTGTCAAATATCCATCGAAATTTCGGCCGAAACAAGATATTCCCGAAACATTTACCGAAACCGAAATTTTGGTCGAATTTTTTTATACTTTTAAATATTATATAATTAAAAATTTTTATTTATACTTGGTAAGAACCATACCTACCACTTATACCCTAACCACAAGAAGCAGTAAAGCAAAAAAACTGAAAATGAATATGATTGAAGAAATTGTACTACTCCATTGGGGTTCTTCAAAATTCAACACCAGAAGGATATCATCATCATCATTATATGCAGTATTACCAACATTCCATATCATGGGCGGAATATTGTCAACATGTAACTAATAGTTTTCACTTGAAATATGAAAGTAGAGGTAGGACAGATACTAGTAATAGCGATTTCGATCCTCCTAAAAACTTGATGTGGTATTGAGTAGTAACTTTTACTTAAATATTGGTACATTTTATATTAATGAAGTTCTCATGAGATTTGGTTATTATCTTATTAATTATAATTATATTTATTTCATATTTTTCGCAACAGTTTTTAGTGATATTATTTAACAAATTCATTATCCATATATTATATATAGAATATTATTGAAGTAAAAGATTCATAAGCATGATAACTAAAGTTATCCAAAATTTTATTGTAAATTTCCAAATATGTTTATAAATTTCCATGATTTCTTTAAAATCGAAACTCAAATTTTGAATATCCCCGAAATTTTCGTGGAAATTTCTGTAAATTTACTACACCGATATCTACCCCGAAATCAAAATTTAAGACCTTGAATCAAACAAACCAATTAGTTTTCATGTGATACCACCAGGCCTACACTGAGCCATAGCTACAACTGGGTCAGGTGGTACAATTTCTGCAATCATGGGGGCTTGCAATATCCGTCAATTCTTTGCAATCGTGGACACTTGCATTTTTCACTTGACACGTACAATCATGTGGACTTGCACTGTCATTATGTAACTGTGGAGACTTGCATCGGGATCAAACACCCTTTTCTTTCTCATATGCAAGTGTGGGGACTTGCATCGGGATCAAACATCCTTTCTTTCTCTTATGCAATCGTGGAGACTTACATCGGGATCAAACACCCTTTCTTTCTCTTATGCAATCGTGGGGACTTGCATTGGGATTAAACACCTTTTCTTTTTTGCAATCATGGAGACTTGCACAAGGGATTGAACACCCATCAATAGGCGTGTACAATCATGAAGACTTGCACCGCAGCTATGCAATCATAGAGACTTGCATTTAGCACCTACCTTATTTATCCTTTTTCCCGCACTCCGCACACAAATTTTCCTAGACGGGCTAGGGTGGCCAGCCCATACTATAGGTATCCTTCCTTATGTCTCATATTTCTCCGTACTGTCGCTCCTTATTTCTTCTCCAACCTTATGGCTTCCCATTCCTCCATATCGCTCCAAACCCCGGTCTGCCTAGGATAGGTCTTGGAATCATCCCGGATATGATTCCTCACCCAGTTCCTCCTTATCTATTCTTAGCATAGGGCCATCGGGTCCGCTAACGAGTTTACGGTTGGTGTCATGAACCCCGGCTACCTACCCAGGTGGTATATTCCTAGTCCTCCGACTACCTCCCTTCCACCAACTACCCTTTGCTCCACATTTCAATAATCAATTTATACATTCATATATTTCATACTAAATTTCTAATAAGTAGGAAAACAAATTTTTACTAGAATTCCGGAGCTTGGCATCTGACCTTGCAATGAAGGCATTACAATCTTAGGTATTACCTGAAAAACACAACAATCATAACTCCACAAAAATATTAGTGGCTTCATAAGTCCCTACATTAAATCATAAAAATACAGCACATTTGCAAATAATCAAACATAAAAAAAATTCAGACTTTGCATGTTCTATGGGTGAGGAGTTGTTTTCCCTGGTAGGCTCCTCCAGCTAGTAATTATTTAAATTTTGAGAAAATAGCAGATACCTCCCAAACTATTAGGTGATGTGCACTTTGCCCCCCCAAACTATTAAAAATTGCAGTCAACACCCTAAACTATCATATATGTGCACTTTGCCCCCTCGGTCAGCTTCGGGCAGTACACAGGGGGCAAAGTGCTACAAACCGCATAGGTGAGGGGGTAAAGCGACCATCACCTCATAGGTGAGGGGGCATAGCGCACATCACTAGATTTTTTTATTTTTTAAAATGTTTGCTAATTTTTTTATTTTTAAAATTTTATACTTTTTTCATTTTTTTTATTTTCATGTTTTCGAATTTTTGAATTGTCTTTTTTGTTTTTAAAAAATTATGAATATTTGAATTTATACTTATTTTCATTATTTTCTTAGTTATTTTCATGTTTTATTTTTATTTTTCTTATTTTCATATTTGATAATTATTTATTTCAAACCTAGAAATAATATTTCAAGAAAAATCCAAATAAATCCCAATATGCATGATTTAAATGAACGATGAATGGGTAAAAATTTTCCCAAACCTGACCGAGGGGGGTTAAGTTAATATTAAGAATATTTGAATTTAAAAAAAAGAAGAGAAAATAGCAGATACCCCCCAACCTATGAGGTGATGTGCGCTTTTCCCTATCACCTATGCGGTTTGTAGCACTTTGCCCCCTGTGTGCTGCCCGAAGCTGACCGAGGGGGTAAAGTGCACATATATGAGAGTTTAGGGTGTTGAGTGCAACTTTTAATAGTTTGGGGGGCAAAGCGCACGTCACCTCATAGTTTGGGGGGTATCTGTTATTTTCTCTTAGATTTTCTGAAAAGACAAAAAATCATAAATTTACGAAAACAGATGTTAGTGAAAATTGTGAATCCTGAAAAAACCTTGCAAAAGTCTTTTACCTTCCCAGTAAGTATAACTCTTTAATCCCAATTGAATAATATTACACCTTAGCTTATGATGTGGATAAGTAGCTATGCACATGCTGCATAGATGATGCTTAACCATGCCTATGATACTATTGATGTGGGTAAGTAGTTATGCACATGATGCTTGACTATGCCTATGATGCGTACGCATTGCTATGCTCATGATATCTGAATGGTGTCCAAGGATGATTTTGTTACGGAACTTTTTACGTTTCCTTTTGCTCGTGCAAAGACCTATCCTAGATTCCTGCGTTTGCTGAGCAGCCTTAGTTGCTTCAGCTATTACTGTCTTTTCCCTCATTTGCTGAGCAGCCTTGCTGCTTCAGCTACTACTGTCTTTTTTCGCCTTTGCTGAGCAGCATAAGCCGTTTCAACCATTATTGTCTTTACTGAGCAGCCTTAGATGTGTTAGCTATAACCGTCTTTTTTCCTCATTTGACTTCAGCTATTACTGTCTTTTTTTGCCTTTGCTGAGTGGCCTTAGCTGCTTCAGCTATTATCGTCTTTACTGAGCAGCCTTAACTGCTTCAGCTATTACCGTCCTTGCTGAGCAGCCTTAGCTATTTCAGCTATTACCGTCTTTTTCCGCCTTTGCCGAGCAGCCTTAACTGCTTCAGCTATTACCGTCTTTGCTGAGCAGCCTTAGCTGCTTCAGCTCGTACGCCTTTACTGAGCAGCCTTAGCTGCTTCAACTATTATCATTTTTTTTCGCCTTTGCTGAGTAGCCTTAGCTGCTTTAGCTATTATCATCTTTTTTTCTCATTTGCTGAGCAGTCTTAGTTGCTTCAGCTATTACCATCTTTGCTGAGCAGCCTCAGCTATTACCATCTTTTTCCCTCATTTGCTGAGTAGCCTTAGTTGCTTTAGCTATTATCGTCTTTTTCTGCCTTTGATGAGCAGCCTTAGCTGCTTCAACTATTACCGTCTTTGCTGAGCAGCCTTAGCTGAATTAGCTATTACCGTCTTTTTTCACCTTTGCTGAGCGTAGGCTTAGTTGCTTCAGCTATTACCGTCTTTTTTTGCATTTTTTTAGCAGCACAAGTTGCTTCGGCTATTACCGTCTTTGCTGAGCAATCTTAGCTGCTTCAGCTATCCAACTTTTCCCATCTTTGCCTCAGGTATGCTCTGACCACATTTGCTTACCTGGCTCGCCACACCTAGCTTTTTCATACCTGCACAGCTTGCTTCCCAACGCTTTGATACGTCCCTGATCTATAAAAATGACTTCGTAAAAAGATTAAAACAGACCTTGTATTCCCTATCTATTATCAATTCATGCTCTTAAAAGAGTAAAAATATGAGTGAAACTTAGATATTCTCCCTTTTTATACGTGTAGCTTTCTAATATCTATTCTTGCTCACATAAAATAATAAGGAAAAATATTGACATGATAAAAATCATAATTTATACTTCACAATATCTTCCGTGTATTACTCCCTAGAAAATGATAGAGCATAATAGGATAGTAGGATAAGGAAATCTTGTTTTTCTTAACTATACATGCGAGAGAATTAAGCCCATAATATAAGTAGAGATTAGAAGATACTATAACATTTCCTCCAAATGTCAAATAAGCACATTCAAATTTTACAGAAAATACTCCCACCGTTTTTTTTTTGTTTTTTTTTAAGTAATGAATAAAATAATCCTTTAATGACTTCCAACATAATTCACCGAATTAGACAATAACTTAACAAGTGGTGATTTAATATTTGCGTCATCGAACTTAAGATATTAAACAAATCCGCCATCTTCACATATGCACTACTCATTCACTAATCTTCACCGACTAAAATAATGAAGTAATATATGGTATATCACATATTTGCGTCATCGAACTTAAGATATTAAACAAATCCGCCATCTTCACATATATATATGCACTACTCATTCACTAATCTTCACCGACTAAAATAATGAAGTAATATATGGTATATCACATATTATCGCTAGTGGCATTTTACATTTTACCTCAAATCGAAAATACAACATCTGGCTAAGTGCACGTTATAAGAAATTAAACAAGAAGTGAAGATAAATCACATATTTTCTAGAATCATCTTTGTTGCTCAAGTTTCATATAATTAGATATGTTAGTGGACTCTAGCCTATGATGCACGGATACTCCTAAAATTGGACCCATGTAGTATCGTACTCATATCGAATACGATACTCCGTGGATACCAGCCGGATACATATCGGATACCCTTTTTACGTATCTAAAAATTAAATAAAAAAGATAATTCTGGATACTGTATCCGATACTTTTGGATGCCGTATCTCATACCTAATGTGAAGTATCTGACACGCCTTGAATATCAGACATAGTGTATTTTTTTAATATTATATAATACTTTATAGGTTAAAATAGGAAAATAATAATAACTTTGACCGTACGTTAAAATGTTAAACAAACAATAAGAAAATTTAAAAGAGCAAAAAACCGTTTTGGTTTCACTTCTAACTATATTTTGTATTCTCTTAATCCACGTGGAATCTATCATTTACACTTTATCTCCAAAAATTTTGGATAAAAAGGTAAATGTTGGTATTAATGAAATGACATTCTTACACCACCAGAAATGATAGAATATTTTGGTTGCCTTTGAAATTTTTTGAACTTAAAAACAATGAATCTGTGTCAGTATTGCACTTTTATTTATGTTAATGAACATACCGACTCAAATTTATTTTTAAATATTATATATATATATATATATATATATATATATATTAGTATCCCTAATGTATCGTATCCTATAATTTTGAAGTTTGTCGTATTTCATATCCATATCGTATCGTACCCGTATCCTCGTATATGTATCCGTGCATCATAGATTCTAGCTCATGAATGAGTTAAAAGAAAATCTCTTGTGCGGAGGATAAGTATTTTTCAAGCTATTCACCCTTCCGTAATTATATTTCATGAGCTAATTATAAATGTTCATCCTAAATCATACATTACCTCTATGAAATGAGTGAAAATTGAAATTAAACTTGTTAGTGCAACGGGGGAATAATCCCACATAGGGAAAATAGGCGGATTTTCTCTTGGAGATCTGTTTGCAAACTTGATCCATCCACCAACACCTCATTCAACCATCAAACCTCTTACAAACAACTTACTAGAAAACTAACTCACGCCTCTCTCAATATTCCCACAGATGATGCCAATTGATGTGTGTCTGATTCACATCAATAAGAATAATGCGATATAATATATAATAATATAATATAAAGCATAAGAATATAAATAAATGAACAAGAAATTTACGTGGTTTGGTCTAATGGAGACCTACGTCCACGGGTGTAAATTGTAGCTTGGTTTATTCATCCTCATAGTCATAGGGGGTATTTATACAAGATTTTGATGAGTAAGATAGAATGATAAGTCAACCATGACAAAAATACATAAGGTAAGGTGCATAAATCATGATCCATCTATTTTGGGATATATCCAATTAGGTATCAATGGTAAATATATAGGATCTTGGGTTTGATCTCGGCAGGTCTTTATTTGAAAAGTTTTGCGATTAATTAGATCTTGTATCCAAACTTGCCATAAATAGATTGCTTTACCTATGCAGGTCAGGTCGTCGGGACCTCTAGCTAAGTCGTATGTTTTCTAGAAGAGTTCAGGTCCATGATTCATTGGGTTTAAGCCAAATAAGCGTTGGGTCCTTGTGTTTGACCCAATATCTGAAATTCCACCCATGTCAATAATAATAATAATAATAATAATAATAATAATAATATAGATTCATGTTTATATTTATATAATAAAATGCCATAAAGTGCCTGTCATACATAAATTCTTTTTTATTTTTTCATTCTTCCAATCTGCGGATAGCAGTCAATAGCATATCCGCTTACTATCTCACCATATCCGAGCTTTATCCATACTCAATTAATGTATGATACTACACAAAATTTAATTTTTAAAAGAGTTTGCCGGTTGAAATTATCGTATCCCTGTGTGTACGCATATCCGCTTAAAAACATAAATAACATATGTCATTGACCTTGATTAAAAAACTAAAAGGGGTTTTGACAAGTTTATAAACTCTTGGTGATTTTTTGGCAAAACATTCTATAAATTTTTAAAATAGATTATTAGGAGCTTATAAACTTCTAAAAAGAAGTAAGAAAACCTCAACTTATTTTTTAAAAGTTTATAATATCGAAAAATATGTAATAAACACTAAGAGCTTGTAAGCTCTTTAAAATAAATCTAGTCAAGTACCGTCTAAGTCCAGTGCTCTTAAACTCCATTTCTCTCACATTGATAAAATATATTGTATGTGATTCTTACATATACTTAATAAAGAAATAAACACAGATATACTCTAGGATCATTAAAGTTGAACTTTGATAGAATTATACGCGATCATACTCGAAAAATTGTGGGACCAAAAGTCTTGAGGTGACCTCCTTCACAACATGTAAATATACAGATTTGGTGGAGAACGCTCGTAGCCTCAACTTCTGAGACCTACCTGATGATGGTAAAATTTGTCAGTGAGTTTATATCACGTGATTACCACGTGGGGAGGGAATCCGATCCAACACACGACAAACTAGGCACTAAGGTTGTTAATGTTTACACTGCACTCGCTATAGGCAAGCTACCTACGTACCCACTTCAGTGGGATCAAGTCTTTTCGTAGTTCAACAGTGAGATTATTTTCTATAATGACAAGCTGCTCTTTCTCTAGCACACTTTTTGGTGGGGAGAGCAGATCATAATCTTTAGATATCCTCTTGGGGTATTTGTATAGTTGGTTATGGGCCATGGGCTAAATCCTTATTTTCAGCCCATTAGAGTATATATTAAACTAATAAATATGTATTTCATATTTATTAATCCAATTACTATTTTTTTTTGATAAGATTAGGCCAATTATTATTATTTGCCCTTCTGACAGAATTGGCTAATTTCATAATAGACCTTGGGCCCAGTGAGCTCGTCCATACGATTTATACCAGCTACGCTGGAGTGATAACCGGGTCCAAATTCATAGGCGGGCTAACGACTATTATGCCCTTAGCAAAATCGGTGCACATCATAAGCCCCCCACTCCCGAATATTTATTCCAATAGGTGAGATATTCAGGAGTAGGGTGTCAATACAATTGATAGTGCAAAATTTACCCCCTTTATTATTTTTTATTATTATTTACATATATATATATATATATATATATATATATATACTTGTCGGCCATAGTCTCGAGGTATTTCCGTGAGGCATTATTTGCCTCGAGGCATTTAAATTTGCCTTGGGGCAAATTGCCTCTAGGCAATTAATTTTCCTTAGGGCAAATTTCCCTAAGGCAATTAATTTGCCTTCATTCTCGAGGCTCGGGTGGAATTGACGTTTTTGGTCCAATTCTTGTTTAAGGTAACTTCTACCCTCGGGTTGAACATAGAAATTCTTAAATTTCGAATGAAGCTTTAGTCCTCCAAAATCGTCGAGGGGCATGTCACGACTGACTTGGAATATTTTTAGTGAAGTGGGACTTAGCCTCCTCCAAAACTAAAAATTAGGGGAAGTGGAATTTAGCCTCCTCCAAAACTAAAAAATTAAGGGAGGTAGAATTTTGCCTCCTCCAAAACTTTGAATTGTAAGACCTCCATCCGGAAACTCGGAGTTTCGTAGGAGGCTCGATATTTTGAGACCTCAATCTGGGCATTTGTCTCCTCGAAAGGGACTTAGAGTTTTGAGGCCTCTATCCAGGTCATGGTGTTTTAGCATCCCAGATAGGACTAATAATTTTTAGACATCAATTTGAAAATTTTGGCATCTCGGAGGGAAATTAGAATTTTTAGTGGCCTTTGCCTCGAGGTGAGGGGGCAAGGTCCTTAGCCTCTAGATGTGGTAGCAAGGCCCTTTGCCTCGGGGTGAGGGGCCAAGGTCTTTCACTCCGTGGCACGTGGGCTAGGTCCTTTACTTCAAAATGAGGAGGCAAAGTCTTTTGCCTCTAAGTGTAGTGGGTGTCTTCCCCTTATTGTAGAAGAGTCTCTCCCTTCAAGAGTGGGGCGATAATGGGCCCGCAGAGGTGGGCGAGGGGGTCATTTCGTGGCTGTCCCCTGTGCGCCGTGAGGCACCCGGTGCCGCGATGCTTGGCCTCGTAGTCCGGTGCACACGAGGCATTGCTTCGCGGTCATTGAGCCGAGAACTTGCGCCGTGAAGCATTGCCTCACAGTCGGGTGCTTGCCTCAAAGCAGTTTCTTCGGGACTCTTTCTCAAGATTTTTTGCTTAGCAAGATGTTGGTCCCAAATGGCATACGGAAGGGTCTAGAGGGGGGGGGGGTGAATAGACCTTGAAGTCTATTTTGACTTCAAAAAGTTTCGTATTAAAATGTGTTTGGACGCTTGAAAATGTAAGCGCTTGGCTGAGCATCTACTAAAGACTATTTTTAGAAAGTAAACTTAGACTTCAAGATTTGAATAACTATAACCAGTTAGGTTTAAGCGTTCAGTTCTTTAATCAGTGTTAGCACAGCGGAATGATTTTAGAGTTTTCTCTTGAAAGGTTTTAGCGTCACAAAGATTTTCTTTAGTTTCTTAGCTTTTTATTGTGTTTACTTAACAGATTTATGCAATGATATGATCAGTGTTAGCACAACGGAATGATTTTAGAGTCATCTCTTGAAAGGTTTTAGCGTCACAAAGATTTTCTTTAGTTGCTTAGCTTTTTATTGTGTTTACTTAACAGATTTATGTAATGATATGATAGTAATGAAATTGACTGTAAAGTAAAGAACACAATATTTGTAAGGTTCATTGGGTGGCGTAATCCCAACTACGTACTTCTTCTCCTTGAACACTCGGAGGCAATCCACTAAAATTATTCTCAAAGAATCACACAGAATCTTCTACAAATTAGGGAGAGATGGATGTCAATAACGTGAGCTCCTTGGTCACACATATTTTAGCTCCAAGACACTTCTTTCCCCTTACTTCTTTCACCCAGAAATATTACAAGTATCCAACTTTGACTTCACACAAATCGCGAGGCTTGGATGGGATTTTTCTAACGGTTTGTTTGATTTTGATAAAGTTCAAACAACTTGGAATATCTCAATAGTAATTTAGGTTTCTCTGAAAAGAATGTTTGATATATTGGTTGACTAGCTCAGGAATTGAAGAAAAGCTTTGACTATGTTTGGTTATGTTTTGGGATGATATTTTGGTGAGAATTATTGGTGAGAAATTTGTGGGGACATGTGCGTGTTTGATGAGATTGTGTTTGATTTTATTTTGGGAGTTGATTTTTGAGTGTTTTTTTTGTGAGATAATGTTTGGTTTTGTTTCCAGAGAGAACAAAAGTTACTGTAGCAGTCAAATCATGAAGCTTTTGTCTGTTAGAAAGGAGAGAGAAAAGAGAGAACACATAGAGATGAGTGTATGGACAAAGTAGGTGTAGAAAGATGGAAAATAATTATTATTTGTCTTTTGGACCAAAAAAGTAGTGTATTTTTGACCAAATATTTTGTGAACCAAACATGATTTGGTGAGCATTTTGGACTAAACATGGTATTGAAACACAACCAAACATTGCCGAAGAGAATGTTTGCTTGAATGTTCTGGCTTTTCTGAAAGTTTGAGTACTTGAGACTTCAATGCAACAACAATTTGGCTTGTAATACGATGGTTGTTTTGGCTTGTTGTTGAAGTCCTATTTATAGGAATTCTTGAAAAAAGTGTTCGTTTGACACATGCACAGGCGCATGTCTCTCACTTCTGCGAGTGAAGAACTTTTGTCCTTTTTCCTAAAAATTTGCTGCACAAAAGTTGGTGCTACAGTCTCTGAATAATTGACAGTCCAGTAGGGTGGCTTCTCCATACGTCCTGGAGTGCTTATCACATTTAATGCTCTTATTAGAATTTAATGCATTTGAATTAAATGCCCGTTGGTAATTAATGAACTTAGAATATTTGCATTAAACTCCTTCTGAACTTTAAAATAAATTCAGGTGAAATCTGTCATTGATAGATGCTTATTCATCGTTGAATAACTTTTGTCCTATAATCAACCTTTGATATAGCTTGACGCTTGGAATCTTCATCTTCATTCAGACGTCAGACGCTTGAGTCTTCAACCTTAACTACTGATAAGCTCACTCAGAAATTATCAGACGCTCAGTCTAAGACTGCTTAACCTAACAATCTAGAATAAAAATAAAGCAAAGCCTATAAAGCCTATTATAAATCCAACGCTCAAAGCCTATGTATGATTTTTAATAAAATCAAACTTACATATTTTGAGGTCTAACATAGAATCCTAATTGTCATCATCAAAACATCTAACAAAAAATTTCCTAACAATTTCTCCCTTTTTGATGATGGCAATACTTACTCTTTTATAGTTCAAGAGTTAGACAACCAAAATGTAAAAGTTAGCTTTGAATAAGGTTAGATAAAGTTAGCTAAGGTTAGTTAAGCCTCAACGAGATGTTTTAGCTGAAAAATGCACCTCATTAATATATCAAGGTGAGTACAGGAATTTTACAACTAAATGAATAAAAAAAGAAAGAGACAAGAATATAGATAATGCAAAGTAACCAAGAGTTCTTAATCTTCTGATTGAGCATTGACTCTTCTCTTTCTTTTGTCTCTCTCTATATAAGCAACAAAGTGCTTATCACATTCGACTGGGTCAATACCAATACGCCTTAGGCAAATTCTGAAAGTTTTGTTGAACTCTAACATCCTCTGTTCCTTAGCTATAAGCTTGGGATCAGAAGGCTCTGGAATAAGCGGTCGTTCAATGGAATTTCAAATTGTTCAAGTAACGCTCGAGAAGGTACTAGTAAACTGATAAGAGTGGGAACGGTTACTTGACGCTTGGTCGGAGGACTTACAGCTCTTGAACTAGGAGCTTTCCTCTTCACCCTCGAATCCCTCTTTCTCTTCTTTTCTTCCCCCTTATTGTCATCATCAGCCTTCAAAAAGTGTTCTATTAATAGGCTGACTTGAGTAGCAATCTGAGTCATTGAGGCCTCAAAATTTTCTATGTGCTTATTGAAATGCTCTTCCATGGCTAGTTGATTTGCCCTTGTAGCATCATTCATCTCTTGAAATTTCTTAAGGCAATCAGCAACTGCCGCTTGAGCTGCACTGCGCAAATGAGCAACTTGGGCGCTCATGTTTTGAGACTCAATCTTGGCCAAATTAGTGTTGATCCAATGAAGGGCTTCAGCATTCTAAGTGGCATGATCACTCACTTCCTCCAGAACTAATTTCAATAGTGGCCCAAAAGTTTGACTCACATCTGAACGAACCGCTTGAGTAGCCGGTTGCTTAAACTTTGATGTGTACTTGAGTGAGTCAAGAGAGACTTGATGTGTTGGATCAAAGACGACGCCGCGCGTTTCAATCGGTAATTCAGTAACATCTAAAACGTCTGGTTCGAAAGCGTCAGGATTATCCTCTGGTGGAGACGCTTGAACTGGTTTCTCAGCAGATGCTGGAATACTTGTCGCTTGAGATACAGGTTCTGGTTCAGACTCTTCAATAAGTTCCACAGGCACTTCCACAAGCGCTGACTCCTCTTAACAAAAGTCAGTGAATTAGAAATTCAGCCTGGCTAAGGGTATATCGGCGTACAAGTCTGATGCATCTTCAAGAAGTTCGTTCAGCCTTGAACGAGAAATGCAAGATCCCTGAATAAATGTGCGAATTGGACTATCACTGGCCCTGATATACATTGGACCCATGATGTCCAGCACATGATTTGGAAAAATCCTTAACTGCGGCTGCAAATAAGAAACAACATATCTGGGTAGTAATGCAAGAAAAATACAATGATTCTATCCTTTGGAAGACGTTCAGATTTGTGAGCTTCAGGCACATACATGCGGTAGTATTTTTCCAAATATGAATAAACAGCTTGAGCTATGCCCTGATTCCGTTCCAGTAGGGAAAGGACATACATATAGTGTTCGATGACTTCCTGTCTGATAGATGGTAGGAGAGGATAACCATGGAAGTTGCGAATTATGGAGCCGTTGGGCTTATCCAAGTTTTCGGTGAAGATCTTGTCAAAGTGAGGAATGGGAGCCATGATCTTCATCATCAACCGAAAATTTCATCACAGTGGCTTGGAGTAGTTGATAAATCTGATATTGGAAAGCTTTCACTACTAGACGCTTAGCTATTGAAGTTAAGGGGAGTGACTGCAAACCTATGAAGCGCTTGACGCAAAACCCTCTCCATTGGTTGGCGGATTCTTGGCAATTAAGCTATTGGTCCCACACGCTGTTGACGCTTCTCTTGGCAATACTTGGCGAATTGACACTTCTTGTCATGCATGCCTATGCCGAAGAGATGAGGAGGGATGACCAGATCTTGAAATGTATACCTATTGCCCATGTACGTTTCAACCCAATTAACTTCATTTATGCAGTAATCGGTACCTGCATTGACTATAGCCCGAATGCCTTCATGGTGAATATCTCTGATGGATTCAAAGCAGTATATGTCTGTTTGATAGCTAGAATTCCAGATGCTCTGGAAGTATTCATCCGCTTCTTCTTGAATCAAGTCTATCAAAGATGCTTGATGCTCACCAGCATGAACACCCTTATCCAAAGACAAAGTGGGTTAGCTGATCTTTTATTCTCATCACTGTGCACCACTTCTGGAAAATGTGAGTATCCATCTCTATTCAACAATTCCTCTGTTGGATTTAGAAACTCGATCGGTATATGCTCATAGACTCTGATATTTAAATCTCTTGGAGCAAGGCCAGTTAGTTTTCTATGCCCCATATTAAAATGTGTTTGGACGCTTGAAAATGTAGGCTTGGCTGAGCGTCTACTGAAGACTATTTTTAGAAAGTTAACTTAGACTTCAAGATTTGAATACTATAACCAGCTAGGTTTAAGCGTTCAGTTCTTTGATCAGTGTTAGCACAGCGTAGTGATTTTAGAGTCTTCTCTTGAAAGGTTTTAGCGTCACAAAGATTTTCTTTAGTTGCTTAGCTTTTGATTGTGTTTACTTAATAGATTTATGCAATGATAGTAATGAAATTGACTGTAAAGTAGTGAACACAACATTTGAAAGGTTCGTTGGGTGGTGTAATCCCAACTGCGTCCTTCTTCTCTTCGAACACTTGGAGGCAATCCACTAAAATGATTCTCAAAGAATCACACAGAATCTTTTACAAATTAGGGAGACATGGATGTCAATGACTTGAGCTCCTTGGTCACACGGATTTCAGCTCCAAGACACTTCTATCCCCTTGTTTCTTTCACCCAGAAATATTGCAAGTATCCAACTTCGACTTCACACAGATCGTGAGGCTTGGATGGGTTTTTTTAACAGTTTGTTTGATTTTGATAAAGTTCAAACAACTTGGAATATCTCAATAGTAATGTAAGTTTATCTGAAAAGAATGTTTGAGATATTGGTTGACTGTCTCAGGAATCGAAGAAAAGCAAAGAGAATGTTTGCTTGAATGTTTTGGCTTTTCTGAGAGTTTGAGTACTTGAGACTTCAATGCAACAGCAATTTGGCTTGTAATACGATGGTTGTTTTGGCTTGTTGTTGAAGTCTTATTTATAGGCATTCTTGGAAAAAGTGTCCGTTTGACACATGCACAGGCGCGTGTCTCTCACTTTCGCTAGTGAACAATTTTTATTCTTTTTCCTGAAAATCTGCTGCACAAAAGTTGGTGCTACAGTATCAGAATAAGGTGGCTTCTCCGTTCGTCCTGGAGTGCTTATTACATTTAATGCTCTTATCAGCATTTAATGCATTTGAATTAAATGCCCCTTGGCAATTAATGAACTTAGAATATTTGTATTAAACTCCTTTTGGAATTAGAAATAAATTCTGGTGAAATCTATCATTTCTAGACGCTCATTCATCCTTAAATAACTTCTGTCCTATAATCAACGCTTGATATAGCTTGACGCTTGGAATCTTCATCTTCATTCAGACTTCAGACGCTTGAGTCTTCAACCTTAACTACTGATAAGCTCACTCAGAAATTATCAGACGCTCAGTCTAAGACTACTTAGCCTAACAATCTAGAATAACAATAAAGCAAAGCCTATAAAGCCTATTACAAATCTAACACTCAAAGCCTATATATGATTTCTAATAAAATCAAACTTACATATTTTGGGGTCTAACATAGAATCCTAATTGTCATCATCAAAATATCTAACAAGAAATTCCCTAACACAAGACTTGAGCTGGTTTGATTAATTTATGGGCTATTTTAGCTTCCGCCATTTTATTGCTCTTTATTCTGTTGCACATGACATATTAGCTAGTGACTTTACCCAATAAGCCTTTTTTAGGCTTCGAGTAAATCTTTACTTCTTTCTTCGTTGCTTCACGAGCTCTAGCGGGGTATACCCCATGGCTTCATGACCACTAGATCAATTATTTAATTGAATTGTTGTGCCCTGTGGCTTCATGAGCACTAGCGGGGTGTTATGTACCCCTTTGCTTCATGAGCGCTAAAGGGGTACTTAGTCATTTTTATGCGCCTTTAGTAGGGTTTTATGAGTGCCAAGAGTCCTAGCCTCTCTGGCGTTTTGTTGTACTTGAGCATCACTTGCTAATATCTTACTTAAAAAACAATAGCATTTTGTTAGCTAGTTATTCACTAGCGTTTCGAAAGCACTAGCATTTTGCTAGCTTGTTTAACCCCACCAACTTAGGGGTAACTTATATTGAGATTTGTACCCCTCTAGGTAGATGAACATCTACTAATGGGGGGTTGAATTAAGGTGGGAGTTAGGCCCTATACATTGGGGTGCGATGCGTGACAACCCCCAGAGAGGTTGCCTCGCCGTGGCAGCGAAGCATGTTGCCTCAGGGCGCCCTCTTTCAGGGAGCTGCTCCAAGGCTTATTGTCTCAGAGGTTTTTAACAAAGATGACTTGTGGCTTTCTTACATGCCATATGTATATAACCATGTACTTTGTCTCATGATCGTTTTTGCTGTATGACTAAGAGCTAGTCGCA
This sequence comes from Buddleja alternifolia, assembly GCA_019426215.1. Classification (NCBI taxonomy): domain Eukaryota; kingdom Viridiplantae; phylum Streptophyta; class Magnoliopsida; order Lamiales; family Scrophulariaceae; genus Buddleja; species Buddleja alternifolia. Next base: position 36,288,702 of record CM033393.1, read on the forward strand.
TATTAGCAACATTTTTGTTGTTGACTTAGCATATAGCGCATTTGTGAGCTACTCATTAGCCCTTCATAAGCTTTGAGTGTTGGGAAAAATTGCATAAAATCAAATAACACAGCGAAAGAATATATATATATATATATATATTTAAATCCCAGTGGCTCATCTCTATTTCTCGTATTTAAATTAGGTTTCGAATTCAATTACCGTTCTTCGCGTATGTTGAATTCTGAACCAGCTTTGCAATCCCTTCTTGAACAACAAATTTGTTGCTATCTCTAAATTGCCACGCCGGAGTCACAAGTGAAAATCTTCTTCTTTTCTCTTGAAGGAGACGGCTAGAGAGAGAGAGAGGATGGAGTGCTTTGACTTGGAGAGAAAGTTATATGTTAATCACTTGGTTAATTTTCTCTAAGTAGTATATTTATACTACAATGAAACAATAACCTAGGCCAAACACTATGCCCACTTTGAGGCTTTTAAAGCCTTCGGGCTTTAAGCCTATTATGCTATTTAATTAATTAAATAATATTAATTATTTATCCAATAAATAAATTAATTAAATAATCAATTAAATCCATGTTAATTTTATAATTAAATTCCTCTAAGGAATTAATTAATTCATTAATTTAATTAATTAATAAAATCATCTAATGATTAATTAATTAATCACGATATCCAATACCGAAAATTCTCTCAAGCCTTTTTTCATGATTTCTCTTTTGCACTTCCTTTAAGCGCGACTCTTAGGTTTGTCTCAAAAGGCAATTGGGAGGAAACCAAAAGGATGTGAGTAACATCTAGCCAGTCACGTGGCTCACGTCATATCCTAATTGAGAACAAATGAATAGGATCATTCCAAACCATATATGCTGTGAATACCGTACGAGTATAAACCTTTTATTCTTATATCTCAATCAAGTGAGAGTCATGGTTTTAGTCAAACTCACATGACTTGACCATATACTTAGCTCATAATGAGTCAAGGTCATTTTTATGCTTTGGCCAAAGACTTTTAACCTCACTCATTCATGACTGCATAGGATATTTAGCTCATTTACTTATGAGAGAATAAATCCCATTTTACTAATCAGTTAACAATGCTACTTGTCCATCAAGTCGCACTCCGGGGTAGATCCCACCAAAGGGTGATTTGGATCTAACTACTCTAATGAAAGACTTGATGTCACAAGTACATCTTCAACTCGATTCCTCAAGTCTAAGGTTCACGCCTACTTATCACAGCTTATCAGTTTCATCATTGACTGTCAGTGAGTGAATACTCATGTGATGAAACCGATACAAGCTGTGTTCGAACATATTAGTCCAACTGATATGTCCATGACATAAGTTCCCACTATCATTCCCATAGTGTTCGACTGACACTTTCTCTGTTGAAACTTATATCATGCAAGTCCTTGTTTTGTATTGATGTCCAGTCAAATACTTTCTTAGACTTGCGAACTGATAAGAGTGTTTTTACGTGTTTTTAAGACCGTAATTCTTATGATTTGGATTCACTTATTGCTTAAATCATGTCACATTTGCATTTAATAAGTGTGTTAAGTGAATACAGGTAATAAATGAGAATACATGAAGAAAAGGGAAGAAAAACGATGTTCAAACATGTTTTTCAACACTTAGGCGGTTTATGCATCTCCTACCACATTCGAGCGATAATTGTGTACATTTCGAGACCGAATTGGACACAATTTCCTTCTACAAAGTTGTATATCTATGTCTTAGTTTCAAATGGAAACTTGAATCATCCAAATCGGAGGTCTATAGAGATAATTATGAAGGAAATACGATTGTTGCGCCAAACAGAGAAGTATATGCGCCAGGACACGCCCCAGCGCCTTCCTAGTCACGCCTAGGCGTGGACGGTCCGAATCTTACTCCTTTTCAGCCTAAATTCCAGCTCTTTATGATGGGAAGGAATCACTTTTAGCCATAATTCAGCACATGTGTTGAGGGGGTGTCATAAGTGTGTTTCTTGGTAGATTTACTTTGTGGAATTTTATACTACACACTTTAGAGATAATGGAGGATACAAGAGAGGAACAACACATGGGAGGAAGAAGAATCTACACCTATAAAGCTAATCATCTCTTGCATTCATTCTTCATCAAGAAAAGAGGGGAGGAAGTGACCGATCCATTAGAGAGAAAGGAGAGGGAGAAGGATTCTTGGATTCATTATCATCATTGGAGAAAGAATATTCACTTGGAGTTCCATCTTTATTCAATTAGAGGGAGTTTTTATAGCCTTTTCATTTTCATTTATGTCTATAAATATGTGTATTTACTCATTATTATTTTTCATATTATCTATTATGAACTAATTTCATAAGACTAAGGCCATGTAAGGTCAAATTGAAATATATGCTTATAATAGATGATTGTTGAGGTTATACTTATATTGTTATGTGATGTGAATTTGTGTTTTTACCTATCTTGCATATACTTGATCACTATATGTTAGAATCTTATGCCTAGGTTGATATTTCGGGAGAAAATTGACTTAGGGTGCAAGAAATTCACATCATGACCCGCAACTAATGAGGAATTGCCCTAGACATAGGTAAAGATTCCCGGGTGAAGTTGTTCGATTCAAATCGAGTGAACTCTAGTACGTTAATGCATGTTTAGTGGTTAGATTTCCGGATAGGAATATTTGGGAAATCACGATCTAAGCATAGGAGTTTATACGCGAGACATCGGTTATTCTCTACCCTCGGAGCTCTCACCATAACAATATAAGCGTAACTCTCCAACGAGAACCTCTATAAGTATATTTGATCAATTTGGACCTAGCATGTGCCTTAGTCTCTCTTTACATATTTGTTTAAAATCATTTGTGCAACCTCGTTCTTATTGTACGCATTTTACATTCAATTTACTTTAATTGTATTTGTTCTTTATCGTTATAAAATCATAAACTAAAATTCAAGTCTCCATGGTTCGACAACCCGGACTTTTAGTCCACTTATTACTACACACGACTAGTGCACTTGCTATCATAGCACGTTAGCTTTTAACGTGCCAAGTTTTTGGCGCCGTTTCCGGGGACTTGTTCATTTTAGTTTTTGATTTTTCGTTTAAATTTTCATAATTCTTAGTTCTTCGTTTATTTCTAACCTTTCTTTTATTTTATTATTCTAATTTTGTTTTTTTTTGTGTTTAATTGTTAGGTGTAATTTGTAGTGCATGACCCGCTCTTCTAACGAGCCTCTATACAATTTGGAGCCGGAGATAGAGCGTGTTCTTCGATCTAGTAGACGCGCACGAGAAATGGCCGACAATCTAAATCCAAATGGGAATTTTCCCGACATAAATCTCCCGAAAAACAGGGAATGGTTGCAAAATCTATTCCAAGCTATGCAACCGGCACCTCCTCAAAGACTTCCATCGGTCCGAGAAAGTCTACCTCCAAGGGTCCACACCATACCGGGGCCCGTCGTCTTTCCAAATTTCTTTGCACCAAATTATCACATTCTGTCACACATCTTTAGCATGGTGCAAAGCGAACCCTTCTATGGAGAGCCCCATGAATCACCTCATGAGCATTTGGAGACTTTAGACGATACTCTCATGACTACCCAATTTCATCCACGGGATCTCGATGCAATTCGTCTAAGAGTCTTCCACTTCTCATTAAAGGAAAGGGCGACCATGTGGTACAAATCTCTACCACCCCAATCCATCACAACATGGGGACAATTGGTCGAAGCCTTTTTGAGTAAATTCTTTCCACCCTCAAAAATCAACGAGCTAAGGAGCAACATTAAGGAGTTTAAGCAAGGGAATCATGAGTCCTTAGTCGAGGCATGGGCTAGATATAAAAACATGCTCCGAAAATGTCCGGATCACAACCTAAGATTGAGTGAGCAAGTATTACGATTCCATGATGGAGTCCGTTCGTGCATCCGAAATAGGCTCAATGCCGGCGCCGGTGGTGATCTCCTTGGGCTCGATTGCCAAAGTGTGTGGGACAAGATTGAGCAATTAGCCCGAGAAGATGAACTCTATCCCGATGATGAAGAAGTCACACCCACTAAAAAGATTGTTTGTGTTCAAGAGTTGGGCGAAGAAGTTGCTTTGGAAACAATGGTTGGCAATGTAAACTATGTTGGAAATGCTAATCGACCTCAATTGAACTTCCATGTGCCCGAAAATTTTCCAAGGAGGCCCAATCCGGCACAAAATGCCCATCCCGGCGTCTATCAAGCACCAAGGCCCCCATTCAACAATAACCAAGCTCAAAGACAAGGTAATCCTCATATACAAAGGCAAGTAAGACCTCTTACAACCGATGAGCGTCTCGATGAACAAATAAAGAAATCGGATTCAGCAATCAACGAACTCTGTACTATGATGAAGGATCTAATGATGGAGATGAAGGATATGAAAACATAAATGGGTCAATTATCCTCCGCAATGAGCGGGAGAGCCCCGGGAACTCTACCAAGTGACACGGAAAAGAACCCGAAGGAGCAATGTCATGCCATTACCTTAAGAAGTGGCAAACATGTAGCAAATGATGTTGTTCGCACATGCGCACCCGAGCGCCCAGATTACCACGCCCAGGCGCCGGAACCAACCCACAGTGAACAAGTGCTTCGCACTTTCGCGCCCGAGCGCCCCGATGATCACGCCCCGGCGCCGAATGTGGCGCCCCGGCGCCCAACACATCACAACAGGAGAATTTGTTTCGCACTAATGCGCCCGAGCGTCTGTCGAGTCCCGCCCAGGCGCCCGAGTCACAGTGCCCTGGCGCCACTTCCTGAACCCTCCACCACGGGCCCTTCAACTCCAACGTATCCTCCCATCGAGGTCCGTCTGCCATTTCCAAATGCACATAGAAAGAAAAAAAAGGAGATGGATCCAAGTTTTCTTCGGATCTTAGCAATTCTTCGTGAGGTTAGAATTAATATTCCTTTTATAGACGCAATTTTACAAATGCCAAATTACGTGAAATTTTTCAAGGATATCTTATCTAACAAACAAAAGTGGGAGGAAAACGAAACGGTGTGCCTAACCGAGGAATGCTCCGCCGTATTGCTTAATAAATTACCAATGAAACTTGAAGACCCTGGGAGTCTCACTATTCCTTGCACGATTGGGCCATTATCCTTCGAAAAAGTTTTGTGTGACTCAGGAGCTAGCATCAACCTCCTCCCGTACTCTCTTTTCAAAAAGTTGGGCCTTGGTAATCCAAAGCCGACTTCAATGAGCCTCCAACTTGTCGATAGATCAATCAAGAGACCACGGGGAATAATCGAAGATGTAATCGTTCAAGTCGACAAGTTCTACTTCCCGGTTGACTTTGTGGTCCTTGATATGGAGGAAGATGTTGAGGTACCCCTGATCCTAGGAAAACCATTCCTAGCCACTGGTAAGGCAGTAATTGATATTGCCAATGGTAAGCTAACCTTAAATGTGGGAGATGAAAAGGTCACCTTTGATGTTTTTCAAGTGCTTAAACACCCATGTGATCCTGACTCATGTTTACGCATCGATGTATTTGATATCCTGACTGATGAGACTTTTCAGGCACAAATGGTAGATGACCCATTGGAGACATGTCTTTCCAATTCTATGAATGTCGATTCAGCGAGTGAAGAACAATTGGAAACCATGTTTAGCGTAGAGAAACCACCCCTTTACCTTGTCATTGGAGCTGGAAAATTAGAAAGATCACTCTTGGCTCTCCTCGCCCTTCTATCAAAGAGGCCCCTATCCTTGAGCTTAAACCATTACCATTACATTTGAAATATGTATTTTTAAATGATAATGAGACTCTACCTTTAATTGTCTCCTCTTCTTTGACAGGAGAACAGGAGGAGCAACTCATGAGAGTTTTGAAGGCCAACAAGAAGCCTTCGGGTGGAAAATTGCGGATATAAAAGGCATAAGTCCAGCGGTGTGCATGCACAAAATACTCATGGAGGAGTCCGCAAAACCTACACGCCAACCACAAAGACGGTCGAATCCACAAATACAAGAGGTGGTAAAGAAAGAGGTTATAAAACTACTCGATGCAGGTATAATCTATCATATCTCTGATAGTGCATGGGTAAGCCCGACTCAAGTAGTACCTAAGAAGGGCGGAATAACTGTGATAGAAAATGCGAACAATGAATTAATCCCTACTCGAATGCTTACCGGGTGGCGTGTGTGTATAGATTATCGCAAGTTAAATGATGCCACTTGTAAGGACCATTTCCCCCTCCCATTCATTGACCAAATGCTTGAAAGGTTAGCCGAACATGATTTTTATTGTTTTCTAGATGGGTATTCAGGCTATAACCAAATTGCCATAGCCCCAGAGGACCAAGAGAAAACAACTTTCACTTGTCCCTATGGCACGTTTGCTTATAGGCGGATGCCGTTTGGATTATGCAATGCCCCGGCCACATTTCAACGATGTATGATGGCGATCTTTCATGACATGGTTGAAGAATTCCTTGAGATTTTTATGGATGATTTTTCTGTTTTTGGAACCTCATTTAACACATGTCTTGATCATTTGGACCGTGTTCTAAAACGCTGTGAGGAAACAAATCTTGTTTTGAGTTGGGAAAAATGTCATTTATGGTCGGGAAGGGATTGTGCTAGGTCACAAAATCTCCCAAAAAGGGATTGAAGTGGACCAAGCCAAGATTGAGGTAATAGAAAAGCTTCCTCCACCTACATCGGTGAAAGCCGTGAGGAGCTTTCTTGGTCATGCCGGCTTCTATAGGCGATTTATCAAAAAAAATTCCAAAATTGCAAAGCCGTTATCTAACTTACTTGTCAAAGATGCACCATTCAATTTTGATTCCCTTTGTTTACAGGCCTTCATGACTCTTAAGGAGCTATTGATATCCGCTCCCATCATGGCACCTCCCGATTGGAGTTTGCCCTTCGAATTGATGTGTGATGCTAGTGACACCGCGGTGGGTGCGGTCCTTGGCCAAAGGAGGGATAAGGTATTTCAAACCATCTACTATGCTAGTAAGACTTTAAATGATGCACAAATGAATTACGCAACCACGGAAAAAGAATTTCTAGCCATCGTATTTGCATTTGACAAGTTCCATGCTTATCTCATTTTGAATAAAGTAATTGTGTACACCGATCACTCCGCATTAAAATACTTGCTTGCCAAAAAGGATGCAAAACCTAGACTCATTAGGTGGATTTTACTTCTTCAAGAATTTGATGTAGAAATTAAGGATAAGAAAGGAGTAGAAAATGTTGTTGCCGACCACTTGTCTAGGATAGAGGCTCCTACCCCCGAGTGCGTGTATGATAAACCTATTTGTGAGGAGTTTCCCGATGAGCAATTGTACGCTATACACAATAACGACAATCCTTGGTATGCCAATTATGCAAATTATCTTTGTCAGGGAGTTCTTCCTCCGGATATCACTTATCATCAAAAAGAAATTCCTATTTGATGTGAAGTGATTTGTGGGACGAACCATATCTATTTAAGATTTGTGCGAGATGGCCTCATTCGACGATGTATCCCTGAGGAGGAAACAACATCAATTCTCACCCATTGTCATGATATGTCGGTAGGTGGTCCTTTGGACCTTCTAAAACAGTAGCTAAAGTGCTTCAATCAGGTCTTTTGGCCTACTCTTTCTAAAGATGCATTTTGTATGTTCAATCTGTGATAGGTGTCAGCGAACAGGTAACATTTCTAAAAGACACGAAATGCCATTGCATAACATGCGTTGAATGTGAACTATTTGATGTGGGGTATTGATTTTATGGGACCTTTCCCTAGTTCTTGTTCTAATAGTATTTCTTGTTGCGGTCGACTATGTCTCCAATGGGTCGAAGCCGAGGCTTTACCAACTAACGATGCTCGGGTAATTACTCGATTTAAGAAACAGGATTTTCACTCGTTTGGAACTCCTAGAGCAATCGTTAGTGACGGGGGCACCCATTTTTGCAACAAACATTCGAGCACTTATTGAACAAGTAGGGGTACGGCATAAAATCTCAACCCCATATCATCCCCAAACGAGTGGTCAAGTGGAGGTGTCAAATCGGGAGATTAACGCATTCTTGAAAAAACGGTTAACGCATCTAGAAAAGATGGTCCCTTAAACTAGATGACGCCTTGGGGCAATAGAACCGCGTTTAAAAACTCCGATTGGCATGTCCCCATATCGTCTTGTCTTTGGAAAAGCATGTCACTTGCCGGTTGAGCTTGAACATCGCGCTTTTTGGGCTATTAAATTTCTAATTTTGATTCCCACTCGTAGGTACCAAGCGTTTACTCCAATTACACGAACTTGAGGAATGGCGCCATCAAGCGTATGAGAATGCCAAGCTTTACAAGGAGCGAACGAAAACTTGGCATGATAAGCGTATCATTCCTCGGGAATTTCACGAAGGAGACAAAGTGTTACTAACAATCTCGCCTTCGACTTTTTCCCAGGAAACTCAGTCAAAATGGTCGGGACCGTTTGTTATATCTCGTGTTTATGCCTCCGGTGCTATTGAACTTATAACGGAAAATGGACGGACCTTCATGACAAACGCCCAAAGGTTAAAGCATTACATTGGAATTGACGGGTCAAGGGATAAAATGATCATACCCCTCCGGGATCCTTAGCAACTCTTTATCTCACGTCGAGCTACCGACTCTAAACTAGCGCTTCTTGGGAGGCAACCCAAGTTCCTTCTTTTCTCATATTTTTGTTTGGTTTGCTTCGTTTTATTTTGATTACTCTTGCTTAATCTTTGTTAGTTGTGTTAATTTTAGTGTGAATTGTTATTTTTCCTTTTGTCTACAGGAAATGGAATGAAATTTGCAACACAGCAACATCCACGTCTAGGCGCCATGTCTCCCGCGCCCGGGCGCCTCTTTCTTCAGTACAGGAACTGCTTCGCATTTTCGCGCCCAGGCGTATGATACTACACGCCCCGACGCCTAATCATAGGCGCCCAGGCATCAAAATCCTACGCCGGGGCGCCACGAGAGCTATTTTTGTCCAATTCTTTTCGCATTCCCGCGCCCTAGCGTGCCCCATATCGCGCCCAGGCGCCAAGCCCGCGACGCCAAGGCGTCACCCCTTACACGCCCAGGCGCGGCGTGAATCACAAAGTATCCAATTGCTTCGCATTGAGGCGCCTAGGCGCCGATATATGCGCGCTCGGGCGCCGCGCAGGTATAAACTAAACCTTGGCTAAAAAAATTAGATCTGTTTCTCAAATATCTCTCTCTTCCGACTGCCTTGCAACAACCATCAAATCTCCACCTTAAAGCCACCATTGGACCTTCCCGAACCACCGTCTTCCACCACTCGCCGTCGAATTTGCCACCGTAAAACTGCAATTTCCGTTTTCTTTCGGTCAAAAGGTGAGTGAATAGTTGTGCTCTTGCTCGTTTCCGATTATTCAATCCGTGTAAAGCTATCTTTCATCAGTGTTTTCGTTTCGGTGCCTGAAATTGTTGCTTAATCTTGGTGAATATACAATTGTGGGGAAATATTCGGGATTTACAGATTTGGGAGGATTGTTTGTGCGCAATTTCAGTTTTGAAATACAGAGTCGTCAGGTTGTGTAATGAATTTGGGAATTACATATTTGAATTTACATTTGTGATTATAGTTCCGTTTTGGTGTGGAAATATTAATTTCCATTTCAAGATTTGGGTGATGTCTGGTTGATGTTGTGGGGGTTGCTTGTTCGGGGGATAGTCGGAACTTGGTATATTTTTTGATTAAAGTCGTTACCTGCCAAACTGTATAAAAAAAAAAAAAAGCAGAAGCACAATTCCAACAATCAAAGTCAAAAGATTAGGGTGGGGGAAGGGTCATCTAAAGACCCCGTAAATGCCCATTTGATTCGCTATTCAGACCCCTTGACCTCGATTCTCTGATCAGAGGTCACATAATCTGTCATGCCTCCCCCTAGACATTCATAGGAGAAGTACTAGTACACAGGGACAGCTGCGGTGCGGAATTGGTGAGTTTCATCGCTTGCAATATTTTGTGGGAAGCCCCGAGATTATATGGGTCAATTTGGTTCAGGCATTCTTTGGTCGGCGGGCATTTTCATACTTACAACATCGCGAATAGTGAGCCTGAGCCCACGTTCGCCATACAAAGGGGATATGATGCGGAAAGATTCGGGAGATATAGGTAATCCTAAGCACGACAGTGTGATACAGCGATCTTATCAGGGGGACAACTACAAAATCGATAGGATGCG